>CM042015.1:32141006-32873506 GCA_023525715.1 Cichorium intybus
CTGGGATCAATTCATTCTAACAGGGAAGATTATTCTAATGTTGCAGGGTCATTCTTTGTGCATTCAAAACATACAAGGAATAGAGAAGAAGATCTAGAGTTTGATTTCAAGGCAGTCATTCTGACAGAATGCAATTCTGTTAGAATGTCATTCTGTTTTGTATATTCGCTTAGAATGTAATTTTCTTACAATGTAAATCTGGTTTTGTATTTCATATAAGTATGATTTTGTAATTCATTCTATCAGAATGTTTAACCTACTTTCAATATATGCAGTACCATTCTTTAAGAATACAAGTCATTCTGATGTATGCTTTTGTATTTCATTCTAATAGAATGTAAACAATTAAGAACTGAAATTAATTATACTATTTTATTAGAAATGTAACAGAATTAAAATTTGAATTTGAAAATAACTTCGAATTTGAAGTTGAAATGAAATTTAAATTCGGAAATTAATCCCATGAAAAACTCACATTCCATAATTGAAAAATATAAAAAGTCCATATTACCCTTTAGAATGATATAATTAGAAAATTGATGTTTTTTCAATTAAAAAAAATAATATTCTGTAACTAATGACAACCATTGATAATTAAAATCTTACGCACCAGATTTGTCCTTACGTCCACACAATAATTGTGGTTCATATAATATATATATATATATATATATATATATATATATATATATATATATATATATATATATACATATATATATATATATATATATACATATATATATATATATATATATATATATATATATACATATATATATATATATATATATATATATATATATATATATATATATATATATATATAAGTTGATTAACTAAAGTAATGTTGAATGTAAAACCTAAACTAAAATTCTAAATTAACAAAATAATTTAATAGAATATATTTTTTTAGTAATTTTTTTAAAAAAATATTTTTTTAATAAATTAAATTATAATAATAGTTATCAATAAGATAAATTAGAAAATATGTTATGTTTTCCGGAAAAAACAATTGACATTTCAAAAAATAATCATTGATCGAAATTAAAAAAAATGTCCACATAAGTTCTATTAAAATCAAATAACTATAACAATAATTAATAATATTATTAAATAATATTTATATTAACTTTTATTCATATGCAACCTCTAATAGGTACAATTGACATGATATGATCGTAAATTTTATATATATATATATATATATATATATATATATATATATATATATATATATATATATATATATATATATATATATATATATATATATATATATATATATATATTGATTAAACATTATAATAATTAACAATAAAAACATAAATATAATTTTATTTTCACATATAACCTATTAATAGATACTATTGAGATAATATTTATATGTGTATTCTATTTTAACATATATTTAAAATAAATACAACATATCTTTATGTTATAATTATATGGACGGAATTAGTGTAATATTTACTATTTCATAGTTGATGTCAATGACGTAATTATTTTCGACAATATATATTTGTCAAAACTTTAATTACATATTTTTAACCTATGCAATGTGCTGGCATTCGTCTAGTTATAGTCATACCTAATGATGATCTTATAACAAATTTGTAGTGGTCACACAATTCAATATCGTTAAAGATAACAATTTATCTTAAACCATATTGTTTCGGATAGCCTCGTTTATAGATATAGATAGATAGATAAATAGATAGAATGAATAAAGATAAATATAAAGATAAAGATAAAAGATATATTGTTCAATGAAATATGAATATTAATATGGAAGGTGTATTTATATATAAACAAATACGGCTTTATATTAATCTTAAAATTCCATACATCAGAAACCTAATCTTGGTTATGGCCAAAAGAAAACGAATCAGGGCGGAGGCCCACCGTCTCCGTAATGACATCACGACGGGGCTGTCACCAGACATAGTTTTCGTGCACATACTTCCACGGCTGCCGGTGAAGTCTGTACTGCGATTTAAGTGTGTTTCCAAGCAATGGCACTCGTTCCTAAAAACGCCTATGTTTGCCAAGATGCACCGCCACCAATGCTGCCATGTAATTACCAACAAAATGGTTGCCGTATCAGCCACAACAAAATTGTTCCACACCATCGACTGTGAAAGATCTAAAGAAGGTTTCAGTGCCGGCCGCCCCTTCCCCTTCAAAGTCGAACCTTATCAACACATCCGGATTCTAACTTCTGTGCACGGACTGGTATGCATAGGCATAACTAACTTTAGGTGTGAGACCGGCATAGGTAATAAATGGGTTAAATACTCTGATCTAATTCTATGGAATCCGGCAACCGGCGACTATAAGACGTTGTCTAAGCCCTCAGCCACTAATCACGAATATTGTTACACGAGCCATGAAAGTATATTTGGATTGTATCATAGTTCGTGGGACGACGACTACAAGCTTCTAGGAGTAGCCCGCCATGCCAATGTTTTCATATATTCTTTGAAATCCGACTCATGGAAAATGGTTGAGTTGGACTTCCAACGTACTCGGACATACTTCTCGTCGACATTCTTTTGTGAGCCAAGTGTTTCGTTGAATGAAAACCTGTATTTTTTAAAATATACATATGATACTCCGAACGGATATTCAATTATGAGGTTCAACACAAAGACCGAAACGCTCAAATCGATAGCAATATCGTTTTTGCAAAATCAAAAAGTTACTTCGCTGAGTTTCACGGTTCTAAGAGATGGGTGCATTCACTTATGGGTGAACATTCGAAATTCGTTAACTTTGTGTTCAGAAAACGAGTTGTGGAGGATGGATGGAGACGGGAATTGGACCAAGGTGGTAAATTTTGGCCCGTTATTTTGTATTATTGGGTATCAGCATGGACTGCACTTGATGAAGAATGGAAATATGCTCATCTATGGTGATCATGATCTTTACGAATTAGACATGATGACGCGGTCCAAAGTCTTGTGGTCATATACCAACGAAAAGATGCTCGTCTGGCCAGGTGGGAAATACATAGAAACTTTGGTGTCACCTAATCATTATAATGAAGTAATTAACGCCCCTCCATGCTCATAATCCTTCATGCTTTTAGTTCATTCATTTTGTTAAATGCTTAATATATTTATGACTTTTTGATTCAAACCGTTAGTGTGTAATCCAAAAGATTTTCTGAGCTTGCTGTAAATATTAGTTGAGACTTGAAATTCATATGTATTTTGGATATGTTTCTGTATTTGGCTTTGCTATTAAACCCGTTTATTGTTTTAAAATAGGTCTTTCAGAATTATTCTATTAATTACACAAAAACACTTTTTTGTGTTAATGTTAAAGAAAACACATATTATTGTACTTAATGGGTATCATTTGTGAAAGCTTTTGACTACTATTCATTAAGGACTATTTATAATTGCTTGTAGAATTTGTTTAAAGATATTTACTATAAATAAAATGTTGCAAAAAGTTAAGATATCTCAACTAAAAGGCTGCCAATTAATATGGTCAAGGGGTTTACAGCGGGTAAACCAATCTGTCCTCTCGCTCTTCTTTTTTATTCGTTTAGGCTATGTTTGGCAGACTAACTGAAAAACTAGCTGCTAGCTGAAAAACTAGCGGTAGCTAGAAAACTAGCGACTAACTGAAAAACTAGCTGAGCTGAAAAACTAGCTGATAATAAATAACGTTTGGTAAAAAATAAATGATAAAACTAGCTGGAAATCGTAAAATGACATAAAAGGACATGTACAAAATTAATCTAATATTATAAGAAAATGAAGCATATCCAGTGTGAGGGTAAAATGGGAACATTTTGAAACCGCTACTCAAAACGTTACTATTAGTAGCGTTTAAAAAATCTAGCTTGTTAGCTAGCTTATAAGTTAGTTTTTGGATTCCCAAACATGTCAAACTAAAAAAGCTCGAAAAAAATGTTAGTTTATACGCTAGCTGTGGCGCGCCAAACATAGCCTTAGTTTCGGAATCTAGTTAGGTAGTTCCATACTGTGATGACCCAATTGCTACAGATTACTCATCTGGGTTGGTTAAAGTAACACACAATGATTAGTTTTGTTGACGTCATCGGTTACAATAAGTTGTTTTGGGAGAAGAAGCCAAGAAATAAAAAACTCAGTTGATTTTTGAATTGCATATGACTTTTGTTGAAAAGATTAAATGTATTTGTTTTTGATTATTTATTTTATATTTATCATTACTGATTCCTTTAATTGTAGGCATTTAACCTTGAATAAAATGTTTATACTTATTTATTCTTCATAGTTTGACATATACATTATAAATTAATTTCGATTTTTAGATTAGACATCGCTATTAAATAAATTTGCATCACCCGTCTAAACGGGCTATATAATTATAAGGTCCAAGCATAAATATTTTTTTGTTGAACCCTGAAAATGATCATGCTGCCTGTAATGAGACTTTACTAACCGGAGGTCAATGGTTGAGGTCCGAACTGAAGTATAATGGTAGTCCGAACCGAAGAATAGTGGTAGTCCGGACCGAATCATATGTTTATAAGAAATCCGAAGAAATACAAGATCTCAGGCGTATCACAATATAGTCCTTTTGTGTGTCGTGATAGTACTTTTTGCAGATAAAGATGGTTAGGTATTAGGAAACATGTTCCCGGTTATTTTTGTACTTTAATATTATTGTATTATAGATTGTGTAAGGAACATTGCTTATAAATACTTGTATCTTCTATAATATCATCCCTTTAAATAAAATCACGATCATATTCTATTTCATCTCTCATGTGTTCTTCATTTACTTATTATATTTACAACTTACATTATTATTATTCTGAAATTTCTATTTCCGCATTTATACTTGTCTGTAACCTTAATATGGTTTCATCATTTACTATCAGAGCCTATGTTATTGGTCTCTTTCGCTTTCTCCAGATTATCATTGCTTTAAGTCAACACATGTTGCTTAGCATTTCTGGGTTTTAAAATGAACTGAAAGGATCTTTATACATCACAGTCACTCCGAAAAATCATAAAAATGACAAGTCAGAATTCTAATCTAATGTATTCAGTAAATGTCGCTAATAGTGTGGGATGTCCTACTCGTTCTCCCATATTGGTGGTTGATGAGTATGACCATTGGAAACTTCGTATGATGAAGTATTTAATCAGAAAAGGGAAAGATATTTGGAGATCGATAGAGGGAAGGAGGGAGGAGGGGGTTGGCGGCTCCAAAGGGGTTGTGATGCCTTAGGGTGTCACCCTAAGGCCTCTATTTATAGTGCAAGGCTCCTAGGATTTCAAACTTATGAATCTTTTAGCGGCTGCACCCCTTGGACTTGTTCCATTAATTATAACTTTAATCAATTACAATCTAGTTCCTTTAATTGGTTCTAAATTAATCGTAGATTAATTTACCAATTAAATTATTAATATTCTTTTAGTTTCTAATTAATTTATTCTCCATAAATTAATTAACTAAATAACCTTCCTCTATTTTGACTCTAAATGTTTTTCTAGGTTCTAAGGGCAACCCAAAAACGTTCTGCCTTTTATCAGAAGTATCTTAACAAGTTGATGACCTTTGACACCCTTCCAACTGCCGTCATATGCCTCCCTTACAACTTATAGAACCCTCTATTTCCATACCCTAGCCTCCTTAGGTGATTTTCAAGCTCCATAATTGTCCTTAGATGATTTCTTACAGAAGAAGAAGGTGGTGTTAGTGCAGGGAATCAACAAGATCTCCATTTCTGGACATTGTAAGTGCGAAGCTTCTACTTTTTTGGTTTTCTAAGCTAGATCTTGTTTTATGATTTGCATTTGATGATATAAAATGGAGAAATGGTCCCTTTATTATGTTATCTGTGGATGGGATTGGTAAAGGTCTGAACTTTATGTCCCTAGAGCCTTCGTTGGAGCTTTCGAACTGATTTTGGGAGTAAACCAAGCTCTTTTGGGTGATTAAGCATGGATTGTTTCACTTATGACCTAAATATGAGATTTGACATGCATGGGGCATGCTCGTCAAGAAAGTTTGGCTTTATAGAATTTCAGACCTTTTGGACGAGTTGTGGAGAGTATTAGCCCCTGACTTAATGGATTAAGTGCTTAATGAGGTTTTGGGAATATTCTTAGATAGCGACAGTATCTTAGAGAGATAGCAGTACTATCTGGCTGTTGAGTTTGACCATTGACATTTGACCGTTGACTTTTTTACCAGTTTGACTTTTGGTTAAACTTGGGAGATTCAAGGTACCAGTCTTAAACGTTGATCCTATTTGGGGATTAGGATTAGATGTGTTATATTTATACTTATTAAGAGATTCATTTCATCGGGATCTGAAGATACGCGCGCGTGCCGATATCAGAAGCGTGTGGCTTAAGGTTGCGGATCTGGTGAGTTTTGTCAGTATACTATGGGTGATTTTACATGTGTAGGTAGCCTTACTTTAATATGTGTAGTAACATGTGCTAGTTGGGTGTGATTTACGTTATTTGAGTGTATGGTTGGTAATAGGAAGCCGATGGGTTAGGTTGTATGCTTAGGCTTATGTGCTTGTATGTGATAGTCATTGGATTTGTTCTGGCACTGAAGAATGATAGCGGATCGGGCAAGTTCGAGAGCCAGACAGATTTGGGTAAGCCCAAGAGTCCAAAAAATGAGTTGATTCGACAACGGACGAACGGGGTGAGCCTGCAAGTCCTTAGCTGAGTCGGATCGGGGTGAACCCGAGAGCCCATGAATGATTGTACTTTATGTGATGATCATGTGGTATCTTGGGGAACTCACTAAACTTTGTGCTTACTCTTTCACCTTAATTGTTTTTCAAGTTTTACTGGTTTGAGCTTTGGAGCATGGGGTGTCGGGGCGACTGTATTGTATATGGTATTCTCGGTGTTCAAGACTTCTGCTGGATAATGTTGTAACTATTTTGATAAATACGATTTAAATGTTTTAAATATTGAATTTGGATTAAATGATTTATTTTCTAACTCATTTTAGGTATTTGAATCGTCATTAAAAACAAAAATTTTATTGCAGAAATTGGGACGTTACAGTTTGCCACCATCAAGAGGTGGAGAGCTGCTGTCGAGACCGAGACGGGTGTCACGATCAAATTCCTTGTGTCTGAAAATGCGGGAGAAGACAATAGCATAGGCTTCATTGATTATTGCACTGAACATAGGATCCTGATGTTGAAGACTGTCCCAGAAAGCCCTCAGCAGAATGTCATAGCAGAACAGATAAACAGAATTCTGAATGAGAGGGCGAAGAGCATGAGGCTTTATGCTCGGATGCCCAAGATGTTCTAGGAAGATGCCGTGAACACTGCCGCCTACTTAATCAATCGACGGCCCTCAGTCCCACTGGTGTTTAAGATTCTTGAATAGGAATGACAAGGTCATGAGGTTTCCCTAAAACACATAAGAGTTTTCGGGTGCGTCTCATATGTCAAGACCAAGAACAGTGAGAGAGAAAAGCTAGTTGCCAAGTCGAAGACATGCTTCTTTATTGCGTATGGCGTAGATAGACCAGGTTACCGATGCTGGGATAGCTAGAGTAGAAGGAAGGGTTATTAGAAGTCGGGACGTGATATTCAACGAGAATGCCATGTATGAAGACATTACATCAGGAACAGTTGACCGAAGCGAACCATTCAAGATGGATAAAGTAGTGTTTGAAGCGTCATATGAAGATGATCTTGCGAAGACTTTTGGAGCAGAGTCAAGAAGGGACTTCGGAAGCAGTGGGTGAGATGAAGAAGCATATGGTAATATCAGAGATAGTGGGAGCTCGTTTGAGGAGGAAACCTCAGACCGAAGCAAAGATGATGAATCAGGAGCTGCATCTCTAGGTATTCTCAGGAGATCCACTAGGGAGAGACAAGACCTCCGGTACGCTAGCATGCGTTAAGAAATTACTTATTACTAGTCGAGAATGGGGAGCCAGGATCTTATCCTGAAGCCTTGAGGATAAAAGACTCCGTAAAGTGGAAGAAGGCGATGGAGGATGAAATATGCTCACTTGACAAGAACAAGACTTTGTCTATTGTCAAGTTACCAGCAAAGAAGAAGTCGTCCAACAAGTGGGTGTTTCGGGTCAAAGATGACGTTTTTAGGAAGAAAAGATTCACAGTACAATTGGTGGTGAAGGGTTTCTAATAGAAGGAGGGTGTTGATTACAACGAGATTTTCTCTCCAGTTAAAGATGACCACAATTAGAAGGGTGCTTGGGGTTGCATCCTAATATCTTTACCTAGAGCAGCTAGATGTGAATAATGGGTTCTTGCATGGTGACCTGGAAGAAGACATGTATATGGCGCAACCCATAAGGTTTTGAGATTGCTAGAAAAGAAAACCTCATGTGCAGACTAAAGAAAAGCATGTACGAATTAAAGCAAGCTCCAAGGCAGTGGTACTTGAAGTTTGATGACTTCATGAGGAGAAATAGGTTCCAAAGGAGTGACAACGGCCATTACGGTTATCGGAAGCAACTCGAGACCTCATACATCATCCTACTTCTCTATGTTATTGATATGTTACTAGCGGGTGCTGACATATATGAGATCACCAGGCTGAAACGGAAGTTGCCCAAGGAGTTCGAGATGAAGGACCTCGGACCTGCTAAGAAATTTTGGACATGAGCATTGTTAGGAACCTAACTTCGGGCAAGATCAAACTTTCTCTTAAAAAGTACATCCTGAAAGTTTTGGAGAAGTTCAACATGGCAACTGCTAAGGTCTGAAGCACCCTGCTTGGAAGCCATTTAAAGCTTTCAAAAGAACAACCCCCCAAAGACAGATAAAGACAAGGAAGAAATGGCTAAGGTTATGTATGCATCTGTAGTTGGCAGTCTGATGTATGCTATGGTATGCACAAGGCCAGACATTACGCATGCAGTGGGATTCGTTTACATGTTTATTTGAATCTGTAGAAGGAGCACTGGAAGGTGTCAAGTGGCTGCTCCGCTACTTGAAACGAACCTCGGACGTTACCTTAGTTTACAAAAGGCAGAAGGTAATTTGTGAGGGTTTCATATATGCAGATCTGGGGGGTTGTGCTGATTCAGGGAAGAGCACGACTGGTTATGTCTTCAGAATTGGCGGAACCACAATCAGTTGGATGTCCATATTGCTGAAGAGTATAGCTCTTTCAACCACGAGAAGCAGAGTACATGGCAGCAACAGAAGCTACCAAGGAACAGTTGTAGGTTGAAGAACTTCCTATCAGAACTTGGGCAAAAGCAGAAGGACTGCATGTTGCATTGTAATAATCAAAGTTCAATTCACCTCACGAAGAATATGGTGTTTCACAGTAGGACGAAACATATCAATATGAGGTATCATTTCATTCGTGAGAAAATAGCCAAAGGTACCTTCATCTTAAAGAAAATCCTTGGTACGAAGAATCTTGCAGATATGTTCTCCAAGGTGGTCCTGTTGGATAATTTGAAGATGTGCATGACTTTTAATTATTAATATTTGAAGATTTACAATATTTTTCTTTACTTTTAAATCCCAAATTTTCATTTTTGCCGTCGGGTCTTTAAAGCAAATTTCCAAATCAAGTAATACTTCATTATGACTAAATCCAATATCTTAAAACATAAATTCACATATTTTTTCCTCCTTTGACCATTTTGTCATTTGTATCAAACATGTAATATTGTAAACATTAAACTTTTTCAGCATCAATTATAGTTATACCTAATGATGATCTTATAACAAATTTGTAGTGGTCACATAAATCAATACGGTTTGAGATAACAACTTATCTTAAACCATATTGTTCCGGATAATCTCATTTATAGATGTAGATAGATAGATGGATAGAATAGATAAATATAAATATAAAGATAAAGATAAAAGATATATTGATTAAGGAATATGGAAGGTGTATTTATATATATATACGAATAAGCCTTTATATTAATCTTAAAATTTCATACATAAACCCTAACCTTCGTTATGGTCAAAAGAAAACGAAGCAGGGCGGAGGCCCACCCTCTCCGTAATGACATCACGGTGGAGCTGTCACTGGACATAGTTTTCGAGCAAATACTACCACGGCTGCCGGTGAAGTCTGTACTGCGATTTACGTGTGTTTCCAAGCAATGGCACTCGTTCCTAAAAACGCCTATGTTTGCCAAGATGCACCGCCGCCTATGCCGCCATGTAATTACCAACAAATTGGTCGTCGTATCAGCCACAACCAAATTGTTCCACACCATCGACTGTGAAAGACCTAAAGAAGGTTTCAGTGCCGGCCGCCCCTTCCCCTTCAAAGTCGAATGTTATCAAGACATCCGGATTCTAACTTCCGTGCATGGACTGGTATGTATAGGTATAACTGACTTTTTCGGTGACACCGGTATACCTGATGGTTGGGCTAAATACTCTGATCTAATTCTATGGAATCCAACGACCGGTGACTATAAGGCGTTGTCTAAGCCCTTAGCCACTTATCACAAATATTGTTACACGACTCATGAAAGTCTATTTGGTTTGTATCATAGTTCGTGGGACGATGACTACAAGCTTTTAGGAGTAACCCGCGACAAGCTTTTAAGAGGAACCCGTGATCACAATGTTTATATATACTCTTTGAAATCTGACTCATGGAGAAAGGTTGAGTCGGACTTCCAAAAGTACTTCTTGTCGTCATTTTTTTCGGAGCCAAGTGTTTTGTTGAATGAAAACCTGTATTTTTTAGAATATAGATACGATAATCCGAACGCATATGCAATTATGAGGTTCAACACAAAGACCGAAACGCTCAAATCGATAGCAATTCGGTTTATGCAAAATCAAAGAACAACTTGGGTGAGTTTCCCGTTTCTAGGAGATGGGTGCATTCACTTGTGGGTGAACATTATAAATTCGTTAACTTTGTGTTCTGAAAACGAGTTGTGGAGGATGGATAGAGACGGAAATTGGACCAAAGTGGTAAATTGTGGCCCGTTATGGAACTGTATTAGTCGGGATCACCATGGACTGCACTTGAAGAATGGAAAGATGCTCATCTATGGTGATGATTATGTTTACGAATTAGATTTTATGACGCAGTCCAAATTCTTCTGGTCATATACCAACGAAAAGATGCTCGTCTGGCCAGGAGGGAAATACATAGAAACTTTGGTGTCACCCAATCAATATAAGAAATAATTAACGCCCCTCCATGCTCATAATTCTTTTTGCTTTTAGGTTCATTCATTTTCTTATTTATGACTCTTTGATTCAAACCGGGAGTATGTAATCCAAAAGATTTGCTGAGCTTGCTGTAAATTTTATTTGAGATTTGAAATTCATATTTATTTTGGATATGTTTTTCTGTATTTGGCTTTGCTATTAATCCCACTCACTTTTAAAATAGGTTTTTCAGAATTATTCTATTATACAGAAACACTTTTTTGTGTTAATTTGATCGAAAACACACTATTATTGTACTAAATCGATATCATCTGTGAAACCTCTATGTATTTTTGACTATTATTCATTAACGACTATTTATAATGGCTTGTAAAATTTGTTTAAAGTGATTTAATATATAAATAAAATGTTGCAAAAAAGATAAGATATCTCAACTAAAAAGCTGCCACATTCCAATGGTCAAGGGGTATGCAACGGTAAAACGATCTGTCCTCTCAGTCTTATGTTTTTGGGAATATTGCGTATATGGGAACCTGAATAATGTTTACGTCGAAAATCCCATGAAAACAGCATTTACACACACATATCTTAAATTACCTCGCAGCTGAGGCAAAAAGATCGACAACCTATAGTATAGATCGAGGACAAAGATGGACATGTATAAGAACTTCAGTACACATGAAAAATAAGTACGTATCCTGATAATAATCTTTTTACAAGTACACATGAGCCAAAAGGCAAAGATCACTCCTCTTGTGCATGGTTATGCCAGGCATAGCATCAAAGTCTATATCTTCTTTGGTCATGCCATTCGGCAACCCCCAATCAAACAAGTAAAGAAGATTAGCAAGCAAAAGATCCACCGTGGCAACTCCCATTGATATTCCAGGACAGATTCTTCTGCCGGCCCCAAAAGGAATTAACTCGAAATCTATCCCTTTAAAGTCGATATCGCTACCCAAAAACCTCTGCGGCAAGAACTCCTCAGGGCTCTCCCAAGATTCAGGGTCCCTTCCGATAGCCAAAGCATTCACGAAAACCACCGTTTTCGCCTTGATTTTGTAGCCTTGTAAAATGACATCTTTTGTTGTTTCTCTAGGTAATAGAAGAGGAACTGGAGGGCATAATCTCATGCTCTCTTTGACCACTGCTTTCAAATATGTGAGTTTAGGCAGATCATCCTCATCCACTCTACCCTTTTTTCCAACCACGTTTCTCACTTCTTCTTGTGCTCTCTTCATTACTTTAGGGTTCTTTATCAATGCCGTCATTGCCCAAACTACTGTAGCCGCACTAGTATCTGTTCCTGCTACCAGTACATTCTAAAAGAGCAACAAATGAATTAGACAGTAAAATATGAAAAATCTTATTTAGCCAATAAAAAGAGCAAATATTGAATACCATTAGCAAGCCTTTAATGTGATCGTAAGTGAGGTTAACGAGCTCGTCTTCTTTGAGTCGTAGTAATATGTCAATAAAATCCTTTTCTTCCTCATGGGACTTAAACTTCCGAGAGTTGGGGTGTTCGTCAATGAGTTCCTGGTAAAATACATCAAAATAATGGAAGCATTTATCTAGCCGATCCATTTTGCCCAGTAACCTGTCAACCAAACCAATAAAAGGCAGACTAGACCAAATATCCGAAACAAAGAATTCACTCATAATCGCCTGCGCTTCATTGATAAACCGAAGAACCTGTTTTCTTTCATGTCCGTCTTGGTACCTCTTGCCAAAAGCAACTCTCATAATTATCGTACTCGTCACACTCTTCATGAGTTCACTCAAGTTTACTGGCTTAGATGATAGAGTCAGCTCGTGTATGTTCTTCATGGCCCTAGAGACCTCATCTTCACGAATATACCTAAATGATTCTACTTTTTTTGAGCCTAACAAATGAATCATAAAGTTCTTTTTCATCTCTCTCCAGTACTCGTTATAGGGTGAAAAAGCCACATCCAGGTCATTGTAAGATAACTTATTTGTTCCAACAAATGATGGCCTACTGCAAAAGATGATATCTTGTGTTTTCAAGACTTCTTTGGCTAGACTGGCTGAAGAAACAATGATAGTTGGGATGAAACCCAAGTTGAGAGACACGATTGGACCATAGGATTTGGAGAGTTGCCATAGGGAAGTATGGAGGCTTGAGCGATTGATCTGGTGCAAGTTTCCGATGATGGGTAGCCCAACAGGGCCCGGTGGGCTGAATCTTGATCTGTTTTTGATGATTTTAGAAAGAAGGTAGATGAGAGGTGAAGAGAGAAGAAGAAACAGAAAAAGAAGTGGCATGGTTGATATGTTATGGAGCTCCACTGGTAATTTTGGCTTTAAAGACTACATGGATCTAAGATAATAAGAATATGTTTGATTCATGATAACGTACACGTAAAATGCGAGTGCATGCTTTTTGGTTTGTAGTTTCCATGAGCTGAGAGTGTGATGTTAATAGTTAGGTTTCGGTCATGTCATTTCTAGTTAGGGACCAATTAAAAGTAAAAATTAAGAGGTTTAGTTCGTAGCGGCAACGAAAGATTAAGACAATTGTAACACCTTCTCCGGATATGAAATTAAAAAGAAACCATACATGTCATTATCACAGTATTGATAAGATTGAAAAAACAGAGAGCAAGACAAAAACTGGAAATACGTGTACCTTAGGGCAACAGAGGCGCCAAAAAGTAGAAGAGTGGTGGAGAGGGTAGGGTTTCAATTTTCAAATATGTGGCAGGGCATATTTTTGCCCAAAATCAACTGTTTTCACATATGTGGCAAATATGTGGCAGGGCATAGGGCATATTTTTGCCCAAAGTCAATTGTTTTCACAATTTAGTCTATTAGTTAGATTGATATGACAAATATGAAAGCGCTACTCAAGATAATAAATTAGTGCATATTTAGGAATGTATCACATCTAAGTAGACAAATGCCGTTCTACAAAAAAATTTAGTACACAAATTAGATTTACTACTTGAGTTCCTGATACGAATTGGAATGGCTCAAGCTCTATAATTGAATACAAGGGAATCTTGGTTGTTTGGAATAAAAATATGGTGCAAAATGATGGGAATTTGGGCTGTAACAACACATGGGGAATGACTTGGCGTTGGTGCATGCAAGCATGGATTCAAATCAAGATCAGGCAAGTTAGGGCTGTTAATGGAAAGATTGATAAGCTAGTGGATGTGGCTGTCATGGAGATGATGTATGGATGCATGGGAGAGGTGTATGATGGATGGCATGAAGAAGGGATGATACTCCAAGGTGTGGGGACCAAGAAAAAAGGATTTAAAGCTTCATTTATTTAGTTATTATGGTGAAATAAAGGCCCTTATAATGGCCCTAAGTTTAGTAACGTTTTTCTAGATTAAATAGGATGTTTAATTCGTTTTTAGGCTTTATATAAGCCACTTTTATCATTGTAATCAAATAATGAATGATTTGAAGAACTTGAGCCTTGTGTTCTTGAGTTGCATACTCACAATTTCGTCTTTTGAAGGATGATTTCCTGATTTTGACTCGAATTCAAGTTAATAGGTCTTAGCTTGTCTTTACACGTCCAAACCCTTCCCAAAAAAACCCTTAAACAGCCATTTTGCTCCAGATCTGTTCATTCACTTATCCAAACCCTAATCCCAGTTCTTGATCAGACCCAAACCCCTCCATATTCGTATCAGTTCCCTAGCTCAGTGTATATAATATCGGTTTAGGATCAGACATTGAGGCAGTCGCGTAAACCACCAGCAAACTCAACTGCATAAGATGTAGTTTTGCGTCGGGTGCGGTATATACGGCTAACCACATAAGATCACTACTAGAAAATTGGGTAAAATCCGACGGATTCCCGTCGGAATTTCGTCGTAAAACGCATTATTCCGACAAAAATACGACGAACTTAGTTCTGTCGAAAAAGAGGCCGTAGTAAACTTAAACCAACGGAAATCCGACAAAACAGTGTCGAAAACTCGACGGAATATTCCGTCGCAAATTTTCGATGCATTTACGACAGCCTCATTCGTGACAGATTTTCAACGAAATTTCGACAAACCAATGTTGGGCGATTTCCGACGGATTTCCTACAAATAGATTTGCGACAGATAAGCAACGAATAAGTTGTGGATGATTTCCGACGAAATTTGGACAAATGTTTTCCATAACAGTTTTAGTGACAACCTTTTATGACGGAATTTTGCGACGAAAATCCGACAAATTGTTTTTATTTTGCAACATTTTTTTTATCACTACTCTGTCAGCAAAAATTAGAAACCCACTACAATATAAATAAAAAAACTCAGATTTTCTGAAATAAATATCCATAAATTACTTACTACAAAGTTTCAAATTCAATAACAATCCTAATAAACACGAGCATAAAAATAATCCGATACAACACGTCTTAGTATTTTCTTCTAAGCCACAAACATAATAAAACATAAGATAATTAAGTTTTCAACAAACTAAGACTAATTTGGTTGATTGTCGGGTGGACCAAATCGTTTCATAATTTCCGCCATTTGGTCTTCAAGTTGCTTTTGCTTTTGTTGCATCGCTTCTTTTTCCCGCTCATAATTTTCCATTTGTGCTCGCAACTCTCATACCTATAAAATATTGAAACACACTTCATTTTATTTTCATATAAGCAATGTACTTTAGTTTTTTCCCACATAGCAACACACTTTATATTTTATCCATAATAACAACATACATTATATGTTTAACCATAATAGCAACAATCTTTTTTATTCAATAATCGCAAAACGCATTATGTACTTGATTTATTTTATTGGCAATAGCAACATACTTTTTTTCTCTATAAGAGCACACCGAAAAATTTTTCGACCAATAACCGACAAAATAATTTTTGTCGGTATGTTGTCGGAGAGTTGTCGCAAAATTTAGGGTTTTTGTTTTGTAGGGGATTCGTCGTACTTCCGTCAGAAATTTGCGATGGAATAAATCCGTCCGAAATGTTCGTCGTATTTTCCTCCTTTCTCTAGTAGTGGTTTAAGTTACCTTTTTTTTATTTTTTTTATTTTTTTGAAATTGTTTCAAACCAAACAACCAACTTCAACTTTTCAACTAATAAAATTAAATAGTAAGTGTTTAATATTCATTACTTTATATATCTAGTTAAATGTAATTTATTTTATTTTTAAAAAGAATAACAATAGCTTATTCGATCAGTTTTTCGTTAGGCCGTCAGGCCTCGTATCATAACCTTGTTACTTTCCACCCAACCTCCAAACCAAATAAGGTGGTAGTTTCAACTTGTTACCTAAGCACACCTAATGAACTCATTATCCTTATCAATGTTCGTTCGTGGTATTTGGTGAATAAAACATAATAATGCACACCTTGCTCGGGCAAGCGCCATATTCTGTATATGAAGATGGTATAGGGACCATTGATGTATATAACTCTATTTCTCATAATTAACCTAGGGAGTAGTTGTTCAAATTTTTAGGAGTTGTTCAAATTTTCAATAAAGGTAGGAAAGCTTTCTATCATTGTCACATACTCACATATATATCGGAGTAGAAACCTTAAACGAGATTATACGCATCTTTCACACGAAGATACCTAATTCACTCAAATAGTCGTGGATGTTGGCGTGGCAATATATTTGTATTTCATGTACGACCCCATTTGTATTTGTCTATTGGTAGTGTAGGTCCCGCCCAAGGCCTGTGTATGTGTTTATATTGTAATAATACGTTTGTTAATGATAAGCATACCACCACGTAAACTAACTAATAGGGTATCAAACTTTCGACCCTCCCTCTGATTTCTATCCCCTTTCCTCGCCAATCCCATCGGCTCCCCTCCATAGCCGATGGTTGCTCCCACCCTTAAGACCTATGTCCTTCTCTTGTTGGATTTCGAATGCCTCGACTATGATGCGTGGAGTGAAATATTCACCCCACATGGTAAAGCTTTCGACGTCATCGATCACATCGATAACTCTCCTATCAAAGCCAACAGATTCCGAATGGCAAAAAGTGGATGTCGGTTTTAAACATTGGCTCTATGGCTCAATATCATAGAATCTTCTTCACACCGTTCTCAAGAAAGATGCCACCATGCTCCAGGTTTCGCAAAATCTCAAATATCTTTTACACGATAACAAAGATGCTCGTTCTATGCAAATCGACACTGAGCTACGGAATATCACCATGGGTAATTTATCTGTCAACGCTACTACAACAAATCTAAATGACTTGCTGATCTCAGTGCAAATCTCGATTCCACTTCGGCAATACCGGATAAACACTTGGTTATGTACACTGTGAACAGACTCTCTTTAAAATGCAAATCCATATCGAATATCAAACACTACCAATCCCCTAATCCCTCGTTTTTTGAAACCCGTTCCATGTTACTTTTAGAGCAACAATGAATGGCAAACATTCAACCCACACATCACCAGGATAATGCCTCCTCATCTCAAATTCTGCTCCCCCGAACTCCATCTTCCTGCCAAAATAACAACCAGTGCCGCTAGCCATCTCAACGCAGCTAAGATTGCCATCAGCCCTCCGTCACTTCTCAAGGATCCGGTAAGTAACAGCCCTTTGACTGGTATTATTTTGTTGCTCGTAGTTGCGAACAAACTCAGCGTAATCCACTGCAGCAGTCGGCCCATTGACAACCTCATGCTCTTGTGCTTATCGACCCATACCCACGCCCCAACACACTAGTACAAAAATGACCTACGGTTACACTTTTACTACAAGAAAAATGACCAACTGTGACTAAAATATTAGAGACTGATTAATCAGTCTTAAATATCATTTATCTAGGACTTATGAATCAGTCTTAGATAATATCTAAGACTGATGTTAATGTGTTAATTATTAGGGACTGACCAAACGTATCCGAGACTAATATTCAGCCTCCAATACATTTGCGGCAATTTATGTTTGGAGGGAAACATATTAGGGACTAAATTTCAGTCTCCGGTAGATTATCGCCAAGTTTGACTTTGGATAGAAACTTATTAGAGCCTAAATTTTAGTTACAGATAGACACATGTCTGTTTTTATTTTGTATAAGACTTATTAAAGACTAAATTTCACCCTCTGATGAATTGTACCAATTTTGATTTGGAGGGAAACTTGTTAAAGACTGAATTTTAGTATTTGAGACTAATTATTTTGTCATTAACATCATATAATAGAAACTGATGAATATGTCACTAATAGTATTTAGAATGAACAAACTTAGGGACTGAATTTTAGTTATGGATAAACTAGCATGAATTTTGTTTTTAGAGGAAACTTATTAGCAACCAAATTTCATTCATGGATAGATTTTTTATGCAAATTTTGAACTTTTTTAGGGATCTTATTAAGGACAAAATGTGAGTCACATGTAGAATTGCATCAAATTATCATTTGGAGGTAAACCTCTTAAAGATCGAATTTTATTATCCAAGACGAATTATTATGTCATGTATATATTCAACTACTTATAAATCATTTAGACTAACACTTTTAAAATGATGCATGTATTGGGTCTGATTGCCAGCGTGGTGGACTCATAAAAATCGGTTGTCTCTCCTTCAAACCCTTTAAATTTATTCAATTAGACAACTTCCAAAAATATAAAAGTTTTAATGTACTAAAAATATAATATAGTAGTTTTTATAATGATTTGATGAAAATATGTTGGGTTTTCTAAAATTACAAAACTTAGATTAGACATTTCAGAAAATATAGAAGTTTGAATGTACTAAAAAAAATAAGATACTGGTTTTTTTAGAATTTGATGAAAATGTATCCGGTTTTTCTGATATTTTCCATATATATATATATATATATATATATATATATATATATATATATATATATATATATATATATATATATATATATATATATATATGTGACAACTAAAATTTTGTATAAATAGAAAATAAGTATAAGTCCATTTGGTGTTGAGAAGGACTGGTATTCACGAATTATCAAATGTACAATAGAATGGCAAAATAGTCCAAGAAGGTAAAATTATGAGAAAGTTATTGTTAACAATTTATATTAAGTCATTTTGAGATATTATTTAAGTTAGAAATTTGGTCTTAGTGACCCAAGGGCAAAATTTGAAATAAGGGACCAAAAGTGAAAACTTTATTGAATAATCTTTAAAAAATAATATCTCAAATTATAAAAGGAATTGGGAAAAAGTCATCAATATGACTTTGGTAATATTTGAGATAACAAGAATATAGGAAAAAGATTTAGGCCCTTTGGAGTTATAGCGAAAAAGTTATGAATAAATTAAAATGGCCCAAAAGTGACAAGAATGGCCAATTGCCCATGTTTGAGGACTTTATAGGAAAATCTATAAAGATTCTGACTTAAATCAGTACGGGAGAGTTATTAGGCTCGTTCCCACGTTTTCAAGGATATAAAGTTTGTAAATTTTGGGCATCGTATGAAATAGTTATGCAAGTGTGAAGTTTGGGAAAAATAAAGTGCATATGTTAGAAATTTTCTAAGGCAACAACTTAGGGGCAAATTAGGAATTTTGCACATCCTAACCCAGGTAAAATCCGAACACAGTTTTGCGCTATGTTCCTGAGTTAAAATTAGAAGGGAATGGAAGGAAGGTAAAGGAAGGGGAGTGAATGGAAGTAAAGTAAATAGAAAAGGAAGGGAATGGAATGGAATGGAAGTAATCCTTTCCAAGCAGCCCATATTTGGGCAGGTAAGTTTGTAGTGTAATTTGTGCATCCTTCCCATCCCTTCCCTTCCCTTCCTCTCCTTTAAAAAAACTCAAGAACACATCTAGTTTCCTTCCCTTCCATAAAAAAAAAAACTCAAGAACACACATCTACCTCCCCTCCCTTCCCTTCCACTCCTTAAGTAAACTTAAGAACATATCGTTGGTGTGAAACTATGTACGCGTCTTTTCCCCCTTCTCGATAACACCAAATTGAAAGAAAAAGAAATCGGAACGATGGAAATCAGGAAAGGAGCAGTCACATCCCACACACACTCGATATGTGCGTGTGTGTATGTGTGTCGTCTGGTGATTTCTAGAATCGAAGCAAGGTCGGCGAGGCAGAGCGACAACCTCGTCGTTGCTAAGGTATGATTCCGGCCAAGGGTGATGCTACCATCGCGAATGGGAGAGGAATGCCGACGACAGCTGGCGATTTCGAAGCCCTTGAACGGCCAGAGGCGATGGCGGGGTTGAGTTGCGCAGCATTAGGAGGTGGAAAGTGAGCAGCAGCCCACTGTTGCTGATGTTTGTTCTCGATCTGAAGCCGTCGGAGGCAGTGGGTAAGGTGACCGGAGTGGTCGCCGGTTGTGTATAGTGGCCGTGAATGACCTCCTTTTGACCAGAAAGTTGCGTAAACATCTCCTCAACCTCAATTTCTTCTTGATCAACAGAAAGTTTTAGGAGGTGGTTCGATTTTCTGCTGAAAATTGTTCCCATCACCTGATTTTAGGTTTATTTTTGCAAGAACACAAAGGTACAAACATGATTTTGAGCCCTGGTTTGTTTAATCCGAAAATACCTTCATGCATGTCAAAAATTGGTGTTAGTTGATGATTTGAATATGGATTAAGCAGGGGATTCGTGAAAATGGAAAAGAACATCTTTGATTTAAGATTTTAGCCAAGAAATCGAAAGCTATAATATGATTTTCTAAACTCTAGTTTACTAAATCTGAAATTTCTTCATGCATGTGGGTTTTGAAGTTGGTTTTCGATTCCTAACACTCTATGGGCTCAAAAACACACAAAGATGTGTAAGTTTTGGATATTTGGTTTGGAAATCTTAGATGCATGTTGGGAATAATCTAGCAAGATGAACAACACTTGATGTAGTTTGAAATGATGCTTGTGTCTATGTTTAATAGTAACTTCAAGGAAATAAAGAACACGAGAAATTGTTCTTTTTGGGTTAACTTGGAATTTGTTAAATGCAAGTGAAGAGTTTGTTGGAAGGTTTTTAGGATATTTGGTATAAAGTTGGAATTTTCAAGATTCAATAATATACGAATTTGTTTTTTGATAATTGGAAATGTTAAACCTTTTGTTAGTTAAATCTAAAGGTTCACATTAAAATGCTAGTTTATAAGTGAATCAAAACTTGATTTGGTTTCGTTGGTAAATTGTGAAAGATTGGAATGGAATTGTGAATTCCACCTCAAATGGGAAAATTATTGTATATACAAAATAGTGCAGATGTGAATATAGAATTGAATTGGAAGGTAATTTATGAAGCGTTGTAAGCATATTGGTGTCAAGTAAAATGAAATAACATGTTTGCAACTGTTTCTATTTTTAGAAACTTTAATTATCAAACTTTGCCAAAATGACGAAAATTAGTAAAATGAAAGATGTTTTGTCTTTAACCATTGAGATAAGCTTATAAAGATGTGTAAAATTGAAAGTTGTTGAAATAACCTTGTAAATATTTGAAAATGCCATTTTGGTCAAAATGGGTCAAAAGGGGAAAAATCGCCCAGAAATGGTTGTTATGATTTAAGACCCATTCCTAGTCATTGGAATGAAATTAGATAATGATTAGAAGTAGTTCAAGAATGATTAGACTCATGTTGTCTATTTAGTTGTCTAATAAGTTCTAATATTTTATTATATTAATAGAGATTAAAGACGTTTGGAAGCAACGAAGGACTAGAGTTATGTGGATTAGTGTAGCTAGATGTACCTAACTACTAAGGTGAGTACATATGGCTTTTTCCCACTATGGGGTACATGGCAAATTATTGATAAGCTTTTATGTGATGTTTTTGGATATTAAATGATATGCAAATCATTTTAGTTACGATATGATTACGAAAGTTCTATAAGATGATTTTGAAAGTATGTTTTGGCGTCAAAAGCCATGATGATTTGAAGTATGTTTTGGCTTCAAGCCATAATGATTTGAAAGTATGTTTTGGCATCAAGCCATAATGTTATGAAAATATGTTTTGACATTAAGCCATTAATGTTACGAAAGAATATTTTGGCATTAAGCCTTACGTTGTTATGAAAGAATGTTTTGGCATCTAGCCTTAATGAGTATTTGAGCAAATGTTTGATAACAAGAAAAGTTATGTTAGTTATGTGTATGAATGACTGGTATTTTGAAGCAAGCAATGTAATGTAATGCAAAGTAAAGTGAATGAAAGGATAATGTTTGGCCCGGGCAATGATGTTCCCCAAGGGGACTATAGAGGAATCTACTGGGACGGTACCCCTCCCTTCGCGAAGTAGATGTCTTAAGCTAATGAGGTCAGGATGGACTGATCAAGTTCTCTCCATTTTGGTATAGACTTGGGGTATCAACAAGAGTGATTAATGCCCTAAGTATAAAAATCCAATTGTGTTAAGATACCAGTCAAGCTAAAGGAAAGAAAAAGAAAGGTTTTGTGTTACTAGCTTTCTTACTCGAATTATTTGGAAGGCTTTGAAAATAAAATGTTTTTACATGTTGTTATGAAAGGTTTGACAAATAGTGTCTATACATGAATTTTTTATAAAAGGTTTTGGAAAATGATTGAGTTATGCTTATAAGTGTTTTGTGTCCAAACCCATGTAGCTCACGAGACGTTTTCGTTTTACGTATTTTATTTTATGCCATGTATCCCAGGTTCTAGACAAGAGGGATAGAAGCAAGTAGATGACATGAAGAAATTGATATTTTAGAAGGAGTGAGTTGGCCACTGTAACGGTTTGTATCCTAACTTACTTTCTATGGTCTAGCATGATCTGGTGTTGTAACTCTCGAAGTTGTATACACCTTTTTAAAGTTAAATGTTTTTGTTGGGACCGAAATTTTAAGACGTGACTCGACATCATGGGAAAAGTAGTTTTTAAAAGTTGACATTTTTGTCACGTAATGTTTTTTATAAAATGTTACACTTCTCAAAGTGTATCAAAGATTGGGGCGTTACAAGTTGGTATCAGAGCCATAGTTTAAGCGAATTAGGCGTCGAGACTCGAACCTAGGCTTAAACTGTGTGAGGCTTAAGTGAGAATACAGACTTAAGATAAGACCGTAAGCAAGAAAGCTAAGGCTTTGATAAGATGCTTCGTAAGATAGGTTGATGAACCTAAGAACCTAAGATAGGTTGCAGACATATAGGATGGTTAGACTGATGAGTCTAAAGATAATGTTGGACTGTTAGGGAATTATATGTTTTTTTTATAATTATTTATAGCTATGCAAGTATTTGCTTATGAGCAATAAGATTCCCTAATACATGTTAACAATATATATATATATATATATATATATATATATATATATATATATATATATATATATATATATATATATTGTAATGTATTAAGCTAAGTCGAACCAGTGAATCAGGAGACCTAGTGGTGACGCCAGAATCAAATATGTATAGGTGGGTATGATAATATGGGCCCGTATTATCATAATCATAGGATACGTATATGAGATTGGTGGAATCACGAAGGAATCATGGGAATATGGTAGGGGATGCATGTAGGAGGTAGTTAATAGAAGATAAAAAGTTTAAATGACATAAGATTGTTATACCTATGTACTAAGAACATGTACGAATATAATTTATTAAAGATGAAGTATGAATGAGAACCTAAGGAAGTATGAGGGGTATAAGTCACCCAAATGGAAATTATGAAGCAGTTAGCCTCAAATATAGATATGGAGTTAGGCTTTGTTATCTGAGACAAACCCTATGGTTATATGGAACAAGTAAAGAAGAAAGGTCGAAGGTAGCAGCCTGGAGTGCCACTCAGGGACTACCATGGGGCTTAAGAATGACTATTAATAGTTACGATTATGTATGTTGGTTATAAAATGAAAGTAAAATTCCTAAGGAAGTACTAGGCAAAGAACCCAGTATGATAATATAAGTAAAAGATAAGAAAAAATAGTCAGGAAAAGGAGTTATGACCTCCAAACCTGGAGGACTATAATGAGTAAAAGTATCTGAAAGTTGGGCAAATGATTTTGCCTTAAGTATGATGGCGTATTAGGTAAGATGAAAAGTGAAATTCCCAAAGGGGGAATAAATGAATATGGAAGATTTAAGCAAGACAATAACATTATGCCTTGTTTTACGCGACGTAAACATACGGGAATGACTACGGGGTGGTAAGTTGGTTGCCATCTGAGCGTATAGAGCTGAAAGTTGATTGCCCAAGCTAATGTGTAGAGGAAGTGGCATTTTAATGGGCTTGTGAGAGTCACGATGCCATGATGAGCCTACGTCGATGTTCAGGAGGATTCTCCATGGTCGAGATGCTAAAATGAAGATAGGACGCGCTGCTTAAGTGGATGCGATACAACATCGAAAGTCAGTGACGCTTGAGCTATACTAAGTTATAGATGTGTATGTGTGATGATTCCAGAAGCTTCTCGACTATTCCTAAGGGAATCGTCATTGTCAGAAGCTAGATTTAAGATGAAGTCGATGCATTAACAAGTCTTGACATTGAAGGTGTGTTACGTCTACCTCGTGGGTAATGACAATTGCTCGAGATGTAAGTTGTTAATTCACAAGTTAAAAAAAGAACATTGGAATTATCTTTGGATAAGTAAGATTATCTTGATTGTGGTGCTAGATTTAGCACATGAAGGATGGAATTTAAGAAAGCGTTTTCAAGATTATAATGAGATTAGTGGTTCCTCATCATGACATGATTATCACAAAAGTGATATTGGATTTGAAAGTTAATAGATTTGAATGACATAGTGGACTTATGTCATCACATGTGGAGTTAGTAAAGAACTAATGAGAGTTAACATTTTAATTATGTCAAAATGTTACCATGAGATCATGGAAAGCATAGGGAGATGCAAGAAAATAGATTGTTGACAGGTAAAAATCATGTAAAGAAGTTATCCTTAAACGAGAATTCCTTTCATTTTCGTTTAAGGGGTAGATGGGATGGTCTAGGATACTTAGCCATATGAATGATTATAGTGGTGGAGCAAAGCAAGTGCAAGTCTAGAGACTTGATGAATGGAATGCAGTCGGAGAGCAGGAGATGACGAAAGTCATGATAGGATACTTTGAAGCGCATATGTCATCAATGTTATGATGACACAAAGGATTGGATCCTAATCCTAGAATAGATTGTCGCATGAACCATGCGAGTATTGCATGTTTAGTGATTGATCCAACCGTGATCGTTGACTAAGAGTTGGCTGGTGACTATTGTGGACTTAGATAATTGATATGTCCAAGTTAGGACCGTGATCATCGCTAATGCGTCTATACGGTGAAAGCTTATGACCAATTGCAGCATGTACCTTTGTTCTACCAGAAATCTCTCCTGTTGCTTGCAATCATGTACCTTTGTTCTATCAAAAACAATTGTAGCTTCTTGTACAATCTTTTAAGCTTCATACAACATAACAAAAAAGCATAATTATTACAAATATTGTGAATGAATAATACTACAGTTAGTAATTCAAAATAAGGAAGCTTTAGACAGCCTATGTCCCCTCCAGAAGCAATTGTTTCTTTTGCGAGATTAACTGGTAGGTTGGCATCTTTCATCTTATGCCAAATTTATAAGTGACATACCATGATTCTTCCAACCTAGTAAAAACCCACAAATGAAAATAAGATATCGATGAAGTTGCAATTTTATACGACCAAAACCACTTCCAGAAAGCACCATCACAACTAAAAGTTTAGTTAAGTCAAAGATCACGAACAATACTGCCCGTGATTTGGTGCTCCATTAGAACAAACCACAAACACACAGTCCTTTCATAACACAGTCACTTATGAGTTTTTTTTCCATTGAGTCCTGTAAGAGTAAAGGGTCTGAACGGAAATGATGTCTGTATGGATATTGTGTTGTATATATAAAGTCTGCTTCTTTTCAAGTCTGATAAAACGTTGGAATGGGACTAAAAGACCATTTTACCCTCACATTACATAAAAACATGGGAGGAAAAAAGAAGCAACGAAATATGCAAAGGATAGAAAATTATATGAGAATTCGATTCAATTAAACACATCATTATAAAAATATATGATGAAATTAATTACGTTCGATTAAATTAGCACAAATACATTTAATAAACTGAATATATTTCTTACAAATGGGAACAAATTTACCAGTTTCTTCTTTTGTTGCATCTTGACGTATCATATGCTCCACCTTGAGTATCCCATCTATAATTCATTTGGAAAATGTAAGAAAGTTGAATTACAATACTATGATTTAATGTGTAAAACCGATATATGATAATCGATTAATTGATCAGGGGTATAATCGTCCAACACACACATTTTTCTCTGTATCCTTGTAACATCGAGAACAGATTACCTTTATTGTAGAAAATCACAAAATCAATTTTCAAATATTTGGGGGAAAACCTAAAGCTCACTACCTGCAGGATACGATGCAAAAAACTGATCACCTCTCGAGTACCCAAGTCTTGTTCTGAAGTCAACAGATGGTGAGGGGATTCCACCGGTACAGATCCCGTGGTTGACTGTGGCCGTGAGGTTTCCAGCGAAGAGAGTAGATCCGCCGTCAATGGCCTCCCACCGTAAAAGATGCAACTGTCGCTGCCCCCATGTCCCTCTTTCTCTATCTGGTGGAAGTCATGAACCACAGAGACAGATACCGATCTCGTGTCTCTTTTCTTTTTCCTCGGATTCAAAATCACGAAAGCATTGTGCCGCCGCCGTCGACGCTTCTGCCGCCGATCTCCCTCCAGCAGCGGGGTAGCTGCTGTTGCAACTCTTCTCCATCTTGCCTTCTATCGTTCTTGTGATCTCTGGTTCACACAGATACACATGCTCGATCCCTTTCTTTCTCCCTCAGGCGATCTGGTGGAGGAGACGAACGATGGTAATGATACACAGCGGCGACACCACTGGCGGTGGATTGTAGAAGCATCTACCAAACTTGAGAGAGAGAGAGAGAGAGAGAGAGAGACGAACATGGTGATCGATGGGAGGGAAGAGGAAGATGGACAGGTTTTGGCAAATAAGAGGGGGAAACCGAAGCTTGATGAAGAAGGCGGTTCTTCTTCCAGGAGCATATATCGAGAGAGAACCAGGAGAGGAAGAAGCAGCTGGTGGAGCAAAAGGCAATGACGGCTAATTAGTTCTAGGGTTTTTAATTAGTTTTATAATGTCAAATTAGGTCATTTTTGTCTAACCATACGCGTGTTCAGCAAAGAGGAAGGGTGCAGTAGGTGATTGTACTGTCTTGAAAATTAAGACTATGTGCTTAAAGGGGTTGTAATTTATATATGGTTTATAGTATACTAGCTGCGTACCCGCGCAGTGCGGCGGCGGCAAATAGTTTTGTTTCGGCAATTACTTTTTAGGTTTTAGGTTGTATATGGGAGGGGGAGTTGACGAATATAAGAGTGATTAATTTTTTTCAGGCGATTGATTACCTTTCCAACGATATAGGGGACGGTAAATACCCGAGAGTGTGGGACCAAAAATGGAAAAAAAACTTTTAGAAATCAGTTTGGAACTATAGGGATATTTTGCAATGAAATGATAAATAGAAGTAGAATGCTATAATCTGAAGAAAAAAAATACAAAGTAAACAAAGGGGCAAGGGGCAAAACAATTTTTCGGACCAAAACTGTAAAAATTCTTAAATCTAACAAATTTTGTAAAAACAAAAAGTACAAGGCTATAATATGCAAAAAATAAAACTAAGTAAATGCTTAGTTTGGGCAGAACTCGCATTTAAGGAAAGTACAATGCAATAATAACAACAATAATAGAAATGCAATGCTATAATCCAAAAAAATTGACAAAGTAAACATTTCGTTTGGGGAGAACTCGCATTTAAGTAAAGTACAATGACATAATCTGCCAAAGTAAACATTTCCGGTGCAATAACTTTAAAAAAATGAAAAAGTAAAAGAAACCATCACATAAGTAGAAATGTACTAAAATAAAGAGGAAAGTACAATGCTATAATCCGTAAAAAATAAAACAAAGTAAAAGCTTTTTTTAGGCAGAACTCGCATTTAAGGGAAGTACAATGCTATAATAACAATAATAATAGAAGTAGAAAGCTAAATTGCACACATCGGTGTGATCTACAGGTGATCTACATGGACACATACAATCATAAAAACCACTGTAAATTAGAAACAATTTGAACAAAATTATATGAATATATTCGATTATAAAAGAATAATCTGATTGTAAACTTCATTGTCTCCTCCCCTTTTCGTCATATGTTATAATTGGCAATGAAATGGAATATTACATTAGATAAAAGGCATTGGAGCATTACATTAAGCTGCATTGAAGTGGAATATTACTTATATTCTGAACCAAATATATATAAAAAAATGCATTGGAACATTACATTAAGCTGCAAGATTACATTCTTTGACCAAATATATATAAAAGGCAATGTACATTACAACTACTTCTGATTTACTTTTCTATCATTAATCTCCTAAAACACCCTTGCCTTAGACGTGCATCAGTTACAGTTACAGATGAATCATGATTTTACCACAACTACAATCAAAATGATTAGAAGAACTCTATACTTCGGTAAGATCCACTTCATCTTCTCCAATTCCATTTGTAAATATGCATCGTGATTTTCATGGTCAATCCACTCAAAGAAGTTACATCCCTTACCTAGAATCTATTTATAAAAAAAATTAATTATAAATTTGTACATAAATTTATACAATGAAAATACATATATGTTCAAATTAAAACAACAAGTAGATACATAGTCGTGAATTACCAAAGAGTCGGGTCAATTTATGAACCTTCTCCTAGGGTTATCCACCGTCCAGGATGTTCTCACTCTCAATGGTTTTTTGCAATAACATCGAATCGCAGGTTCAGAGTTAGATACAGCTTCAAGAAAACATGAACAAGATGACGCCAATTCAGAGGGTTTTCTGTTTGAAGTCTTCGACTTGTAGGGCTTGCCGCTTGAAGACATTGACGAAGGTTAGGGTTTATTACCTTTTTGGGTTTACAGCTTCGATTTGTGACTTTGTTTGATAAAAATCAATTTTCTCCTTTTTATTTGCAATTTGAAGCTGACCTGGAGTCCACGTAGGCATCTAACCAGTGATTTTCAAATTATTCAAAATTTCAAATTATTCAAACTTAATCATTCAAATTTTCATACTTTTCAAACTTTTCAAATTATTCAAAAATTTCAAACTTTTAAGATTATTCAATTTGAAAATTTTCAAACTTTTCAAATTATTCAAATTTCCGAAAATTTAAAATTATTCAAAATTTTCAAATTTCGAAAATTTTAAATTATTCAAATTTTCAGACTTTTGAAACTTTTCAAATTATTTAAAAATTTTCAAACTTTTAAGATTATTCAATTTTACAATTTTCATAACTTTTTCAAAATTTTCAAAATTCGAAAATTTTAAAATTTAAAATATCGAAAATTTTAAATTATTCAAATTTTCAGATTTTTCAAATTATTCAAAATTTTCAAACTTTTAAGATTATTAAATTTTAAAATTTTCAAACTACTAAACGTTGTGTTATTCTTAGGAGATCCATAATTGAATTTTCCATTATGTGAATCCCGGAAAATCCTGATAAAGAATCATCAAACTTCTTGGAAGCCCCTTTGAGAAAATCGAGTATGTTTAGTGTTAATGTTTGCCAAATCTGGTGGTTTTTGGCAAGAAGATGCAGCAGTTTGGATAATTAATGCAGCTCCATCCATAAATATCATTATCATTAAATTATAATATTTCTTATTTGTATTCCCTTTCAAATAGTAATATATGATTGGGTGGTTGGGTGGCATGAAAAAAAAATAAATTGACACAATACTTTGGAAATCTCCAACAATGTAAACTTTTTAAATCAAATATTAACAAAATCACATGTACCATACCTTTACTTTCTTTCATGGTGCTACAACGATTTTAGGCAAATACATAGATGGAGAGAATCAGGAGTCGCAGTATTAGGGCTTCTAGCAAGGCAAAGGGTGAGTGACGGTAGTGGTTGTGGGTCTAGGGTTAATAGAGAGAACATCATTTAAAGAATCACAAACCTTCAGCCAGTCCTTGGACTCCAATCCTTCCATTAGACCCTGAGATCTTGAAAATCAGAAAAAAATCGAATCAAATTACACAAAATCACAAAGGGTTTATGAAAAACGTTAGAACTCCAAGAAATCTGAAACTGGGCTCTAGGAGATTTTCGTCAAGGTCAGAAATTACACAAAATCACAAAGGGTGTTTAGATCTTCAAAGTAGTGACTCAAATCGGCGAGATGTTACACAAAATCACATAAAATCATGAAGGGTTTAACGTCACGGTCAGAAATGGAATTAAATTTTCGAAGTAGTGACTCAAATCGGTGAGATGTTTACCTGGAACTTGACATCAGGTTCAGAAAGGGGGTTTAGATCTTCAGAGGAGACGTAATCAATTGAATCAACAGCAGAGGCAATAGGATCCAGATGAACTCGTTGGTGGTTAGGCAGTTTGGATGGAGTGGCGATAAAGATCGTGGAGAAATTTGGGTATACGAAGGTCTGGATCTGCACTTTTTAAATAGGAGCCGATGTATGAGTAATGATGAAAGAGATAATCAAATTTTACATCAATGTCTCCTTGATCCACGGTCAAAAAAGTATAAAGATTTTAAGATATTCAAATTTCAAATGTTGAAGGCGCATTTCAATTAGTCTGTAGTAAGGGTACATGTGACAGCAATCAATCCCCACCTATACGTGTGAAAAGTTTCTGGTTCCAGCCTTCAGTTTTAGTTAATGCATAACAAGATTGTACAATATGTTTGATAAGTTGTGCATTATGTATTATAATTTGTACTATCTTAAAAATTAAGACAATTGTGCATAAGGGGGTTGTAATTTATATATGGTTTATAGTATAGTATAGATTATATATATATATATATATATATATATATATATATATATATATATATATATATATATATATATAAATTAATTTGCATTATGAAGGAAACTTTATAATAATAGAGATTCCATAATTTTTTGTTATCTATTCATATAGAAGTGACCCCCTTAGATAACCATAGTTAGAATTCAGAATATTCATTCGATAATAATCTTATTGTATCCAAGAGTAGATGACAAAATATCGCCATTTAGTTTTAGATACATATCAAGATTCCGAAATATATGGAAACCTCATAATAAAATGGAAATGTTCATCATAGATGAAAATTCATTAACCATGTATTAGCACGAAATATAGTTTTATGTCTCAACATTACCATTTTTTCAAAAGTTTATTTCCTTAGTCTTCAAATAGTCTATTCACAAGATTTTTCTAATAGTCAAATTTCCTTGAAATAAGTTAGTACTCATACCATCTATTTGGAGACTATTTTGTTTTTATCCTTATTATGACGTTTGTTTCTTTATATATCGTATTCACATGATAAAGAGTTAATTAATTTCAATTTCTCATTTTGCGTATTATGGTATGTTGTTAAAAGATCAAACCACATTAAGAGAAATGTTAGAATGAAATAAATTAAAACTTAGCAAATTTCCATATTGCAAATTAGTTCATACCAGTTGATAGTATACAATGCCGGATAGTTAATCCGTATGATGTTATGGTAGACATTAAAATGAGTTTTAAGCTAAAGGTATTAAGGAATTAGTTCAGGACATACTCATAATGTAAGGCTCATGAGTTAATTCATTAGACCTATTACCAACACCAAAGTAATAAGCAAAATAGTTAAAACATACAACAATTAGCTTCGCGTTGGCTAATGCTAATCATTGAACACCATAACTTTCTCATAATTAAATTATGCCACCATAGCATTGCATAACACCTTTGGGCAGAAATGCAATACTACGCGATAATGCTTTTACTTCATTGGTTGTGACTAACGACCAAATGTTTAAGACATCCTTAAGTTATATTATGCTACATAGATACTACACATCACCGTTGTTCACAAGTGCGATATATATGCAAATTATGCTATAGTTCACTGTATGAGTCATTATCTAATTAGCCGTTGGGTTCATTAGATAACAACTCACACAATTTCATAAGGTGGTGTTTAATAAACCCAAATGTTTAACTCAAGTAGCCTTTCTTTGGTCCAGTCACTTAAGATAACATGTTAGGTAACCACTTATCTACTAATTCGGATGCCTTTAAACTTATTTCCAAAATAAATATTAAAATTACTTAAAAAATCTGTTGTCATCTTAAAATTAATCTTGGGATGACTTTAATATTAAATTGATCATATACCCCATATTATCAATTTCAACATTAAAGAAAGATGTTTTTAATATCTTGGCCTTTTATTGATATGTTGGGCTAATTAAAAATCAATTGTTAAATCAAATCTTCATGGAAAGAATATGGTAGGGCATTTCTTTTAAGCACAGGTATTTCGTTGGATTGATTTGTCACGGCGCCAACTAAAATAAAAATAAAAGGAAAAGGATGTTTTGTTTCTGCACACCGTATGACCCCATGCCATCCCGATGGCACCCTCGCAAAGGCAATTTCAATCGTGATGGAATGATTCACGATGCCGATAAAATTAAGCCGAGAAATAATTTGGCATGTTTGAAGGGTTAAAGCCTTAAAGGTTTGCAGCCAAAAAGAACAAACCAAAAAAAAATTTATCGTTCTTCAATTGTATTGCCGACTTAAAATGCATAATGGACTTTTGACCAAACAAAAGTCAATAGACTCATGAATTCTGTTGGATGTAAGTTCAAAATAATCACCGTTGAATGGAAACAACCAATTGGTCATTTGGTTGAAACAATTAATTTCGACAAATTATCAAAGTGATTTTCTGAAGTCGGTGAAAATTTATTGAAACTCACATCGTCTAATCATAATTTACTGATTCCAAAACATCCGATCATTAAAATTGAAATTGTAATTGCTTTGGTTCGTAATTCATACTAATCGGCCAATTTTAGTTGGCAATTTTTAATCAGCAGTTTTAGTCGGCAATTTGTAACCGTTTTCGTTTGTAATTGAGAATCACAATACCAAATAATTTAGAGAAAAATTGAGTTTAGGGCCACGAACTATTACTTCTTAATTCTTTTCCACAGATTGAATACACGTTTTCTTACATTAACTACGGGCATAAAATTTAAAACCCTTCAAAACGCTTTTAATACAATCATGGGGGTTACATTTATGGTGAGGTTAGACAATTAATTAATGGAATAATTGTTCTAATCAATCATCTAACCAAGAAGGCGTCGTAATTGTGTTGGGCAGAAAAACGTAAATTAGGGTTCTTAAACAAGAATTTGATTGAACTAATTGAGAAATAACATGGCTCTGATACCACATGTTGAGAATTACAGGCCACATCAAACGATTTCTCAACTAATTCAATACAAGTTCATATGGATAGAATGATGATCAAGATAGGAACTTACCTGGTGGAGAATGATGTCAATGGCATGATTTTCAGCGCCTTATGATCAATGATTCGCCAAGATGATGCACTCTTATGATGGAGAAGATTAGGCGATCAATTAAGATTGTTAGGGTGTTGATATCGAGAGAAAAATGAAGAACGATGAAGAAGCGTACTCTTATATCCAATCTAATCGGCTGATCGCATATATGTATAATGCATCTCTTAGGAAATCCATATTAGGCCCCTCAATGTCTTTGTTATTACAATTAGTCTCATCAATTAATGTAAGACATAAATATGGGACCTTATTAGTCATTTAGGCAAAACTTAAGGTATAAATAGTAATAATACCTTGTGAACTTAAGTAACTACATAAATGGTCCAAGGACATATGTAATTGGATTATTTTCCAAGATAATCTAGTAGTCAAGGTCATTTAAGATGAAAGGCTTCGATGGAAGAAAAGACTCATTGAGATTAAAGTATAATGACCGACGGATCAGTAAGAATGACAAAGTAGAACGCTACTTTTGGTAGACGGGCAAAATTCCGTTACGTGAATAATCGGAACACTCCATTGGGGGAGAATGATTATGGTAGGGGAGCGATTATGCTTCAGTGCCAAGTAATCTAGAGAAAGTAATTGGATGGCATATCGACTTTGAAAAGTCAAACTGATTATGAAATATTGAGTGAGGAATCCCCAAAGATAAAAGTAGAAATACATTTTAGTGATAATGAGTTAAGTGAATGGAACATGAGAAGTGGAAGAGAATAACGTCAAACGGTTGACTTCTAAAGGTACCTCTCAAAGCAACGCGGAATTCAAGTAAGAATTTCATCAAAGACTTAGTGAGAGGTTCAAAATCATGAGATTATGTTACTTCAAAAAAGTCCCCTTCTTATGTTATTGATTTCGAGGACGGAATCCGTTTAAGGGGTGGATAATTGTGACAACTAGATTTTTGTATAAATGGAAAATAAGTATAAGTCCAGTTGTGTTGAGAAGGACTAATATTCACGAATTATCAAATGTACAATAGAATGGCAAAATGGTCCAAGAAGGTAAAATTATGGGAAAGTTATTGTTAAGAATTTCTATTAAGTCATTTTGAGATATTATTTAAGTTAGAAATTTGGTCTCAGTGACCCAAGGGCAAAATTTGAAATAAAGGAGCAAAAGTGAAAACTTTATTGAATAATCTTTAAAAATTAATATCTCAAGTTATAAAAGGAATTGGGAAAAAGTCATCAAGATGACTTTGGTTGGTAATATTTGAGATAACAAGAATATAGGAAAAAGATTCAGGCCCTATGGAGTTATAGCGAAAAAGTTATGAATAAACTAAAATGGCCCAAAAGGGACAAGAATGGCCAATTGCCCATGTTTGAGGGACTTTATGGGAAAATCTATAAAGATTCAGACTTAAGTCAGTACGGGAGAGTTATTAGGCTCGTTCCCACGTTTTCAAGGATATAAAGTTTGTAAATTTTGGGCGTTGTGACAATTTAATTTTTGGTCAACGAAAGTCAATTGTAGTCGAACGAATCGTACGTTAATCCTTATGTTGAAAAGGAATTTTTCCATAATTTTACGATGTATTATTAGATATTAGATATTATAATACTACGTACGCTATTCAAAACAGTTATCGAGTAAATGCCGAAAATACGGATATTAAACTACTATAGCGTAAAAACCGATAATCGTACAATTATTATTTTGAGAATAATAATATTCATAAAACGATGTATTCGTAAATACAAACCTGTGGATATATAGAACGTCGAAAACAGAGTTCGTATGTGAAAGTTACAACAGTTAAATCGCTGTGAACGGATCAATGTACACAGGGTTCGGACCTAAAATACAAAATGTGGTGCTTTAAACATCAAATATGAAATAAAAAATCATAGATTATGAAACGTAATACTATCTAGTATTTAATTTCAAAGCCAAATACAATTTTCGGTAAAATGCCGAAAATCGCGAAATCGGAAGAATACTGCGCTTAAACGCGTATTTCAACGTCTAACGAGTTATAATTCAATCAAAATAAATGTTTGACAATGTTTTTATACAAAATATTTATTTAGAGCTTTGTTTCGTCAAAAACTCATAAAATTTCACTAAAACGTCTTACGATTTTAAAAAAATCACATATTTATATAAGTAGATTGCCATTTTTATAAAATTTAACCCACCCTACCCCACCCCCTACCCCCCCCCCCCCCCCCATCAGCTGAAATCTCCCCATCACACGATGATCTTGGAGAGTACTATTCCATACCTAGGCATGAAGGCTAGAGTTGATTTCTTTTATTAAACAAATAAACACAAAATCTTTAAAAATCTAATAAAAGGCTTGGAAATTACTCATTTGAACACAAGTTCATCCAACACTTCTCCCTCTCTCTCTCTCAATATCTGATCATCTTCATCACTCTCTCCCTCTCATCTCTCCACCCACCACCACAAGTCACCATAAACCACCTCAAACCACCACAAACCACCACCATTTCAAGTGTAATTCACTCCATTTTGGTAAAATACTTTTCTTTAGTGATTTTAAACCTTATTACACCACTTTTATCTCATTTACACACAGTAACATCTACGTAAACCCGTTGGATAATAGCTTTGTCCAAGGGTCATTCGACCTCCGAAGCTTAGATCTTGTCTTCTACCGTAAATCCTGCAAAAACAACCTTATTTTTAAGTAAAGCACGCATCAAGGGTGAGTTCATACCCCTCAGTTTCATCTTTTCTAAACTTTTAGGGGGAGAATACAAGTTTACATGTTAAAAATGATGATTTACACAAGTTTATATGGCGTTTATATACTATAAATAATGATTTACACAAGTTTATAAAACTAGTAGTTGTGTAAAAACGTTTTTGACATGAAATACGGTTAGATCTATGTATTACGAACATTATGATCTATTATGTTTGTGTAAAAGTTACAAAAGTATAAATAAGTTGTGTAAAAATACTAGATCTTTAATATAAACGTCATAAAAACGAAAACTAGTAAAAACTACGTTTTTGTAACCGGAAACACTATTCTCTAACAAAAATGGTTATAACCAAGTTATTACACCATTTTTGTGGGAAATATCTTAAAAGATGTTATTTATAATAATCTAAATAAGTTATTTCGTTATTGTTCGTAAAAAATATGATTATTACAACGGTATATTAAAAATAGACTATTATAGGAATAGTATGTTTTTGTGACCGGAAATACGACTTTTCTAGTGATTTATAAAAAGTATGTCAATTTGACGTGATAACGACTATTTAGACTTATAACGTCATAATAAACTTGGGAAATGATATTTTTACAAGAAAGTTGGTATTTTAAACAAAAGTGACTATATTCAAAATAATGTGTATGAAAAATGACCATTTGGAAATATTACAATCATTTTGACAAAATGACAAGATTTGAAATGTTGTCATCACTTATGTAAGATGACTAAAACAAATTTCTTGCCATGACATGTTGATAAACTTTAAATCTATCTTATTAGTATATTTAGTGTCTTAGGTGTAATAAATTATACTTTTCAACTCATTGACATCTTTTAGGCTTAAATACATTAACACAACGAAAACATTTATATAAATTATAATTGGTATAATTTATGGAACGAACGACAAAGATACGACATAAATACTAAAGATAATTATATAAATATATAATTATTACATACTATAATTAGCATGGACAATTTGATAATTACAAACGTAAAGAAGTTTTCATTACATTTACAAGCAAGGTTTTACACTATAATTATCATGAGTATATTTTGATAATTACAAATACAAAAGGGTTTTCATTTCAGAACGAACTAGGATAAAACATTACGTTGGGTGGTTATGTGAGACATTTCTTCACAGTACTGAAAGATGTACGCACTAAGTCCTGGATTATAACCTTAATCATTCATGAGCGAGATAGTTGTGTATAGATCTATACGGGACTGACAATCCCGCACCTAAGCTGCTAGCTACAGCTAGACCGGCAGGTCTGGGGTGACAAACGTCTTAACATTACGACGCCTGAATAACGTCGTGGCAGGCCTACATACTAGTCACAGCAAGGTTATAATAACTCACATGAACGACAACGAATATCCTTAGTTTTGGGAAAAACATCTTCAAATGGTTTTATGTAAATATAAAACTACATGTTGCTCTACACAAAATATATGTATGGTTTTTACTTATACATACGGGTTTTGTGGGATTAAAACCACATTTTGTCAAGATACAAATATAAGTACGGTTTTACTTATACAAACGAGTTTTATGATATTAAAACTACATTCTAACAAGTTAAAAATATAAGTATGGTTTTACTTATACACACTGGTTTTATGGAAATTAAAACTACAATTCAGTAAGATACAAATAAAAGTACGATTTTACCTACGTAAAGGTTTTACGGAATTAGATCTACAATTAATCTACGAATAAACATGTATTTACATGGTTTTGTACAAGAATAAGACTACGTAATACTATTTTCAAGTATAGAACACTTATACATTTTTGGTATTTGGGTTTTTAAGACTACGACTCATTTATAAGAGAATATTGTATTTTCTGGTTTCAAACACTATCTTTTTACAAGGAAAAAGGACTATGGATTTTCTCATACAAAAATCTTATGAACTCACCAACGAAATGTTGACACTCTTTCAAACTACTTGTATTCTCAGGTAACAATTAGTCAGTTTCGACTAACCTTTTGGAATGGGACGCAAAGCCGTCTCTTTTACTTATTTCGTTATCATACTATAATTGGGTTGAAACAATACAGTTTGAACAATGTAACTTTCCAATTATAATGTATGATGGTTGTTTATCTACTTATGTTTTAATGTATGCAATGGTTGTGATACTATGTCCCGTTCCGCCCTCAGACGATTCCGCCATCGTGGTTTGGGGGTGTGACAGATTGGTATCAGAGCATTGTTTATAGTGAACTAAGTATATCAATCCGTTTAAGATATACAACTATAAATACAATGGGACTAAAACTCTCTAAAACGTTTCGTACCCGTATACTTTTAAAATACAATGATATTTATATAAAAGTATACGCATACAAACAAAGATAGTAGCACAATACAACAATACAAGAACATTAGAGTTTAAGTTGAACATTATGTTTAGACTTAGTATAATATGTTATCAAACCACGGGGAACCGTAGCCTGATCAACTACGTTTGACTAGGGTTTTACCGACATATAACTAAGTGTGAGCATAATGAGCAACGAAGTAAAAACTCGAGAATCCCACAACACTTAGTAACCACATCAACACTTAACATGAATACTTTTGATAGTATTAGTTATTATTAAGAGACACTAATGACAATTCTAAGTCGACACCAATATCATTATTATCCCGATTACCTCTTTATCGTCTGCGTACCTGAGTTACGACTAAGAAAACGGTTCTAATGCCGACAAGGGCGACGACAGGAGCTTCACGTTAAGGGACAGTTGAGTCACCATGAGTAGTCACGACTTGAAAACCATTAGTGAGTACTCTTGATATGACTCACAAGGAGACATGGAAGTTTAACTCATAGTTGCCCGATACGTGAGACTTTCCTTTTACGCTACGATTTCAGCCTTAGGATTATTTCTATCTCGAGCTTAAGACTTAAGCTAGGATATCTCTTGATTCTAAACCCTCCTTTTTAGGAATGCTTACCCAACCACCTTTACTTCGTATATCGTAATGCACAAACCCCTTCCACTATGTCAAAAATTACTAAGTTTTAGTTTAAGGCCCTCAGAATACACGAGTGATATTCTCAAGTGTACCATCATGTTATACTCTCCAAATTACTCACATGTTTCTAGAACAATCATCGACCTTACGCTGTTCGTTCCCAGTTCAACTTTGCACTTCGTTGACACATGGAAATTCTTACAACTTTGAGTTATATTTCAACTCATATCGCTTCATACATTTGTTTGAGATCTTCTAACATCATTGGTATTCTCATTATTATCAAGGATTAAATCACCTTACGCCACATGTCAAACCTATTGCTCAACCGCTGACTCTATAAAAAGTACAAAACTGCATTCACACCATTAAGCGTTGTGCAAACAATTTTCCAGGTCATCTATCCTGAGGAGAGAAAAGTCTTAAATGTTATGATTCTCTATCCTCCAAAGGATTGCATTCCTAGAATCACTAAGTTGAGATTGTACAAAATCTCAATGATCGATACTTTTACGCCTTCCTTCAAAGTAGCATTCTACCCTTACAATTTCAAATAGTTCCTAACTCCTAAACTCATTTTTTTACTCCTTGCAAGTTTACAATCGTTGTGACTTAAACAGTTGAATAATTCATCAAAATCAGTAACCAAAATAGTTCTATATAAGTTCCCTCATTGACGATTTATCATAAGAAATTTCTTCATTCTCTTGCTACCTCGTTTGGTTACCACGCAATCATCTTCATTCACTCAGAGGTGTAACGCACTTTGATAATAGTGAAGTTACTTATCGTTCTAAACCCTTCTAACATCACCTAGATCATGTGGTTTAATCTATCATGATCTTTCACGGCCCCCGTTAAAGACAATGACTCCCTAAACATATTGTTTGAATATGGTTCTATTGTGGTGATAGTACTCGCAACAGAAATTGTGGCTCCAAGAATCCTCGATCATTTCATAACTTGTTTTGTAGACGATGCTTGAACAGTCTTAACATTTGAGACATATAAAAACTTTGCTGTCTATCCTTAGTATGTACCTTTAAGAAATTTATCGAAACAGTTCCTGGAATCTCCTAAAGCGTAACAAATGCCATTTTCATCATACCGGTGCCTGTAGAGAGATGATTTGCTATGACTGCAAGCAGAAGGGACATACAACTCGCTTTTGTAAGACTCTGGCACTGGGAAACCAATCAAGCATCCAACTTGGGTTTAAGTCGCACTTGTTTTGGGTATGACGAAACCGAGCACTTCAAGAGAGACTACTCGAAGGCAAAGGGGTCCATCAGATGCGATCAAGGAAGGAAATCACTGAGATACCAGAAGTCTGTGAATTTCCTGATTTGTTTCTAGAAGACCTTCCAGGGATTACCTCCAACATGATAGGTCGAGTTCAGAATCGACTTGATCCCGGGAGCTGCCGCCTAGCAAAGTGTCCATACAGACTAGCCCCAGCAAAGATGTAGGAGATAGCTAGCCAACTACACAAACTACTAGAAAAGGGATCCATTAGACCGAGCATCTCGCCTTGGGGAGCACCAGTTTTATTTAGGAAAAAGAAGGATGGATCCTTTAGAATGTGTATTGACTATAGAGAACTGAACAAGTTGACTATCAAGAACAGATACCTATTTCCCAGAATCGATGACTTGTGTGGCCTCTTTTCAAAGATCGATTTGAAAGCCGGGTACCGTCAACTTAGAGTTCAGGAGGAGGACGTTCCAAAAACATCATTTAGGACTCAGTATGGCCACTGCGAAATTGGTCACGACACCTATTGGGTTGACCAATGCCCCGACGATGTTTCATGGACTGAATCCATACACCAAAGTTTGGCAACTTCAGGGAGTTTGTCCTGGAAGAGACTTGCAAGACAAAGTATACTGATGGCCAAACATGAAAGCAGAGATTGCTACTTACATGGGAAAGTGTTTGACTTGTGCTATGGTCAAGGTAGAATATCAAAAGCCCTCGGGTTTACTACAACAACCAGAAATACCCGAGTAGAAGTGGGAGCGGATAACCATGGACTTCATAACTAAGTTACCCAAGGCAACTGGTGAGCTGGACACCATATGGGTAATTGTCGATAGGTTAACCAAGTCCGCACATTTCCTACCAATAAAAGAGACAGACAAAATGGAGAAACTGACAAGGACGTACATCAAATTGACTGTATGATTACATGGTGCGCCAATATCCATTATCTCAGATAGAGATAGTCGAATTACGTCACCTTTTTGGAAATCATTGCAAAAGACCTTGGGTACCAGGCTCAACATGAGTATAGCTTACCATCCACAACCGACGGGCAAAGCGAGAGAACAATCCAAACGCTGGAAGACATGTTAAGAGCTGGCGTGATATACTTCGGTAAGTCATGGGACACCCACTTGCCGCTCATTGAATTTTCATACAATAATAGTTATCACACGAGCATTAAGGTTGCTCCATTTGAAGCTTTATACGGACGCAAGTGCAGATCCCCTCTGTGTTGGACTGAGGTGGGTGATACTCAGTTAGCCAGAGGTCAAGTACCTAACAGCACTCTCACCGGTCCCGAGATCATACGAGAGACGACAGGGAAAATCGTTCAGATCCGTGAATGATTGAAAGCATCTCGTGACCGACAAAAGAACTAATCGGATAAACGACGTAAGCCCTTAGAAATCCAAGTTGGCGACCGTGTTTTATTGAAGGTCTCACCATGGAAGGGAATGATACGCTTAAGAAGCGTGGAAAACCGAATCCAAGGTACATCGGGCCATTTGAGATCCTTCTAGGATCGGCCCGGTAGCCTACAGACCCCAACTACCACATGAGCTCAATACTGTACACCCCACACTTCCACGTGTCAAACCTAAAGACGTGCCTGTCCGATGAGACTGTCGTCATTCCGCTTGACGAAATTGAAGTAAATGAAAATCTCCACTTCGTTAAAGAACCGGTGGAGATCATGAATAGGGAAGTCAATAGGACGAAACAAAGCCGCATACTAATAGTAAAGGTCCGCTGGAGCACCAAGCGTGAACCTGAATTTACTTGGGAACGTGAGGACCAAATGAAACCGAAATACCCACATCTCCAAACCAAACCCTTGAGGATCTACTCAAGTGCTAAATTTCGGGACGAAATTCTTTCTAACGGGTAGATGATGTGACAATTGTAAATTTTGGTCAACGAAAGTCAACTGTAGTCAAACGAAAGCGTACGTTAATCCTTATGTTGAAAAGGAATTTTTCCATAATTTTACGATGTATTATTAGATATTATAATACTACGTACGCTATTCAAAATAGTTATCGAGTAAACGCCGAAAATACGGATATTAAACTACTATAGCATAAAAATTTGATAAACGTACAATTATTATTTTGAGAATAATAATATTCATAAGACTATGTATTCGTAAATACGAACCTGTGGATATATAGAACGTCGAAAACGGAGTTCGTATGTGAAAGTTACAACAGTTAAACCGCTGTCAACGGATCAATGTACACAGGGTTTGGACCTAAAATACAAAATGTGGTGCCTTAAACATCAAATGTGAAATAAAAAATCATATATTATGAAACCTAATACTATCTAGTATTTAATTTCAAAGTCAAATACAATTTTCGGTAAAATGCCGAAAATCGCGAAATCGGAAGAATACTGCGCTTAAACGCGTATTTCAACGTCTAACGAGTTATAATTCAATCAAAATAAATGTTTGACAATGTTTTTATACAAAATATTTATTTAGAAATTCGTTTCGTCAAAAACTCATAAAATTTCACTAAAACGTCTTACGATTTTACAAAAACCACATATTTTATATAAGTAGATTGCCATTTTTATAAAAAATAACCCACCCTACACCACCCCCTACCCCCATCAGCTGAAATCTCCCCATCACACCATGATCTTGTAGAGTACAATTCCATATCTAGGCATGAAGGCTAGAGTTGATTTCTTTTATTAAACAAATAAACACAAAATCTTTAAAAATCTAATAAAAGGCTTGGAAATTACTCATTTGAACACAACTTCATCCAACACTTCTCCCTCTCTCTCTCTCTCTCTCTCTCTCTCTCAATATCTGATCATCTTCATCACTCTCTCCCTCTCATCTCTCCACCCACCACCACAAGTCACCATAAACCACCTCAAACCACCACCATTTCAAGTGTAATTCACTCCATTTTGGTAAAATACTTTTCTTTAGTGATTTTAAACCTTATTACACCACTTTTATCTCATTTACACACAGTAACATCTACGTAAACCCGTTGGATAATAGCTTTGTCCAAGTGTCATTCGAGCTCCGAAGCTTAGATCTTGTCTTCTACCGTAAATCCCGCAAGAACAACCTTATTTTTAAGTAAAGCACGCATCAATGGTGAGTTCATACCCCTCATTTTCATCTTTTCTAAACTTTTAGGGAGAGAATACAAGTTTACATGTTAAAAATGATGATTTACACAAGTTTATATGTGTTTATATACTATAAATAATGATTTACACAAGTTTATAAAACTAGTAGTTGTGTAAAAACGTTTTTAACATGAAATATGGTTAGATCTATGTATTACGAACATTATGATGTATTATGTTTGTGTAAAAGTTACAAAAGTATAAACAAGTTGTGTAAAAATACTAGATCTTTAATATAAACGTCATAAAAACGAAAACTAGTAAAAACTACGTTTTTGTAACCGGAAACACTATTCTCTAACAAAAATGGTTATAACCAAGTTATTACACCATTTTTGTGGGAAATATCTTAAAAGATGTTATTTATAATCATCTAAATAAGTTATTTCGTTATTGTTCGTAAAAAATATGATTATTACAACGGTATACTAAAAATAGACTATTATAGGAATAGTATGTTTTTGTGACCGGAAATACGACTTTTCTAGTGATTTATAAAAAGCACGTCAATTTGACGTGATAACGACTATTTAGACTTATAACGTCATAATAAACTTGGGAAATGATATTTTTACAAGGAAGTTGGTATTTTAAACAAAAATGACTATATTCAAAATAATGTGTATGAAAAATGACCATTTGGAAAGATTACAATCATTTTGACAAAATGACAATATTTAAAATGTTGCCATCACTTATGTAAGATGGTTAAAACAAATTTCTTGTCATGACATGTTGATAAACTTTAAATCTATCTTATTAGTATATTTAGTGTCTTAGATGTAAGAAATTATACTTTTCAACTCATTGACATCTTTTAGGCTTAAATGCGTTAACACAACGAAAACATTTATATAAATTATTATTGGTATAATTTATGGAACGAACGACAAAGATACGACATAAATACTAAAGATAAATATATAAATATATAATTATTACACACTATAATTAGCATGGACAATTTGATAATTACAAACGTAAAGGAGTTTTCAGTATATTTACATACTATAATTATCATGCACATTTTGATAATTACGAATACAAAGGAGTTTTTATTACATTTACAAACAAGGTTTTACACTATAATTATCATGAGTATATTTTGATAATTACAAATACAAAAGGGTTTTCATTTCAGTACGAACTAGGATAAAACATTACGTTGGGTGGTTATGTGAGACATTTCTTCACAGTACTGAAAGATGTACGCACTAAGTCCTGGATTATAACCTTAATCATTCATGAGCGAGATAGTTGTGTATAGATCTATACGGGACTGACAATCCCACACCTAAGCTGCTAGCTACAGCTAGACCGGCAAGTCTGGGGTGACAAATGTCTTAACATTATGACGCCTGAATAACGTCGTGGCAGGCCTACATACTAGTCACAGCAAGGTTATAATAACTCACATGAACGACAACGAATATCCTTAGTTTTGGGAAAAACATCTTCAAATGGTTTTATGTAAATATAAAACACATGTTGCTCTACACAAAATATATGTATGGTTTTTACTTATACATACGGGTTTTATGGGATTAAAACCACATTTTATCAAGATAGAAATATAAGTACGGTTTTACTTATACAAACGAGTTTTATGGTATTAAAACTACATTCTAACAAGTTAAAAATATAAGTATGGTTTTACTTATACACACTGGTTTTATGGAAATTAAAACTACAATTCAGTAAGATACAAATAAAAGTACGATTTTACCTACGTAAAGGTTTTACGGAATTAGATCTACAATTAATCTACGAATAAACATGTATTTACATGGTTTTGTACAAGAATAAGACTACGTAATACTATTTTCAAGTATACAACACTTATACATTTTCGGTCTTTGGGTTTTTAAGACTACGACTCATTTATAATAAAATATTGGATTTTCTGGTTTCAAACACTATCTCTTTACAAGGAAAAAGGACTATGGATTTTCTCATACAAAAATCTTATGAACTCACCAACGTAATGTTGACACTCTTTCAAACTACTTGTATTCTCAGGTAACAATTAGTCAGGTCCGACTAACCTTTTGGAATGGGACGTAAAGTCGTCTCTTTTACTTATTTCGTTATCATACTGTAATTGGGTTGAAACAATACCGTTTGAACAATGTAACTTTCCAATTATAATGTATGATGGTTGTTTATCTACTTATGTTTCAATGTATGCAATGGTTGTGATATTATGTCCCGTTCCGCCCTCAGACGATTCCGCTATCGTGGTTTGGGTGTGTGACAGGCGTCGTATGAAATAGTTATGCAATTGTGACGTTTGGGAAAAATAAAGTGTATATGTTAGAATTTTCTAAGGCAACAACTTAGGGGTAAATTGGGAATTTTACACATCCTAACCCAGGTAAAATCCGAACACGGTTTTGGGTGTGAAACTATGTACGCGTCTTTTCCCCCTTCTCGATAACACCAAATTGAAAGAAAAAGAAATCAGAACAATGGAAATCTGGAAAGGAGCAGTCACATCCAACACACACTCGATCTGTGCGTGTGTGTATGTGTGTCGTCTGGTGATTTCTAGAATCGAAGCAAGGTCGGCAAGGCAGTGCGACAATCTTGTCGTTGCTAAGGTATGATTCCGGCCAAGGGTGATGCTGCCATCGCGAATGGGAGAGGAATGCCGACGACAACCGGCGATTTCTAACTCTTGAACGGCCAGAGGCGATGGCGGGGTTGAGTTGCGTAGCATTAGGAGGTGGAGAGTGAGCAGCAGCCTACTGCTGCTTATGTTTGTTCTCGATCTGAAGCCGTCGAAGGCAGTGGGTAAGGTGACCGGAGTGGTCGCCGGTGGTGTGAGGTGGCCGTGAATGACCTCCTTTTGACCATAAAATTGCGTAAACATCTCCTCAACCTCAATTTCTTCTTGATCAACAGAAAGTTTTAGGAGGTGGTCTGATTTTGTGCTAAAAATTGTTCCCATCTCCTGATTTCAGGTTTATTTTAACAAGAACACAAAGGTAAAAACATGATTTTGAGCCATGGTTTGTTTAATCCGAAAATACCTTCATGCATGTCAAAAATTGGTGTTAATTGATGATTTTGAATACAGATTGAGCAGGGGATTCGTGAAAATGGAAAAGAACATCTTTGATTTAAGATTTTAGCCAAGAAATCGAAAGGTATAATATGATTTTGTAAACTCTAGTTTACTAAATCTAAAATTTATTCATGCATGTGGGTTTTGAACTTGGTTTTCGATTCGTAACACTCTATGGGTTTACAAACACACAAAGATGTGTAAGTTTTGGATATTTGGTTCGAAAATCTTAGATGCATGTTGGGAATAATCTAGCAAGTTGAACAACACTTGATGTAGTTTGAATTGATGCTTGTGTCTATGTTTAATAGTAACTTCAAGGAAATAAAGAACACGAGAAATTGTTCTTTTTGGGTTAACATGGAATTTGTTAAATGCAAGTGAAGAGTTTGTTGGAAGGTTTTAAGGATATTTGTTATAAAGTTGGAATTTTCATGATTCAATAATATACAAATTTGTTTGTTTGATAATTGGAAATGTTTAACCTTTTGTTAGTTAAATCTAAAGGTTCACATTAAAATGCTAGTTTAAAAGTGAATCAAAACTTGATTTGGTTTCGTTGGTAAATTGTGAAATATTGGAATGGAATTGTGAATTCCACCCCAAATGGGAAAATTATTGTATATACAAAATAGTGCAGATGTGAATATAGAATTGAATTGGAAGGTAATTTATGAAGCGTTGTAAGCATCTTGGTGTCAAGTAAAATGAAATAACATGTTTGCAACTGTTTCTATTTTTAGAAACTTTAATTATCAAAGTTTACCAAAATGACGAAAATTAGTAAAATGAAAGATGTTTTGTCATCTAACCGTTGAGATAAGCTTATAAAGATGTGTAAAATTGAAAGTTGTTGAAATAACCTTGTAAATATTTGAAAATGCCATTTTGGTCAAAAGGGGAAAAATCGCCCAAAAATGGTTGTTATGATTTAAGACTCATTCCTAATCATTGGAATGAAATTAGATAATGATTAGAAGTAGTTCAAGAATGATTAGACACATGTTGTCTATTTAGTTGTTGTTGAGTGTCGTAACCAACAAAATAAAAGAGTTGAAATATGGTTTTGGAATGATTTAATTACCGATATTTCGTGATTACACTACTTGTAATAAATACTAACTATGTAGTATAAATGGCAAGTAGGGTCGATCCACAGGGAGCGATGGTCTAATGGATTATGCCTTGATTTCACGAGATTCAAACTTGTAAAGAAAGTAACCAAGAGGGGGGTTTGTTTTGATGAATAATTAGACAACAATTATGTAAATGTCGAGAACAAATAACTTGGGACAAAATATATAGAATGATTGCTTTTATAAATTGGGGACAAATTCTGGTTTTGCATTTATAGTCGTATGATTGGAAATAACAATAAGAATGATGTTTATAACTTTAATCTTTCTAAGTTGGTACTTTGTGTATGCCGAAAGCTCGCACATACACCATTCACCTAATGTACCTTAGTCAAGAGAAGCTCGTTAACTAAGACTAATCTTACTAATCAAATCTAGATTAGTCAAGTGTATGACGAAAGCTCGTACATACACCATCGTAGAATTTGAATGAAAGATTGCATTATGTTTTATGTGAATGTTCCCAAGAATGTTCAATACTCCTAAACAAGCGTTGGAGCGTCAAAACATGAGATATGATTTTCACCAATTAAAGATGATTGTCACAAATAACATTTTATAAAATAATTACGGATTTCATAATTTGTATGACTAGATTGATTTATATTTGAGATCAAATGATCAATATGAAATAAATAAAACCAAACGTTTGTTAAGCCTCAAAATCATATCACTAGAAAGATATAAAATCAAACATCAAACTTTATATTAAATCACAATCATAATCCTTAATACAAAACCAGAAAATAAGGTTACTAGCCACTCATGACTAGTAAAAGAGAAATAAACTTACAAAATGAAGATTATCCACCTTGAAGTAGCACACAAACACAAACTCAATGTATCTAGAGAGTATTCAGAAGTTAATGGAATAAGGGATGATTCTAAGGCTAACTAGACACATCTATTTATACTAACACACCAAGGGCAAAATGGTAAAATGGACAATGGCAAACATCATCATTCCAAGACCCACTATCTTCATCACATGGCCTCAAAATCAGGTTGGATCTGGATCTGGTCGTGTAGCATGGGAATGACAGCACAAGAGTGAATAAACAACTCAAAGTGGGCTAAAAAGTAGATCTGGTCACCAGGAAGAGTTACACGGCCGTGTAATTTCTTGGGCCAAAATTACACGGTCGTGTAATCCTGGATTTCATCCTGGGCCCCACCCTGAGCTGACATGGCATCCACGTGGCATAGCAAAGTTACACGGCCGTGTAACTTATAGGGCAAAAGTTACACGGTCGTGTAACATTCTGTCTTCGGGATGATTTTATGTTTTTGTAACTTCTTCGTTTGAGCTCCGTTTCTTCTGAAATTTATTGTGTAGCTTCCCATTGTCATCCAATGCAAGATTCATCCTTCAAAAGCACCTGAAAACAACCACAAAGTGTGAAATTAGATTGCTATTCTTGAAATCCCGAAAAACATGAAAATATGCAATAATGAGAATGAAATGCAAGGTAAAATAAGGATAGAAAGGCATGAAAACATGCTTAGAAATACACCTATCAAATATCCCCAAGCTTAGACTTTTCTTGTCCTCAAGGAAAACAAGGATCTAAACAATGTGGAAAACAAACTACAAAGTATAAAAAGAATAGACACCCTAGGTAGCAACCAAGACAACATCAATCATATCTAAAAAATCATGTCAATTTGGACCCTACACACATATAAGTTAGACCATCTATTCAAAACAAAAGACCATTAAAAGGAACAAATTTTCATCAATTACTTAGCATAAGCACGTTGGGACAAAAGATAAACTCACACATGAAACCTTCACTAATTATTCAAAGCATCTCGCAAACAAAGGATGTGCTCACAATTGTTCACTCCTCTCGTGTTTATTCACTCATGTCACAAGATGTGTGACCTTGCAAGCTCCATTTTCAAGATTTGGCTATAAACACTCATTTTTATAGGAGGGGCGCTCGGATATCGAATCTAGGAAGCTTATACTAAGGTGACTTTGCTCAAGTCCTCCAACCGACCTCATTTGCATATTTATTTATTAAGCACATGATTTTTCAAAACAGAGGGACAAAAATTTACAACTCGATTCCTATTTACAAATGATAGATACCTAGACGACCGAGACAACCAAATCTTTTGAACTTCAACTTGACCCAAGATGTATGAAGAATTTTTAAAACTTGGTCAATGAAGTTTCAAACCAAAATTGGATTTAGTTGTTGAAAGCAAAAAGGAGGAGGCTTTCAAAACAAGTAATCGCTTTTATTGTATTTTTGTAGGAAATTTTCATTTTAAATGACTTGAGTGATCACTTGGTTTGGTCTTTTTATTTTATTTTATTTTATTTTTATTATTATTTTTTATTTATTTATTTATTTATTTATTTATTTTTTTTTTTTTAGACCAATCTTTTAGAACCAAGTGAAATGATTTCTGGATTTTCACCATAAAAACATTTTCACAAAATTATGCTAAAATGATTAGACAATAATTTTTATGATATTTTTGAAATAATAAAAATTTAAACACACTAATGACCAAAATAATATAAACAAGGTCATATGACACATACTACCACACAAAAACTAAAAACAAATATAGAAAATAAGATTTTTGTCCATGACTTTGGAAAATCGCGATTTTGAGATAAATCTTATGTTTAATAGTCAATATGCAAATGTATGGTCATGAGGGGGAACTAGTGCAACTTCCATAGTATTTCTCCTAGTCGATTACACACATTGATGAACTCACGGGTGAATAAAGCATCCTTTGCTAGAATAATTTTGATTCAATTTCATGTGTGTTTTATAATTCTCCCAATCGTATCTATGCTAGAAAATTAATAAAAAGAAGTTCCTAATGAAGATCTAAAGTTTCAAAAGATGGTGATGTTGTATGTAGATAGGGGACAAAAATACAAGAAGTTTAACTATGAGATGTATTATAGTTGCAATTTAAAGGTGTCACATAGGTGGGAAGTAAGAGATAACAAAAATGCATGCAAAAGTTTAAAATAAATGCAAGAAATAAAATATTTTTGAATTTTTTTGTGGTTTTAAATTTTTTTTTTTTAAATCAAGGGATTTATTCCCCATCCCCAAGCTTAAAATAAATGCAATGTCCACAATGCATTAGGGAAGGAGAAAGAAAGAAACAACCTACTGAGGGTCGGGGAAGGGTCCCCATGGCGGAAATTGAGGGTATGGGTACGGTGGGAAATATGGGTAAGGCGGGAATTGAGGGGGTGGTGGTGGTTGGCTGCCTGGCTGCTGTTGTTGCGGTGGCTGTAGTGGTTGCTGCTGTTGCCATGGGTTGAAGGCAACGGACCTTTGTATGTCAGAGAGTATAGACATAACATCTTGGTTATGTTTATATTGGTTCTCTCTAAACTGATCAAAGTCTTGGCGCAGCTCCATTTGGTGTGTATCAATCTCACCAAGATTATCATAGATGCCTTGATAATCAAGGCGAAGATCCGCAAGCTGGGAGTTGATGCTAGAAAATTGCTCCATGTATAGACTGTGCTCTGGAGGAAATGAGCTAGCAGAGCTTGAAGGGCCAGGCTCCTGGGGTTGTCTTGGTGGTGGACTGGGCTCTCGAGGGGGTAGGTTGGGAGCGGGTAGTTGTAGGCCCATGTTGGAAGGAGGCTTCCAATTTGTGGTGGAGACAGGGTTGGCTAATCGTAGGATTCGGGCATTTCTGTTGTTGACCCGCAGATAGTCGCGTCCGTCGGCTTGCTAAATTTGGTCTGATTCGGGGCATCGAAATAACCTCATACCCTCAAGAACATCAGAGGCGAGGTATCGCTCACCTCTGACTATCTCAAGGTTATCAGGAAACCTGATGCCCAGAGCTGGATGCTTGGCTATTAGAGTGATAATGCCACCGCAATGTAGCTGGCCAGATGAACTTCTACTTAGCTTAAGTAGTTTGTACATGATCCAGGATCCAAAATTTGGGGTTTTAGGCCCTGGATTAATCATGCAGTAGAGAAGCTCAAGCTCATTTAGGCCAGCTTTGCTTATCTCTTCTTGTGGGAAGAGGATAGAGGCAATGATGCGGTGCGTGACTTTTAGGACGGGGTGGATGATGCTGGAGGCTTTGGCATTACTGGGACGGTAGAAATTTTCTGTGGAAATCCTCGTCCAGAAAGGGCCAACTTCACGGTGGAACAGCTTGTTCAGTTTGCCTCTTTGGTCATAAGTGTTGGCGACCGGTGCGCCAATAAGTTCACACAATTGGTTTTGTGTGATTTGGTGAGACCTGTTGAACATTCTAAAGGACAAAACTGTTGTATGAGCGTTAAATTCGACAGATGATAAAAATTCGATAGTGGGGTTGGAATAGCTTTTCTCGCTTATATTCATCAACCCTTCCCAGCCAATATTGGACAGGAGTTTGCGTACTCCTGCCTCTATGTGCAAGTCTCGCAAAGTTGGGACATCAACGAATTTTTGTGCCTGTCCAGTTCTTTCCAAGAAGTTATAAAAACGTGCCTCTTGGGCATCGGTCATGAATGAGATACCCGCATCACCCATGTCATAGTCCTGCTGTTCGGGCTCTTCATCGGAAGAGCCACTAGAGGCCGAGTATACGATTTGCCTTTTATTACCCCTAGAATAAGTACGGGACGATGATGCCATATTTTGTTTTGTTTTTAACAAAGGAAATTTGAACAAAAATAACAAACAAACAAACAAACAAACAAAATATAAACACAAAGGTTTCACAATTCAAAGTCAATAACCAATTACCTAGCCAAAAATAAAAAATTATGAAGATTTTGAGTTTTGGAAAGAATTCACCGAATTGAAGCTTGACAATGGTGATATTGACCTTGATTCCTTCTATCCTTGTCTTCCCCAAGCTTAAACCTAAGTAATTTCAACAATTTAGCAACAAAAAATCAAAACCCTCATTTTCTAGGGTTTCAAGAAATTCCGAAATTTACCATGGATTTGATGATTCTTGTGGTCAAAATGATGGAAAAGATAAGGAATAATGATACTAACCTTTGTAGTTTAACAAATCTACAAGCAATTGGAAGAGAAATTGAGAAATTAGATTTGTTCTTGGTGGAAAATGGTCTCGGCAGGAGCAAGAGGGAAGAATCGCGACTGGTAAAGTGAACAAATGAAGACCTTGGCTTTATATAGTGTGTAAAATGACAAAATTGCCCCTGGCCAAAATTACACGGCCGTGTAATTTTGGCTTGAATAATTACACGGTCGTGTAATGTTGTATATTGACCAAAACCAATTATTGACCATTTTACCAAGTTACACGGTCGTGTAACTTATAGGGCGAAAAGTTACACGGGCCGTGTAACATTCTGTCCCGTTTTTCATTTTTCGTTTTTCGTATATTGAGCCTCGGTAGTCCGTTTTCGATTCCGATCGTTTTCTCACGTAGGTAATTGAAAGTTATATACAGAAAAATTATAAAAACACAAAAATTCACACTTTGAAAAATTGATAAAAATACCCCCGGGTTGCCTCCCGGTTAGCGCACTTGTTTAACGTCTTTGGCTCGACACGGGCCCGTGTTTGGGCTTAAGGACCCATACACGGGGGCTGAGGAAAGCTTACCTTGGACATTCCTCCATGTCCACTCCTTGGTTGGTAGAGAAACACTCGGTAAACCGTTTGAAATGGTGTTTGTTTCTCGTTTGTTTTGGTATAGGAGGTGGATCTCTATTTTGCAAATCCAAATCATTGCTTTGATGATCTTGGCGATCCACAGGCTTGGACCCTTCAGTAAGTCCGGTTGTTGTTTCGTTCATAGAAACCATTGCTACTAAATTTTTGTTTTCATGCTCATTTGGCAACAATGAATTGTTTTCCCTTAGGTTTTCGGGAGGCACATCGCTTGGGTAGCGGATGGATTGATCAATATTGAAGGTTACAACTTCACCATCGAATTCCATAGATAGGGTAGCATTAAAAACATCAATTTTTGTTCTCGATGTTTTTAAGAATGGTCTCCCTAAAAGTGTGGAACTTGAATTTGGTGAGTCGTCATCTCCCATATCGATGATATAAAAATCAGCGGGAAAAACCAAGTTATTCACTTGGACTAATACGTCTTCCAACACGCCTTTTGGACGTATGGTAGATTTATCGGCCAATTGAATAACGACTCCGGTGCGTTTCAATGTTCCTTTCTTTAAGTTTTTGAAAGTTGAAAGTGGCAGGACATTGATAGAGGCACCGAGATCAAGCATGGCTCTCGGTATGTTTGTATCCCCCAATTTACAAGGAACCGTGAATACGCCCGGATCCCCGTATTTTGGTGGCAATATTTTTTGTATGATTGCTGAGACATTCTCGTTGACTTTTATTGTCTCATCCCCTTTGAGTTTCTTTTTAGATGTGCAAAGTTCCTTGAGGAACTTAGCATATCTAGGAACTTGTTTAATGGCCTCAAGTAAGGGAATGTTTACCTCCACCTTGCGAAACGTGGCCATGATTTCTCTATCTTCCCTTTCTTTCTTTGATTCTAAGAATCTTGAAGGAAAAGGGGGTGATGGACTATGGCTTGGGATTTCCGCTTGCTTTGTGCCTTCTTTTTCCGCATCTTTGGCCACACTTGGGTCCTTGCAAACCTTCCCGCTTCTAAGAGAGATGGCACTCACGTTGTGCCTTGGGTTTGCTTTTGTTTGGGCTGGCAATTTAGTTTCCAGCCTACTTTCCAACTTGCCAACCGCTGTTGCAAGTTGTGCCATTTGTTTTTCCAAGAATTGGATGCTTGCTTTTGTCTCTTGCTGAAAAGATATTGTATTTTTAGCCAAGTTAGAGACAATTTCCTCCAAAGACATACCTGAGGTGTTTCGTGGTGCGGTATGTTGTGGTTGATATTGAGGTCTCGGTTGTGCATTTCTCCATGATTGATTGTTGTCAAAATTCCTGGAATTTTGTCCCACGTGGTCACCCATAGCATTTACATGCTCGTTTTCATCTTGCAAGGATGGGCACATGTCGGTCGGGTGACCATGTTGTAAGCAAATTCCACAAGCTCTTGCTTTAGGTTCGGCTCCTCTCTCTTTAGTTAACAAAATGACAGCTTTTGTTAGTTCAGATATTTGAGTTTCAATGTGAGGAGTACTTACTTGCTTTTCTCCTCGTGGAGGGTCGGAATACCATTCATCTTCTCCGATTGAATGCTTTGAATCTTCGGCCAAAGTAGCAATTAAGGCCCGGATTTGGGACGGAGTCTTGTCTAGCAAGGCTCCACCACTTGAAGCATTTATAATTCGCCTATCAAGATGAGATAGGCCTTCACAAAAATTTTGGAGAAGTTGGTGTTCAGACAAACCGTGTTGTGGGCACCGAGCGCAAAGTTTCTTAAACCTCTCCCAATATGTGTGCAAGGACTCTCGTCGTCCTTGACGCAAGGTGAGAATCTCTCTACGTATGCTTGAAGCTTTTGGCTCCGGGAAGTATTTGTCAAGGAATGCTTGAGCAATATCGTTCCATGTTGTTATCGTCCCCGGTGGGAGATAGTACAACCATTCTTTTGCGGCATCGTAAAGAGCAAAGGGGAATGCCCTTAGCTTGATTTGGTCTTCTGTCACATTATGGGGCTTCATACCCGAACATACTACATGAAACTCCTTAAGGAATTTATGAGGATCTTCATTTTCCAAACCTCTAAAGGTTGGAAGTAAGTGTATGAGCCCGGATTTTAGCTCAAAATTCTCCACATTGGGATAATTTATACACAAAGGTTGTTGTGTATCTTTTCGCTCACCCCATTGTCTTAAGGTCTTTTCTTCGTCACCCATTTTTAATGGGTTAGAAGAAAGATCGGGAGTAGAAGTAGAAGTGGAAGGTGGTGTAGGAGAGAGTGTTGGTGTAGTATGAGATCTTTGGTAATCAAGCTTCTTTCGAAGCTTAGTTTGCTTTCTTAATATTTTTGCGGTCTTTTCTATTTCTTTGTTGATCTCAAGAGGTGTACCTGTTCGATCAGATCTGGGCATAAAATATTAGTAATACCGTGCTCCCCGGCAACGGCGCCAATTTGTTGAGTGTCGTAACCAACAAAATAAAAGAGTTGAAATATGGTTTTGGAATGATTTAATTACCGATATTTCGTGATTACACTACTTGTAATAAATACTAACTATGTAGTATAAATGGCAAGTAGGGTCGATCCACAGGGAGCGATGGTCTAATGGATTATGCCTTGATTTCACGAGATTCAAACTTGTAAAGAAAGTAACCAAGAGGGGGGTTTGTTTTGATGAATAATTAGACAACAATTATGTAAATGTCGAGAACAAATAACTTGGGACAAAATATATAGAATGATTGCTTTTATAAATTGGGGAAAAATTCTGGTTTTGCATTTATAGTCGTATGATTGGAAATAACAATAAGAATGATGTTTATAACTTTAATCTTTCTAAGTTGGTACTTTGTGTATGCCGAAAGCTCGTACATACACCATTCACCTAATGTACCTTAGTCAAGAGAAGCTCGTTAACTAAGACTAATCTTACTAATCAAATCTAGATTAGTCAAGTGTATGACGAAAGCTCGTACATACACCATCGTAGAATTTGAATGAAAGATTGCATTATGTTTTATGTGAATGTTCCCAAGAATGTTCAATACTCCTAAACAAGCGTTGGAGCGTCAAAACATGAGATATGATTTTCACCAATTAAAGATGATTGTCACAAATAACATTTTATTAAACAATTACGGATTTCATAATTTGTATGACTAGATTGATTTATATTTGAGATCAAATGACCAATATGAAATAAATAAAACCAAACGTTTGTTAAGCCTCAAAATCATATCACTAGAAAGATATAAAATCAAACATCAAACTTTATATTAAATCACAATCATAATCCTTAATACAAAACCAGAAAATAAGGTTACTAGCCACTCATGACTAGTAAAAGAGAAATAAACTTACAAAATGAAGATTATCCACCTTGAAGTAGCACACAAACACAAACTCAATGTATCTAGAGAGTATTCAGAAGTTAATGGAATAAGGGATGATTCTAAGGCTAACTAGACACATCTATTTATACTAACACACCAAGGGCAAAATGGTAAAATGGACAATGGCAAACATCATCATTCCAAGACCCACTATCTTCATCACATGGCCTCAAAATCAGGTTGGATCTGGATCTGGTCGTGTAGCATGGGAATGACAGCACAAGAGTGAATAAACAACTCAAAGTGGGCTAAAAAGTAGATCTGGTCACCAGGAAGAGTTACACGGCCATGTAATTTCTTGGGCCAAAATTACACGGTCGTGTAATCCTGGATTTCATCCTGGGCCCCACCCTGAGCTGACATGGCATCCACGTGGCATAGCAAAGTTACACGGCCGTGTAACTTATAGGGCAAAAGTTACACGGTCGTGTAACATTCTGTCTTCGGGATGATTTTATGTTTTTGTAACTTCTTCGTTTGAGCTCCGTTTCTTCTGAAATTTATTGTGTAGCTTCCCATTGTCATCCAATGCAAGATTCATCCTTCAAAAGCACCTGAAAACAACCACAAAGTGTGAAAGTAGATTGCTATTCTTGAAATCCCGAAAAACATGAAAATATGCAATAATGAGAATGAAATGCAAGGTAAAATAAGGATAGAAAGGCATGAAAACATGCTTAGAAATACACCTATCAGTTGTCTAATAAGTTCTAATATTTTATTAGATTAATAGAGATTAAAGACGTTTGGAAGCAACGAAGGACTAGAGTTATGTTGATTAGTGTAGCTAGACATACCTAGCTACTAAGGTGAGTACATGTGGTTTTTTCCCAATATGGGGTACATGGCAAATTTTGATAAGCTTTTATGTGACGTTTTTGGATATTAAATGATATGCAAATCATTTTAGTTACGATATGATTATGAAATTTTATAAGATGATTTTGAAAGTATGTTTTGGCGTCAAGCCATGATGATTTAAAAGTATGTTTTGGCTTCAAGCCATAATGATTTGAAAGTATGTTTTGGCATCAAACCATAATGTTATGAAAGTATGTTTTGGCATTAAGCCATTAATGTTACAAAAGAATATTTTGGCATTAAGCCTTACGTTGTTATGAAAGAATGTTTTGGCATCTAGCCTTAACGAGTATTTGAGCAAATGTTTGATAACAAGAAAGGTTATGTTAGTTATGTTTATGAATGACTGGTATTTTGAAGCAAGCAATGTAATTTAATGCAAAGTAAAGTGAATGAAAGGATAATGTTTGGCCCGGGCTATGATGTTCCTAAGGGGACTATAGAGGAATCTACTCGGACGGTACCACTCCCTTCGCGAAGTAGATGTCCTAAGCTAATGAGGCCAGGATGGACTGATCAAGTTCTCTCCATTCTGGTATAGACTTGGGGGATCACCAAGAGTGATTAATGCCCTAAGTATAAAAATCCAATTGTGTTAAGATACCAGTAAAGCTAAAGGAAAGAAAAAGAAAGGTTTTGTGTTACTAGCTTTCTTACTTGAATTATTTGGAAGGCTTTGAAAGTAAAATGCTTTTACATGTTGTTATGAAAAGTTTGACAACTAGTGTCAATACATGAATTGTTTATAAAAGGTTTTGGAAAATGATTGAGTTATGCTTATAAATGTTTTGTGTCCAAACCCATGTAGCTCACGAGACGTTTTCCTCTTACGTATTTTATTTTATGCCATGTATCCCAGGTTCTAGACACGAGGGATAGAAGCAAGTAGATGACCCGAAGTAATTGAGATTTTAGAAGGAGTGAGCTTTGGCCACTGTAACGGTTTGTATCCTAACTTGCTTTCTATGGTGTAGCATGATATGGAGTTGTAACCCCCGAAGTTGTTTACACATTTTTAAAGTTAAATGTTTTTGTTGGGACCGAAATTTTAAGACGTGACTCGACATCATGAGAAAAGTAGTTTTTAAAAGTTGACATTTTTCTCACGTAATGTTTTTTATAAAATGTTACACTTCTCAAAGTGTATCAAAGATTGGGGCGTTACAATATATATGTATATATATATATATATATATATATATATATATATATATATATATATATATATATATATATATATATATATATATATATATATATAATCTTTCAATTTAGTCATGGCTTTCAATTTGTTTATATACACAATAAAGAAAAAGAACTTATGAAGATATGTGAATTTGGGAAGAACAGTAAACAAAAAATCACGATTCAGTTGAATACATTTGAGTCAAAACTACGTAGTTTAGAGGGTTCTATATATAAGCTTAGGTACATGACAGCCACATATTCCCTAACCTATATATATATATATATATATATATATATATATATATATATATATATATATATATATATATATATATATATATATATATATATGAATAATCAAATATGGTTTGCATGTGGTGGTAGAGGTGGTGGAGGTGGCCGTAGTGGTGGCAGTGAGGTTAGTGGTGGTGGAAGTGGCATTAGCGATGGTGACTATTCGTGGCGGAGGTGGTGGTGGCGATGATGGTGGAGGCGGTAGTGATAAAGGTGGCGGTGGCAGTTGTGTGCCGGTGAGGGATGTGGCGGAAGTGCTGACTGCAATTGTGGTGGTGGTAGAGATAGTAGTGGCGGAGGCAATAGTGGTGGTAGTGGTGATTAATGTGGTGGAGGAGTTAACAATTATATTTATGATTAATGATATGCTTATCTTGTCGATAAAACGTCAACGTGCCAACGACGCTCGAGCGTGGGAGCGACAAGAAAGAAATATGTGTTCCAGGTTTATTCTCGAGACTTCAATTTTTTTAAAATTCTTTATGAAACATATATATATATATATATATATATATATATATATATATATATATATATATATATATATATATATATATATATATATATATATATATATATATATACTAGCAGCGTACCCGCGCGATGCGGCGGCGGCAAATAGTTTCATTCGGCGTACCCGCAAACTCACGATGCGCAATGCGGGGGTGATGATAGTTCGTTTCGATGTATAGTTTAAGATAGTAGTTAGTTATCCTTCGACCATTTTTTAGTTCAAAAGTAAAAGTATATTGTTGTTTTTGGCTGTATAAACGTAAGTTATTATTTAAATAAAAGCTTGTTGTTCTTTTAATTTAATAACAGGGTTAGGTTGCTCTTGTTGGTTAAAAATTGAAATATTAATATTTATGTTAAAATTAAAGTATATTGTTACTTTCAGTTAAAAATATGAAAATATTATCTATTTTGGTTAACAATAAAAGTACGTCGGTGTTGGGTAATCGTTTATTTCAGTTTGTCACATTTTAAATGGTAAAAACTATATAAATAATAGAAATAATAACCTTCAATAAGATATTGATATAACATTAGTTAAATAGATATGGCTAAATCGTCTCATGTAACCTTATGTACAATATGTTAATATAAGATATAAATATAGCATAAGTTAAATGAATATGACATGAATAATATTTAATATAAAACAATGAACATAAAAGTTTATAGCATCAAAATGAAGTGTTGGAAGAATATATACTAAACCTGTGTTATATAAACCATGACTCCACATACTATGCATCTAATCTAATGTAATACCACGTTTTTTTTTTTTTTTTTTGGGTTACCAGAGACAAAGTAGACTCAAGGCCCAAATTTCACATATAGTACCGAGTCTTAGCCCAAAACATATATACCTACAATATTTAACCCTAACCCTAAAATCACATTTCCAGTTAGCCGCTATCTACTCTTCATATCTGCAACCACCGATCTCCATGGTCCTCCGATCTGATCGACGCCACCTTTCTCCTCCCGTCTCCATGGTCCTCCGATCAAACAGCCGCCTCCATTCCCGAGCACTTTTCCCGACATTTCCAGTTAGCCGCTATGTTCGATCTCCACAGCGTTGATTCCCTCCGGCCTCCGATCAGCATACCCGCGCCGAATCAAACCTGCAAATGGAAATGAGTTTAATTGAGTTCGATCTCCAAATGGAGATGAGTTCGATCTCCACTCCGTTGATTCACAATCTCTCAAACAGGTTCGATCTCCACACCGATGATCGACGCCACCTTCTCCTCCCGTCTCCATGGTCCTCCGATCAAACCGCCGCCTCCATTCCCGAGCACATCTATCTTGCACCTCCTTCATCAGATCCGATCAAACTGCCGCCTCCATTCCTGAGTTGCAGACCACCGATATCATCTATCTATCTTGCACCACCTTCATCAGATCGGTTCCCCTCTGCACCGCCTTCATCCGATCTGCAACCACCGCTCCTAATCACCACCGCCTTCATCAGATCGGTTACCGGATTCACTACCTAGATCTGCAACCACCGATCTGCAATGCTTTATATCTGCAAGACGATTCAGTACCACCGCCTTCGTATCTCCCCGTCTCTATTCTCTGTATCTCTCGATCTCTCGAACTCTTTCTCCCTCTTTCTCTCTCGATCTGTCTCTCTCTCTATTTCTTTCTCCCTCTTTCTCTATTTTTCTTTACATCGATCTCTCGACCTTAGTGGTTTGTGGTTTGCCAGCCGCCATCGACCTTAGTCGAACGGTGGCCTTAGTGGTTTCTGATATATCAATTCAATGGAAGGTTTCCAGATCCTTTTTTTCTGATATATTAATTCAACGTGAAGGTTTCCAGGTCCTCAATATTTTTTCTGATATATTAATTTTGGGCAGTTTATCGTCTGGATCTTTGGAAATTAGTTAAGATTATCCTTGTATTGGTTACCAGTTTATCGTTTGGATCTTTGGAAATTTTCTAGGTATTTGGAAATCGATTTTCTGGATCTTTGTAATTAGTGAAGATTAACAGATTGAAATTATCGCTTATCTGTTTTCTGATTTTGAAATTGTTTATGAAATTGTTTGTTTCAGATTTATCTTATTGCTTACTCGTAGATGTTCATCTTTAACCGGTAATGGTTTTATAAAATTGATTTTGAAATTTTCTGGATCTTTGGAAATTTGTGAAGATTAACCTTGTATTGGTTACAAGTTTATCGTTTGAATCTTTGGAAATTGAGATTTATCTTTCTCATGTTATATGTTGTACAGGAAGTGTGCAAATATAAAAAGGTGGAAGAATTTTTTTTAACTTGAAGCACGCCATAAGGACATAGGTATCCAACTCTGGTACATTTTCTTCTTATAAACCTTCAGTAGTATTTTTTGCTTTGCTTTACATTTTTCAAATATCCATATTTTGAAAAGATTAGTAGTATTTTTTTTCAAACCTGCAAAATGTAATTAGTAGATTCTGAAATTACGTGTTGTTGATGGTGGCTTGTAACACCTTGCTTTTTTTCTTCACAATATCTGCTTGAATTTCAACTACAAAAAAAATAATAAATAACTTTTAACTAAACAAAATATTATCACAGTATTCAAATAATCAAAGATATGTTATATGAATAAAAACAACTGTGCTTGAAATCTATAAGAAAATGTATAACAAAGCATTTATATGATAAATATATCAAATCCTTTTTGCAGGTCTGCACACGCAAGGATAAAAAAAAAAAGTGTTTTGGGATGCAATGGGTGCTTGGAGATAATCTGTCAATTTATAAGCTAGATTTGGCAATCCATGTGATGTCCACATCATCACTTTGTTACAAGCTTTTGCAGAGAGGGAGCGGGATGGGAAAGCAGGAGTACCAAAATGGACGTGGGAGCGAGTATATTTATAGTTGTCCAAGATGTATTTTGATTGGTTCAAATGTATTGGCATGGATCACTAATTAAATGTATGGTTTGGATTGTTTTAAAAGGTGATCAAAGGTCATCATATCTTCCTGTTGTTAAAAGATGTATGACTTGTGGGACCTATAATTGAATCCAACCCGTGTGAATACTTAGTTCAGCATCAAAGAGTTGTACAAGTCTTAAAATTAAGACTTTGTGCTTTATATTGTTGTAAATTATATATGCTTTATATAGTATATAGATATAGAGTGTTAGGATCAAATGTGGAACATAAATATTGTGTTAATGTGTGAGACAATATCAGCCATTAGATGAAAAAAAATGAATGGTTAAGATGATGATGGCATTATCGTAAGGTTGCGGGTGCGCCTCTTCGGGGCATTTGTCTTAAAATGACGGTTGTGGCACCACTACTCGAACTGATAAGGGAAGCTGACAACGCCTAGTAATATCAAATATTTTAGTCGTTGTTGAGCCTTATTCTTAGTGAAATTATATCATATATCTACTGGTATTACTCACTTTTGTGCTAGTGCTATTGTGCAAGAAAAAGATGAAAACAGGGACTAAAGGCGTACAATTTGGAAGAAATGTGAAGCTCAAGGAAATATTAGGCGAATGAGCACGCGCGCCGCGGGATTCACAAAGGCGCGACGCGGTGATGAGGCGGTGGAAAACATTCAAATGCCGAAAAACGGGGATAAACCCATACGTGTGCCGCGTAATTCATCTGTGCGCGGCGCGATCGCTTAAAGTTTGCAACTATAAATAGAGGGTTTTAGGTCGAAAAACTCAGCAGAGGCTTGGCATAAAATCGACTCCCAAGACCCTTTGACTCCGAGTTTTAGCTTCTGCAACCATCATTTGGTATTTTTATGCTTTTCTCTTTAATTTTTAATTAGATTTACAGTTAGTAATATTTGGCTAGTGTCTTTTGGGAGTAATAACCATTGATACTAAGTCTTCGTTCTGTTTTTGGATGTTTTTTTACTGTTTTGAATCAGTGGGATCTGAGTTTTGTTAATGAATCATTTGGTTATTAGTAATTGTTCTCTTTTCGGTATTTTATGCTTTGGAATGATTATTGGATGTTTGGATTATGTTTGATGTTTGTTTTGACCTTGATTGCTTCTGATTTTGAGATATACTTCTGATTTGAGTGACCAATTAGGATTAGTTGTTGGTTTGGACTTTAGATTAGTGAATGTTTGTTTGTACTTATTTGAGTTTATGATTTTTGGGATTTGTTAGCAAAAGTTAGGAACTAGATCCTCTGACTGTAGCGTCACACTACTGTTGGTAATCTGTCACCTGACTAGACCACGTAACTCCTGTGGATCGACCCTGACTACTACTATACTAGTGTGTGTTAGGTATTTTCTTATTTTTGACCGCACGACGACCTAGGCGAGTCAAATTTTGGCGCCGTTGCCGGGGAGTTGTGAGCTTAAGAATAGGGGATCAGTAGGACCTTTTTAGTTTCCGATTTTGTGTTGAGGTTTCTGTTAGTTAGTTAGTAATTTTGCTTTTGGTTTCTCGTGCGTGTTGCATTAGTGCATGCGTACCCGTAGGGGTGAGCAATTATCCCCTTTGCGTTTTGACTCAGAGATTGGGCGAACTGCGTGCAAGAACCGTGCACGTAGGCATTTAAATACAATGAGTTTTAGTAATACTAGTAGTAGTATAGTGAGTGATGCCCAGGAACCCTCGGGTGAGGCAATGGGGATGTCATTTATTCCCCCGATTTCATAATTTCACATTGGAAGCACGAGTGCTATTGGTGGTGCGGCTTCAGCCCCTGTGAAACAACCTCGCTTAACGCTTTTCATAAAACATCATTTTAACCCATGGTTTATCATCATTATTTCAAAAATCATCCTTTAGTAAAACTTCAATTTCATCATCTTCAAATAAGTCATTTTCTTTCAAACCCGTTTTAAAACACATGGGGTTTAATGAGTAATAATTAAGGTTTAAGTTGCGGAAACACCATTTGGTCCCATTTTAGATAAAACATATTTGTTTATAAAGTAGCGAGGTTGTAACAATTTAACTACCATTACACAGCTTAAATGAAACCACACAAACCGTGGTCTTCTAAACGTCCAGCTCTTCTATGTCATCTAAACTCCTCAACCTGAGTACACATCAAAATAAGTTAGGCAATTGAAATGCCTAGTGAGTTTACCCGAGGTTGACCCATTTCGAGTGAGTAGTGAACTACCACACTCGGGACAAATCCCCAAAAATAGTTTTAATACACACTATTTAAAACATCATAAAGGTTTTCTCAGAATAGATAGTATTGATATGCAAATGCAATGCATGATGCAACTATCCCAAACCCACGTCCATCTCATAAAAGTCCAACTCACCTCGATGGCACCTACCTAAGTTCACAAATGACACGCACGAAGCATATCACTTGATCCCCATACATGTTAAACTAGAACTAATGGCCATCACACTAGTCCCATGAGGGTTAACAACTCCCTCATGCGTCTCCTCACCCTCTTTATTTTAGAGAAGGGTCAAACTCAAAACATCATAAAGGTGGCTACTTCAGCCAAACATCATTAAACATCTTTAAGGTCATCATAAGGTTCACTCGGTCAATCTCATCCTATATGCAATGCAATGCAAAAATAGGATGCTCAAAACATCATCATACTCTTTATTTGAAAACATCTTTGGAAACTCATTTTCATGCAATGCACAAGTAGTAATCGTATAACACATTGCACATAATAATATGCATGAAAAGTAATTGATAACACACACAAAAGATATTAGTTGGGATGTGTACTCCCGGTAAACTCACCGAAGGTCAACTGACGAGTCAACACTAACTCCACACAAGGTTTATGCATATGGAGGCGCTCCTAGACATCATCCTATCCATCAAATCATCTTAGTTGAGTGATAGCTCAAGTCCTTAGTCTCACCTCCAAGTCATGATAACATATCTCCTTCCTACAATGCAAGAACGAAAGATATCATACTCGATTCATCTAAAAGTCGTACTATACTTACTTCTTTATAACAAAGAGGAAACCATCATTCATCATCCCAAAATGAAGTCCTTGACCCTCTAATATAAGGAAAATCTTAGTTAAAACATTCCCAAAGATTGGCATTAAAACAAGGATCCAAGGCCCAAACCGTAAAGCTCAAAACACAAAAGTACCCAAAACTGGACAGATCCTGACACGGGCCGTGTTGGGTAAAACCCGGGCCGTGTTAAGCAACCAGAAGGTCTCAGACATGCTGACAAGGGCCGTGTTCCTCCTGACACGGGCCGTGTTCTGTGTACTATAGCTCCGATTTTTGGTCCTTTTCACCCCTTTTCACCCAACTCAAGGTCCAATACTTTTCTAAATTTTTAACCATCAAAAGGACATTATTCTAATCCAATTTACTACATACTTAGACTCAATTTAATCATTCAAAATAATTTTAAATGAATCCATTACATCCCATGATCACAGCTTCACTTTATAAGTTTAAACCATGGAATACCCAATTCCATTCTTACAAGTGGTGATTATAAGTGGAGATTCCTTTTTCCATTCCATGGAATCATTAGGAAATGATCCTCACTCCACTTATACATCCAAATTGATACATTAGACTCATTCATCCATCCATTAAACAAGAGATCCAATCATCATCTACATGAACAAAACCCATTTCAACACCCAATTCTCATTTCTAGTGATTCATGGTTTAAGACTACAATTCACAGGTTGGAATCCTTAGGGAATCATTAGAAATGAATCCCCTCATCCAAAACTACCATAATCATCCATCAATTTCAATATTCTACCTCTATTCATCAAATCCCCAAATTCTAGGGTTCATAACACCCAAATCAATCAAATAATTAGATCTAGAGCATCCATGGATTGGATGTTGATCAAAACATAAACTAGAATCATAAAATAACACTTTGGGATCCTAGGATATCCTCCCCCAATTCATATTTTCGGACTTGACATGAAACCCACCCTAAAAATGGGTTTGAAAGCTAGAAGAGGAAGGGTTTATACCTTAGATTGCTTGAATTCTTCAAGGACTTTGATCAATCTTTACACTCTTGCATCTCATCCTCCATGATCTCTCAAAATCGCCACTCTCTCCCTCTCCTTCTCTCAAAAACGTGGTTGTGGCTGAAATGGGAGAAACCCCCATCAAAAACTTGATATCTTTCACAATTGGCAAGACTAGTCCCTATAGATTGATCTTTCTTCACCCAACACCCCAAAGTCCATCTTTCTCATTGAAAATCTCTAAGTTCACACTCATGCCCCAAATATACATATTTATTTCACTTGAGTCATTCTCTAGGTCAACACTAACCTTTAGTTCCTCAATTTGGCACAAATGGTCCCTTACACTAAAATTCCTCACAATTTAGGTCCTTAATGAAATTCAAGGAATTATTAGACCTAATATAAACTCCACCTCAATTCCTTTAATATATCTTCTAATTTTCTAAATACATGACTAGTCAAATTTACTTAGGTAAGTTTGGCCAAATTGATACTTTTAGTCCTTATGACAAAATTTCTCATATTTGGTTACAATTTGATTTTAAAACTATATTTGGCTCATTTATTCACCATATAAAATATAACAAGATATTAAATTTATTTATTCATTTGTTTTCTTTATTTAGAAAATAAGTTTTATTTGTCGGTTTAAGCCCAAAACTCCTAGGCCCAATACACGAATGTTACACCCTGCACCTATACCATCATGCACTCCGTCGACAGTTCCACCATTTCAACCTCTATCCCAACCACAATCCATAAACACATTTACATCTGCCATGTCTTGGGGAGCGCCGAACCGTGATGGCAGCCCAATATTTAGACAGCAGACACCCATTTCTCAACCTATTTCACAACCACCACCGGTACCTTTTAAACCACAAACCACATTCCAACCTATACCACCACAGCAACATTACCAACAACAATCACCTCAGCAGCAGTACCAATATCAAGAGGCTGAGGAGAGGTATGAGGATGAAGACGAAGGATGGGTGCCACCAGCACCTCAGCAACCATGGAACCAAGGTCGGGGACCTCGTAGGAGAGTACAGCAGCATCAACCACTACAAGGTTAGCAGAGATATAATGATCATCACTTTTACTGTAATCCTGCTCAACCCTTGTATTTTGCACAACCGAGGGGGCAATCGGTTGCATCGCACTTCCAGCCACAGGAGTACGATGACTCGTCGCCTGTTTTCATTTTTGATGGTATAGAATCTCAAGTAGAAATTAGGCCTCAGTTGTTAGGGATACTACCGGAATTTAGGGGGTACAAAACAGGATGACCCATATAATAACTTGTATGAATTTATAGCAATAGCCAATGCTAACACCCCTAGGAATACCCATAAGAACATTTTTAGATTAAGATTGTTCCCATTCACTCTGAAAGATAAAGCCAAATACTGGTTCACGTCTTTGCCATCAAATAGCATCGCTACATGGGACCAACTCAAAGCTAAGTTCTTATAAGAATTTTATCCGAGAAGTAAGACGACGGAAATCGAGAGGGCTATTCAGGATTTCCAGCAGAAGCCTGGAGAAGCTTTTCATGAAGCATGGGATCGTCTAAAGGAGTTGATGAGGTCGTGAAATTGTATGAGATGTTCAACACAACGCAGCAGCAATCGCAGGCCAATGCGAAAGCCATCGTCAATATGGAGAGGCAAATCGCCCAAATGGCTGAAGACCAATGAAAAAGAGATAATGGGAAGCTGCCCAGTACCACAGAAGGCAATCCAAACCATACTCAGCGAGCAGGGAAGGAGCAGGTTAATTCTGTCGATGCAGAATGGAGAAAGGTGACCATGGAGGATCTGCTAGGTCACAATAGTGGGATTGAGGGACCAGGCAGAGAAGAGGAACCTAAGAATGAAAATGAAAGCAAGGATAATGTTAATATTGAGGTCGAAAAAGTTGAAGTTGAAAGGGAGGTAAAGGAAATTCCAGTTAAGAAGGAGCTGCAACCAAGGGAGGACAAGGATGTCTAGCCAATAATAACTGTAATTAAACAGAAGAAGAAGGGAAAGAAAGAGCAGAAAAAGCAGGAAGTGCCCAACAAAGTGATCGGGCCCTCAATCAACCAACCCTTGTGGGAAGAGCTTAGGAACACTCCGGAGGATAGAAGAATTCTTCAGGAGAGGTGTGAGAAAAATGGGAAGAGCAAGACTCTCACACCTGACACTGTGAGGTTGACCATCAAGGCTAGTGAAGCATTGTTAGGAACATTGCCAAAAAAGGAGAAGGATCCTGAATCACCACTGATTACTGATACCGTAGGAGATGTGGTCATTAGGAATACCTTACTGAATTTGGGAGCAAGCGTGAATGTGCTACCGGGATATTCGTATGATAAATACAAGAATGAGGAATTAGAGCCAGCAAAGACCGTATTACAGTTGGCTGACCAGTCAACCAAAGTGTCCCAAGGTAAGCTGACCAATGTCATAGTGAAGGTTGGGGATTTCTTTTACCTTAGTGGACTTTTTAGTTATGGAATACGAGAGTCAGGAAGATGCGCCGGCGTTAATATTAGGACGCCATTTTTGGCTACAGATGGCACTATTGTTGATTGTAAAACAGGAGATCTGGATATCTTCTTTGGGTCGAGGAAAGGAAGGTTAAATATGTTCGGAAATCCCATATCTCTACCTTAAGGGTGCGATGACAAGAATCTGGACAACAACTTGCTGATGGAACCAGGGATTAGGGACAAAAGCAAAATATGGACGCGAACAGGAGAAGGAGGAAAAGAGGAAGTTTTAAAGGAAACGAAGGAGCATCCGTTGTCTACCATTGACAAAGAGCAACTGCAGGACATGATGGAAATGTTGGAGGCGAGACACCAGCAATACGAGAAAGATGCAAGGGAAAGAGAAGCAAAGGTCTTTCAACTTCTAGAAGCCCATCAACAAGGATTAGCGGAGTTACTGACAAAATGACTCAACTCACTTCATTGCTGTCAATGATGGCTCACAATTTCGCACCGTATGACAAGATGAAGGCACCAGAAATTCAAGAAGAGTAGGAATAAGAACAATACGTCTGGCTGAAGACGTTAAACTTAGCGCTTGTTGGGAGGCAACCCATCTTTCATAGGTACGTACTGTATTTGTTAGTAATTGGAAATATTATATCATTGTCATCGCAGGTATTATTGGTCCAAGGCAAGTGTGGGGTTGGATTGAAGAAAATTTGAAATTTTGATGACCGCGTCGCGGTCAGGAGTTTTGTGTGATGCGGGATCATAAACCAACCCGATGCACAGGGGTTGATTTGGGAACACGCGCGCCGCGGTCTGCTCATATCCGCGTCGCGGGATTCGATCAGTCGGTTCCCTTCGTTAAAAGGTAAGCCGCGACACTATTCACACACACATGCCGCAGAGCTCTGATCATCAAAAATTTTCTCGAGTTTTTCTTGCCCATTGCATTCCCGCTACTGAGGTACGTCGTTCTAACTTGTTTTTACTTGTCAAAACTAGCTATTAGGCAACTGATTTGGTCGATTTATCCAAAGAACTCAAAAACTTAGAAATCGCCAATACTGACTTGTAGGGTGTTTATTTTGCCAAATAATGACCCTAGATGAGTTAGTCGGTGCTTAGGATACCTTGTAGTGTGGTTGGATCGAGTTAACAGCGAAAATCAACGAGTTTGGGTTTGGAATTTGGAACAGCCGCTCGCCGCGCCGCACCGCGCCCTGGTTCTTGGGCCGCGCCGCGGTGCGGCGGGGAAGATGGGGACTTAATTTGCAAAATTATTTTGTCTGGTTATTTTTGTGCAGATGTCTTTCAGGCTTGATCATCTGTTTCTTCAATTCCCCGCTGAGCTGGACAGTTCGGTGGAGTATATTTTGAGGAGGGATGCCCTTATTGGTCGCCGGGTTCTAGAGGCGACGATCATTGACCGGGATATCCTCAGAGACGCAGGGCTTTGGGGCGAGATCGAGCCATTTCTTCACCGCACATGGACCCAGGGGGATGCTTCATTCACTTGTCGTGGCTGGGATAGGCTCATGGCCACCCAGGACGACACTGTATATACGAAGCTTCTTTTGGAGTTTCTTGCCACGGTTCGCTATGCACCGGGTTCTCAGGAGGCCCGATCCAAGCTCATCCGATTCAGATTGGGAGGTGTCCCCAGGGAGTCCAGTCTCCGGGATTTTGGGAGCCGCACGGGTATCTACACGGAGGCGGACCTCCAGCACCTCACGCAGTTCTTTCAGGCGTGCATCCAGGGGCAGCCCGAGAGGGATGCCAATCCGGCGATTTGGACACCTCTGTCCAATGTGTTCTTTGAGGCGGGGTCGTCTAGGGAGAGCCAGCTCCGCAATCCGCTTCACCGGCTTATGCACCGGATCGTCTCCACCTCCATCAGGCACAGGGAGGGGGCGAGAAGGTGTCCGGTGAGGACATGACGTTTTTGTGGGTGCTGCTCGACCCTAGCAGGTTCCTCAACCTGCCGTATGCCTTGGCCGTCTCTCTATCCACCCGTGCGACGGGTGCTTCGTCCAGCAGTCCTCTGGCCCGCGGGCATTACATCACCCGCATGGCCCGTTCGTACCGGATCCTTACTGCCGCGACTGTGGCATGCTTGACTGCTCTACCTCCACTTTGCACTAAGGCGCGGGCTTTGGAGAACATGGGCCTGATTGAGCAGCAGCGCCCGAGCCAGTACGTGAGGGTGGCGACCGAAGCCACCCAGGACCCCCAGCCAGCATACGCCCTGCCGGGTAGGAGAAGCCGGAGACCGGCAGCACCAGCACCAGCAGAGCCAGCGCCACAACCACAACAAGAGGATCCATCAGCCATCCATCGATTGGAGGCCAGGGTCACGAGGACGGAGGAGCAGTTGGAGTGGATTGGGGAGGTACTTTTGGAGATAGCCATACAGCAGGGACACCGCCCCCGACCATTTCTTGCCCGAGCCCACGATCATGACGCTGGACCTTCCAGGCCACCTGGTGGTGATTGATGTATTTTTCTCATTTTCTTTTGGATATATGTACTGTACTATGACACTTTCTATCTTTTGTCTGTTTATATTTTATTTGTGTTTGTTTGCATTTGATGTTTTTGTTGAGTCTTGCATGTGATACCAAAATTGGGGGAGTTATTTCAAGCAAGTGTGGGGTCACCGTGCCCTCTCCACTTGCTTTGATCATTGGCGTGTTCACTGTGGCGCTACAACTCCAGAACACTAAATCAATGACCTTTTTGTGCGTATTTATACCTATGACACCGAGTACCAATCAAGCAGTTCAACCGTCTAAAGGAGTAACTCTTTCTCCCTTGTTTTGACATTTTTTATGTACAACGGGGACGTTGTACAGTTTTAAGTGTGGGGTGTAGACGGTCGAAAGAGTAGTTTTTTGAAATTTTTGCGGAAAATGACCGATTTTCAAAATTTTTAGCAACTTTTTCAAAATTTAATAGATTTTATTTTTGAAACCAACAGTTTATGATTTTTTATAGCATTGGTATTTTTTGAGAAATACTGTTTAGTTGTGATCATGCTATATGTTTAGTAGAGGTGCACAAAAAAACCGGTTTTTTAAATAACCGAAAATAATAACCGAACCGGTTTTCTCAATAACCGGTTTTTTAATAACCGAACCGGTTTTTTAACCGAACCGGTTTTTTAGCCGGTTTTTTATCTGAAACCGAACCGGTTTAAAAACCGAAAAAAACCGGTTTTTCTTCCGGTTAACCGAACCGAACCGGTTTAAAAATCGAAAAAAACCGGTTTGAAACTCAATCTCGTTTAAAAAAAACCGGTCAAAACCGGACCGGTTATAACCGAAACCGGTTTTTAAAAAAACCGGTTTTTAAAAAACCGGTTTTTAAATAACCGAAACCGGTTTTTAACCGGCTTTTGTGCACCTCTAATGTTTAGTCAAATAAGCTGAGTTTTAGGAGTTAAACGATTGGAGAGTTTTAAGATTAGAATTTAGGAAGGAATTGTCAATCTGTGCCCTTTGTTGTTCGAGCCGGTAGGTCCAAAAAAGGTGGCCTCGAAAAAGGCATTTATGCACCTTACCACCTAAGATCGTCTGGTCTGGGATGGTATTTCTGAAAGCTCGATACACGGACAACATCGAAAGTCATGGACAATTCTTTAATGGCCTTTAGAATATGAATGAGTACGTACACTTCATTGTGGACAGAAAATTTGTAATCAAGGGTTCTTTAGAAAGCCATGAATTCCAAAGAACATTCCGATTATGTTTTCACGAACTATTTCACTCTAACTCATAAGGCAATAAGCTTTGAAATTAAACACAGTCAAAAATTGTTTGAGTCTTTATTAGAATTTGTTAAAAACTCTTTTGATTGGGGACAAGCAAGACACAAGTGTGGGGTGTTTGACAACGCCTAGTAATATCAAATATTTTAGTCATTGTTGAGCCCTATTCATAGTGAAATTATATCATATATCTACTGGTATTACTCACTTTTGTGCTAGTGCTATTGTGCAAGAAAAGGATGAAAACAGGGACTAAATGCGTTCTATTTGGAAGAAATGTGAAGATCAAGGAAATATTAGGCGAATTCGCACGCGCGCCGCGGGATTCACAAAGGCACGACGCGGCGATGTGGCGGTGGAAAACATTCAAATGCCTAAAAACGGGGATAAACCCATACGCACGCCACGGAATTCATCTGTGCGCGGCACGGTCGCTTAAATTTTGCAACTATAAATAGAGGGTTTTAGGTCGAAAAAATCAGCAGAGGCTTGGCATAAAATCAACTCCCAAGATCCTTTGACTCCGAGTTTTAGCTTCAGCAACCATCATTTGGTATTTTTATGCTTTTCTCTTTAATTTTCAATTAGATTCATAGTTAGTAATATTTGGCTAGTGTCTTTTGGGAGTGACAACCATTGATACTAAGTCTTAGTTCTGTTTTTGGATGTTTGTTTACTGTTTTGAATCAGTGGGATCTGAGTTTTGTTAATGAAGCATTTGGTTATTAGTAATTGTTCTCTTTTCGGTATTTTATGCTTTGGAATGATTATTGGATGTTTGGATTATGTTTGATGTTTGGTTTGATCTTGATTACTTATAATTTTGAGATATACTTCTGATTTCAGTGACCAATTAGGATTGGTTGTTGGTTTGGACTTTAGATTAGTGAATGTTTGTTTGGAATTATTTGAGTTTATGATTTTTGGGATTTGTTAGCAAAAGTTATGAACTAGATCCTCTAACTGTAGCGTGACACTGCAGTTGGTAATCTGTCAGCTGTCTTGACCACGTAACTCTTGTGGATCGACCCTGACTACCACTATACTAGTGTGTGTTAGGTATTTTCTTATTTTTGACCGCACGACGACCTAGGCGAGTCAGAAGCACAGGTGGAAGCAAGCAAGAGCGAGAATCAGAAAGGTGAGAGAATTGTGGGACAATTGTCAACTATGGTCAAGGATAGCAGAGGCTTGTTAACTCGTTATGAGAGAATTTGGGTACCGAAATTTGGTGGGGTTCGTCAAACCCTATTGGAGGAGGCACATAAGTTCAAGTTCATTATCCACCCCGGGGCGACGAAAATGTACAGGGATCTACGTGATTATTATTGGTGGCCCGACATGAAGAGGTGGGTAGCTTGGTTTGTCGAAAGATGCATGACCTGTCGTAGGGTCAAGGCCGAGCATTAGTGGCCTCATGGTAGACTACAGCCTCTTGAGATCCCAGAATGGTAATGGGAGCATATCACAATGGATTTCATAACGAAGTTGCCAAGAACCCCTTGACATATGGACACCATTTGGGTTATCGTGGATAGGTTGACCAAAAGTGCTCATTTCCTCCCCATCCAAGAGACCTTTTCTGCAAGGGAATTGGCTAAGGTCTATGTAGATGAGATTATCTCTCGGCATGGTATACCGGTCTCGGTGATATCCGACCAGGATGTCCGATTTATGTCTAGGTTTTGGAAGAAGTTTCACGAGGAATTAGGCACTCTCCTCCATTTCAGCACAGCATATCACCCTCAGACGGATGGGCAGAGTGAAAGGATGATTCAAACGCTGGAGGATATGCTTAGGGCATGCGTTATAGATTTTGGTGGGAGTTGGGATTCCCATCTCCCTTTAGCTGAGTTCTCCTATAATAATAGTTATCATGCGAGCATCGGTAGGGCTCCCATCGAGATGTTGTATGGAAGGATATGTCGACTCCTGTTTGCTGGGCGAGGTTGCCCAACGGGTGTTGGGTAGTACTGAGGTAGTACTCAAGACTACTAAGCTAATCCAGAAGGTTCGAGAGAGGTTGTTAACGGCTCAGAGTCGACAGAAAAGTTATGCTGATAGACGGCGGTCCGATCTCAAGTTTCAGGTTGGGGATTATGTCCTTCTAAAGGTGTCGCCTTGGAAAGGACTTATTCGTTTCAGGATTCTGGAAAACCTTGGCCCTAGGTACATCGGACCGTATCGAATCATCGCACGAGTGGGTAAGGTAGCTTATCGGTTGGAGCTGCCCGAGGAGCTTAGACAGATTCACGACACGTTCCACGTTTCGCAACTCAGGAAGTGCATTACCGTGGAAACTACAATTGTGCCTTTGGAAGATATTCAACTAGATGAACGCCTAATTTATGTGGAGCGACCGATTGCCATCATTGAAAGGAAAATAAAGACTTTGCGAAATAAAACGATATGATTAGTTAAGGTACAGTGGCAACATCGTAAAGGGTACGAGTGGACTTGGGAGCCGGAGAAGGAAATGCGGATGCATTACCCAGAATTGTTTACAGGTGCGGATATCGGAGACGAAATCCAATTAAGTGGGGGAGAACTGTAAGACCCGTTCTGCCGAGGCAAGGCCCGGATGGATCCGCGGCGCGATGACATCGCAGCGGTCGTCATGCGGTCAAAAATAAGAAATAACCTCACTCTCACTTAGCACAGTGGAAGTCAGGGTCGATCCGCAGGAGTTACGTGGTTAGGATAAGACGACAGATTACCAACTGTAGTGTCACAGCTACAGTCAGCGGTATTGTTTCTACTTTTCCCAAAACCAACTAAAAACACAATTCCAAGACCAATGCAAAAACCTAACTCAAACATGAACTAAACTAAACTAACCCAAGTTCTAAACTAAGATTACTTACTGATTCCAAAAAAATCAGAAGCAATTACAATCCCAAAACATCCAAACAAGCATTCAACAGAAACATTACCGAAAAATGCAAATAAACATCAAACCGAATGATTAACTTTTATAAATCAAAAAAACATCAAACCAATATCCAAACACTCAAATATCATATCTAAACTACTGATTATTCTACTGAAATCATAAAAATATGACTTTAAACAAACATCAAGTAATCGATGGAAATCCCAATTACGGAATACCTCGATACCGAGTTGATAAAATAAGAGAAAAACTAAATTACTAACCAAAATATGGATTCCCACTGAAAAACTGGCGAAATTGTGCCTTCGGATCCCTTCTTCCCGTCCCGGGATGAGTGAAAATTGGGACGGGACTCCGGTATTTATAGTTGTGCGAAATTAGGGTTTCCGCGTCCCGGCCAAGCTAAATCCACGACGCGCGTATTGCCTTATCCCGCAATCTCGGAATTTAAAATTCAAAAACAAAGATTTTATCCGGTCGCGAGATAGCGGCGCTATCTCTGTCAGATTTGTCTTTTTACCCCTTTTGCTCCATAACTTCTCCAGAATTGCACTAAAACCCCTGCTTTTAAACTAATAACATTTCCAAGCACTTTGGCACAAAAGTAAGTGATATTAGCCAATTAATAAGAATAAATTAACTAAAACACGGCTAAACAACGCCTAAAATACTTGATATTACTAGGCGTTGTCAAACACCCCACACTTGTGCCTTGCTTGTCCCCAAGCAAGAGAGTTTTTAATAGATTTTAACTAAGACTCAAACAATTTTTGAATGTGTTTAATTTCAATGCTTATTGCCTCAGGAGTTAGAATGAAATAGTTCGTGAAAACATAATCGGAATGTTCTTTGGAATTCATGACTTTCTAGAGAACCCTTGATTACAAATTTTTTGTCCACAATGAAGTGTACTTACTCATTCAGATTCTAAAGGCCATTAAAGAACTGTTCATGACTTTCGATGTTGTCCGTGTATCGAGCTTTTAGAAATACCATCCCAGACCAGACGATCTTAGGTGGTAAGGTGCATAAATGCCTGTTTCGAGGCCACCTTTTTCGGACCTACCGGCTCGAACAACAAAGGCCACAGATTGACAATTCCTTCCTAAATTGCAAACTTAAAACACTCCAATCTTCTAACTCCTAAAACTCAACTTATTTGACTAAACTAGTAGCATGATAACAACTAAAGGGTATCTCTCAAAAAATACCGATGCTAAAACATTCACAAATTATTCGTTTCAAAATTACACTCTATTAAAAATTTTGAAAAATTGCTAAAATTTTGAAAATGACTTGTTTTCGCACAAAAATTTCAAAAACACTCTTTTGACCGTCCACACCCCACACTTAAAACCATACAACGTCCCCGTTGTACATAAAAATATTTCAGAACCAGGGAGAAAGAGTTACCCACTTTGGAACGGCGAACTGCTTGATTGTCGGGATCATTTGTCACAGGGTCGATCATGTTCGTCGTCTCGATGAAATCCGGGAGTCGGGGCGCAGCAGAAGACACGCCGTCATGATGCAAGTGCAGGGGTACGGTGACCCCACACTTGCGTTATGCAACTCCCTCAGTTGGTGCAACAATCACAGTTTGGCAGGTAATAGCAATCTACTAACAAAAATGTCAACTCATGCAACGATGTTAAGTTTAATTACAGACATAACAAATTAAATACAAAAAGCTAAACTAAAAACAAAAAGAAGAAATAAAAAGGTACAAGAAAATATCACTCACAATCATGATGCGTGATGGTCCTCCTCCGTCATCTCCACCAGTTGGTACCCCTAAATGCCTCAAAATGATTCTCTCCAGTCGTCGTATATCGGCTCGAATCTCTGCCTGACCGACTGCCAGTGTAGCGTGGGAGGTCTCAATCCTGGTGAGCCTCGCGTCTAATCCATCCTCCCTGCCTGCCGGCTCCTGGTCTCGCTGAGCCTGAGATGGCTCTCTCCTTCGTCTCTGTCCTCGTGGAGCGCGAGCCTCTGGGTGTATCACCAGTGCCTTGACTCCCTCGATCTCAGCCTCCATCTCCTCATCCTGGTGAGCCTGCTGCTCGGGTACATCCGCTGCTCTATCTGCTGCTACGTAGTAAAAACCTCCAACATGTGTAACTATATCCATCGTCACCAAAAAGGCAGCCCCCATCGATCTTGGCCGATATGAGGTTGATAGTCCCCTCACATCAGCCGTCAAAATCTCGTAAGACTCAGCCAATCTGGTAATATAATGCCCCCCGGCCAGTGGGCTGGCTCCTCGCGTCCCCTTACCCTTGTTGCCCATGAAGTCGGCCAACAAGCGTGGAAGATGTACAAACTGGGTGGGGTTGATGATACCCCACAGAGGAAACATGTTGGACGCTGGTATCTTTTCACCACCCTTGCGGTGAGCAACAGTGAGGGCCAAAATCCAATGGAGCAGGCGGTGCACTGGGGAACGGATCCTGCTCTTGCGGTTCTCTGCAGGATCGTACTCGAAAATGCTAACGGCAGCCCAGACAGCTACGTGAGAGACACCGTCAGGAAAGTGGGTGTGGCATGCAGCCAGGAATGGACCGAAATGAGGGCTGGCCATCTCCTCTCGTGTGTATATGTGCGTACGCTGCGCCAGCTCCCCAAGCGAGCACTCTCGGTGAACTCCGCCAAGTTTGAAGTATAGTCTATGTTGTAGCGGATCCTGGTGCGTAGGACCGAAGGTACACGTCGAGTAGAACTCTAGAATGAGCTCTCTATAGATCGTCTCTCCAGCAGGTATCAGTCGGTCCCACCCTCCGCACGTGAAGCTGTGTGTGCGGTCATCACTGGTCCATGTACGAACCAAATGCGGCGCCAATCGGGCCTGTAGTCCGTAGGCCATCAAAAATTCCCGGTCCAGAGTGGGTGCTACCTCGATCTCTCTGGCAGACACGATCGCTAATCGTCTCTGATAACCCGAAGTAGCGGGGTCGTCCTCTGGGAACTGCAGGAATGTATGCTGTGAAAAATCAGTCAGTGGCACGGGAGCGCGGTTCCTTTGTGGTCGTGGAGCCATCTGCAAAAATTAATCAAGAACAAACCAAGTGCACAAGTATGAGAAATAGTTGCAAAATTGGTCCCTGACATCAGTACCGTCATTGATCAAAAGATCAGTTTCGCTACTGACGGACGCAGCCCCAAATTTTTGGATTTCTCCATTTTAGTTCATTTTTCAAATTGATCATACCAATATGTTCCTAAACTAGTGACTTGTAAAAGCCCTAAGTTTAATTTCAGAAAAACAAGCTAAAATTGCCCTAATTTCTCATTTGGGTCAAAACCCCTAATTATGAACCCTAGATTTCTTGATTTTCGAATCCGACCTGTTTTTTATCAAATTGAACACACCAATAGCATCCTAGACTAACCATTAACAAAAGCCATCTGTCAATTTCACGAAAAACAAGCTACAAAGCCATCAAATTGGGTAAAAACCTGAAGAACCCTAGAATCGAGCCCTAATTCATAAATTCCTGAATTTCTGCATGTTTTTGTTAAATTGAACACACCTACATGTTGCTATATGTCCGATTAACAAACCCTAGGCATGAATTTCCCGCAAAAACAACCACAATATCTCGAATCAGGGGTTAAAGGGTGCGATTTCTCGAACCCGAATTGCCCCCAAAAACCCACTGATTCGGCTAGATGGTGCAATAATAATAGCGAAGGGGAGTTAGAAATGTACCTTAGCAGCTTAATCGAAGTTTAGACAGAGAAATCCCTCGAAAAAAATCACGAAATTGAGGCTGTATGTGCGTGGTCGGCTAGCAGACGAGAGAAAGGGAGTGGGGGTTTGGAAAATAGCGGCTCTATTTAGGGTTTAAACCATAATCGCGACCCACACAAAGATATCTTTAATTTTTCCATTTTTCACATTTTTCCGTTATTTTTAAAACCCGTTCGACCACCCCACACTCGAGTTATGCCAGGACATTTTGAAAAAATTTTCGAGTGATATTTTGACAAAAATAGGAACTAAAAATTAAAAAAAAAAAACTTACCGAAATGTCGGGTTGCCTCCCGAAAGCGCTTCTTTGCTCGGTCTTTTAGCTGGACCGTCTTTCTGCGGCTAGGGTGGGTCGTACACCATTTGACTCCACTGAATTTCAGTCACCACCGTCTCCTCGCTGATTCCATACTCCGATTTCCCCGGGTCGAATGGTTTGCCGGTTCTTCTGCTGCTGCCCGGTTGTCGTTTTCTTATTATTTCCCGCGAATGCGTGGAAGTAACTTTAAATCTCCAAGCTCGGTCTTTCCTTCGGTATCTCTTCAAGATTATCGGCTTGATGTGAAGCGTGCCAAGTGCTGCTCCCAGTAAGTGTTCCCCAAGTTGTTTGTTGCTCGCATCTCGAATGGTGTCTTCATTTTGCAATTTTGGCTTGCAGTGCCAATAGAAATTTTCCAATCGAATGAGATCGGAGGGCATAATATTGGTATGCTCTCGTATATCGTCATCGATGGTATTGATCACATCTAATTTTCCATTCATGAATGGATCATGAGTAGCGAAAAAATCATGTTTATTATTTTCAAAAACCAACTCGTCAGCATCATCTTCCTGATCATCGTCTAACAGGTGGATCGGGACCAAGAGTAAGCGACTGGTTTGATCTGGTGGTGGTATAAAGTCACCTATCACCAGATCCTTACTTTCAAAATACTCAAAATTTTCAAAAATTATAGGTTCGGGGGTAGTATTGTCATCTACACCCCCTTCCCCAATAGTATCAACAACTTCAACAATTTCAAGAGTCATTGGGCTGGGGTCTGTACTGTCACTTACAGCCTCCTCCACAACATCCTCATCAACCAAATCATCTGGTGATGGTATGGATTCACTCGTCACCAGCTCGACATTATCAACATTTTCAAAAACATCAAAAACATCAAAAGCTATTGAGTCAGAAGTAGCATTGTCACCTATAACCTCTTCCTCAACAACATTTTCGACCCTCTCAATGGTCTCTTGATTTTCCCACGGTGCATGCCCATCCATCACATATTCAGGTGATGCAAGTTCACACACATTATCATTGGTATAAAAATCACTCGCCTCAGGTTCTGGCGAGAGTGATGAACATTTCCAATTTTCCTCTAACTTATCTAATGAAACTTGCACTTTTTCAAGAGCATCAGCCTGGTCCTTCTGCACATGGTAGGTGTTATACATGAGTACCCAAAGTTGGGCCCAGGTTGCAGAATGTTCAGGTTGAGTTGACTCCTCGGTCCGCCATCCATTGTCATCGAATGATCCATTGTAGTAATCATCCTCGTAATAGGTTTCGGTTGGATTTTCATAATACTCATAATACTGATCCAGGTACATGTAATCGCCCATTATGAAGACGTACACATACCAAAAATCAAAAAACTAAAATCAAACATCAAAAGAAAAATACCACTGATCGTCTATCCTAAGCGCACAACTCCCCGGCAGCGGAGCCAAAATTTGACATCGCAGCGGTCGTCATGCGGTCAAAAATAAGAAAATAACCTCACTCTCACTTAGCACAGTGGAAGTCAGGGTCGATCCACAGGAGTTACGTGGTTAGGATAAGACGACAGATTACCAACTGTAGTGTCACAGCTACAGTCAGCGGTATTGTTTCTACTTTTCCAAAAACCAACTAAAAACACAATTCCAAGACCAATGCAAAAACCTAACTCAAACATGAACTAAACTAAACTAACCCAAGTTCTAAACTAATATTACTTACTGATTCCAGAAAAATCAGAAGCAATTACAATCCCAAAACATCCAAACAAGCATTCAACAGAAACAATACCGAAAAATGCAAATAAACATTAAACCGAATGATTAACTTTTATAAATCAAAAACCAAACATCAAACCAATATCCAAACACTCAAATATCAGATCTAAACTACTGATTATTCTACTGAAATCAGAAACTATGAATCTAAACAAACATCAAGTAATCGATGGAAATCCCGATTACGGAATACCTCGATACCGAGTTGATAAAATAAGAGAAAAACTAAATTACTAACCAAAATACGGATTCCCACTGAAAAACTGACGAAATTGTGCCTTTGGATCCCTCCTTCGCATCCCAGGATGAGTGAAAAGTCGGATGGGACTCCGGTATTTATAGTTGTGCGAAATTATGGTTTTCGCGTCCCGGCCAAGCAAAATCCGCAACGCGCGTATTGCCTTATCCCGCAATCTCGGAAATTAAAATTCAAAAACAAAGATTTTATCCGGTCGCGAGATAGCGGCGCTATCTCAAGAGATAGCAGCGCTATCTCTGTCAGATTTGTCTTTTTGCCCTTTTTGCTCCATAACTTCTCCAGAATTGCACTAAAACCCCTGCATTTACACTAAAAACATTTCCAACCACTTTGGCACAAAAGTAAGTGATATTAGCCAATTAATAAGAATAAATTAACTAAAACACAGGTAAACAACACCTAAAATACTTGATATTACTAGGCGTTGTCACCCGACTTGGGAAGGTTCGGGGTTTGCGAATGATTTGTACACGCGGCGCGGCTCCAAAGAATCTGTGGCGTGGTACGCCGCAGTTATGAAAACCCCTAATTCGGATTTAAACTCCTATATAAAGGGTTCTAGCCCTATGGTTCGTGTTTTTGGAAGTTTCCTGGAGTAGAATCGACTGGTTTCAGCAGAGGGTCTTTGGTTTCAAGGCTTGGAGGTTTTGGAGATTAGAAGAAGGAGATCCAACGCGAGAGAAGGCTTATTGTGGGCATCGCTCCGTTTTTCAGAAGTAAGGTAAGAAGATTTATTCTTCTGACTTTCCATTTCATCCCGTCATAGGGTGTTACCCATTGGTTTGTAGCCTTAGATGTCTTGTAACACTTAGGGTTTGGACCAAGGACATGCATGGACTTGCATATCCATAAGGAAGTAACCTTAGGGTAGCTTTTGATCCCAGGAAGGGTATAGAGTGAAACCCTAGCCGATGACTAAACTGATTAAGGGCTAATAAGACTTTGGATTAATACGAGTCCGCGGCGCGGATAGGCTATGTCAGCGACACGGGTTCGGCTAAACCCCGTAACTATGCAAAGATAGCCGCAACGCGTAGGGTGAGGAGCCATGCCGTGGCGAGCGACTGTTTGACCTAAAACTTATTTTTGACCAATGCTGGTTACCAAATGTGGGGTCTGACGTTTAGGCAAGTCTATAGGAGTTTGGTCAGTGCTTGACATGTTGTGTATGTGGGATATAGGTGTGTGGACGAGCTAACTGGGGATATTAGAATATATCTGTGCAGTTTCGAATCAGGTGAGTATCCTCACCTTACTATATGATGTTGCATGTTAGGCATCTTGTGTTATTTACAATTATATGATTTGCTCTATATCTGTGGTTATTTGTTGTTGGGCTCAGTACTGATGTGTGTCCCCTCGTAGCTGTTGTATGACGAGTTGGACTATTGCCTTGTCCCATAGCTGTTGTATGATGGGCTGGGCCATAACCGGGACCCCATAGCTGTTGTATGATGGGTAGAATCGTCCCGTGTCCATAGCTGTTGTATGATGGATGCCCGTAGCTGTTGTATGGCAGGTAGTGTTCGGTCATTCTCGAGGACGGGTTGTTTGATGTGTGGGTATGTATGGTAATTTTGGGACTCACTAAGCTTTAAGCTTACCCGTTGATTTTATAACATTTCAGGTATTTCAAATGACAAAGGAAAGAGCAAGGCTTGACGGCGGCATATCGCATACAAGAGATTTATTTTAATGAACTATGTTATGATTTTCAAATGTTTCCGCTATTGGTTTAATAAATATGTCGAACAGTTTTACTTTTTGAAATAAAGATTTTGTTGGAACCTTGGTAATAAATGAAATTTTATAATTGTGAAATTGGGTGTTACAAATTGGTATCAGAGCCTTGGTTTGAAGGATATGGATGTACTGTATTGGGAATCCAAACTCAAACTTAGCACTGAGCGATTTTGTTAAGAAAATGTTTTTGGAAAACTAACATTAAACAAGAGAAGATGTGATGTGAACCGTCAACCGAGCTCAAGTAAGTTTGTGATTCTCAATTACCCATGCCAAGTTTGTGATATGTATTATGCTAGGATGTAGAATTGCCTAGATAATATACTCTATGGACTGTTTTGTGCAATATGTGCTGCTTTGGAATTTTATGCTAGCGTCGTTAGGTTGCTTAGTAAATGTTGGTAGGTTATATACAATTAGGGTAAGATAACCTAAGAATTCTTGGTCTGGCCTTACTAGCTGTTCCTTGTTTGGTTGTGACTTTAGGGTAGATCGGTTATTCAAACGTTTATCTTTGTCCCGATTGTGTACGGCTGTGCGTCCGTGAGGTGACTCGACGACGTTAGCAGTAGTTCTCTTAGGCACATGTGGGATGGAGAGTTAGGTCAAATGATTAGGCACCACGGTGCATGATCACAGGGTTCATAGGAAGTGGTTTCGGGGTATGTGCGACATTTTAGGAGGATGGTTGATGAACTTGGAATAAGGGCGAATAGGTGTGGAAGGTAGTTGACACGCCTAGGTCGTCGTGCGGTCAAAAATAAAGAAAACCTAACACACACTAGTATAGCGGTAGTCAGGGTCGATCCGCAGGAGTTACGTGGTTAGGACAAGACGATAGATTACCAACTGTAGTGTCACAGCTACAGTCAGCGGTATTGTTTCTACTTTTCCAAAAACCAACTAAAAACACAATTCCAAGACCGATGCTAAAAACCAAATCAAACATGAACTAACTAAACCAAACCACATCCTAGACTAATGTTACTTTCTGAAATCAGAAACTAAGTCCAAAATCCAGAAGCAACAACAGTTCCAAACACATCAACAAGCATTCAAACATCCAAAATACCGAAATTGCAAATAAACCATAAACCGAATGATTAACTTTTATAAATCCAAAAACCAAACATCAAACCAATATCCAAACACTCAAATCAGATCTAAAATACCAAGTATTTACTACTGAAATCAGAAATTATGAATCTACACAAACATCAAGTAATCGATGGAAATCCCGATTGCGGAATACCTCGATACCGAGTTGATAAAATAAGAGAAAAACTAAATAACTAACCAAAATGTTGATTCCCACTGAAAAACTGACGAAATAGTGCCTTCGGATCCCTCCTTTGCGTCCCGGGATGAGTGAAAAGTCGGACGGGACTCCGGTATTTATAATAGTGCGAAATTAGGGTTTCCGCGCCGCGGCCAAGCAAAATCCGCGACGCGCGTGTTGCCTTATCCCGACTTTCGGAGTTTAAAATTAAAAAACGAAGATTTTATCCGGTCGCGAGATAGCGGCGCTATCTCAAGAAATAGCGGCTCTATTGTCGATAGCGGCTCTATCTCAAGAGATAGCGCCTCTATTTCTGTCAGGTCCATCTTTTTGCCTTTTTCGCTCCACAACTTCTCCAGAATTGCACTAAAACCCCTGCATTTACACTAAAAACATTTCCAAGCACTTTAACACAAAAGTAAGTGATATTAGCCAATTAATAATGATAAATTAACTAAAACACGGCTCAACAACGCCTAAAATACTTGATATTACTAGGCGTTGTCAAACACCCCACACTTGTGCCTTGCTTGTCCCCAAGCAAGAGAGTTTTTAATAGATTTTAACTAAGACTCAAACAATTTTTGAATGTGTTTAATTTCAAAGCTTATTGCCTCAGGAGTTAGAATGAAATAGTTCGTGAAAACATAATCGGAATGTTCTTTGGAATTCATGACTTTCTAGAGAACCCTTGATTACAAATTTTTTGTCCACAATGAAGTGTACTTACTCATTCAGATTCTAAAGGCCATTAAAGAACTGTTCATGACTTTCGATGTTGTCCGTGTATCGAGCTTTTAGAAATACCATCCCAGACCAGACGATCTTAGGTGGTAAGGTGCATAAGGCCCACCCATTTTAGACTTACCGGCTCGAACAACAAGGGCCACAGATTGACTTTTCCTTCCTAAATTCCAATCCTAAAACGGCTCAATCTTCTAAACTCGTAAAACTCAACTTATTTGACTAAACTACTAGCATTATCACAACTAAATGGTATTTCTCGAAAAATACCAATGCTATAAAATTCACAAATTATTCGTTTCAAAATTAAAATCTAATAAAAATTTTGAAAAATTGCTAAAATTTTGAAAATTGGTCTTTTCCTGCAAAAATTTCAAAAATACTCTTTCGACCGTCCACACCCCACACTTAAAACCGTACAACGTCCCCGTTGTACAAAAAAATATTTTAGAACTAGGGAGAAAGAGTTACCCCTTTGATGGCGAATTGCTTGATTACCGGGATCATACAGTAACAGGGTCGATCATGTACGTCGTCTCGATGAAATCCAGGAGTCGGGGCGCAGCAGTGAACACGCCGGCATAATGCGAGTGTAGGGGTACGATGACCCCACACTTGCGTTATGCAACTCCGTCAGTTGGTGCAGCAGTCACAATTTGGCAAGATACTATTCACACTAACAAACACATTAAAAATAAAAGTTGCAAAATACAAAAGAAGATTACACATTGCGTGTTGATGTCCTTGCTGATTCCCCATTTCCGCGATGCCGAAGTGTCAAGGCCGCGACGCGTAGACGTTATGAGATCTAGTTTTCATCGATCAAGGTTGAAGGTCCGCGGCGCCAAATCAAGATGTCCGCGTCGCGAGTATGCGCGAAAAGCCCCTGTGCATCGGGTCTCTCCTCGGTCCGCGTCGCGGTTTAATGATGTTAGCGGCGCGACTTTCAAAATTTTTTTTTTTTGTTTCTACTTACGCATCCTCACCCCTCACTTAGGACATACCGCACTCAATGATTACCTTCAATGATATTTTGGCCAAAAATTAAAATGGAAATAAAAATACTTATCGAAAATTGGGTTGCCTCCCGAAAGCGCTTCTTTGCTCGGTCTTTTAGCTGGACCATCTTTCTACGGCTACGGTGGGTCGTACGCCATATGTCTCCGCTGAATTTCAGTCACCACTGTCCCCTCGCTGATTCCATACTCTAATTTCCCCGGGTCAAATGGTTTGCCGGTTCCTCTGCTGCTGTCCGGTTTTTGTTTCCTGATTATTTCGCGCGAATGCTTAGAAGTAGCTTTAAATCTCCAAGCTCGGTCCTTCCTGCGGTGTCTTTTCAACATCATCGGCTTAACGTGGAGCGTGCCCAGTGCCTCTCCCAGTAATTGTTTTGCAGATTTCATTTTGCTTGCGTCGCGTGTGCTATCTTCAGTTTGCAATTTTGGCTTGCAGTACCAATAAAGGTTTTCCAATCGAATGGGATCGAAAGGCAACATATCGGGATGCTTCCATATATCCTCATCGATGGTATTGATCACATCTAATTTTCCATTCATGAATGGATCATGAGTGGCGATAAAATCATGTTTCTTATTTTCAAAAATCAACTCGTCGGCATCATCTTCTTGATCATCGTCCAACAGGTGGATCGGGACCAAGAGTGAGCGACTGGTTTGATCTGGTGGTGGTAGAAAGTCACCCATCACCAGATCCTTACTTTCAAAAGACTCAAAATTTTCAAAAATTCTAGGTTCGGGGGTAGTATTGTCATCTACACCCCCTTCCCCAATAGTATCAACAACTTCAACAATTTCGGGGATCGTTGGGCTGGGGTCTGTACTGTCACTTACAGCCTCCTCCACAACATCCTCATCAATCAAATCGTCTAGTGATGGTATGGATTCACTCATCACCAGCTCGACATTATCAAAAATATCAAAATCATCAAAAGCTGTTAAGTTAGAGGTAGCACTGTCACCTACAACCTCTTCCTCAACAACATTTTCGACCCTCTCAGTGGTCTCTTGACTTTTCCACGGTGTATGCCCTTCCATCACATATTCAGGTGATGCAAGTTCACACACATTATCATTGGTATAAAAATCACTCACCTCCGGTTCTGGCGAAGGTGGTGAACATTTCCAACTTTCCTCTAACCTATCTAAAGAAGCTTGTACTTTTTCAAGAGCTTCAGCCTGGTCCTTCTGCACATGGTAGTTGTTATACATGAATACCCAAAGTTGGGCCCAAGTTACAGAATTCTCAAACTGAGATGACTCCTCGGTCCGCCATCCATTGTCATCGAATGATCCATTGTAGGAATCATCCTCATAATAGGTGTCGGCCGGATTCCCATAATCTTCATAATACTGATCCGGGTACATGTAATCGCCCATTATGAAGACGTACACATACCAAAAATCAACAAATCAAACATCAAAAGAAACAACCCTACTGATCGTTTATCCTAAGCGCACAACTCCCCGGCAACGGCGCCAAAATTTGACACGCCTAGGTCGTCGTGCGGTCAAAAATAAAGAAAACCTAACACACACTAGTATAGCGGAAGTCAGGGTCGATCCGCAGGAGTTACGTGGTTAGGACAAGACCATAGATTACCAACTGTAGTGTCACAGCTACAGTCAGCGGTATTGTTTCTACTTTTCCAAAAACCAACTAAAAACACAATTCCAAGACCGATGCTAAAAACCAAATCAAACATGAACTAACTAAACCAAACCACATCCTAGACTAATGTTACTTTCTGAAATCAGAAACTAAGTCCAAAATCCAGAAGCAACAACAGTTCCAAACACATCAACAAGCATTCAAACATCCAAAATACCGAAATTGCAAATAAACCATAAACCGAATGATTAACTTTTATAAATCCAAAAACCAAACATCAAACCAATATCCAAACACTCAAATCAGATCTAAAATACCAAGTATTTACTACTGAAATCAGAAATTATGAATCTACACAAACATCAAGTAATCGATGGAAATCCCGATTGCGGAATACCTCGATATCGAGTTGATAAAATAAGAGAAAAACTAAATAACTAACCAAAATGTTGATTCCCACTGAAAAACTGACGAAATAGTGCCTTCGGATCCCTCCTTTGCGTCCCGGGATGAGTGAAAAGTCGGACGGGACTCCGGTATTTATAATAGTGCGAAATTAGGGTTTCCGCGTCGCGGCCAAGCAAAATCCGCGACGCGCGTGTTGCCTTATCCCGACTTTCGGAGTTTAAAATTCAAAAACGAAGACGGTCGCGAGATAGCGGCGCTATCTCAAGAAATAGCGGCTCTATTGTCGATAGCGGCTCTATCTCAAGAGATAGCGCCTCTATTTCTGTCAGGTCCATCTTTTTGCCTTTTTCGCTCCACAACTTCTCCAGAATTGCACTAAAACCCCTGCATTTACACTAAAAACATTTCCAAGCACTTTGACACAAAAGTAAGTGATATTAGCCAATTAATAATGATAAATTAACTAAAACACGGCTCAACAACGCCTAAAATACTTGATATTACTAGGCGTTGTCAGTAGTACCAGGCCAGGCCAGTACTACCGAAAGCACAGGATTCACGCTTGAGCCAAGAGTAGTCAACCAATGTCCTAGAAAGTCGAGTAGTTGGGTAAATGGGTGTAACCTAAGTATTAATATTCGGATTTTGCGATTCAGAATGGCGATCACCCGAAGTAATGGTGGACTAGGTGCGGGTACCTCGAGTGGGGATAATTCTGTTGATGAGAACCTTCGCGACTTGATCGCTGCAGAGGTTTCATGGGAAGTGGTGGCAGCAGTATCACAATTCTTTGGCACCACAAAGGCTGAGCTGATGGCAATGCTCGAGGAGTGACTGGCTGCACAGGGTTCATCACGGGCCAGGGATGCAAGCTATAAGGACTTTTCGGCATGTTTGCCTCCGATATTCGATGGGGGCAAGGATCCGATTGTCAGTATGCGGTGGATTTCTGCGGTAGAGGGTGCTTTCCGCACCTGTTCATGTCCTTAGAACTCCAAGGTAACATTTGCGGTGAATGTGCTGAGAGAGGGTGCGAAAGATTGGTGGGAATTACAGACGAAAGATCTCACCCCTGCTCAGTTGGATGCCATTACGTGGCCGCAGTTTAAGGAACAGTTCAAACTGGAGTATGTTCCACAGGTGGAAATGGAACGCTTGGCGCAAGAATATCTGAATCTGACCCAGACCACTGAGACGGTGACGGAGATCACCAAAAAGTTTAATGAGGGAGCACTATTCTGTCCAGATTTTGCGGCAACCGAGCGCATGAGAATGACTCGATATTTGGAAATGCTTCGCACAGACATTCGGGAATATGTGTCTGCTACTAGGCACCAAACTCTTAGTCATATGATCGTGGCCGCTCGGGCCTGAGAGTTGGAACTGGAAACCCAACAAAGGCAGAAGTGTCCGTTGCCTACTCAGACTCAGCAGACGTCAAAGAAATTTCAAGGTGCAGATCAGGGAAAGCAAGGGCAAAGGAGCCAGGGTAAGTGTGGCAAGTGTGGAAGGAATCATGAGGGGCGTTCATGGGTGTTAATATGCCATAAGTGTGGATAGGAGGGTTATTATGCTAAAGATTGCCATCAGGAGGTCAAGATTTGTTTTAATTGTAATCAGGTGGGACACTTCAAGGCCCAGTGTCCCTGTCTGACCCACGGAGTGGTTCGGAATCCGGCATCCACTACACTCCGAATTACTGATGGTAGGCAGGGGAAAGGGGAAGCCCCTAAGACCAAGGGTCGAGCATTCGTCATGACCGCCGAGGAGGCACAGGATGCGCCCGACGTCGTTACGGGTACTCTTTCTTTATTTGCCTCGTGTTTGTGGTGTGTGTACTTAATGTGTCTATTATGCTTTAATTGGGAACTTTCTTAGTCAACTCTACGCCTACCTTTGTACTGTTTGATTCGGGTGCTAGTCATTCTTTTGTGTCTGCCGTTCTGGGAAAGAGTTTCGGTGTTGCATTAGGGACTCTTCATCGTCCGTTAGAAGTAGAAATTGTAGATGATAAAACCGTGCAAGCAACTAGTGTTTATCAGGGATGTGAAGTAGTAATTCAAGGAATAAAGTTTTCGATCAATCTCATTCCTGTACCGTTGAGCGACACTCGTGTTATTATTGGTATAGATTGGTTGGGTCAGCACGAGTCATGGATTGACTGTAAGAACAAGCGGGTGTGGATTCAAACCCCAAGTGGGGGAGAGCTGGTTGTGTAGGGCGAGAAAAAGAATCGAGGTGCAGTTTTCTGTTCAGCTGCTAGGGCACGCAGCACTTTCAACATGGAGGTTCGGGATTTGTGGCTTATGTTTTAGATGCTCGAGAAAAGAAGTCACAGTAGAAAGCAGATGATATACCGGTGGTTCGGGATTTTCCTGATGTTTTTCCCGAGAACCTGCCTGGCGTGCCACCAGAGAGACAGGTAGAATTTAAGTTTGACTTAACTCCCGGTGCGGCTCCGATAGCTAAAGAACCGTACCGTCTTGCGCCTCCATAGATGCTGGAATTGTCTATTCAACTTCGGGAACTACTGGATAAAGGATTTATTCGACCAAGTTGCTCACCGTGGGGAGCGCCTATTTTATTTGTCAAAAATAAGGATGGTTCCAATAGGATGTGCATAGATTATCGTGAGTTGAACAAGCTTACGGTGAAGAATCGATATCCATTACCTCGCATCGACGACTTATTCGATCAACTACAGGGCGCTTTGTGGTTTTTGAAAATCGATTTGGGGTTAGGATACCGTTAATGCGAGTACGGGAGGAAGACATCCCGAAAACGACTTTTCGGACGAGGTACGGCCACTTCGAGTTTGTAGTGATGCCGTTTGGACTGACCAATGCCCCTGCAGCTTTTATGGACTTAATGAATCGGGTGTGTCGACTGATGTTGGATCGGTCGGTTATAGTTTTCATTGACGACATCCTAGTCTATTCTCGGAGCAGGGAGCAACACGAGCAGCATTTAAGGGAGGTATTGGAGACCTTAAGGAATGAGAAACTTTATGCAAAGTTATCCAAGTGTAACTTCTGGCTGCAGGAGGTCCAGTTTTTGGGGCACATCGTCAACGAGCAAGGAATCATGGTAGACCCGGCTAAGGTAGAGGCTGTGATGCAGTGGGAGGTTGCGAAGACTCCCTCAGATATAAGAAGTTTCTTGGGTCTGGCTGGTTATTATCGTCGTTTCATCCAAGACTTCTCAAAGGTTGTTGTACCTTTGACTCGACTAACTAAGAAAAACGATGCTTTTCAGTAGGGTGAGGAGCAACAACAAGGTTTTAAGACTTTGCGGCAGAAGTTATGTGAAGCTCCAGTTCTGACCCTACCTGAAGGGATGGAAGATATGGTAGTTTATTGTGATGCATCTATCTCTGGGTTGGGAGTAGTCTTGATGCAGCGAGGCAGGGTAATTGCTTTCGCCTCGCGACAGCTGAAGCCCCATGAGGCTAACTATCCCACTCATGACTTGGAATTGGGAGCATTGGTCTTTGCTCTCAATATTTGGAGACATTATTTGTATGGAGTGAAGTGTACCATCTACACGGACCACAAGAGTTTGATGTATCTGATGGATCAGGCAAATCATAATATGAGACAGAGAAGATGGTTAGATGTATTCAAGGACTATGATTGTGAGATTCACTATCACCCTGGAAAAGCCAATGTAGTGGCGGATGCTCTAAGTCGTAAGGTTGCGGGTGCGCCTCTTCGAGGAATTTGTCTTAAAATGACGGTTGTGGCACCACTACTCGAACTGATAAGGGAAGCTCAGGTGGAAGCAAGCAAGAGTGAGAATCAGAAAGGTGAGTGAATTGTGGGACAGTTGTCAACTATGGTCAAGGATAGTAGAGGCTTGTTAACTCGCTTTGAGAGAATTTGGGTACCGAAATTTGGTGGGGTTCGTCAAACCCTATTGGAGGAGGCACGTAAGTTCAATCTATCCACCCCGGGGCGACGAAAATGTACAGGGATCTGCATGATTATTATTGGTGGCCCGGCATGAAGAGGGGGGTAGCTTGGTTTGTCGAAAGATGCATGCCCTGTCGTAGGTACAAGGCCGAGCATCAGCGGCCTCATGGTAGACTACAGCCTCTTGAGATCCCAGAATGGAAATGGGAGCATATAACAATGGATTTCATAACGAAGTTGCCAAGAACCCCTCGACATATGGACACCATTTGGGTTATCGTGGATAGGTTGACCAAAAGTGCTCATTTCCTCCCCATCCAATAGACCTTTTCTGCAAGGGAATTGGCTAAGGTCTATGTAGACGAGATTATCTCTCGGCATGGTATACCGGTCTCGGTGATATCCGGCCGGGATGTCCGATTTACGTCTAGGTTTTGGAAGAAGTTTCACGAGGAATTAGGCACTCACCTCCATTTCAGCACAACATATCACCCTCAGACGAATGGGCAGAGTGAAAGGACGATTCCAACGCGGGAGGATATGCTTAGGGCGTGCGTTATAGATTTCGGTGGTAGTTGGGATTCCCATCTCCCTTTAGCTGAGTTCTCCTATAATAACAGTTATCATGCGAGCATCGGCAGGGCTCCCTTCGAGATGTTGTATGGAAGGAAATGTCGGACTCCTGTTTGGTAGGGCGAGGTTGGCCAGCGGGTGTTGGGTAGTACTCAAGACAACTGAGCTAATCTAGAAGGTTCGAGAGAGGTTGTTAACGGCTCAGAGTAGACAGAAAAGTTATGCTGATAGACGACGGTCCGATCTCTAGTTTCAGGTTGGGGATTATGTCCTTCTAAAGGTGTCACCTTTCAGGAAGCGAGGAAAGCTTGGCCCTAGGTATATTGGACCGTATCGAATCATCGCACGAGTGGGTAAGGTAGATTATCGGTTGGAGCTGCCCGAGCAGCTTAGCCAGATTCACGACACATTCCACGTTTCGCAACTTAGGAAGTGCATTACCGAGGAAACTACAATTGTGCCTTTGGAAGATATTCAACTAGATGAACGCCTAAATTATGTGGAGCGACCGATTGCCATCATTGAAAGGAAAATAAAGACTTTGCGAAATAAAACGATAGGATTAGTGAAGGTACAGTGGCAACATCGTAAAGGGTCCGAGTGGACTTGGGAGCCAGAGGAGGAAATGCGAAGGCATTACCAGAATTGTTTACAGGTGCAGGTGAGTATCCTCACCTTACTATATGATGTTGCATGTTAGGCATCTTGTGTGTTATTTATAGTTATATGATTTGCTCTATATGTGTGGTTATTTGTTGTTGGGCTCAGTACTGATGCGTGTCCCCTCGTAGCTGTTGTATGACGAGTTGGACTATTGCCTTGTCCCATAGCTGTTGTATGATGGGCTGGGCCATAACCGGGAACCCATAGCTGTTGTATGATGGGTAGAACCGCCCCATGTCCATAGCTGTTGTATGATGGACGCCCGTAGCTGTTGTATGGCGGGTAGGGTCGAGTCGTTCTCGAGGACGGGTTGTTTGATGTGTGGGCATGTATGGTAATTTGAGGACTCACTAAACTTTAAGCTTACCCGTTGATTTTATAACATTTCAGGTATTTCAAATGACAAAGGAAAGAGCAAGGCTTGACGGCGGCATATCGCATACAAGAGATTTATTTTAATGAACTATGTTATGATTTTCAAATGTTTCCGCTATTGGTTTAATAAATATGTCGAACAGTTTTACTTTTTGAAATAAAGATTTTGTTGGAACTTTGGTAATAAATGAAATTTTATAATTGTGAAATTGGGGTGTTACAAATATAAATTAATTACAAGTGCAAAACTGATATTCTTGAAGAATAATTCTTAAAGAATAAGAAAATACACAACATTCTATACTATATAACATTCTTTACTAAAACACAATATTATATAAAAAATTCTTGAAGAATATACATAACATTCTTAAAGAATGTGTGAAAGAAGAAAATATATTAGGATGTCTGCAAATATTCTTAAAGAATATGTATGTATGACTGCAAAGAAAACCGAACACCAATCCATAATTCTGCTTCTTCAATACTAACTGCATTTGTCTTCTTATCGTTCTCCCCTGCAGAATACAAAAAACATCCATAAAAGGGAAATTCATCTATATTAGCGAAAAGCAATAAAAAACCCTTTTAGATGTGGGTGGAGCACGAAAAGAACAAAATCACACACACCTTCACCATCGATTTCTTTAGTCCGTAATTTGGCCTCAAAATTGATAAGTTGAAGGTTTATTTCGGGATAAATTTTAGTGTTGAACATTTTTGTTCTGTATACCATTCCATGATATATTCCATGATGATTAGACAAACTAAATAAAGAAAGACAAAGCTAAAACTATACATGGAAGTAAGCATCAAACATTCAAAGCCTAACTCGAGAGTAAAATCGAATTAGGAGAATATGTACACATCTTGATTGCAAGTTTCTTTGAAATCACTAAAAATTCAAAAACTCTATATATTAGATATAATTTCAATCTTATATGTACACATCTTGATTATAATCTGTTCAATGAAAGTAACATGAAATTTTGAATTAGCCACTAACCCAAGCTTTAATGGGAATTATTAGTCGTTTTTAAACCTTAGAACATACCATATCTAAAACAAATTATCAAACATACTCCATGGACAGAGGAAGGAGTTAGCAAAAGTAATGTTGACCTAAAAGGAAAGAAAAAACCTTAAATTTTGTTAACCCACACAAAGGATACAAACCTAACCTTAATAAATACAGAGTAATGTTACTTGACACAGTGACTATCGTAAGTGAAGATATAAAGTCATACCTGATGGCCATTCTGATGTGTAAAGTCAGACCTCATCCAAGGTTTTGAAAATCAGACCTAGTCCTTAAGGGTCTACAACCTAATACATAAAAATTTGAGACAAAAAGAAGCATTAAAGCAAAATAAGTACTAAATATGATTAAAATTCATTAGAAGTTACAAATGGGAAACACATGAATTACCTTTGAGAATAAATTAAAGCTCAAAAGCTGCAGCAGTGGAATAATACTTGAAATCAGAACATAAAGACTGGAGCTATGGTAAATGGAGATCAAAATTTCAAGTTATGGGTGTAATTAGATAACAGAATTGAAGCTTTATGAGCCCATCGCAATACCTTGCTTACTTTACAAGAAAGATTGTGTGCTTAACCACACTGCACACACATGTAGCCAGATGAGTCCCCATTTTTCTCACCCCTGCAACACTTATCGTCCTAAATGGCTATCAAACAAATAATACCCATGTGAACTTTTGCTTACCTTATTGCACACATACATATAAAAAGATGGAGGCACAATTGGTGGAAAAACACATACAAAAGGACTACCATTGCAATAAAAACTATTGTGTGATTTCGTGATCGAGAGTGAGAAAACCTGTGGACCTGGGTGCGATTCTAAGCAGAATGAAGATTGGGAGGAGCTTCAGCAGCAGCGACTCCCGCTGCTGGAGGAAAAAGTGATGGCGTCAAGCCGCCGACGGAGGCAATTGGCGATGGCTGTAGAGCGGTGCGACGACAGTAAAAGGGGAGGCGGAGGAACGCCTCTGTGGGTTATGATTTTCATCAGATTAAGATTCAAAGAGGCAGCAACATCGATTGCCATTGGAGCAAAAAAATCGACAGCGACAGGCCGCTAAGCTATGGTGGCAGGCGACTTTTCGGCGACGTTGCTGCTGATCGACAGCGACAAGGACTAGGAGTGCAAGCGGTTTAGTGTGTCCTCGTTTCTGGAGTCGTGTGGCGCTCTTGAACATTGTTGTTCCATCACCGATTTTTAGTGAAACAGAGCCCATTTTTGGTCGAGATTCAAAATTCTGGAAGAAGGGGAGACGACAATCATGATTAGGGTTCCGAAGTTAGACCCTTTGATTGCAAAAGCATACTCATCGGTGGTATAAAGAGGCAGGGAGGCATTTGTATAAGAAGAGAAGTAAGAGAGAGAAAAAAATAAACCTAGGAGATAATTAGGCAAAGTTTCCAAAATTAATTGATATAATTGAAATTTACTTAATTAATATTTTTGTTAATTTACTATTATACATTTATAAATGATTGGCTGATATTGTGTCACACATTCACACAATATTTGGTCTCCATATATGAATCTATATATATATATATATATATATATATATATATATATATATATATATATATATATATATATATATATATATATATATATATATATATATATATACACACACACACACAGAGAAAGGATCAATCGAGGCCAACAAAATGGTTGAGACCGCGAGACCAGTTCTGGACCAATCAATTTATAAGGGCAAATTAGTAATTATGTATTTCAATTATATTATAACAAAATTATAGTTTCCTAAAATCTAGGATTTGAATGTTAGTTACCAGAAAAAAAAATTTATTTTAATTTTTTAATAATTTCAGATTATATAACGTCAATTTTTTTACTTATTTTTTATTTTTTTATTTTTTTATTTTTCCGTCAAAATATCATTTTTCCGTCAAAATATTCTTTTCATTGGATCATTTGATTTATACGATTATTCATAAATGATTATAAAGAACAATGCAGTTTTATATTTATATTGAATTGGTTTTTAATATATTTGTAGACGTAAAATACTTCGAATACAATTGTAATCATTTATGAAAATAGTTGTAAATATAATATAAACAAAACACAATGCAAAGATACAGAATGCAATATATTTATAGAATAAAATACAGTTTTAATCGTAAATGATTACAACACAATGTAGAGAAAAAACACAATGTGGTTTTAATCATAAATGATTACATCACAATATACTATATGTTTCTTATTTATTCTCGCATTGAATCGCTTTACTTGAAATTGACAACTTTGACCCACGAACTTGTGCTCATTTTTTCTGTTGAAATCTGCATGATTAGAAGGTGAATCATAAGTGATTAGCAATGACGTAAGACATGAATGTTCAATAATCGTGCATGATTAGCAATCATTAATACCGAACGAAAATCAGCAATGTTCAATAATCGTGTATGATTACATTCGTTAATCATTGATGATTAATGAAACAAAAAATTGTTTTGATCTCATAATCATTGATGATTATTGAAGCAAAAACTGTTTTGATCCGATAATCATTGATGATTATAAGAATGTTAACATTCGTTAATAATATTTAGATTCTTTTTCAATCAATATATTCTAGAGAAACCATCAAATACTAAAAATGTCTCGATATGACTTTATGTAAAAGACTAATAATCTTCAAACTATTAGTGTAAGTTTCAAAGTTTCATTTTTGCAATTACCTATATAACTTCAAAATTCTTTTAAGATGTATATTTATCACAAGTTTGAAAAACTCACCCTGTATATACTATAAAAATGAATACGTGGCATCCCGTGATCAACAATTCAACACTAATAATTTGCCGCAAAAACAACAAAGTGACACCGTCGGAAAACATGAAGCTGCCGATTCTTTGGTGTGTGATATATATTAATTTTCAAACATCAGCAGCAATGGCTGGGTGATATATATTAATTTTCAAATGTTTGATATTATTCGTACTCTCCACTGATTGTTGTATCTCCTCAAAACATTGAATTGGGGAAGGGAAGGAGAGTAGAATAAGTAATCAAGCGTTAGGTTTAATAAAAAAATATTAAAAAAATTAATTTAAAAGTTAGATTTAATAACGAATGACGTTCTTCAAATCTATACTATGCATCTGTCAATTATGTATCACATGACATCCAATCAATGGTAGCCAAACGTTCTTGTAGATGCTGTGAAAAAACAAAAAATAATGCCGGTATTTAATAAAAGCAACAAAAGTAGCAATAAAATTGAGTTGAGAAACAACCTGAAGGTCTTCCGGTAGCATCGACGATCTTTCAAGGTAGCTGATTTAAGGCTTCGTTTGGAAGAAAGTGTATGGTTGCCGGAGAGAAAGGAAAGTGGTATCGTAAACCATATTTAGAGAGATAAAAAGAAAAATACGGAACAGAATGAAAGATTATAAGAGTTGATAAAATTAGAAAAATGTGTAATTACTCTAGTACCCTTATGCAATATTTAAATTAGTTTAAATTAAATTTAATGTATTTAAAACTAATTTAATACCCCTTAATAATAGCCGTAGATCTAGAATATTGGATGGCTAAGATTTGGTCTCAAGTTCTCAACCTTTTTTTGTTCCTCAATTGAGCCGTGTTATATATATATATATATATATATATATATATATATATATATATATATATATATATATATATATATATATATATATATATATATATATATATATATATATAGAGGAGGGTTCCATTGAGAATGGAAAAGAGGTTGAGAATGCGAGAATGAATCTGAGCCGTTAGATGCGCTAGCGCTGACACGCCGCTCTACGACGACGAGGTGGGTTTAATTTTTCGTATATGATTTATTCATATATGAATGTGTGTATTCATATATGAATACGAGAATGAATCTGGGTCACTAGATGCGTCACCGCTGACGCGCCGTTCTACGACGACGTGATGGGTTTAATTTTTCGTATATGATTTATTCATATATGAATGTGCATATTCATATATGATTATTCATATATCATATATGAATAATCATATATGATTATTCATATTCATATATGAATAAACATATATGAATAATCATTTTTGAAATATGGTTGTGGTGGTCGGAATGGTGGTAGACGGTGGCGATGATGATGGTGATGGTGATAGAGGGTGGCGATAATGGTGGTGATGGTGGCGGCGGTGTTAGTAGGGTGGTGGTGTTGGTGGAGATGGGTGGTGACGAAGGTGATGGTGGCGGCGGCGGCGGTGATGGAGGTGGTGGTGGTGGCGGTGGGTGGTGGTAGGTGGTGGAGGTGGTAGTAAAGGTGGTAGCGGCGGTGGTGGTCGAGATTGTGATAGAGGTGGTAGAGTTGGCAGTAGCGGTGGTGGTGGCGGTGGCGGCGGCGGTGGCGGAGGTGGCGGTGGCAGCGGTAGTGGTGGCGGAGGCAACGGTGGTGGTGGTGGTGACGCAGATGGTGCAGATGGTAGTGGTGGTGAAAATCATATATGCAAAACACTAGGGCGGCAATATAAAATATGTGGCCCATATTCATTCTCACGATCTCAACCTTATTTTCATTCTCAATGGAACCTACTTCTATATATATATATATATATATATATATATATATATATATATATATATATATATATATATATATATATATAAAGATAGAAAAGGGAAGAGTAAATTTATTTCAACATTATTGTTTTTGCATTTATAAAAAAAGATTTTGAATATTTGAGAACAAATGTGAAATAGAGCAGCAAGTCATATGTACCATTAGAGTTTCAGGAGTTTATCCCACATCGCCTAAGGTTTAGAAAATCGTACTTGAACAAGCCTTATTTAAAGAACGCAATGCAAGGCTGTTTTAAAACATTGTCAGCGTACATCGACTGATTTTCCGTTTCAACTTTGGCTTTTTGTTGTAACTTTCTTTTGTTTTGAGAAATTTTAATCAATTTTTTTTACAAAAACCGGTTTTAATGGTTTAGCCGGCCTGTTTTTGCCGGTTGTGATTGGTTTTTGGTAGTTTTTTGTTAAACCGGCTACTCTGGTTTGGTTTTCAAAATAGTATCCGAGACGGTCATTGAAAAACCAAGTTAATGACTAAATGACATTGTATTAAAGACTGATAGTCAGTCACTGAAAATCCAAGTTAAATACTGCATGACATTGTATCAGAGACTGATATTCGATCGGTCGCTGAAAAATAATATTACAGACTAAATCAGAAAATATAAAAACTGACATTCAGTCCCAGAATGATATCATCAAGGACTAATATGATATTAGTGGAGTCTTAAAGGATAGACATTGGAGATTGAACACGATTTTATTAAAGATTGATATTTAGTCCCTAAAGAATAGTATCAGAGACGGATACCACTTAAAATCGAGGACTCAAAGAAAACAAATTAGAGACTGAATGAGATAGTTTCAAAGATTTATTTTCTGTCTTTGATACATTGATGCATTAGGGACTGATTTTCAGTCGCAAATACTTAAAATTTTCACTATCTAGAACTAGGTTTCTGGGACTAGCTGGGGACTAGCTAAATCAGTCTCTGATTCTCATTAGAGACTGATTATTGACCATCAGAGACTGATTATGTTAGTCTCCAATACCCATTTTTCTTGTAGTGTTTTTCCGGAACCGTCCAGTCACACTTTTGATTTTTGCGTGACTAAAGGTCATGTAAAAAATTTTAGACTAGTTTAGCTACATTTTACAGCAATAAGTGTGACCGTTGGTGTGTAGATCGTAATCGTATATAACGATTTAACGTCAAAACTTTGCTTTTTACGACGAACAATCAAACAATGTGGCCACATATCACTAACGACCACAATTGTTTTTTGAAAGAAGGAAACTTTTTGTGATGGTTTTTATATGAGACGAAAGATGCATATATAGTCACAAAAACAGTTGTTTATGTGTCTAAAATCGAGTATATACTGCCACATAATTGCTTTTGTGTGACCATATGATAGTGTTTTATTAGCCACTTAGTAAAAGAAACAAAATAAGTAACTATAAGAATTCTATGGGCAAGTTTTAATTTTTATGCGTATCAAAAAACAAAAAAGAATTATCATGATAAAAGAGAAAAGTTGTGAGTATAAGTCTTATATGGTCACGACATACTTTAAAATACGTGTCTAAAAGAATGAATTGATCAATGAAGGTAAAATTGAGTACATATGACCACATAAATGATTTTGCGTGTCCATAGGGAAGCGTTTAGACACTTACTTAAAGAATCAAATAAAAGTAAGTATAACCATGTTATGGTCACGTCGTAAAATATTATGTGTGTCTACAAAAAAAAACGATTGTCATGATAAAAGATAACTATTGTGAGTGTAAGTATTATATGGTCACGGTATATGTGATTATATGTGTCTAAAATTATATATAATATAATTAATTAGCCATAAGGAATGAAATAATTTTGCCACATAAATGATTTTTTTGTGTCCATATGATTAGATTAGCTACTTAGTAAAGGAAAACAAAGTAACTATAACCATTCTATGGTTACGTTTAAATTTTTTATGCTTGTCAAAAAAAAAACAAACAATTGTCATGATAAATGAGAAACGTTGTGTGTATACGTATTATATGGTCACGACATACTTTATTATACGTGTCTAAAAGAATGGAGTGATTTCAATGAAGGTAAAATCGAGTACATATGACCACATAAATGATTTTTTGTGTCCATAGGTTAGCGTTTGGACACTTATTTAAAGAATCAAATACAAGTAAGTATAACCATGTTATGGTCATGTCGTAATATCTTATGTGTGTCTAAAAACAAACAATTGTCATAATAAAAGAGAAATGTTGTGAGTGTAAATATTATATGGTCACGGTATATGTGATTATATGTGTCTAAAATTGTATATAATATAATTAACTGGCCATAAGGAATGAAATGATTTGGCCACATAAATGATTTTTTGTGTCCATAGGATTGGGTTAGCCACTTAGTAAAGGAAAACAAAAACAAGTAAATATAACCATTCTATGTTCACGTTTTAATTTTTAGGCGTGTCAAAAAATAAACAATTGTCATGATAAAAGAGAAAAGTTGTGAGTGTAAGTATTTATATGGTCACGGTATACTTGATTATATGTGTCCAAAATTGTATACAATTATATAACTAGTAATCAGGAATGAAATGATTTGGCCAGATATTAAATGTACTGAATTTACATAACCAATACTTGAAAGATTCTTATTTAGTACTCACAACTTTTTACATCTTTGGCCCTAAGTTTAAAGGTGCCAAATATCAAAGTTGATTGTTATAAATGGGGTAGTAAGTGTAAAGTCGTTTGCTATAAACAACACAATTACTCTGTTTTTCCAATTGAGTCACATTGTATGATAAACACATTTGATCTGCTTTTCCATGTGTACACGTCGAGGTGAACAATCGTCACCTCTCCTTTTTGATTCTGAGATTGAACGAACCGCGCGCAGAAATCGTGTGCGTAGGCACTTGATCAACATGAGTCCAAATAATGCAGTAGTCGAACACGTTACCAATGAGTCGTTAGGCGAGGTAAATGGGGAAGCATCTATTTATAACCCCAGTTTCATCATAATTTAATATAGGTTCTACTAATGCTAGTGGTGGTGCAGTTTCAGCCCCTGTACCCACACCACCATGCACTCAGTCAACCAATTACCAACCCTGTTGGGAATCCTGCATCTGCAGTGCCGACATGGGGAGTGCCGACCTGAGATGGTACCCCACGTACACGTCAGCCAATGCATGTTTCACAACCACAACCACAACCGTTCCCATTTTTTTAAACCGCAACCACGAAATATTCAACCTCAACCTCAAACCCAAATGCAACCTCAAATACAACCTCAACCAAAATAACCACAACAACAGTATAAATATCAGGATATGGAGATCCAGGCTACGATGACGATGATGAAGGATGGATGCTGAGGTCAGGGACCTCTGAGACAACAACAAAAGCAACATCAGCAGCAAGGGCAACGATATTAAAACAATGAATTGTATAATGACGATAATTTCGTTACTCCCTTATACTTTGCACAACCGATTGGGTAGTCGGTTGCGTCACACTTCCAACCACGAGAGTATGACGATGCTTCGCCGATTTACTTTTCCAGATAATGCTGATAGTTAGGTAGAAATTAGACCTCAATTATTAGGAGTATTACACGAGTTTAGAGGATACAAGCAGGACGATCCATATAATCATTAGAAGAATTCTTAGCAATAGCGAATGCTAACATTCCTAGGACCACTAATAGGAACATATTTAGGTTAAGGTTATTTCCTTTCACTCTTAAAGATAAGGCTAAGTATTGGTTCATATCCCTACAACCGAATAGTATCACAACCTGGGAACAACTCAAGGCAAAATTCCTACAAGAATTTTATTCTGCCAGCAAGAAGTCAGAAATCAGGAGAGCTATACAATATTTTCAGCAAAAACCAGACGTGGCATTTCACGATGCATTTGAAAGATTGAAAGAGTTAATGCGATCTTGTCCGCACCACGAATTCCCAAGGTGACAACTTGTGAAGTCTTTTATGATGGGGTAGATACGACTAATCAGGCCATGATAAATGCGTCATCTAGGGGGACTATCATGATGCAAGATCCAGACGATGCTTGGAGATTTTTGGAATAATTTAGTAATGGTTCCAAAACGAATTATTCTGCAAGGAAGCCAGTCATCACAGCAACAACAGTTGGAACCGACAATGATTGGAAGAAGGAGGTCAAGAAGGACATAGGAGAATTGAATAGGAAGATCGATCGATTAATGGGAACTCTTCAACAGGGACTGCAGAATCAACAGAATCATCAACAAGGGCAGAGACCCCAGGAGGTCAATCAGGTATATGGTCAAGGCCAATACAACATCAATAATGGACGACCGTACGGGCCCTACAATCAAGGGAATGAGAATTACAATAACAACAGTCAAGCATACCGCCATAATAACTATCAAGGGCCACCTTCCAACCAGCAAAGACAGTTCCAGGCTATTAACAACAATGGTCCTAGCAGTAGAAACATCAACAACAATAGCGGGTCAACTACTACTAATAACAATCGTACCAATCAAGAAACCCCGAAACAGATGATAGCAAAAATGTATGAAATCATGAACACAAGTCAATAGCAAACGCAAGCCAATGCTAAGGCCATTGCTAACATGGAAAGATAGATCACACAAATGGCTGAAGACCAAAGACGAATAGATAATGGCAAGCTCCCAAGTAACAAGGAGGTGAATCCGAATCATACTCAAAGAGCTATAAAGGAACATGTCAATGCAGTGGAGGATTGCACGCCCAAAAAGATATGGAGATAGTTCTCTATAGAAGATCTAGCAAGAACATAGAACAAGGACAAGGATCTCCAAAAAGAAGAACAGTCAATTGTGCCCAACATTAAGAAGAAAAAGAAAGCCACCATGATGAAAAGGAAGCAAAGTGCACCAAGTGGACCGTCCATTAATCAGCCCTTATGGGATGAATTAAAGAATGCCCCAGAAGATACAAGGATTCTCAAGGAAAAGTGGAAAGAAAACGAAAAGATCAAGACGCCGACACCAAAAACAGTGCGACTCACGGTCAAAGCAAGCGAGGCATTGTTGGGTACATTACCTAAAGAGGAGAAAGATCCCGATTCACCATTGAGTAATGTCACTGTAGGTGCTGTGATTATTTGGAACACATTTTTAGACCTGGGGGCCAGCGTAAACATTTTACCTGGCTACCTATACGATAAGTACAAGAACGAAGACTTGGAGCTATCAAAGACAGTTCTGCAACTGGCAGACCAATCCACAAAGGTTTCACGATGCAAGTTGACAAATATGATTGTAAAAGTGGCCGACTTTTTCTACCCAATGGATATCTTAGTAATGGAATACCAAAGTTTGGAGGATGCGCCGGCATTGATTATTTCCTTTTTGGCTACCGCTAGGGCTGTGATGGATTGCAAGATAGGTGATATGGATATTACTTTTGGTACGAGAAAACAAACACCAAATTTGTTTGGGTGCCCGATGACATTGCCACCAGGGTATGATGGCCAGTATTTGAACAATAGACTATTGATGGCACCAAGAGTGAATGGTAAGGGTAGAAATCAAATGAAGGAGAATGAAAGTAAAAGTGAGGATGAAGAAATCCTCTGGAAAACGCACGGACATCTGCTAACGACAGCTGATAAGCAGCAACTCTTCGACATGATGGAAGCTATGGAACGGAAGCACCAGGAATATGCAAGAGACACGAGGAATAGGGAATCTAAGGTGTTTCAGCTTCTGAATGCACAACAGCAATTAGGGATGGCAAAAACCCCCGTGGGGCCCCGTTCCCGTGGGACCCCGAACCCGTACAAGGGGTAATGTTATGAAAAATTCGGGGGTGGGGGCAGGGGCGGGGGTGGGCAACCCCGTCCCAAAACCCCGTGGGGGCCCCGTTAATATATATATATATATATATATATATATATATATATATATATATATATATATATATATATATAACCAAAAAAAATTAAATTTCAACCCAAAATGGATTTTTTAGCAAAAAAAAAAAGAATTTTTTAGTTTAAAGGTCGGGGCGGGGGCGGCGAAAAGTCTAGGGATTCAGGGGCGGGGGCGGGCGCAAAACTTCCCGGGGATTCGGGGGCAGGGGCGGGGGCGGGGACGGGGGCGGGGGAACAGAGAAATTTCGGGGGCGGGGGTGGGTGAAGCTATCCTCGTCCCGTGACCCCGTTGACATCCCTAGCAGCAATGGATAAATTAGGTAAGTGATAGGATGACACAGCTGACGACATTGATGGCCACAATCGTTCATGACAGCGCGTCAGAAATGGGAAAGCATGTGCCAAAGAAAGAATGAAAAGGATCTCGGTCTGGCTGAAGGCGCTAAAATTAGCGCTTGGTGGGAGGCAACCCATCCCTTAGGTAAGTTAGGTTATTTTTTGTAGGTTAATTAGGAAAAATTAATTGTCATCATCGCAGCAAAATTCAGTACGAAGCAAGTGTGGGGTCAATCGAAAAGAAATTGCAACATTGAAAGGCCGCGACGTGGTAAGGGAAAAACCGCGCTGCGCGTACTCAAGCTAACTCGATGCACAGTGGTTCGCTTTTGGGCACGCGCCGCGTGTAAACCTTATTCTGTGTCGCGGAATTCGATTGGTCAAAAACCGACTTAACAGGTATGAACCTCCCTCATCGCACCATTTCACATACGCCTCGGTAAACAGAGCATCTCTCGATCACTCATTTTTCTTGCATTTTCTTGTGTTCTCGTGTATCGTGTCTAGAACTCGTTATTTCAAGTTATATATGTGTTGAAGTGAGAAAATCGAATAAAATAGTCGAAAAATATAAAAACTTAAAAAGATCGGCAATGCCGACCCTTTGGGTGAGTTTTTCGCAAAATTCGCACCGTAGGGAGGCTAGTCCGTGGTTAGGATGCCTTGTAGAAGTATTGGATTGAATCAAACATGTGGAATTTTGAGGATTTTTTACAACAGTCAAACACCGCACCGCGGTAAATTCATACGTCGCGCCGCGCGTGTTGAAACGACGCGTGAAAAACCGCAGAGTGCGATCAGGACTAATTTCGCAAAAATATTTCTGTTTTTGATTTTTGCACAGATGGCTCAACAGGTTGACTATATGCCGGGTCACGAGTTTCTTCAGTTTCAAGATATGCTCTAGGAGACCCACCGCTATCAGGCTAGACTCCGGGAGGTCAGCACCCGACCAGTCCTCCCTGCGATATGTTTTGACTGAGCCCTTTTGATCTAGATGGGATTATGAGACCAGCTATTTCCCTTCCTCCATCGTACATGGACCCACCCGGAGGGAGCATTCACATTCACCTGCCGAGGCTTGGAGCGACTCATGGCTACGACGGATGACATCGCGTACAAGGAGCTCATGCTCGAATTATTTTCTACGTGTGTCTACACACTAGCTTCACTGGAGCCCAGATCCCACTTGGTCCGATTCAGGTTGGGAGGACAGAGCCGGGAGTGCACCCATCAGGAGTTTTTCAGGCTGACGGGGATTTACACATGGGCGGAGGTTGGCAACATTCATTTTCCGCCTTTCTTCACAGTATGCTTCAGTGATCATCCACGGAGGGAGGAAGACGAGGTTCTTTGGCTAGAGATGTCCAATGAGCATTTTGACACTGGCGGGGCGAAGAAGAGCCAGTTCCGCGCCCCGCTACACCGCTTGATGCATCGGATCATATCCACCTCCATTACACACAAGAGGGGGTGTGAGAAAGTGTCACGTGATGACATGTACTATATGTGGGTCCTCGCAGACCCGAGCAGGTTCCTCAACCTGCCATTTGCGTTGGCAGTTTCTTTGACATCCCGAGCCTTGGGCTCGACCGCCAAGAGCCCCATGGGCATTGGGCATTACATCACCCGCTTGGCCCGATCCTACGACGTTCGCACTGCCGATGTTCTGGCCCACCTGGCCCCGACACCACCCACTCTCGCGGAGGGACGATATCTGGAGAACATGAAAGTTTTCCAGCAGCTGAGATGGGGTCTGTATCGGGTGCAACCGACTATTAAGCTGATTGCACGTCCAACCGGTCAGCAGGCACCAGCACAGCCACCACCCCAAGACGAGCCGGAGGCCGAGGATGAGGAGGAGGAGGAGCAGTTGATCCAACCTGCCCAGCAGAGGAGGATAGAGACAGAGGCACACATTCGACCACCACCGCAGCCACATCCAGAACCTCAGCTTGTAGACATGTAGGCTGCCTTGCGGGATCTTGATGCGACGATGGCGCGCATGGAGGCCCATCAGTGCTGGATGGCAGAGACGTAGAGGATGATCATGCTGCAGCTACACATGGAGGACATACCACCCTACCCTCTTGGAGTTCGAGACGATGAGGCTGGTCCATCTGGGACGCAACATGATGATTGATTGTACTTTTCTTTTGATCATTTGAAAACATTGTACATAACTTACTACTTTTATTATTTGCTTTTGCTTTTTATGTTTAATGTGTTTGTGAGTGTTTTTGTATGCAAGTACCAACAAGATCCATAGAGGGGTTGTATCACACAAGTGTGGGGTCACCGTACCCCTACACTTGTCATTTACTAGCGTGTTCACTGTTGCGCCACAACTCCGGATAGTCGAATCATGCTGTGCAAGTTTTATCTTGTTATATGAGTTCCAACAAGCAGTTCTACCTTTCTTAAAGGGGTAACTCTTTCTCCATTGTTTTGAATTTATTTTTGTATAACGGGGACGTTGTACGGTTTTAAGTGTGGGGTGTGGGACGGTCGAAAGAGTATTTTTGAAATTATTTGGGAAAACAAGTCACTTTTAAAAAAATTTAGCAAAATTCAAAATTTTTAAGAAGTTGTAACTTAGAAACGAATAGCTTTTGAGTGTATAGCAATTCAGTATTTTTAAAGGAATACTATTTATTTGTTATCATGCTATGGTTTAGTCAAATAAGTTGAGTTTTTAGGAGTTGGAAAAACTTTGGATTTAGAGGATTTTAGGATTGGGATTCAGGAAGGAATTGTCAATCAATGACCTTTGTTGTTCGAGCCGGTAGGTCTGAAACGGGTGGCCCAGAAAGGCACTTATGCACCTTACTACCTAAGATTGTCTGGTCTTGGATAGTATTTTCGAAAGCTCGTTAAACGGACAACATCGAAAGTCATGGATAGTTCTTTAACGACTTTTAGAATCTGAATAAGTAAGTTTACTTCTATGGACTGAAAGTTTGTTATCAAGGGTTCTTTAGAAAGTCGTGAATTCCAAAGGGTATTCTGGTCATGTTTTCAAAAAATTTATATTCATCTAACTTCTGAAAGCAATAAACTTTGAAACTGAAAGTATTCAAAAATGTTTGAGTCTTAGTTAAAATTTGTTATAAACACTCTTGCTTGGGGACAGTGAAGGCACAAGTGTGGGATGTTTGACAACGCCTAGTAATATCAAGTATTTTAGTTGTCGTTGAGCCATTCTAAGTGAATTATATATCGTAAACTATTTTATTACTCACTTTTCGTGTCTAGTGCTTGTGTGTGAAAAAGAATAAAAACAGGGGTTAAACGCGTACAAAATGAAGAAATTTGAGATAAAGTCCACTTTCAGTCGAAAAGACACATGCACCGCGAAGTAAAGGCACGCGCGTCGCAGATAGTCAAAGGTCGGATGACGAGTTTGACATTCAAAAAGCAAAAAACAGGGATAGAGATAAGGACGCGTCGTGGTTTTCACCCTTGCGCGTCGCGATGTGCTCGATTTTGCAACTATAACTAGAGGCATCTACGTCAAGTTTCGAGAGCGAAGAACTGACCCAAAGGTGGAACCTAGACTTCTTCGACTCATGGTTTCGGATTTTAGTAGCTAAAAGTTGATATTTTCATGTTTTAGTTTATTTTTCGTATTTTCTAGTTTTGTTTATCACTCGTTCCAACGGTTTTGGATTGTAGAATTAGTTTGGACGAGTTAGATCTGTATATTTTCAGAAGTCAGAACCATTCGACTTTTGGTTTTGGTTTTAGTTTAATGCAATCATTCAATTTTAGTTATTTCACGTTTTCAGTTTCGGTTTATGTTTATTTGTTTGTTGGATGGTTTTATGGTATTGAGCACTTCTGATTTTTTGAATATACTTCTAAAATCAGATTGTGTAGTTGGTTTGGATTGAAGTTTGGATTTGTTTTGTTGGTTAATGCTAGTTTATAGTTTTGATTATTTTTGTTTATTCGAGTTTTGGGAAGTGTATGGAACGCCACCAGCTATAGAGTGACACTATAGTTTGGTTAATTTTGACACATATTTTCAACCACTTGACTCCCACAGATCGACCCTTACTTCCACTTAGCTCATGTGCTTGTAAGGTATAATTCTTCTATTTTTGACCGCATAACGACCTAGACGTGTCACCCATACAGGTCTCTTTCTATCTCAACATAAGTATGTTGTTGAGCTTGTAGAACGTGCGCACATGCTTCCCTATAATCCAACTCGTACCCCCACTGAAACGGTTCACAAACTGGACTCCATTGGTCCTCCAGTAGCCGACCCCACATTATATCACAATTTGACTCGTGGACTTTCGTATCTCATTTTCACCAAACAGTGCATTTGTTGTCCAGTAGATTTGTCTCCATATGCACGACCCATGTGGGCCTCACCTTCATGCTCTGAAGCGTATCCTTTGCTATATTCGTGGCACTCTCACTCATATACATATTTGTATAATGTGTATTAGTGGTCTAAATAAAAGCATACACTAGTTTTACAAAATTTGGAAATAGAAAACCAACATTTAATCCTCAAGAAAAGAAAAACATTTTTTTAATGAAATGGCTTGAAAGTTTCTACACATTTCATAGGGATTATTTTCGGATTATATTTCCATAGAAAATTTGTAGTAACTTCCGAGGAATAAAATTTGCTATGAATTCTGTAAGAATTGTATAGGAACTTACGAGAGATTTCCTAGATATTCCCTCGAAAATGTGTACGAACTTTAGAGGGACTTTTTCCTAGGAAAATCCGTGGGAACAAAAACCTTTTTCTAGCATTTATAATTACATGTTTTTGCATCTTTAATAATTACAATTTTTAAAATTTTAATTGTTTTAGTTATAACATTAATAGTTTAATGGTTTTAAAAAATAAAAAATAAATATAATGTTTATATATAACTTCATATAGATGCCAAGTGAACACCATTTGGACCTCACATATAGTATGAAATATGTTCAACCTGTTGTGTTGTAGCAGGTCAAAAGGAACAATGAAGCCAAAATAATGTGTTAACGGTTTTTTTAACCGGCAAGGAATTTATTAGAAACCTAGTGGTGATGCCCGCGCGTTGCGGCGGGTTTATTAATCATATATATTCAAAACTATTTACCTAATGCCCTATTACACAAAGTATATTTTTTTGGTTTTACTATTAAACAACGACCAATACTACAGATTTCTTTTTACATAATGAATATTTATGTAATGTTGTTATTACATAGGGACCATTTTTATAATATCGCAATTCTCAGGTACCAAAACTATAATTATGCAAATTAAAAACTATAGGGATCAAAATCATAATTATCTTAAAATAGAAACTATAAGGACCAAAACTATAATTATTACAAACTATAAACTATAAGGATTGAAATTGTATTTTTTTAAACATAAAAAGTATAAGGACTGAAGTTGTATTTATGCAAATTAAAAACTATAGGGATCAAAATTGTAAATATCCTAAAATAAAAACCATAAGGACCAAAACATAAATTGTATTGGTTAAACATAAAAAGTATAAGGACCGAAGTTGTAATTATGCAAATTAAAAACTATAGGAATAAAAATTGTAATTATCCTAAAATAAAAACCATAAGGACTAAAACTGAAATTATTACAACCTATAAACTACAAGGACTGAAATTGTATTTATTAAATACAAGAAGTATAATGACCAAAAAAGTTATTAACTCATTTTAACATTTAATGGCAATATTGTAATTTATCTGAACTTTATGTCCACTTTCTTTTTTATCCTAAAATAAAAACTATAAGGACCAAAACATAAATTGTATTTGTTAAACATAAAAAGTATAAGAACCGAAGTTGTAATTATGCAAATTAAAAACTATAGGGATAAAAATTGTAATTATCCTAAAATAAAAACCATAAGGACGAAAACTGCAATTATTACAAACTATAAACTACAATGACTAAAATTGTATTTATTAAATACAAGAAGTATAAGGACCAAAAATGTAATGAACTCATTTTAACATTTAATGGCAATATTGTAATTTATCTGAACTTTATGTCCACTTTCTTCTTTTCTTCCCGTGTTTAAATAGGATATATATTGTATTTATTAAATACAAGAAGTATAAGGATAAAAAATATAATTAACTCATTTTAACATTTAATGGCAATATTTTAATTTATCTGAACTTTATGTCCACTTTCTTTTTTTTTCGTGTGTTTTAATAGGATATATAATGCCCTAACCAAGCAAGATGCAAGGCACGGAAACAATGGCAAATATACAAAATGTAAAACTAAAAGGGAAACCATGTTAAAGTTCAATGGACGGAAGGGGTCGATTTCAAGACAAGATTTCCTAATCTTTACAAACTAGAAAAAAAGAAATCATGCTCAGTTGCAGATAGAGTCTTGCCTTCGGGATTCAAAGGAGAGTGGAAAAGCAATGCGGGTTTGGAGTCTATGACGGAGGAGCTCAATAATTTAAAAAACTGTCTATCCTCTTGCAACTTATCGCGTAATGCAGATTCTTGGAGATGCATACTGTCTAACAACGGCTTTTTTTCCGGTGGAATCCATTCGACATTTCATTAGCAGCTTCTCAACTGATGGGACTGATTCGGCAGGTATCCAGTGGGTTAAAGAGGTTACTTTCAATATCTCCTGGTTTGTTTGGAGAGCTAGGCTTAGGAGTATCCCCACCGCTGAAGCTTTGATTCGTAGAGGTGTCCGTCTTCCCTCTTCTATTTGCAATCGGTGCAACGAAAATATCGAATGTTGTGATCATATTCTGGTTAACTGTAACATTGCTCAAGGAGTTTGGGGTTCTATCTTCCAATGGTGGGATATTGATGTTCCTCGATTCTCATCATTGGAGGAGCTTTTCGCCGAGGTGGAGTCTTGGAATGGCTGCAGTTTGAAGAGTAGGAGGCTTGTTACAATTGCCTATGGTGTATTGTGGTGCTTATGGAAAGCGAGAAATGAGATGGTGTTTAGAAAGCTACACTCCTTGTCTTCCTCTATTGTTGATTCGGTTAAAAATCTTGCGTTTTTATGGCTTAGGTGTAGGAGCAATCTAAGAGGTTTAGACTGGGTAAATTGGTGTTCATCCCCCTTTTTTGACTTGTAATTTCTCATGAACCCTTTGTAACTGTGCTTTTCTGGTAACTCGCCAGATCTGCTGCTTTCTTTTCTCTATATATATTTGCCGGTTCCAAAAAAAAAAAATAACCCTATTAAAATTCCCTAGAGTTAATTCCATATTCAGTTGTTGGTATCTCTTTAATTATATTGCGTATGGGAACCTGGATAATGTTTACGTCGAAAATCCCATGAAAAAGATCGAGAACCTATAGTATAGATCGAGGACAAAGTGGACATGTATATGAACAGTACACATGAAAATAAGTACTACGTATCCTGATAATAATCTTTTTACAAGTACACATGAGCCAAAAGGCAAAGATCATTCCTCTTGTGCATGGTTATGCCTGGCATAGCATCAAAGTCTATATCTTCTTTGGTCATGCCATTCGGCAACCCCCAATCAAACAAGTAAACAAGATTAGCAAGCAAAAGATCCACCGTGGCAACTCCCAGTGATATTCCAGGACAGAATCTTCGGCCGGCCCCAAAAGGAATTAACTCCAAATCATTCCCTTTAAAGTCGATATCGCTACCCAAAAACCTCTCCGGCAAGAACTCCTCAGGGCTCTCCCAAGATTCAGGGTCCCTTCCGATAGCCAAAGCATTCACGAAAACCACCGTTTTCGCCTTGATTTTGTAGCCTTGTAAAATGACATCTTTTGTTGTTTCTCTAGGTAATAGAAGAGGAACTGGAGGGCATAATCTCATGCTCTCTTTGACCACTGCTTTCAAATATGTGAGTTTAGGAAGATCATCCTCATCCACTCTACCCTTTTTTCCAACCACGTTTCGCACTTCTTCTTGTGCTCTCTTCATTACTTTAGGGTTCTTTATCAATGCCGTCATTGCCCAAACTACTGTAGCCGCACTAGTATCTGTTCCTGCTACCAGTACATTCTAAAAGAGCAACACATGAATTAGACATTAAAATATGAAAAATCTTATTTAGCCAATAAAAAGAGCAAATATTGAATACCATTAGCAAGCCTTTAATGTGATCGTAAGTGAGGTTAACGAGCTTGTCTTCTTTGAGTCGAAGTAATATGTCAATAAAATCCTTTTCTTCCTCATGGGACTTAAACTTCCGAGAGTTGAGGTGTTCGTCAATGAGTTCCTGGTAAAATACATCAAAATAATGGAAGCATTTATCTAGCCGATCCATTTTGCCCAGTAACCTGTCAACCAAACCAATAAAAGGCAGACTAGACCAAATATCCGAAACAAAGAAGTCGGCCATAATCGCCTGCGCTTCATTGATAAACTGAAGAACCTGTTTTCTTTCATGTCCGTCTTGGTACCTCTTGCCAAAAGCAACTCTCATAATTATCGCACTCGTCACACTCTTCATGAGTTCACTCAAGTTTACTGGCTTAGATGATAGAGTCAGCTCATGTATGTTCTTCATGGCACTGGAGACCTCATCTTCACGAATATACCTAAAAGATTCTGCTTTTTTAGAGCCTAACAAATGAATCATAAAGTTCTTTTTCATCTCTCTCCAGTACTCGTTATAGGGTGAAAAAGCCACATCAAGGTCATTGTAAGATAACTTATTTGTTCCAACAAATGATGGCCTACTGCAAAAGATGATATCTTGTGTTTTCAAAACTTCTTTCGCTAGACTGGCTGAAGAAACAATGATAGTTGGGATGAAACCCAAGTTGAGAGACACGATTGGACCGTAGGTTTTGGAGAGTTGCCATAGGGAAGTATGGAGGCTTGAGCGATTGATCTGGTGCAAGTTTCCGATGAAGGGTAGCCCAACAGGGCCCGGTGGGCTGAATTTTGATCTGTTTTTGATGATTTTAGGAAGAAGGTAGATGAGGGGAGAAGAGAGAAGAAGAAACAGAAAAAGAAGTGGCATCGCTGATATGTTATGGAGCTCCACTGGTAATTTTGGTTTTAAACACTACAAGGATCTAAGATAAGAATATGTTGGATTCATGATAACGTACACGTAAAATGCGAGTGCATACTTTTTGGTTTGTAGTTTCCAAGAGCTGAGAGTGTGATGTTAATAGTTCGGTTTCGGTCATGTCCTTTCTAGTTAGGGACCAATTAAAAGGATAAGAGGTTTAGTTCGTAGCGGCAACGAAAGATTAAGACAATGGTAACACCTTCTCCGGATATGAAATAAAAAAGGAGCCATAAATGTCATTATACAGTATTGATAAGATTGAAAAACCAGAGAGCAAGAGAAAAACTGCAAATACGTGTGTACCTGAGGGCAATAGAGGCGCCAAAAACTAGAAGAGTGGTGGAGAGGGGAGGGTTTCAAATATGTGGCAGGGACATATTTTGACCCAAAATCAATTGTTTTTCATAATTTAGTATATGAGTTGGATTGATATTACAAATATGAATGCGTTACGCAACATACAAAATTAGTGCACGTTTAGGAATATATGACACCTAGTAGACAAATTAGATTTAGTATTTGAGTAATGTATACGAGTCTATGTTTCTTTTTTATTATTAACTCCTGAATTGATAATTTATATCGAATAGATAACAATAGCTGAATTGATAAATTGTTATTAAAATAAATATTTTTTTTTAAATGAATACACTGTGTGAATTTGAACAAATGATTAATTTATCCTATTTTTTAAAATTGATAAATTACATATTATCATTTATTTAATAATCATTATAAATTAAAATTGTACAGTATCATATTTATTTTTTTAAATAATCTAAAATATCACATTAATAGTAACTTAAATTAAATATAGTTTTAACATAATTATTTTAAATAATCAAACTAATTAAAATATTTTTTTTGTCTTAAGGAGATATTTTATAAAAATATCATAAATAAATACAATGGTTATCAGAATTAGAGAAAGAAAAACATGTTAATCATGTATACAAGAATGTCCTTGCAATGACTTTTAAGTGAGGAGTCATTTAACATTAATTCATTTTCATTTCTAATTTTTTATTTTTTTTTATTTATTTTTCTCATATTATCGATTTAAAAACTAAAGAATAAAGTATCCTTATTTAGGGCAAAAATTGAATTTATTAATTTACGAAAACTAAGGTTAATTATGGAAAAATAAATATGAAATCACCACTTAATGTTAACGACGCCTTTTTCATAACTTGACTCATTAAGATATTTTGATAACATTAAATAAAAAAAGAAACGTCTATATATAGCTGAACTAATTAAGTTTGTTTAGTAAAAAAGAAACGGCGCCTAAGATTGGTTTAAGATCAGACATTTTTGGATTATTCAATTTAGGTTGTTCCAATGTGAGGTAGTCGCATAAACTACCAACGAACTCAACTGCATAAGATGCAGATTTGCGTCGGGTGTGCTATATTCGATTTGATCGGCTAACCACAAAAGATTAAGTTTTTCTTTTGGATTGTTGCAAACTAAATAACCAACTTCAAGTATTCAACAAATAAAATAAATAGTAAGTATTTAATATTCATTACTTAATATATCTAGTTAAATGTAATTTATTTAAAAAAAGAATAACAAGAGCATGTTTAGTTTTTGGATAGGTCGTCAGCCATGTATCATAACCTTCTTGCTTTCCACCAAACCGTCAAACTGAATAAGGTTGTAGTTTCAATTTGTTACCTAACCACACCAGAATGAACTCATTAACCTGATCAGTGTTCGTTTAGGGTATTGTGCGAATAAAACATAATAATGCACACCTTATTATGCCTAGCGCCATATTCAGTATAAGTAGATATTATATATGTAGATATTATAGGGACCATTGATGTATATATCTCTATTTCTCTTAATTAACCTAGAGAGTTGTTGTTCAAATTTTTAATAAAGGTAGGAAAGCTTTATATCATTATCACATAGTCACATATATGTGGAAGTAGAAACCTTAAATGAGTTTATACACATCTTTCCCGCAAAGATGCCTAATTCATTCAAATAGTCATGGGTGTTAGCATAACAATATATTTGTATTGGGTAATCTTAGATAAATCCCCCTTCGTGTATGGGTAAGTATGTATGTGTGGTTGACATGCACACATATGTCACATCATGCAGGTTTTTTTAGCACACCCCATTTGTATTTCATGTACAAGCCCATTTGTATTTGTCTCTTGGTAGTGTAGGTCCGACCCAATGCCTATGTCTGTGCTTATAAATTTTTGTAATATGTTCGTTAATGATAAGCAGAACATCACATCACGTAAACTAACATGGTATCGAGATTCATATCCTCCTTTTGATTTCTCTCGTCTTTCTTCGCCAATCCCACCGGTTCCCCTCCACAGCCGACAGATGCTCCCACCCTCATGACCTTTGTCCTTCTCTTGTTGGATTTCGAATGCATAAACTATATGATGTGTGGAGTGAAATTTTCTCCATAGATTTCAAAGCTTTCTATGTCATCGATTATATCAACAACTCTCCTACTGAAGCCAACGGATTTCAAATGGCAAAAGGTTGATGTTGTTGTTATACTTTGGCTCTATGGAATATCATAATCTTCTTCAAACTGTTCTCAAGAATCTTGCCACCGTGCTCCACGTTTGGCAAAATATCGAGCATCTTTTCTACGAAAACAAAGATTCTCGTCGTATGCAAATCAGCACCAAGCTACAAAATATCAACATGGGTGATTTATCCTTCAACGCTACAACAACAAAGCCAAATGACTAGCTGATCTCGTTGCAAATGTCGATCCCGCTTCAGAAATACAAGATAAACACTTGATTAGGTACACGGTGAACAGACTCTCTTCAAAATACGAATCCTTAGCGAATATCATATGCTACTGATCCCCTTTTCCATCGTTTTCTAAAACCTGCCTATGTTACTTTTAGAGGAGCAACAAATAGCAAACATTCAACCCACACATCACCTGGACGATGGCTCATTATCTCAAATTCTGCTCACCAGATCTCCATCTTCCTGCCAAAATAACAACCGCTGCCGCCAGCCGTCTTTGCACCGTTAAGATCGTCGATAGCCTTCCACCACTTCTCCTGGATCCGATCAGCAACAACCCTCTAGCTGGTGGTATTTTGCTGCTCACAATCGTGAACAGGCTCAACATAATCCACTGCAACAGCCGGCCCATAGGTAGCCTCATACTGTTTGGCTTCTCGACCCATACCTACACCCCAACAACAACAACTTTCTATCGCCAATCCCATTATCTCTTAACTTGCAAATAGGCCCGATGCTCTTTTAGCCTAGTGCAACAACATTTTTAATCCATCGGAAGCCCACTTAAGTGGTGCTTCAGCAACATAGTCCCCAATCGGACCAGTTTTTCAAACACGCAATCACATGTCCACACTGGATCAGCCCACCGCTTTCCCAGAATTATTCTCGAGCATGTACTTAACCGAACCCAACCACAGTGCATGGCATATAAATACCAGGGCAACCGACCACGTGCACGTAAATGTAGGTATATTAAATAAAATTAGTCATAATCGTGAACATTCATTTATTTTAGTTGGTTGAGTGTTTGTCGAGACCACCAGATATGCCTATTCTCGACTTAAAAATCCATATCGCCGTTTATATCAACTAATATTATTATCACACACAACATCATCAAAAACTTAATATTCATCCATAAATTTACTCGACACACAAAGTTTATATTGAATTTCATGGTTTTGGTTTACAGTCAATGATTACAGGACAAGCCCACAAATCCGATGTGAAAGTGGACGAGCCTCTTTATCTAGTCACATTTTGACCATCACAGGTGTTGCATGCCTCAACTCGCTCCATTTAGCATCAACTACTTAGTCATCCCGACAATCAGATGCTGCAGTCATTAGTTTCCAATAATTTCATATCTTGTAATAACGACAAAATTGATGTACTTTGCAATTCTTCTCACTTGGGATACATATTAAGTTTTCTTTTTTCATGTCTGATTCTTGTGTTAACAATCCCTTTGACATAATACACACTAATTTATGGACCTTCCCCGTACATAGTAATAGTAGTTTATGATGCTATGTCATTTTCCTAGACCATTTTACTTACTACCTCTGGGTGTATCTGACACGCCTAGGTCGTCGTGCGGTCAAAAATAAGAAAATACCTAACACACACTAGTATAGCGGTAGTCAGGGTCGATCCACAGGAGTTATGTGGCCGAGACAGGTGATAGATTACCAACTGTAGTGTCACTCTACAGTCAGAGGATCTAGTTCCCAACTTTTGCCAATCAATCCCAAAGATCATAAACTAAAATAATTCCAAACAAACATCCACTAAACTAAAGTCCAAATCAACAACTAATCCTAATTGGTCACTGAAATCAGAACTGAACTTCAGAACAATCAAGATTAAATCAACATCAAATCACAATCAAACATCCAATAATCACTCAAAAGCATAAAATACCGAAAAGAAGCAATTACGAATAACCAAATGATTCATTAACCAAAAACTCAGATCCCAAAGGTTCAAAACAGTAACCCAAATATCCAAAACAGAAACTAAGACTTTGTATCAATGGACGTCACACCCAAAGACACTAGCCAAATACTACTAACTATGAAACTAATTGAAAATTAAAGAGAAAAACATAAAAATACCAAATGATGGTTGCTGAAGCTAAAACTCGGAGTCAAAGAGCCTTGGGAGTCGTTCCTATGCTAGGTCTTTGCTGATTTTTTAGACCTAAAACCCTCTATTTATAGTTGCAAAATTTAATCGACCGCGCCGCGCACAGATGAATTCCGCGGCGCACGTATGAGTTTATCCCCATTTTTTCCGCATTTGAATGTTCTCCACCGCCTCATCACCGCGTCGCGTCTTTGTGAATCCCGCAGCGCGTGTGCAAGTACGACTGTTTTGTCCTTTTCTTCAATCTTCTTCCATTTTGTATGCTTTTGGTCCCTGTTTTCATTATTTCTTTCCAAACAAGTGCTGGCACGAAAAGTGAGAATACCACGATACATGTGATATAAATTCACTAAGAATAGGGCTCAACAACGACTAAAATACCATCCCAGACCAGACGATCTTAGGTGGTAAGGTGCATAAATGCCTTTTTCGAGGCCACCTTTTTCGGGCCTACCGGCTCGAACAACAAAGGCCACAGATAGACAATTACTTCCTAAATCCCAAACATCAAACGGTCCAATCTTATAAACTCATGAAACTCAACTTATTTGACTAAACTGATAGCATGATCACAACTAAATGATATTTCTTGAAAAGTACCAATGCTACAACATTCAGAAACTATTCGTTTCAAAATTACAATCTATTAAAAATTTTGAAAAAGTTGCTAAAATTTTTGAAAATTGGTATTTTCCCGCAAAAAATTTCAAAAAACACTCTTTCGACCGTCCACACCCCACACTTAAAACCGTACAACGTCCCTGTTGTACAAAATTATTTTAGAACTAGGGAGAAAGAGTTACCCATTTGAACGGTAGATCACTTGATTGGTACTCGGTGTCACAGGTACAAAATACGAACAAAAAGTCATCGGTTCAGCATTCTGGAGTTGTAGCGCAACAGTAAACACGCCGGTGGTCAAAGCAAGTGGAGGGGGCACGGTGACCCCACACTTGCTTGAAACAACTCCTCCATTTTGGTATCACATGCATAACTCAAAGAAATATTAAATGCAAATAAACAAAGAAATGCTAAAGGGAAAAAATGTACAACAAATTACTTTTATGTGTTGCGGAAGGCCGCGACGCGTGATTGAAGAGCGCGCGTCGCGGTAATTACGAGGGTTGAAATTACCGTCAAATGGGAAATGACCGCGTTGCACCCTATAAGGGTGCCGCGACGCGGTAATTTCAGCAGATTCGCCCAATATCAAACATTCACAACAAACATTCAACACAAAATTAACTAATATTATTACTTTCCCTAATCCCCAATAAGGCTTATTCATGTACTGAAAGATTAACATCCTACGAAAATTACTATGAAGCGTCTAAAATGCAACTAAACAAAAAAACAAAACAATTCAACTATAGGACACTACCCTCAATTGTGCGCTATGTCATCCTCCTCACCCTCTTCTGCATCTACTTCCTCATCCTCCATCGGTTCTTCGTCTTCCTTAACATCTTGTGGCTGGGGTCTTGGGATAGGGTTTTGGGACCCCTTAATGAAATTGATGACACATTCTGACAGCCACAGAAGTTGAGCGTGTATATTTTTAGTACACCTATCGACCTCATGCATCACCATCGCTTGAACCTAGTGTTCCCGTTCGTGGGTCTGCAAAGCTTTCTGAACCGCCTTTACTTCATCAGACAAATATCTTGATTCCATGGTGGCCAGGGAGAGTCCTCAGGGTAAACTGATGGTTACCCGTGGTCGCTTTTTGTAAGTCGATGGTTCGGCTCGTAATGCTGGGAATGGGAATCGCTCAGTTGCTATGATCCCATCATCAACATAAATAACATCTCAGGAGATGGTGGTCGGCGGACTGAAGGGGACTCATTGAATGAGTGTTAATCCCTTGGTGGTGTACTCGGATAGCAACCCGTAGGATTGTGCCAGCCTCATCACGTAGTGTCCACCACCTAGAGCTATATGCTTTAACGGTGCGTCCGTGATCTGCTTGAAGTATTCGGCCACGAAGTGTGGAATATTGCATGTCTGGAGCATCCGCATCAAGCACCACATGAGATGTAGCTCACGTGGTAGAACCCGTTCCTCGTCCGCACGAGGCCAGAACATAGTCGATATCAACCGATGCAACATCTGGTACGCTGGCAAGTGCATCAGCCCCTCTCGCACGGTATTCTCGTGATACCGCATGGATGATATGGTGCTCCAATAATCAGCAGGCGAGAAGGAACCGTCGGCATCAAAGTTGGCACGTCTGTGGAATGGTCCGAATCCCGGTGCCTCAGACTCCTCCTCTGTGTACAGCCCGATCCGATAGCCAAATTCCCTCAGACTGCAGCTGCAGTTGTGATTTCCCAACCGAAATCGGACCATCTCTTCAGTGTCCATCTCCAGTGGCTGATTATCAAAGTAATATCTTGCAAGAAATTGCAAGAACACCTCATGATAAATTGGTTCTTCCATGTGAACCACGTTCTCAATTGCCCGACACGTGTAAGTAAGCTCACCATCCTCGTAGCCCCCTTGGACTAACCAGTCTTGTAAATGATCCAGGATTCCTAATTCCTTGGTCAACTCCCAGTTGACCGGCCGGGAGGGAAGAATCCTCTTATGTTGCTGCACTGCTCGGCGATTGTAAAAGCTGTAGGCGAGTGTTCAAACTCCTGTAGCCAAGGAGTTCCAGTCAATAGATTCTGAACTTGCGGAGGAAGACATAGTGCCTGTGAAATGCATAAAAATTGCCAATTAATACACTGTTCAGCGTTCGACGCGGCACGGACCAGATATGCCGCGACGCGCCATAAGAACATAATATCCCGCGAGTCCGTGGCGCGGCGTACGAGTTCTGCCCAAAAATCAACGATTATATCCATTTCAGACCGGTTAACTCGATTCTAAACATTGGGTTTTGTAAGATACAGTAATCTAAACCTAATTCCAACATCAATTTTAACAGATAGTTGCTACATTACGATTTACAGAGATTTTTCCATAGTTCAAGACTTTTAAAGAAAAGAGAAGAAGAAGAGTGGACTTACTTAATTCTATTGAAAGTAATGCGAGGATGCAGTTGACTAGATTACGCGAAAGATTGATCACAGTAAAGAATGCGACGAATTATGCAAGTTGGATTATATACAAGTGTGAGGGTTTTGGAATAGATTTCAAACTTTGTTTTTGGTGATTATCTCTAATTTCAAATTAAGATAAGGCCACGACGCAGGAAGCTTCTCTCCGCGTCGCGTATAAAAATCTGATTTCATTAATACTCATGAAAACTAAACACGTGCGGCGCGGATCCTAAGTTCCCGCATCGCGGTGTTGCAAAATTACCAAAATGACCCCACACTTGCTCTTTTCTTACCGTGACTAATTGAGTGTGATTATGATTATTAAGAGAGATGCAATTATACAAATGATGCTTGGGTTGCCTCCCGACAAGCGCTAAGTTTAACGTCTTCAGCCGGACGTACACATACTTGACCTATGACGTATATACAGGACTGTCTGTCACGAACTCGACTATCTCCACTTTCAATCTCTGAAACGTGCCCGCAATGACATAGGGTTTGAGCCTATGTCCATTAACTTTAAATGGTTGTCCACCTTTCAAGTCCTGGATTTCAACTGCACCATAGTCTATGACACTAACCACTTCGTAGGGGCCATTCCACTTACTCCTCAGTTTCTCGAGAAACATCTTCAATCGTGAGTTGTACAGCCACAACTTCTGTCCAGCTTCAAAGGTTTTCAGCCGGAGCCTAGCGTCGTGATACCGCTACATTTTCGACTTGTATGTAGCTGCATTCTCGCAAGCTTCGTCTCTCAATTCTTCCAATTCAGATAACTGCAACTTTCGTTCCTTTCCAGCTTCAATGTAGTACATGTTGACTTGTTTGATTGCCCATAAGGCACGGTTGGCAAGCTCTACGGGTACATGACAGCCTTTCCCATAAACCAACCGATATGGAGTAGTTCCAATCGGTGTTTTATAAGCGGTTCGGTATGCCCATAACGCATCATCCAACCTGAATGACAAATCTTTCCTATTGGTTTTGATAGTCTTTTGAAGAATTTCTTTTATCTGTCTATTGGACACTTCCACTTGGCCGCTCGTCTGAGGATGATAAGGTGTTGCAATCCGATGACTCAACCCATAGTGCTTTAGCAGCCTTCCAAAGTTAAAAATCTTGAAATGTGACCCTCCGTCACTGATGATCACTCGTGGAACTCCACGCCCGGTGAAAATATTTTTCTTGACGAATTTACACACCACATGATGATCATTCGTGCAGGTTGCCTCTGCCTCGATCCACTTAGACACATAATCCATTGCTATTAAAATGTAAACATAACCGTGTGACGTGGGAAATGGACCCATAAAGTCGATTACCCAGACATCAAAAATGTCCACTATCAATATTGGATTTAAGGGCATTTGATCCCTTTTCGATATGTTTCCTAGTTGTTGGCAGTTGAGGCATTCCTTAGCAATTTCATGCGCGTCACTGAAGATGGTTGGCCAATATATTCTAGATTCGAGAACCTTATACCCTGTCTTTTTACCACTGAAATGCCCTCCACATGCTGACGCATGGCAGTGTTCCAACACCTCACCAATTTCACTATCAGGAACACACCGGCAAATTATTTGATCCTCTCTTACCTTGAAAAGGTCAGGGCCATCCAAATAAATCTCTTTGCATATGTGCCGAATTGCTTTTGTATTTGTTTAATCCAATGTGTTGGTATTGCTCCTGTGGCCAGAAAATTCACATAGTTCGCGTACCATGGAGCTCCAGTAAGCTCCAGCAGCTGCTCATCTGGGAACAAATATTTAATTCCAACTTCCAATCCTTCTGCTGGTAGTCGAGAAAGATGATATGCCACTACATTCTCTGCTCCTTTCTTGTCCTTGATTTCTACATTGAACTCTTGCAACAGAAGTATCCATGTGATCAATCTTGGTTTAGACTCCTTCTTCGCAAGCAAATGTAGAACACCGCTGTGGTCAGTGTAAACTACCACATTGGATCCCCAAATATATGATCGGAACTTGTCTAGCGCAAATACTACGACAAGTAATTCTTTCTCGGTAGTTGTATAATTTAATTGAGCTTCAGAAAAAGGTTTACTAGCATAACAAATAACTACTGGTTTCCGGTCAACCCTTTGGCCTAGTACTGCACCAGCAGCATAGTCACTAGCATCACACATTATTTCAAAAGGTTGAGTCCAATCAGGTGGTTTCAGAATAGGAGCCTCGACCATTTTATACTTGAGGATATTGAATGCTTTTACACACTCTCCATCAAAAATAAATGGCGCGTCTTTCAACAGAAGACCACAAAGAGGTTTAAAAATAGTACTAAAATCCTTGATAAATCTGTGATAAAAACCAGTATGGCCTAAGAAAGATCTAACCCCTTTCACTGATGTCGGGGGTGGCAATTGACATCACAGTGGTCGTCATGCGGTCAAAAATAATAAAATACCTAACACTCTCACTTAGCACAATGGAAGTCAGGGTTGATCCACAGGAGTTACGTGGTCGAGACAGGTGACAGATTACCAACTGCAGTGTCACGCTACAGTCAGAGGACCTAATTCCTAACCTTTGACAACTAATCCCAAAAAGCAATAAATAAAACAATTCCAAGCAACCATTAACTAAGCTAAGCTACTAACTAAACCTTGTTACCTACTGAAATCAGAAGTACATCTATAATTCAGATGCAATCAAAGGCAATCCAAACATCAAACACAATCCAATCACTCAAAAATTCATTCAGAAGCATAAACACCGAAAACAAAGCAATTAACATAAACTGAATGATTTTCATTAACCAACTCAGATCCAGTTTTTCCAAAACAGTAAACAACTATCCAAAATCAGAAACAAAAACTTAATGCCAATGGTTGTCACTTCCAAAGACACCAGCCACCATCACTAACTATTTAACTACTTGAAAATTAAAGATAAAAACATGAAATTACCAAAAGATGGTTTCTGAAGCTAAATCTCAGTGTCAAAGAGCCTTGGGGGTCGATGTTGTCCGTGTAGCGAGCTTTCAGAAATACCATCCCAGACCAGACGATCTTAGGTGGCAAGGTGCATAAGGCCCACCCATTTTAGACCTACCGGCTCGAACAACAAAGGCCACAGATTGGCAGTTCCTTCCTAAATTCCAATCCTAAAACAGTCCAATCTTCTAGACTCATAAAACTCAACTTATTTGACTAAACTAATAGCATGATTACAACTACATAGTATTTCTCGAAAAATTCTAATACTATAAACAATCACAAACTATTCTTTTTAAAATTATAATCTATTAAAAATTTTGAAAAAGTTACTAAAATTTTGAAAATCGGTCATTTCCCGCAAAAAGTTCAAAAAAATACTCTTTCGACCGTCCACACCCCACACTTAAAATCGTACAACGTCCCCGTTGTACAAAAATTACTTAGAACAAGGGAGAAAGAGTTACCCCTATGGACGGTAAATCGCTTGGTTGGTGCTCGGTATCACAGGTACAAATACGAACAAAAAGGTCCTTGATTTCGCGTTCTAGAGTTGTAGCGCAACAGTGAACACGCCGGTAATCAAGACAACCGGAGGGGGCACGGTGAACCCACACTTGCTTGAAACAACTCCTCCGATTTTGGTATCACATGCATGACTCAACAAAAACATCAAATGCAAACAGAACAAACAAATAAAATATAAACAAGCAAACGATAGTAGTGTCATAAGTACAGTACATATATCCAAAAGAAGAAAACGGAAATACATCAATCGCGTCCTAGTGGCCTAGAAGATCCAGCCTCATGATCGTGAGCTCGGGCTGGGAATGGTCGGGGCCGCCGTCCCTGTGCGGATACAATCTGTAAAAGTACCTCCCCGATCCACTCCAACTGATCCTCCATCCTCGCAACCCTGGCCTCCAATCGATGGATGGCCGATGGATCCTCTTGTTATGGTTGTGGCTGTGGCTCTGCTGGTGCTGGTGCTGCCGGTCTCCGGCGTCTCCTACTCGGCTGGGCATATGCTGGCTGGGGGTCCTGGGCGGCCTCGGTCGCCACCCGCATGTACTGGCCCGGGCGCTGCTGCTCAATAAGCCCCATGTTCTCCAGAGCTCGCGCCGTAGTGCGAACTAGAGGTAGGGTAGTCAAGGATGCCACAGTGGCAGCAGTAAGGATCCGATATGAACGGGCCAACCGGGTGATGTAATGCCCGCGGGCCAGAGGACTGCTGGATGATGCCCCCGTCGCGCGGGTGGACAGGGAGACGGCTAGAGCATATGGGAGGTGAAGGAACCTAGAGGGGTTGAGGAGGGCCCAGAGATAAGTCATGTCCTCGCCTGACACCTTCTCGCCCCCTCCATGTGCATGATGGAGGTGGAGACGATGCGGTGCATGAGCCGGTGGAGTGGATCATGGAGATGGCTCTCTTTGGATGTCCCCGCCTCGTAAAATATGTTGGACAATGGTGCCCAAACCTCTGCATTGGAAGCCCTCTCGGGCTGCCCCTGAATGCACGCACCAATGAACTGCGTGTAGTGTCGATGCCGGAGGTCCGCCTCCGTGTAAATGCCTGTGCACCTCCCGAAATCCCGAAGGTTGCACTCTCTGTGCACCCCTCCCAATCTAAATCGGATGAGCCTGGATCGGGCCTCCTGAGAACCCGGTTCATAGCGAACAATGGATAGAAACTCCAACAGAAGCTCAATATATACAGTATCATCCTGGGTGTCCATGAGCCTGTCCCAGCCTCGGCATGTGAACCTGGCCTCTCCATCAACCCATCTACGGTGTAAAAATGGCTCGATCTCGCCCCAAAGCCCCGCGTCTCGGAAAATGTCCCGATCTATGATCGTCGCCTCGAGAACCTGACGACCAATGAGGGCATCCCTCCGTGAAATATACTCCACTGAACTATCCAGCTCAGTGGGGAACTGAAGAAATGGATGATCTAATCGGAATGACATCTGCACAAAAGAAAAAAATTTGCAATTTAGGTCCTTTTTCTTCCCCGCCGCACCGGGGCGCGGCCTAAGAACCAGGGCGCGACGCGGCGAGCGGCTGTTTCTAATTCCAAGTCCAAACTCACGATCTAACCTGTTTAAACTCAATCTAAATACACTACAAGATAGCCTAAGTGCCGACTAACTCATATAGGGTCATTATTTGGCAAAATAAACACCCTACGAGTCAGCATTGGCGATTTCTAAGTTTTTGAGTTTTTTGGAGAAATCACCAAAATCAACTGCCTAATCACTAGTTTTAACACGTAAAAGCTAGTTAGAATGACATACCTTGGTAGTAGGAATGAAATGAGCAAGAAAAAACACGAGAAATTTTTGGCAATCAGAGCTCTACGGCGTGTGTGTGTGTGTGTGTGTGTGTGAATAGTGTTGCGGCTTACCTTTTATCGGAGGAAACAGACTGATCGAATCTCGCGACGCGGATATGAGCAGACCGTGGCGCGCGTGTTCCCAAATCAAACCCTACGTATCAGGTTGGTTTACGATCCCGCGGCGCGCAATACTCCTGACCGCGACGCGGTAATCAAAAGTTCAATTTCTTCAATTCAACCCCACACTTGCCTTGGACCAATAATACCTGCAATTGACGATGATATAATTTCCTAATTACCCCTAAGAATACAGTACCTAACCTATGAAAAGATGGGTTGCCTCCCAACAAGCGCTAAGTTTAATGTCTTCAGCCATACGTAGAGTCCTTCTACAGCTACGGTGGATCGTATGCCTTCTTCCTTCGCTGATTTTCAGCCACCATTGTCCCTTTTTTGACCCACTGCTCCTCAAACTTTCCTGGGTCGAATGGCTTGCCGGTTCTCCTGCTGCTGCCCGGTTGCCGTCTCCCGATGATGTCCAGCGAGTACTTGGAGGTAGCTTTGAACCTCCAAGCTCGATCCTTCTTTCTGCATGTCTTCAAAATTATCGGTTTGATGTGGAGCGTCTCCAAAGCTGCTCCCAGTAGTTGTTTTGAGCCTTGTTTGTTGCTCACATATTGCATGTTATCTTTAGTTTTCAATTTTGGCTTGCAGTACCAATAAAAAATTTCCAACTGAATGGATCGGAAGGCAGCATATTGAGATGCTCCCAAATGTCCTCATCGATGGTATTAATGACATCTAATTTTCCATTCATGAATGGATCATGAGTGGCAATAAAATCATGTTTTTAAAAAACCAACTCGTCAGCATCATCTTCTTGATCACGTCCAACAGGTGGATCGGGACCAAGAGTGAGCGACTGGTTTGATCTGGTGGTGGAATAAAGTCACCCATCACCAGATCCTTACTTTCAAAAAAACTCAAACTTTTCAAAAATTATAGGTTCAGAGGTAGTATTGTCATCTACACCACCTTCCCCAATAGTATCAACAACTTCAACAATTTTGGGAGTCGTTGGGCTGGGGTCTGTACTGTTACTTACAGCCCCTTCCACAACATCCTCCTTAATTAAATTGTCTGGTGATGGTATAAATTCACTCATCACCAGATCAACATTTTCAAAAATATCAAAAACATCAAGAGCTATTGAGTCAGAGGCAACATTGTCACCTACAACCTCTTCCTCAACAACATTTTCGACCATCTCAGTGGTCTCTTGACTTTCCCACGGTGTATGCCCTTCCATCACATATTCAGGTGATGCAATTTCACACACAATATTATTGGTATAAAAATCACTCGCCTCAGGTTCTAGCAAAGGTGGCGAACATTTCCAACTTTCCTCTAACTAATCTAATGAAACTTGCAATTTTTCAAGAGCATCAGCCTGATCCTTCTGCTCTTGGTAGGTGTTATACATGAGTACCTAAAGTTAGGCCCAAGTTGCAGGATTCTCAGGTTGAGAAGGCTCCTCAGTCCGCCATCCATTGTCATCGAATGATCCATTGTAGTAATCATCCTCGTAATAGGTGTCGGCCGGATTTTCATAATATTCATAATAGTGATCCGGGTATATGTTATCGCCCATTATGAAGACGTACACATACCACAACTAATCAAACATCAAAAATCAGAAACTAAATCCTACAGATCGCCTACTCTCAAGCTCACAACTCCCCGGCAACGACGCCAAAATTTGACATCACAGCGGTCGTCATGCGGTCAAAAATAAGAAAATACCAAACACTCTCACTTAGCACAGTGGAAGTCAGCGTCGATCCACAGGAGTTACGTGGTCGAGATAGGTGACAGATTACCAAGTGCAGTGTCACGCTACAGTCAGAGGACCTAATTCCTAACCTTTGACAACTAATCCCAAAAAGCAATAAAAAAACAATTCCAAGCAAGCATTAACTAAGCTAAGCTACTAACTAAACCTTGTTACCTACTGAAATCAGAAGTACATCTCCAATTCAGAAGCAATCAAAGGCAATCCAAACATCAAACACAATCCAATCACTCAAAAATTCATTCACAAGCATAAACACCGAAAAACAAAGCAATTAACATAAACCGAATGATTTTCATTAACCAACTCCGATCCAAATGTTCCAAAACAGTAAACAACTATCCAAAATCAGAAACAAAGACTTAATGCCAATGGTTGTCACTTCCAAAGACACTAGCCACTATCACTAACTATTTAACTACTTGAAAATTAAAGATAAAAACATGAAATTACCAAAAGATGGTTTCTAAAGCTAAATCTCGGAGTCAAAGAGCCTTGGGGGTCAATTTCACACCAGGTCTTTGCTAGTTTTTTCGACCTAAAAGCCTCTATTTATAGTTGCAAAAATCTCGAGACCGCGCCGCGCATTAATGAATCCCGCTTCGCGCGTATGGGTTTATCCCCGTTTTTTCGGCATTTGAATGTTTTCCACCGCCTCATCACCACGTCGCGCCTTTGTGATTTCTACGGCGTGCGTACGTATTTTCCGGATTTTGCCTTGATTTTCGCAATTCTTCCAAATTGTACGCCTTTGGTCCCTGTTTTCATTATTTCTTTCCAAACAAGTGCTGGCACGAAAAGTGAGAATACGACGATGTATATGATATAAATTCACTAAGAATAGGGTTCAACAACGACTAAAATATGTGATATTACCAGGCGTTGTTAGCAATGTGGAGATAACTTTGACCTTAGCACGACCTACTTCGAACCCTCTCTCAGAAACTACATGACCTAACACTATTCCTTCTCTAACCATGAAATGGCTTTTCTCCTAGGAGAGCACCAAATTCGATTCTACGCATCGCTCCAACACTTTTTCTAATTGACTCAAACATGTCTCAAATGTCGGTACAAAGATTGAGAAGTCGTCCATGAAAATTTCTAATGCATCACCAATCATATCAGAGAATATTGCCATCATGCATCGTTGAAATGTAGCAGGGGCATTACACAACCCGAATGGCATTTTGCGAATGCAAAAGTTTCATAAGGACAAGTGAATGTCGTCTTTGCGTGATCCTCTAGGAGAATTGAAATTTGATTATATCCAGAATAGCCATCCAAAAAGCAATAATATTTCTGTCCCGCTAGCGTTTCCACGATCTGATCGATGAATGGTAATGGAAAGTGGTCCTTAGATGTAGCGGCATTGAGTTATTCCATAACAGTTATTCCAGATTTCTCCGGCACTGTCTGTGTCAGACTGACCCATTCACTATCACAGATCGGATATATGATCCCAGCATCCAACCATTTTAGAACTTCCTTCTTTACAACTTCCTTCAGATTTGGATTCAATCTTCTCTGCGTGTCTCTGGCAGGTTTAGCTCCCTCTTCCATGATGATTTGATGCATACATGTGGTCGGACTAATTCCTTTTAAGTCTGCAATTGTCCAACCAATTGCCTCCTTGTGCTTGGACAATACCTTGAGCAATTCCTTTTCTTATTCCTCTGTCAAGTTTGCTGCTAAAATCACCGGCAAAGTATCCTTTTCCCCTAGAAAGGCATACTTTAGATGATCTGATAATGACTTCAGTTCCAGCTTCGGTGGTTCCTGCAAGGATGGTTTTAACGTCTTAGGAATCTCTGTCGGTAACTTCTCTATGTGTGCGCATTCTTCAGACTTCAAACCCTTCACTCCTTCTGCTTCCTCTTGCTGTTCCTTATATTCAGCATTCCCGTCTTCTTGAACATCCACGTCCACTTGTTGTTACACCTCAGGTGTGTACTGCTGCACTAGCTCATCTATAATATATTCCTGGTAACACTCCTCATCTTCCATGATACTTCCATTGGCATTGAAAATGTTGATCTTGGTTTGTTGATGTCCAAAGGATATCCCCATCTCTCCTGTGCGACAATCGATGTTTGCATTGGCCGTGGCCAAGAAAGGTCGACCTAAGATGATTGTAGGTTGTTCTCCATTGGTAGCCTGACGAGTGTCCAAAACTAGAAAGTCCGCGGGGTAATAGAATTCTCCCACCTTGATGATGACATCAGATAACATCCCCCTAGGGATCTTTGTAGACTTATCAGCAAGCTGCAGAATTACATCTGTAGATTTCATGGTACCAAACTCATATTTGTCAAACAACTGTCCATGTAAAATGTTCACACTCGCGCCTAAATCTAACAGAGCCCTCTTAATATGCACGTCACCTAAATTGACAGAGATGAGAGGAACCCCGGGTCCTTCATCTTGGGAGGCAATGCATCCATTAAAATAGAACATACATTCTCAGGAAAACTAATCCTTTTAGGAAAATGGGACAACATATGTTTTTTGTGGATGCACATATCTTTGAGAAACTTTGCATAAGCAGGGACTTCCTTAATAAGCTTAACTAATGGAATGTTTACCTTGATCTGACTAAAAAATCCCACATATCTTCCGCCTGCGGTCCCTTCTTCCCATATGGTCTCTTCTCCGGCTTTTCCAAAGCCGTAGGGAAAGGAACTGTTCCACTTGTTTCTCCCTTCTCCCATGTGCTTGCTGGTTTCTTCTTTTTCGCTTGTTCTTTCTTCCCTATTTTCTCTTCCCTTTCCAGCTCTTCTTTCTCATCAAAAATTATTTCTACATCACTATCCTCTTCTGCTGGTGGAGCTGTAACTTTGTTATCTACTTTCTTCCCACTTCTAAGTGTGATAACCTCATTCACTTGCACTTTCGGTGGTTGTGCTTTTTCCTGTGCTCTATCCTTCTCCAACTTAATAATCAACTCCCCTAACTTCAGAATTGCTTTCGAATTGGCATCTTCCACTTCCTAAAGCTTAACTAACATTACAAAATTTTCATGTATGCCAATATTCATACTTCCTACTGGAGGTGTAGGTTGCATCTGCTGCTGCCTCACTGGTGGTTGCCTTACTTCTCGCTGCTGATTGTTTCTGAATGGTCGTGGCGTGTTATGGAATTGACCATATCCATGCACTTGACTAATCTCCGCATGAGTCATCGAGCATTCACTATGATTGTGTCCTATTTGCCCACATGTATTACATATAACTTGCCCATGCAATACATATGCTCCCTTCTCTTTTTGAAACCTTGCGAGCATTTGATTGAACTTTTTAGTCACAGCACTAAGCTCCTTCTGAAATTCCGTCTTCCACTTGTTTCTGCTTCAATGTTTGCCACATAGACTGTATTATCCTTCATGGATCCACTGACCTTAGATCCTAAACTCAACTGCTCCAAAAATCTCCATGCATCTTCTGGCTCTTGCCACATAAATGTCCCACTCGACGAGGCATTTATCATTGCTTGATGTGTCTCATTTACTCCTTCAAAGAACAATTTCACTAACTGCCATTTGGGAACCTCATGGTGCGGTTAGGAACGCAGTAACTCCTTTAAGCGATCAAACGCTTCGTGAAAAGCCTCGCCAGGCTTCTGCTGAAAGTCTTGAATTGCGCGTCTAACTTCCGTGGTCTTACTAACAGGGTAGAACTCTTGTAAAAACTGAAGGGTTTTTTAGCAAACAATGAACAAATAATTTCTTATGGTTCACATGCAACCCTAGAAAGATCTATGTTTTCTTCTATGAAGATTATAAACTAAAACCTAAGGCCAACATTTATTTCTAAAGATCAAATAAGAAAATAACCAACCTTTTGATCTTGTTCTTGAAGCTAGCAGCACAAGTGTCCTGCCTCAGATGGTGTCACACCCAAGCAATGGAGAGAAGATTCCAGCAGAGTAATTTTGGAGAGAATGGCGCAAAGAATAACGGTGCCAGAGGGTTCCTTTTATAGCCTCCAAGGGTTACAGTTGAAACCCTAAAGGAGCCTCCCTAATGGGCAAGCCTGTTGACCATTTGGACCAAGGCTTCTAAACCCTAATTAGGGTTTTCGCCAACTATGGAGTTCCCTCCACATTGGCGTCAACTTTGGCCCCTGGCTACTGGCTTGCCAGTTATTCAACTATTGAATAAATACACACCAGTCCCTGCACTTTTAATTAATTAATTTAATCACTGAATTAAATCCAATTAATTCTAAATTAAATTCTAATTAATTAACACTTAAATATATTAATAAACTATTTATTTATTTCTATTGATTTATTAAATAATTAATAAATCAACCTTTCTCTCTACTGACTTCCACATCAATCCTCCTGCTATGAGGGCAACCCAAATGGACTTTGCTTCAATTAATAAGATAAATATAAATATAAAGTCATGGCTTAGACACCTAATCCAACAGTCTCCCACTTGGATAAGTCTATGACTTTAATTTATCTTCTAATTAATAAACAACCTGCCGCTTCCAAGAAACTGCTTCCGAACTCTGACGCAGTCAGTTCCGTCTATAGATAAGTGATCATATGATCCTTCGTCCAACAAGATATTTTCAGACACGAGACATGGATTGAGATCAATCTCTGTCTGATACTCTGTTTCCCGATTTCCGATTCTTCTTATGACTTTCGGACTTCTAATTGAACACATTAATTTAGTCCAGGCTGGCCAGCAATTTAGTCAACTTCAAAATCATCGAGCGGCCTACAGATATCTGTTTCCTATCAGGGTCAAGGAACGAATAAGCTTCGACTCATATGCTTGTGTCTTTTACTTATCAAAATTGTACACAACAATGCGTTTTATAACATCGAGTTACCGACGCGTTTACGTATTATCAATGCACAATCGACTCATAAATTTCAACTCATATGTCTCTGCTTCAAGATCATACGATATTATCGTCTCAACATTGCTCGTGATGTAATCGATGAATCAATCTGTTGAGCGCGGGTTTATCCAATACTCAAATCTCTATTTCTAAGTACTCGTGAATGTTGTAGCAGTCTTACTGCAATGTCTAACTCCTTAGACAATCTACAAATCAATTCACGACAGTCTTCATTCATACTTACTCCCGAAAAGTATGAGCGACTGTGGACTTTTGAATAATCAAATTATTCGGGAAGTGAAACATGCAAAAATTGAAACATAAAATCTGACTGGTGGCTACTCTTGCCACATTACCAAGTCTCCACGAGGTAATCACCTAGTCGGATTTTACATAAAACTATTATCGGTTTCTAGATTCCTTTTAAATTATTTAACTCGTGTTATGTATCTTTGTCTACTTGACCTTTCACTCTTTCTATGTATTCAAATGTTATACATTAATACACTTCATCCGATCGGATATCGTTCCGATGATATATCAATTTTGGTCATACCGTCATTCTCACTAACAACTCCATTCTATGTACTGTGACTTTCCATGGTTCTCGGGATCTTTAGTCCACATGACTGCACCCTAAGACTATTTCGAGGTGTTACGATGTGCTGGTGAGCCACACGCGCTCCATCGGAATGCCAACGAAATTCTTTAACCATTAAGTCCTTATTTTTAAAACTCTTTTCAAATTGTTATCAACATTCGCCCTTAATCATTTTCCAATGATTTCTCACGTATGTACAAAATCCATTAAGTATTCCCAGCCAGGTCATATCCTGTGTCTGACTCACTATGCTCTAAGCATTAAGTCATCAAGACATGTTTTTGACACTTTTGATCGATCCAAGAAACTTGTTGGATTCGATCTAGTCCTATTCCAAACCCTTTTGGAATCTTAGGATTACTTATAATCCTTGTGTCACGACTTTTAATAACTATATCCTTTCGGAGACTTTTTCTCATGCATCTTGATTCTTATCAAGATCATGCTTACTATGGCTAGGTCTATACTGATGATAACATTCATCTGATTTATGTCAATGGATTATGTGAGTATGTTGCACCTTCTTTATATCTCTCATGCCAATTCATCACACTTTGCAATGGTAGGAAACTCCTTTCCTGAACTATGCATCTTGAGTCTCATCAATATCATCTTGGCAGAGTTTCAATCTATCTCATAGATGTTTACAACCACCTAAGTATGCCGTATCTCTATTAAGTCTTTCATAGCGATCCGTCTCTTAACACCAAGTCATTACACTTTGTAATGAAAAGAGACGTTTCCTAGAAACAATATGTAACTCTCATACGAAGATAGTAGATAACAGCAATACTCCCACTGGCTTTGACACGGTTATGGACTATTCACAAAATCCAGAGCTTATGACATATTTTGAGAATCCAAACCTTTCTGACATCTTAATGGATATCTTTTAGCCCTTTCTCAAAATCCAATCCTTTGGCATATTTTGAGAATCTGAATATCCTTTCTTGCGAGATGCCCATGGGGTAATCCTGGGCCCACGTACCTTTATACTGGCATCCCTTTTGAGAGTCCCCATTAGTGTGCCGGTGATCCACACACGCTCCACTAACGACTTACAATATGCAGTATCCTTTCGGATTTCATCTTCTATTGAGAGTGCTTCTCCCAGAATCAATTACTTGACTCTGGGTATCGTCTCACTCAACCAGATGTTCTGAAGGTACGTTTCTGTCCATGCTGCTTTCTTTTGATGATTCAAATACTCCCACTGGTTTTAGACCAGGTGTAAAAAATCAATCAAAATGCCACATAGACTGTATCTCGTCCTAAGGTTCTCTTAATTGGCAGCAACCGGGCTCACCAATGCTTCCAAGTAGTCGGATTACTAATCCGTACCAACTATAGTGTTTTACCACCAATCGGTATGTCACCCCGATCATAACTACTTATGATGGTGATCAGTACTACTGGTCAAGAGAAGATTATGTCAGTATTTAAAACAGAAATCTGATTTCTGCTCTAAGCCTAGTGATGACTAAAGGTTCTATCAAATGGCTAATCCTGAACTCATTCAGGACTGTCCCAACTCCCACTGTTTCCTAAGAACATGAGTTCTTTCTAAAAGAGCTTTTTCTTTTCCAGGTACAGCGGGATAGCCAGTGAAACGACATTTCTGATTAGGTTCAGGCTAGTCATGAGGTTCGGACAAACACTACAAGACCCTGGACTTTTAATGTACAGGTGGGACAATCCCAGCTTTACATTTTAGACAGTGTCTGCAAAACCTACTTAGTCGAAGGATGTGGTTGGAATATGGTTTATATGGTCTGACTGGTATAGTATTCAATTTACTGGAAACTAATTGGCAATGTATCTCATACATCGAGGATCGAACTGTTTCGACCAACGCTCAATCATCTTCCCTAAGACACATTATAACTATTAATGTTCTTGGAAGGGAATAAACTATGAAACATTTTCCCAGTTTATGTTGTCACTCAGGTTCTGTGGATCTTGTACTTTCTTTGAAGTCGTTGAACTGTTCAAGGTTTCAATCCAGTCGCTTATTCTGATAAGCGAAGCTATATTCGTCATACCGAATGACAAATATTGTGAAGTATAAACAATTGTGTTCTATTTGAAGATTCGAGCAATACACATCAACTGATGTGTCCGTTGCTCCTAATCTCAATGCCTTTTACATCTCTATGTAAACTTATGACTTTGTTAATTCTGTTCAAGACCTGCAATCTTCAATTGACTCTAAGTCAGCTGATTCCAAAATCCTATCCTTTGGATCTTTTGGTGATTCATTTCTTGCCACATGTGCTTTATAAAGAACTTAATCATCATCTGACTCTAAGTCAAATGATTCCAAAGTCCTGTCCAACTGGATCTTTGGTTGATTCATTTCTTGACACATTAAGAACTCAACTCATCAAGTGACTCTAAGTCAGGTGATTCCAAGGTCCTGTCCAACTAGACCTTTGGTTGAATTGATTCTTATAGCATTTATCTTAACAATCATAAGGGACACAATTCCTAAATCCAAACACTTTGGATGTATCAATATTCAAGTTATTGCTAATCATGCATTCAACACAATCATACAACATTTCAAGGATATTTCAAACAACATTTGTTAAAAGAAAATTGACAATTTTATTAAAAACAAAATCCTTGAACAATGCATTATATGATAGACAATGTCATACGCATCTAATAAGCTGATAACATGATTTCAATATTTAACTAAACTCTAAAACTGCATGAGCTTCAGATCCAATCAGAATATGCTCCTATACAACAACATCCCACATCCTACAGAGTCCATGAATACAGAGCAAATGTGAGAAACACATCATGTATCAACGAATTAAGGATCAGGGGTTCTAAGTTTTAAGATATTCCTGAGTTGCCAAACTGTTCGGCTTCGGAGCATTTTCCAATCTTTCCGTGACTGTGTCCCACCCTGTAGATTCCCAGTTTGAAACATCGAGGAACCGGTCCAGATGATCTGGATCATTTCTTGATGTGTCCTATTACTGGACTCAATCCCGAAGCAACTGAATCAATGGAACTATGCTTCTCTATGAACGACTCATATAGAGTCAGCATTGAATGCATATCCACGATTGTCTTATCTGGTTTCCCTTTCTGTACATCAGAATGAACGGATTAGCGAGTCAAGCTAATGCTTTAACTCCCGATCAAAAAAAGGGGGACCAAATTTATACAGTTCACCTATGTGTCTCTCAGTCTTGAGAATATGTGAACTGGTGCTACTTCCTGCACACTTCAAACTCTTTGAAGATCTTAGCTCGTCCTTTCTCAACCAGTTCATGGAACCCTTCCACAACTAGCTGTGTTAACTTATCTAACCCCATGAATTCTAAATTCCTGCGAAACTCGTGGTCAATGATCAATAGTATTAGGCAACGAACTTTCCGTGACTTAACAATCAAGGAGTCATGCATCACAGGCTACTGTGTGATGTCATGCTTTGGGAGCGGACACTCAGTCAGATATGGCTTGCCAGTAAAATAGAGAACTATTCTCTATTTATGAGGCCATACCATATAGTTTAGGCCAGTCAGCCTTACCATATGTAACAGGTGCATTCTGAAGCTCTCAGAAATGGGTGAAGGAGAGAGGGAGGAGAATAGACACTTGATTCAGACATCTACAATAAACAGAATTTTATTAGTTTAATTAGTGCTTTTAAATAATTACCCAATTTATTATTTATAAAGGCTAGGACCCAAAATGCCCCAACTATGATGTGAAGAGGGATGTCGTAATCACAACATAATGGTCATTAAGGTAGATAATACACTTATCAATTTCATCTTATGAAATTCCTAGATCTGTTGAGACACATTGAACTATTCAATGTCATGTTTAGTCTCGGATGTGCCCCACTGTTTGTGACTAGGATGCCGAGGATCACAAACCGGGTGTGAATAACCATGCAAATTCGCTCGGTACTCTCGAAGTCAATTGTTATCTCTAATTAACGTGTCGGTTAACCACACACGCTCCGTTAATAATGACAAAATCGAGAAACCCATTACAACTCTTTGCGGACCCCAGTTGGCGTGCCGGTAAACCACACACGCTCCACCAACGTTCCACAAAGTGCAATGTGCAATTCCATGGATTAGCACCAATTCACATTTTTTACCTAAAGTAACTAGATTGGGTTTTTGTTCAAAGTTCTAGTACTTTCAATTATAGCATTATACTTTTAAGAGGCTTAGCGGTTCTATCAAACCCGTTCGGCTAACGACACTCAACTGACCAGGAGAGCGGTGGGTAAGAGTGGATACCCATTAGAATGCCATGTTATAGGCAGTCGCCTTATACCCTCTTTATAGGACAGTTTTGTGAATGAGGCCTACTAGCAGTAAGACTAACCAATTTTCTTATATATAAATATTAACTGTTAATCATAAATATATAAGATATAATTTAATCTTATTAAAATATTTTAGAATTAATTTAATCATAATTTTCGTAAATTTTAAACAATTTTTTGAAAATTTAAATTAATTCTTTAAGCTGATTTCATTGATCTTTTAATTAACAATTAATTGAACTAATTAAATCTTAAGATAGATTTTATAAATTAATCAAATTAGTTTTCTATCTAGGGCCCCTATGGTTCAAAAAAGGCAAGCTAATAAATAAGGGTTCCAATTATTTATTGGATACAGTTACCAAAAATAACAACCTACTTAAAAGGCAAGCAAATAAAGGGGACCATGGGGCTTGGCGGCTAGGGTTAGGAAACACTAGCCTTGGCAATGCAATTTAGGCCATTCCAAGAGGGTTTTTTGCAAAACACTCAAGGCAAGAATCATTCAAGCAGTTTATATCAATTCATAAGAAAACAAGCCTAAGCTCTGATACCACTGAAGGGTTTTCTAGCAAACAATGAACAAATAATTTCTTATGGTTCACATGAAACCCTAGAAAGATCTATGTTTTCTTCTATGAAGATTATAAACTAAAACCTAAGGCCAACATTTATTTCTAAAGATCAAATAAGAAAATAACCAACCTTTTGATCTTGTTCTTGAAGCTAGCAGCACAAGTGTCCTGCCTCAGATGGTGTCACACCCAAGCAATGGAGAGAAGATTCCAGCAGAGTAATTTTGGAGAGAATGGCGCAGAGAATAAGGGTGCCAGAGGGTTCCTTTTATAGCCTCCAAGGGTTACAGCTGAAACCCTAGAGGAGCCTCCTTAATGGGCAAGCCTGTTGACAATTTGGACCAAGGCTTCTAAACCCTAATTAGGGTTTTCGCCAACTATGGAGTTCCCTCCACATTGGCGCCAACTTGGGCCCGTGGCTACTGGCTTGCCAGTTATTCAACTATTGAATAAATACAAACCAGTCCCTGCACTTTTAGTTAATTAATTTAATCACTGAATTAAATCCAATTAATTCTAAATTAAATTCTAATTAATTAACACTTAAATATATTAATAAACTATTTATTTATTTCTATTGATTTATTAAATAATTAATAAATCAACCTTTCTCTCTACTGACTTCCACATCAATCCTCCTGCTATGAGGGCAACCCAAATGGACTTTGTTTCAATTAATAAGATAAATATAAATATAAAGTCATGGCTTAGACACCTAATCCAACAAAAACTTCGCCTTAAGTTGGTCCCAACTAGTGATACTATTAGATGGAAGAGAGGTGAACCAGTATTTGGCCTTTTCCTTTAATGTGAAAGGAAATACTCTTAACCTAAAGGTATCCCTATTGGTTTTTCTAGGAGTATTAGCATTTGCGATAGCTATGAACTCATACAAGTGATTGTATGAATCATCTGTCTTATATCCTCGAAATTGAGTTAATATTCCTATCAACTGAGGCCTAATTTTTACTTGTGATTCTATATTTTCTGGAATGTACATGGGCAACGAGTCATCATACTCCCGTGGTTGGAAGTGCGATGCCACCGATTGCTGCCTCGGTTATGCAAAATACAAGGGTTGAACAGGATTACCGTAAAAATGATCATTATATCCCTGCTGACCTTGTAGTGGTTGATGCTGCTGTGGTCTTCTCGGAGGTCCCCGACCTCGGTCCCAGGGTTGCTGTGGTGCTGGTGGAACCCATCCTTCGTCTTTATTTTCATACCTCTCCTCAGCCTCTTGATACTGGTACTGTTGCTGAGGAGGTTGCTGCTGGTATTGTTGCTGTGGTGGTATATGTTGGAATGTGGTTTGTGGTTGTGATAAAGGATGTGAAATGGTTGTCTGCTGTCTAGATACTGGGGTGCCATCACGGGTCGGCGCTCCCCAAGATATGACAGACGTAAACAGTTTGTGGATTGTGGTTGGGATAAAGGTTGAAATGGCGGAATCAACGGCGGAGTGCATGAGGGTATATGTGCAGGGGCTGAAACTGCACCACCAGTAGCACTTGTGCTCCCAATGTGAAAATCTGAAACCGGGGGAATAAATGACATCCCCGTTGCCTCACCAGAGGGTTCCTGGGCAACATGCTCTAAGCTATTACTAAAACTCATTGTATTTAAATGCCTACGTGCACAGATCTTGTGCGCAGTTCGCTCAATCTCTGAGTCAAAAAGCAAAGGAGATAATTGCTCGCCCCTACGGGTACGCATGCACTAGTGCAACACGCCCGAGAAATCAAAAAGCAAGATACTAACCAAATGAAAATCTTAATACTAAAACAAAAAATTCAGAAACTAAAAGTCCTACAAATCCCCTATTCTCAAGCTCACAACTCCCCGGCAACGACGCCAAAATTTGACACGCGTAGGTCGTCGTGCGGTCAAAAATAAGAAAACAGCTAACACACACTAGTATAGCGGTAGTCAGGGTCGATCCACAGGAGTTACGTGGCCGAGACAGGTGACAGATTACCAACTGTAGTGTCACTCTACAGTTAGAGGATCTAGTGCCTAACTTTTGCCAATCAATCCCAAAGATTGTAAACTAAAATAATTCCAAACAAACATCCACTAAACTAAAGTCCAAATCAACAACTAATCCTAATTGGTCACCGAAATAAGAACTGAAGTTCAGAACAATCAATATTAAATCAACATCCAATCACAATCAAACATCCAATAATCACTCAAAAGCATAAAATACCGAAAAGAAGCAATTACTAATAACCAAATGATTCATTAACCAAAAACTCAGATCCCAAAGGTTCAAAACAGTAACCCAAATATCCAAAACAGAAACTAAGACTTTGTATCAATGGTTGTCACACCCAAAGACACTAGCCAAATACTACTAACTATGAAACTAATTGAAAATTAAAGAGAAAAACATAAAAAATACCAAATGATGGTTGCTGAAGCTAAAACTCGGAGTCAAAGAGCCTTGGGAGTCGTTCCTATGCCAGGTCTTTGCTGATTTTTTCGACCTAAAACCCTCTATTTATAGTTGCAAAATTTAAGCGACTGCGCCGCGGACGGATGAATTCCGCGGCGTGCGTATGGGTTTATCCCCGTTTTTTCGGCATTTGAATGTTCTCTACCGCCTCATCACCGCGTCGCGTCTTTGTGAATCCCACGGCGCGCGTGCGAGTACGACTGTTTTGTCCTTTTCTTCACTCTTCTTCCATTTTGTACACCTTTGGTCCATGTTTTCATTATTTCTTTCCAAACAAGTGCTGATACGAAAAGTGAGAATACCATGATATATATGATATAAATTCACCAAGAATAGGACTCAACAACGACTAAAATATTTGATATTACTAGACGTTGTCAGTATCCTTTAAAACACATATCTGATGTCTTTCTAAAATTTCAAGAAGTTCTTCAAAACATTAAAACCCAGTTTCAAACCACCATCAAAATGCTTCAATGTAACAACCGGAGCGAATATGATAATATCCTATTCCACAATTTCTTTGTTGTACATGGCATCTATTTTCGATTCTCATGTCCCCAAACATCCCAACAAAATGGAAATTTCAAGCGTATGGTATGTACCATAAATAATCTCATTTACTAGGTTGAGGCTCTCCATATGGCCACCATCTCCTCAAGCTCACCCTATCCGCCTTTATTCAAAATGAAACCCCACATTACCGATTATATCATAAACACCCCTCATACTCTACCTACGTGTCTTTCGTTACCTATTTTATCCCTACATTACCACCCTACATAGACTTGCCCTATGTATCGTCTTAACATATGCGACCTACCATTATGGTGTTCCCTGCCTTGATCTGTCTACTAGGAAAGTCATCATCTCTCGACACCTACTTTTTTATGAGAAGGTATTTATTTGTGTTCAGTCCTACTGACCCCCTCTTACTCATTCCTTGAGGTTCACACTTGCGTATCATGTCTCTACAACTTTTGAAATTAAGCACTTTACCAATGCCCACTCATACTATACCACCTATTCCATTCTAACCTACGTACTATATGACCACCCATGCCAAGAGCGACATTGTGAAACCCACTAAATCACTCAAGCTTTTCACCACCCCTATCTCCTCTGTCCCGCGATCTTATATACATGCACTACAAGACCCTCACCGGCTAAAAGCCATGAGTGAGGAATAGCACGTTCTTATGTCCAATATGACTTGGGCGCTAGTTATTAGACCTTCCATGGTCAATGTGGTCACATCTATGTGACTATTTTGTCATAAGAATCATGTTGATGTTGGGATTTGATCACATAAACATATGTCACATGCAGTAGAAGACAAATAAGATCAAACCATATAAATTCCATGAACACGGTTCAGGAATATACCACTTCCTAGCAGATCATAGCAACTTTAAAACTTAAAGAATGTACCTCAAGAAGTCATTTCCTTTGTGATCTATTCAGGGCTACGATTGCGGGGATATAAGGATCCAAAGACCAAATCTCTCTAGTTGCTTGTACTCAGAGACAACTAGAAAACCAGGCAGATCAAGAGCAAAGAACTCTAACCCTAGAAAGGGAAGAGTTTTAGTAGAGGTAGGAGGTAGGAGGGGAGTTAGCGGCTCAAAGGGTTTTGGATGCCTTAGGGTGTCACCCCAAGGACACTATTTATAGTGTAGGGGCTCTTAGGGTTTCAAACTTAGGAGCCTTTTGGCGGCCGTATCCCTAGACTTGTTCTATTGATTATATCTTCAATCAATTACAATCTAATCCCTTTATATGGTTCCAAATTAATCCTAGATTAATTTACTAATTAAATTATTATTATTCTTTTAGTTTCCAATTAATTTATTCTCTATAAGTTAATTAACTAAATAACCTTTCCTCTATTTGACTCTGAATGTTTTTCTGGATTCTGAGGACAACCTATTAGGACTTTATTTCTATTAGAAATATTTTAACAAGTTGATGACCTTGGACATTATTCCAATAGTCTCCCACTTAGACAAGTTGTCAACTTGAATACAACCTGAAAAACAGTAAAGTGTGTTATCCAATGCAACTGCCGAACTCTGATCAATGAAAAGAGACGACTCCTAGATAAGTGATCTTTTATCCATCTGTTCTCAAGATATTAAGATGAATCCGGGAGATGGAAATGGTCAGATTCCAATAGTTCAAAGTTTGTTTCCCAATAGTGATTTATGATGACTCAGTCGGACCATGAATCGAACACATCAATCTGGTCAGGGCTTGGCTAAGCGCTTAGTGTCAGCATCAAATCATCGAGGGCCCACATATATCGCTTCTATTTGTTAGGTAGAAGGAATAGATAAAATTTTACTATGTATTCTCTGTCTATTTCATCATGTCATACTCGGACATACCCATTATAACTACCAGTTACGAATAGCGTTTGACTAGACCAAAGTATAATGGAATCATAGTGCAGATCCCTTGTGTATCTCGGTTTGAAGAATAAGAGATGTTATCATCCTAGATTGCTTGTGACTAAATCCATGAAGTAATCTCTAGGTGTGGGCTGTTCCAATGCTTCAATCTCTACCAAGCAGTCATGAGGGTTAGTCACAATCACCATGATATGTCTAATCTCTAAAGACATTCTACTAGCACTCATGACAGTCTTGACTCATTATTTGCTTCCAAGAATATGACCGACTGTGGAAGTTTGAGTGTTTTAACACTCACAAAAGACTTCAAGGGGATCCTTGATGCTGGGGACAACGCCAAGATCGCCGATGAAGTTATTCAACCATGTAGCTTCCTTTGCAGCTTCGCTTGTTGCTATATACTCTGAATCGCACGTTGAGTCAGCTACCGACTTTTGCTTTGAACTTTTCCAGGTGACAGCTCCTCCGTTCAACATGAGCACCTATCCTGATTGTGAGCAAGAGTCATCTCTGTTTGTTTGGAAACTTGCATCATTAAACCTAGTTACTCTTGGCTATATCTTCCTCCATATACCAAGCACACGTCTTTAGTTCTTCTTAGATACTTAAGAATGCCCTTAATTGCTATCCAATGACTTTTGCCAGGATTATCCTGAAATCTGCTCACAATGCTTAAAGTATATGAAACATCAGTTCGAGTACCTATCATGGCATATGTGATCGATCCTATAGTCGAAGCATATGCAGTTCGACTCATCCTATCCAATTCACCATCAGTCTTGGGACATTGCTCCTTACTTAGCTTTATCCCTTGCTATATGGGCAAGAATCCTTTCTTGGAACAATTCATCCTGAATTTCTTCAAGATCTTGTCCAAGTATGTACTTAGGCTAAGTGCTATCAGAACTTTTGATCTATGTCTATAGATCTTCATTCCAAGTATATAAGATGCATTTCCCAGATCCTTCATAGCAAAAAAACTTCCCAAGCCAAGCCTTTACACTTTGTAAAGTTGGGATGTCGTGTCCTCTAAGGAGTATGTCATCGGCATACAATATTGGAAATAGTACATTACTCCCACTGGATCTGACATATACATACGATTTATCCTGACTTCTAGAAAATCCAAACTCTTTGACCTTCTCAGGGAAGCAGATATTCCAGCTACGAGAAGCTTGTTTAAGTCCACAAATGGACCTTTCAAGCTTACACACTCTATTTGGATACTTGTTGTCTATAAAACCCTCTGGTTCTGCCATATACACATCCTTTGATATTTTTTCTTTAAGGAAAAAGATTTTGACATTCATCTCCTGCATTTCATAGTCATAAAATGCAGCAATGTTAAGTAACTTTCTAATAGACTTTATCTTGGCTACTGGAGAGAAAGTATCATCATAATCAATTCCTTGAGTTTGAGTGAAACCCATCCCAACCAATCTGGCATTGAATATGTGTATATTCCGACTCATCTCAGTCTTCTTATTGAAGATCCACTTACACTTAACGGTTCTAAGACCTAGTGTTAGATCAACCAAGTTTCAAACTTGGTTGTCATACATGGACTGAATCTCGCTCTCCATGGCTTCTTTCCATTTGTTAGCCTCAAGGCCTGCCATCGCTTCTTTGTAGTTGGATGGTTCATCCTCAATAACTACTGTTTTATCACTGATCATTGTGTCACTTTATGTAGTAATATGGAAACCATAAAACTCAGGAGGTAGATGCAGTCTACTAGATCTGCGAAGAGGCGATGGAGATATACCAGATTCCTCAACAGAAGTCTCATCCTCAGGTTGAGTACCCGTATCAACTATAGGTTCATCATCAGTTGACTCTTATATTTCTTCAAGATCTATTTTGCTCCCACTAGCTTGTTTGGATATGAGATGTATTTCCAGAAACACTCCTCTTCAAGCAACAAACACTTTGTTCTCGGAAGTCTTGTAAAACAAGTACCCAAAGGACCTTCGAGGGTAACCAACGAAATAACACTTCTATGCTTTGGGTTCACATTTTTCATAAGTTTCATGCCGAATGAAAACTTCACAACCCCAAACTTTTATGTGTGACAGTGAGGGACGTTCTCCACTCCACACTTCAGAGGTGTCTTAGCAACCTAGAAAGTTATTCGAAGTGTAGCAATACTCATCATAGATCGAACCATGTCTAACAACGTTCGATTTCTCCTTTCAGACACACCGTTGTGCTGCGGTGTTCTTAGAGGAGAGAATTGTGAAACTATTCCACAATCCCTAATATGATCGTAGAAATCCTGACTAAGATATTCTCCGCCTCTATCAGAACGAATCATCTTAATCTTCTTGCCCAGTTGATTCTTACTTGTTTTGAAATTCGTTGAACAGTTCAAAGCTTTCCGACATATGTTTAATCAGATAAACATAACCGTATCTACTGAAATCATCAGTAAACGTTACAAAGTAGCGATCACCTTTTCTAGTGGCGGATCTGTATTGTCCACAGACATTTGCGTGATAGGTTTTAGGCAAACAAATAAACTCAAGTTGTTAAATTTACATTCAAACTAAAGGATCTATGTTTGCTCAATTAAACATATAACTAAAAACATCAAAGGAAACCCTATAGCTAAAATTGAAATTCATAAAAGGTTTAATGATTACATACCTTATTGTTATTATAGCAAATAACAATGATTCCTATTCTTTTAGATTTCTTTGGAAGCAAGCACCACAAGTATCGTGGCTCTAATGGTTCACACCAAAAAGTCCAAATGTCAAGGTTAATTATTTTATTATTTATTTTCTTAATTATCTTATTAAGAAAAGCTGCTATAAAACCTAAGGGAATGATTATAGATTATGCTTGAGAGGGAAGAGAAACCCCAGACGAATGCCACTCTTAGATTTGGCGCAAATTCTGAGGCTCCAGGAGGGGGTATTTATAGCCTCAAGGGTGATTAAGGATAAACTTTAGAGATAAGCCTTATTTGAATTCAAACCGGATAAAGCTTTTATCTATAAATTCAAATCCCTTAGCAGCCGTATGTAGTTGTCGATTTTATAAGGATAAATTCTTATTAAAATCGTCCAACATTTATCCCTACATTATCCATTGCTCAACTATTAAACAACTATAATTCAGCCCCTGCACTTTTAATTAATCCCAAATTAATTCAAATTAATTCCAATTAATTCTAATTAATTTATCCCACATAATAAATTAATAAACTATTTATTTCCCTATCTTTAATAACCTTGATACCATTTGGACTACTGATGTCAACCCAAAAGAACTGTGATACTATTAAATCAAGTATATACCAATTACAGTTATGAGCTTAGACACATAATCCAACAATCTCCCACTTGGATAAGTCTATAATTATAACTGCCAGTATAACTTCTGAATCGATCAGCAAATTGTAGCTTTGAAAAGTCGCTGCCGAACTCTAACCCAATCAGTTAGTCATCCTAAGATAAGTGATCATATAATCCTCCATTCTACAAGATATCATTCGGATATGAGATATGGAATGGAATCAATCTCATTGTCCAAATCTTTGTTTCCCGAATTCTGAGTTGTGATGATATAGGACTTCTAATTGAACACATCAATTTAGTCATGGCTGGGCGTAGCACTATAAGTCAACACCAAATCACCGAGGGGCCCAAAAATATCGTTTTTCCCGTTAGAGCAAAAGGACTGAAGAAACTTTGACTCATATGCTTGTATGCTTTACTTATCAAATCGCATGACAATACGTTTTATAACATGAAGTTACTGATGTGTTTATGCATTGCCAATGTATAACCAACTTGTAAGTTACTACTCATATATCTCCGTTTTAAGATCATAAGATATTATCGTCTCATAAATCTCGTGATAGAATCCATGAAGTAATTCTCTGAGCATGGGTTTATCCAATACTTAAATCCCTATTTCTAAGTACTATTGAACATTGTAGCAATACTATTGCAATGTCTAGCATCCATAGATAATCTACATTTCAATTCATGACAGTCTTAATTCACTACTTACTTACAAAAGTCTGAACGACTGTGGAATTTGAATAATCATATTATTCGGGAAGTAAAACATGCAAAATGAAACACAAGAATAAACAATTGACAGAAGGAAGTAAAGAAACTCATAAATAATTCTCTATTATTTAATCACCAAAAGTCAATTACATTTACTTTGTAACAAGTTTCAAACTAACTATCTAACTACTAAAACTAATATCATATCTTAGACCAATACTCCTAGCATTCTGACTGTGCTTGACCCTACTTAAAGCGTTCGTCAAAAGATCTGCAGGGTTCTTGTAGCACCCGCGTTTTCAACGAGTGTTGACCATATATATCTTACGACGTAGTTAGATAAATTATTGATTATTAAATTTTGTTACGTCATAAAATAGAATTTATTATATAATTGGTTATATTATCATATATGATACTAATTCCAAATTTATTATATATTTATAAATTTTATATTTGGTCCATCTTTTAGTTATTAAACATATATATATACACACGTATATATTAAAGTAGAAAATAATGATTTATATTAGGAGTTATGCTATTATATAATGTTTTGTAAATTATGTAAACGTAAATATCTAAGATCTATGGTTGTCAAGATTTTAAAAACATAAATCCGAACATATACATTAATTTATAATTGTTATAGTAATATATATATATATATATATATATATATATATATATATATATATATATATATATATATATATATATATATATATATATATATAAGCGATCAAGTGAGGATTCTTTTTAAAGTAAGGACTCGTGAGGACACCTTAAAATTTGAAAAAAAATAAACAAAAAATATAATTAATAAAATGGATCATAGTACTATATTGGAAAAAAAAAATTCGAAAAAAAACTTTTGGATCATTAATTTTTTATAATGAAACAATCATCCACAAAATAAAAAAAAAAAATTGGATCTTTATTGTTTTTCAATGACCCAAATTTTTTCAAATTTTTTTAATTTTTTTAAGGTGTCGTTACGAGTACTCACCGAAAAAAGAATTCTCAACGGAACGAGACTATATATATATATATATATATATATATATATATATATATATATATATATATATATATATATATATATATATATATATATATATATATATATATATATATATATATATATATATATCATTTACTTATACGTAAATGAGATGGGCTAAGAACCCAGCAATTTACGCTTACTTTTGCCTCAGTTCCCTCCAATAGCATCATTGTTCCTCTTCTTCATGCTTCCCTGCCTGCTTCACCTTCTTGCTTGCCTACTGCATCAGCAGCTTCCGTTTGCTTAGTCACCGCCTCTTTGCCCCTTTCCTTGCCACCTCCTGTTGTGATTTTCAAGGCTTTTTAAAACGATTTCAAAACCTCTTCTGTGAACGTCTATCGATACCGCTTCATATCTAGAGTTCTATGCCCTAATATGCAACACCTGTTCTCAATCAGTCAATCGTCTCTATTTACCATATCTTATTCTTCTCGTGTTGCTACTTTCTCTGTCCATACCACCGATTTCAGTTCAAAAGAAACACACATTGGCAATTCCACTCTCTTTAAGACGGCTAATCGTCATTCTTGAGGGCACCTTCCAGGTAAAGAGAGAAAGATGCATTTTCCCCCATTACCGCTTCTGCTCCACTTTCCCAAGAAACCCTTCAAGAGATGTTTATCCGCCTTCCTTTCCAACTCTCTCGGGATATCTGTCATCCCAATACCTCAAAGCAACGGCCGGAAAATGACGAGGAAGGAAGAAGACGGAGTTCATGCCCTCAAACGAGTTCATTAACTATAAAAATTATAAAAAAATTTAATGACGAATCTGATAGTTACCGAACGAAAATTTCAAATGACCGTATGTTACCAGGAGATGCGGTTAACGACTGTGAAGCAAAGGAGATATTGGATGAAGGACGCAGTTATGAATTTGAAATCAAGTAGAAATTTACTTCCACCCTTCATAGTATCTTCATCTTCTATGAGATCTGTGAATGCATGCCTTCAAGTTTGACAATCAACTTCAACTTCAACTTGGCTACTTCAACATTTGCAACTCAAGCTTAGAATTTTTGTGGTTGTTCATATTTGTTTTCAACAATTGCAACCATGTTTTTTCTCTTGATTCACACTTCAATAAACCCTATATAAAGGATAGAAGATCATTGATGCAAATCACACCAACAAAACAAAAACCTCTCACATCTTCTCTTGTAAATACATAAGAGTTTTATAAACTCTTTGTATTTTTATATTCTTCAAATATTTTGTAAACACCACAAAATATAGTGAATTGGTTCTCGGCTTCCTCCGCCCGTGGTTTTTCCCGATTTGGGTTTTCCACGTAAATCCTCGTGTCTCTATTTTATTTACTTCATTCGTATTTCGTTGTGATTATTACCGTTTGATAATTTTGATCCTATTCCGCATTGAGCTAATATTGTCTAAAGTCAATTCGGATCCGTCATATTTTACAACAATTGGTATCAGAGCATCCGGGTTTTGATATTAGCTTATCGGGATCACTTTATCAAGTAATTAATCATGTCTTCGGTGAAATACGATATTCCGCTGCTGGATCGGAATACCCGATTTCCGCTGTAGCAAGTAAAGATGAGAGATATTCTCATTCAGATGGATCTCCACAAAGCACTGTTAGGAATGGAGAAAATGCCGGCAACTTGGTCAACTGAAGAAAAGGAAATGAAAGATTTGAAGGCGTCGTCGCAGATCCGTCTGCATCTATCCAACGACGTTCTCCAAGATGTACTGAAAGAGACATCTGCGGCGGCTCTCTGGCTAAAACTCGAACAGCTACTAATGACGAAAAGCTTGCCAAACAAGCTACACCTGAAGCAAAGACTCTTCAACCTCAAGATGGGCGAGGGAAGTTCTTTATCTGATCACCTCTCTACTTTTAAAGAGCTTATAGGAAATCTGGAAAATATGGACGTCAAATATGAAGATGAAGATTTGGCGCTATTTTTATTATCATCACTCCCAGATCCCTATGATCACTTTCGTGATACCATTATCTATAGTCGAGATACTCTTGTCTTGGATGAGATAATGACCGCTCTTGATTCAAAAGAAAAGATGAAGCAGATTATTAGTGGCAGCAGCAACGATTCAAAAGCCGAAGGTCTCAACATTAGAGGGAGACCCAACGAGAGAGGTAATTCTTCACAAAACCGATCTAGATCTAAGTCCAAAGGCAAGCGCAAATATTGTAATTATTGTCATAAAAAGGGACATCTGATCGATGAATGTTACAAGTTGAAAAACAAGGAGAAGGAGAAGGCAACCATGAATGGTAAACCAGCAGGTACTACCGTAGAAGCTGATGTAGCCGAAACCGGTTCCGATGGCGAGCTTCTATCCGTTTCAGACTTCGGTTTAATTACCATGAGCGAGTGGGTTCTTGATTCAGCATGTACTTTTCATATGAGCCCCAACCGGAGTATTTTTCATACATATGAAAATGTTAACCAAGGACATGTCTTGATGGGCAACGATACTTCGTGCCGTATTATTGGACATGGTACAGTCAGGTTTCGCATGTTCGATGGTGTTGTTCGAACAATTGAAGATGTGAAGCATGTCTCCGGTCTTAGGAGAAATTTACTATCCCTCGGTACTTTTGAGAAGAAAGGTTACGAGTTTGTCGGCAAACACGGGAAGGTCCATATTTTCAAAGACGGTTCAACTGTCATCCGAGGAGTTCGGAGATCCGCGAACCTTTACATTATGGACGGACAAGTTATTTCTGGCGAAGCCTCGGTTAGTTCTAAATCCCTCTCCAATATTGATCATTCTCGCCTATGGCATCTCAGGCTCGGTCATATGTCATACCACGGTATGAGTGAACTAAGCCGAAGAGGGTTACTTGGGGAGCATAAATCAACTGAGCTTGAATTCTGTGAAGATTGTGTGTTCGAAAAGCAGAAGCGAGTAAGTTTTATCAGTGGCAAACATACGACAAAAGGACCACTCGACTACATACACTCGGATTTATGGGGACCAGCAAAGGTTACATTGAAAGGTGGAGCCTCTTATATGCTCACTATTATTGACGACTTCTCCAGGAAGGTATGGTCGTTCTTCTTAAAGACAAAGGGAGAAGTATTTTCAACCTTTAGGGATTGGAAAGTGTTAGTTGAAAAACAATCTGGTTTTGAAGTAAAATACCTTCGCACCGATAATGGACTGGAATTCTGCTCAGAAGAATTCAACTCCTATTGCCGTAAGGAAGGGATTACACGTCACCGCACTGTAGTCCACACACCACAGCAGAACGGCGTTGCGGAAAGAATGAACCACACCATCATGGAGAAGGTCCGATGCATGCTCTCTCACTCGAAGCTAGCAAAGTCTTTTTAGGCCGAAGCAGCTTCCACCGCATGCTATATTATCAACCGCTCCCCCTCTCGTACTATTAGAAAGAAGACTCCGTTTGAGCTATGGTCTGGTAAGCCTGCTGACTACACAAAATTAATACCGTTTGGATGTCCAGCATATGCACGGGTTGATAATGGCAAATTAGAACCAAGAGCCATTAAGTGCATTTTTATTGGATACAAGACAGGAGTGAAAGGGTTCAAATTGTGGAGCCCAGAGCTTATGAAAGTCATTACATCAAGAGATGTGACCTTTGATGAAAAAGCTATGCTCCATTCAACAACCAACGTTCAGGCCAAAGAAGATGAAAAATTGGGAGAAAAAGACAAAGCACAATTGGAGGTGGAGCTATCTTTTAACTCTTCCACCGATATGACTCATGAGGTTCCTGCAGTGTCTCAACCTTCAAGTAGTGAACATACTACTCTCCATGAGACCACTGCAACTCCATCTCAACCTCCGAGCCCATCCATTGCAAGGGATAGACCACGCAGACAGATTGTACCTCCAAAGAGGTATGCTCAAGTAAATTCTGTCGCATATGCTCTTACCGTTGCAAGTGAAGTAGAATCTGTTTTGGAACCTATAAGCTACAACGAAGCCATACATTCTAAAAAACTCGAATGAGTGGATGGTTGCCATGCACAATGAGATGGAATCTCTTCAGAAAAATGGCACATGGGATCTCGTTGTGGCTCCAAAGGGTAAGAAGACAGTTAAATGTAAATGGGTTTACAAGTTGAAGGAGGCTATTCATCCCGGTGACAAACCGAGGTACAAAGCTCGTTTAGTAGCCAAGGGCTACAGTCAAATCCCAGGTATTGATTATACCGACATTTTCTCTCCGGTTGTGAAACACACGTCAATACGTGTCTTTTTGGGATTAGTTGCCTCTCGTGACTATGAGTTAGAGCAACTTGATGTTACTACAGCATTCTTAAATGGTGTGCTTGAGGAAGAGATATATATGCAACAACCTGAAGGTTTTGTAGCTCCTGGCAAGGAAAGCTATGTGTGCAAATTGAAGAAATCTCTTTATGGCCTCAAGCAATCTCCGCGACAATGGTATAAAAGGTTTGACTCATTTATGACCAGTCACAAGCTGAAAAGGTGCACCTACGATAGCTGCGTTTACTACAAGAAGTGTGACGATGGCTCAATGGTCTATCTACTTTTATACGTGGATGACATGTTAATTGCAGCGAAGAATATAAAGGAGATTCAAAAGATAAAAGACCAGTTGAATGCTGAGTTCGATATGAAGGACTTAGGTGCTGCCAAGAAAATTCTAGGAATGGAAATAGTGCGAGACCGCAGTGCAAGAACTCTATACCTTTCTCAACAAAGCTACATTGAGAAGGTTCTGCACCGTTTCAATATGCATAATGCAAAAGAAGTCAGCACTCCTTTCGCAGCCCACTTCAAGCTATCATCCGCCTTAAGTCCTACCACCGAAGAAGATCTAGCATACATGGCAAAGGTACCATACTCCAGCGCTGTAGGATCTCTTATGTATGCTATGATTTGTACACGTCCAGATTTGTCATATGCGGTAAGCATGGTGAGCAGATACATGGCGAATCCAGGAAAAGAGCATTGGGCTGCTGTTAAATGGATTTTTCGGTACTTGCGAGGTACTTCCTCTTTATGTCTGTGGTTTGGCAAAACCGATAGTGGAGTACTTGGCTATGTGGATTCCGATTATGCAAAGGACTTGGATAAAAGACGATCGATTACAGGGTACGTATTTACTTTGGGTGATTGCGCAATTAGCTGGAAAGCGCAGTTACAGTCCACCGTAGCGTTATCCACCACCGAAGCCGAATACATGGCTGTTACGGAAGCAGTGAAAGAAGCCCTCTGGTTGAAACGGTTGATAGGTGAGCTTTCAAACAAGTTATCCGTTAAAACTGCTTTTTGTGACAATCAAAGTGCAATATTTCTGACAAAGGATCAAATGTTCCATGATCGAACGAAGCATATTGATGTTCGTTATCACTTCATCAGAGATGTTATTGCTAAAGGCGAAATTACGGTAAACAAGATCAGCACCAATGATAATCCTGCTGATATGTTCACTAAAAGTCTTCCAATAGCCAAGTTCAAAACATGTTTGGATTTGGTGGGTGTTTCTGATCGCATTTGAGCCTGATTAGGCTCGTGGTGAAGGAAGTATTTCATTTTCCAGGATCAATTTTTCTCTATATGGTGATTGCAGTTTTTTATGAAGTTTTGAAGTTTGAAGAGTTGTTGGTTTTACCAAATGGGTATACAAGGTTTGCTCAATTTTGAAGTCAAGGTGGAGATTGTGAATGCATGCCTTCAAGTTTGACAATCAACTTCAACTTCAACTTGGCTACTTCAACATTTGCAACTCAAGCTTAGAATTTTTTGTGGTTGTTCATATTTGTTTTCAACAATTGCAACCATGTTTTTTCTCTTGATTCACACTTCAATAAACCCTATATAAAGGGTAGAAGATCATTGATGCAAATCACACCAACAAAACAAAAACCTCTCACATCTTCTCTTGTAAATACATAAGAGTTTTATAAACTCTTTGTATTTTTATATTCTTCAAATATTTTGTAAACACCACAAAATATAGTGAATTGGTTCTCGGCTTCCTCCGCCCGTGGTTTTTCCCGATTTGGGTTTTCCACGTAAATCCTCGTGTCTCTATTTTATTTACTTCATTCGTATTTCGTTGTGATTATTACCGTTTGATAATTTTGATCCTATTCCGCATTGAGCTAATATTGTCTAAAGTCAATTCGGATCCGTCATATTTTACAACAAGATCATCATCTGGACATTTCGAAGAAAACTTTTGAGTGTATTCTTTCCTTCAAGTTTAATTGATTTAGATAATCCTTCTCATCTTTGTGTAGACAACTAGGTCAATATCTCTTTTTATATCTTTTTCAATCGATTTGTTTCATACTATAAAGTTTGATTGATTTTTTTCTGTATTATTAATATACGTAGATGATTGGACAAGACAAGCTGATATTATATGGCAGGTACCTTGCCATTGAGGTTATGGAAGCTTTGATCCGGTGAAGAGCCCATTGGTCGAACCCGATTCTCTTTTATTGTTCTGATAGTGCTAAACAAAACACAACAAACAAAAAAAACTTCACTCATTGATGTTAGAAAGCTCTCTGATGTTCCTACTATGGACTGTGGTGAAATTATTGAGGAGGAGAAAAGGGAATTGGGATGCTTGTAAGTTGTTCGATGAAATGTCAGGCCATACATGTATGAATTCCATCTTACACTTTCAAGGGAAATTTTATATTGACCAAGATATACAAGTAAACCAGAATCAAGTTATTTGTTAAAGTATCAAACACGTACCACCATACATTTTATTTGTTAAAGTATGACCAAGATGTACAAGTAAACTAGAATCAAGTTAATCTTAAATCAACATTTATCTTGCATTTAACAAATGCGTTGTTATCTGTATTTGTTATAGTTGAATCTTTATGCTTGTTGTTTCTGGCGGATTATACATTTCTTTACGCTTCAAAATTGATGATTTCATTTGATTCCTTTTTCTAGCCCGCTTATAAGGATTGTTTTCAAGTGGTTTCTATTTTTTATCATCTATTCACAAGGTTATATATATGAGATGTAATTGTAATGATTAGTTACTGACATAGTGGTAAATTGGGTTCATATATTGTCTTTTATTTCAAAATGTTATACTACAATTTTAGTTTTAGTTTGCCTTCAGAAAATGAAAATGAACCGTTTCTGTTCCAAATATATTTATTTGAAATGTAACATGCTTTTTCCAACATATTTAAGTGGTTGATACTGATCAATAAGTCTTATCAAGTTTGTAGGTTAAGGGCCGTTCAAAAAAAAAAAAAAAAAGTTTGTAGGTTAAGGGGTATTATCGGTATTTGATCGTTAGTTCGAGTATTTTTCCTTATTTGTCAAAATCTTTATATACTAACATACTCTTCCCTTTCCAGGTGAGATTCATGTGAAGGCTTATCGCGATAAATCATCTTCATGTGTATCTATGCTTGCTACACAAGATGTTTCCCAAAGGTGCAAGGTATTTAATTTGTTTGCATAACTTTATTTTATTTTGATCTGCATATATAACATTAATTGTCTTGTAGTAGTGTTTTTCCCTTTTTAGAAATTTAGAAAAAATGGTTAAATTTGGAATTGCCTTGAAAATTCTTTCCCAAAAGTTGAATTCTATCACTTTCGATCCTATAGAGGTCAAAAAAGTGATTACAAATGAATTTAGATTGTGTTTCTTTTTCTTTCTCCTAAAGTTCTATCTTTATAAATGATACTAGAAACATAACACGCTTGACATAAAAATAATATAGGGAAAATTTGTCAAAAGTTAAGACTGATACCTGATTAATGTTAGTCAGACAAAAATTTTTAATTCTTTTCCACCCAGTGACTCATTCTCAATCTATTGTCTCCAAAAATATTTTCAAATTTGTATTTATAAAAAAAATGATTACAAATATAGGGTAATTCTGTTTTGTCGTTTGTCATTATTCACATTCCAAATCCTTTAACAGATTTAGAAATGAAACAGAGGTGACGAAACCATTTTATACCAACCAAACTCATGACAGATTTCACATATTATCTGGTAAATTTTAACATTCATGCCTCTATTTCTCTCTATAATACAACTTTAAAATGATGAATTCCTAGAGCATTCACCTCAAAGTTAATATCATGGGGTTGGTAACAATCGTGCCCTAATTTTTTCAATTCCAATTCTTCTTAGTGTACGTGAATTAAAATTTCATCAATATAGGTGGCTCTATCGATTATGAATTTGGTTGACATATATACATAATCAATATTGTATATCACCAATGACGATTTTTTTAAGAATGAATTAACTTCTTGAAAATGTTGAACCAACAATCATCAGAAAAACCAAAGAGTCCGTGGTCTTCTAAATATTGATGTTTTTTCTCTTCTTTTCAGGATCACTGGACAACAATTACTAGAATTAATGAGCCAATGACGTTTGGCTATCAGATAAGCTCCCATATACGATATCAGTACATAATCAAGGGTATTTTATATCCTATTTAATGGCTTTAAGTACACTGTAGTTTATGCTAGCTTCTCATTGGGAATTCAAGCGAAGTAATTATAAGCTTAACCACACTATAACATATCCGTATATTACATTGAGACGAGGGGAACAAAATTTTGACCCATTTAATCAAATTGGATTGATTTAGGCCATATTTGATCTCCTTTGGGACAAAGACCAAGTTAAACGGGCCTATATTTCTTAGTTTTAGCCCACCCAAACGTGTGGAACAACCTTTTTGGAAAAAATATCCTTTGCGTTTTGCCCCAATAACCATCTCCCATCTTCTTTCATGTCAAATCCCTATAAACTCAGCTCCCTTCTCTTTATCCTTTCCTCACTTTCCAAGAAATAGCAATGTACTTCCGTTTATTTGTTTATTATAGCGCCTACTTTTATTTTTTTTCTTATTAGGACGTACTTTGAAAAAGTGATAAATTCTTTGTATTTGGATGGCACTGCTATCACTGGCTATCTTTTCTATATTTCCATGTCTATCTCTCAAAATCTTTGTAATTGTAGGATGATCAATCAGTGGTTCAACTTTCAAGACCCAGTATTATAGGGCTTCATCTGAAGGAGGTTCAACAATTAGTCCAGGTATGAGATCCCTAATTTTTTTTTTCTTTTCTAACTTCTAGGTAGGTAAGAATTTTCTTGTGTAACATCTCTTCTTGTGCTCTTTCTCTGGGTTGTAATATACTTTTTTATATAGTTCGAGACTTCGAGTATATAAAGATGAGCATGTTTATGTGTAAAAGAATAAAAAAGACACATATGAGGCGATAAGCACCACAAATTATGGCGAAGATAGTTGTTGCCCTTTAAAAGGCAAGGTTTGTTAATAAAAAGGCAAGGTTTTCCAACATTCATATCAGTTGTAATTAATTTTGTTAAACGAAATTGATTGTTTCTTACCAGTAATGTAATGATATTACTACTGATGATGTTGGTTTGATGTGATGACTACAAGGTTGTAGATAGCAATCCTTATGGAAAACTCATGAAGTTGCATCAGATACTTGTCGTAGACAGTTATGAAAGAATACAAGAATTTTCGGTAGCCATAGTTGTCTGTAATGAAACCGTTTTTTTCATTTTTAAACTTTCACCATTCTTTGGACTGAATTACCCCTTCCTTTAGATTCCCAATACACATGCTTATTGAATGATTAGATATAAAACAAATGCAAGTGCGATATTATATATCATTGAATCTAACCTTGCTTTTATATCTTATTATATAACTATATCTGGGTCGTGCTTTAGCACGGCCTGAAAAACTTCCTAGTATATATATATATATATATATATATATAGATTGTATACCAAGGGATCATATATTCATTAGACACGTGTATGTTAATTAAGCAAAAGAAATAAATGAATAAATGAAGTACTATGACTCATAGGATTAAATTGATGCCACATATACGAATCGTAGGTATCAAATGAGATGTGTTACTCATAGAGGATACTTAGTCAATTATGAAGAGTACGTGTCAAATTTTTGGAAAACCTTGAGTTCAAAGTTTTAGTTAGAGAAATTTGTCAAACAGTCCTTATATTTTGGTACTATTTAAGAAAAAGTTCTTACTGAATTTTATTTTGTGATTTAATCATCTAAACCTGCAAAAATTTGTGAAAAAACTATTTTCACTTGATTTAACAGGTCAGGGGTTAATTCACAAGTATAACGATTTTACAAGGACTTTTTCGTAAATTCTACAAATAGTTTTCATTTTTGTAATTGACATAATTTTTACATACGATGTTCAAATTCAACAAACTTTATATCCTTAGAAACGTTGTAATTAGTACTACAACTTTGTTTTACAACTTTTGTCTGAATATGTTAAGATGTTTTGTTACAAACCATTAAACATGAACACAAACAATTTATATCACTTTTTAGTTATTTTCAAACATTCATCTCTTTCATTATAACTCAAATTCACCTGAATTTTGTTCCTATGTTTTTTTATTTCAAATAATACAATTTTCATAATGATGACGTTTCCTCATTCCTCATAGATTTTGAGATATATAGCTATAAACTTGGTATCCATAATAATTCAACATTCCATGTGTTTCAACACTTATTTTCATATGAGCATATCTTTTGCTATGCATATCCATTTCAATTGATTCTTTTTCCTTTGTACTCTTTGGAATATATACGAAAACTTTCATATTAAAAGTTTTTTTTAATAACTTCAGATCTTGATTTATTCATCTTCAAACATGGCCTCAGGTGAATCTATGGAATTTTGAGACATATAGCTATAAACATAGCTTTAGATCTTAATAACTTCAGATCTTGACTTTTGATATACACATCCATTCCACTTGATTCTTTTTCTTATCTTTTGCTATACACATCCATTTCAAGTAATGATAGAAAATAAGTTTTATCAAAAGGCCATGTTTGGAGATGAATAACTCAAGATCTGAAGCTATTAAGAAGACACTTTTTAAATGAAAGTTTTAGTATATATTTCAAAGAGTACATAAAAAAAGAATCAAGTGAAATTAATGTGTATAACAAAATATATGCTTGTTTGAAAATGAGTGTTCATACGCATGATCAAAATATAATGACTTTTTGACAAATTTCCCTTTAGTATAAGTAGGAACGTCTAATATGATTCTCAACAAATACGTTTATTCGAATTCATTATTATATAACTAAAATAATATTAGTTATAATATAACATACGTTTATTCGGTTGAAAACCGCTTTTATATCGGACGAACGGAACACATGAAATCATTAGTAATACGTTATTGTATAACGAAATTACTATTAGGTATAACATATGTTTTTCGGTCGCTAACGACTTCTATATTAGAACTATGAAATATATGACATAACTAATAATATGTTATTATATATAACAAAAATATTATTAGACATATTTGAACTTATGGTTATTATGATTAGTAACGTTAGATGTTATTTTTACCGTTTAGATCGAGAAGTCACCATAGGGGCTATTCAAGAAGTGATACATATACACGTTATTTCAGGTGAGTCATGTTGTATTCTCCCAAAACTGAGTGCAGGTCAAAATTATATTAATTTTGATGGTTATACATCTTTAAAAAGTTTGGTATCAATGTCGTTTTTGGCATATCATGACATAAAGAATATTATTTGCAATACATTATTAATGTTTGCTTTTTATTCATTAATATGCATACTTGGAAAGTTCAAAACAATTCTTTTATAGAATGTTTTATTTATAACAAACACCTTTTCCATTATGTGTTATTATTGATTAAAAATAATAAAATTATGACTTAAATGTTAAAGGATATATGTTGGATTATGTTCGGAAATGCACAGTTACTCATTTGAAGGTTTCGGCCGACGCGAATTAGTAATCTCCATGGATAGCGCACATTTGATGTCACGAATGACATCAGAGTTGTAGTTGCGAGCTATGACTCGGGTGATAGGCATAGAGTCCGGAGGTACCACCGACTCCAGGACCGCACTCCCACTGATCCGGGGGATGCTGAAATTAGCCTAACGGTCAATAAAATTTGTTTGTGCTATTTCATTCATACCGAAAAACCCGCCGAGGGTTATGGATGTTCTAACGGAAGCCGCAGAGGGTTACAGATTAAACAAAAACAAGTTTGTGATTTATTGGCAATATAACTGGAACATGCAAAATGTTGATACACAAATGAGTTTTCTTAAACTATAAGCAACACCGTATATTTTGATATTGCTAGAATTTACACTTGATCGAAGAGTTTTAAATATTTTATTATTTCGTAAACTCATGAGCTCACCAGGCGTAAAGCCTGACTTTTTTTATAAATCGACTTGTTCTCAGGTTCAGGAGATTTTGTGGGGTCTAGAGGGTAAAGCTAAGATACCCTAGGACATATGTAGGATTTCTGAAAGGATGATGCTTGTTGGAAGATAGACTCGTGAGAAAATAAAGTAACGCCGGTGTTTGTAGACTATTTAGCCAAATGTATTTTTGCTTTCGATAGAGCACACTCTGATATTTTAAATAAAATTTTTAGATCATTGGGACGATGTATATATATTTGTTAGAATTCCTATCTTCCAAGAAATAAGGGCATTACAAGGTGGTATCAGAGCTTTAGTTTAAGTGAACTAAGTTTGCCTTAGAAAGGATGACTTAGATTTAAACTGGGGATACTAGGTAGAACACTATGATGATTTCACTAATTATTGATCTCTGGCGTAACCATATGGAATGGTATATACGAAAGATAAAATGGCTTGGCCACCCATGATACCTACCTGACCATTCTATTTGGAAGCAAAAGAAAGTGACGAGAATTTGTAACATCAATAGTTATTAGTGATTTTCATATTTACTTGTTGTTTTACCTAACACTTTATTACATATATCATGCTAGTGTTCTAATAATTATAGTTATCTTGTATTATGAAACAACTTAAAAAATCATGTTAAATCATGATAAATGAGGATCGTCAAGTCTTAGTAACAGTAGGAAGCCAAGTAACACAAACCCAAGTCAACAAGTGAAAGATTTCACATATGGTCTAATACGAGGATTGAGGAACCTCAATTTCAGAGTCCGTACGATCGGAGTCCTTTTACTAGGAGAGTAAAGGACCAAGCTACAACAATAGCTGAAATTATACAGTATATGGAAGGTATCACACATGTACAAATGTGAAAATGATTGTAAGAATCAATCGTTAAAGCCAATGATGATGTTATCAATAATGCGCTAAATCGGTATACAAGTAAGTACTTTCTACATAACATCTTTCTTAAGAGTAAACCACCCAAGTTTAGTTTTGATAGTAATCATAAAGCTTATAAGGATTGGTTTAGTGAAATTGAGTAATTCTTAGGATCAAGTGGATGTATAAACCACCAAAAGGTCTTATATGCTACTCAAATAATGAAAGATTAAGTCTTTAATTGGTTTAACATTACACATCAAGTATTGGGTTCAATTCTTGTAACTTAAGTGACTTGGTACACATTTAAGGGTATGATAAGGGAGGAACATTGTTCCCAAAGAACCTTTGATGAGAAAGGAAAGCAAGTTTTGAGGTATTATGATGAAATATTGAACGACGAATAAATACTCTAGTATATGTATGGTTTGTTGAGTTTCCTTTGAAGAAGAAAAATGATACACAATGGATAACTACAAGAAATAAGAATGTCAAGGCAATAACCTTACAAGAAGCAATCATAGGATTGCAATGGCTAGAAGATGGCTTCTATCCAAGAAAGATTGAAAATAAAGGTTAATAAGAGAGTCTTGCACAAGAAAGACTATAATTAGAAAAGAATGTTATAGGTGCAAACATGGTGGGTACATTCTACAAGATTATTCACGATGAGGAATGTGAATAATGAAAAATGAGTGATATTCATCTACTTGTATAAAGCAATACGTAAGGCTGATTGTTCACATAAAATTCAGAAAGACTTAGGAACTCTCTAAGATATCTCCAAGTATAAACTTAGTCAAGTATTTGATGTTTTAGTATGAGATGAAAAAATGCATAGTATATAATGTCTATGGTTGTTGATAGAGACATAGGATTCTAAGATGTATTATGAAAAAAAAACGATTAGGATTGAAAAGAAAGGATATATTGAGGTTTAGCAAATAGGTGCTCCCATTGGTTGAGATATGCATTTAGTCTATAATATTTCAAGGGTATAAGGGTTAAGAAACGATATATGTGACATTTTACCTTAGACTCTATTGTTAAATTTATAAGGCTAGACACTATATAAGGAGATGTAATCCATACATGAAAAGCTTAGGTATTGAAGTATCTAAATGGTAAGAAGGATGTGAAAGTGTTTGTGAGATTTAAGGCAATTGACTTGATCATTGAATCTAATAAGAAATTATCTGATAGGGCTTTAGGAACGAATTTAAAGAATTAATATTCTATGTTTTACAAAGTTTAGTAATATTGTAAGGGAAATTAGTGATATAATGTTGATTACAATGATAAGTGGAAGTTTGATTCTAAAGTTGTTAGAGTAAACAACTTACAGAAATAGATGAATGGTTTTATATTCCATATGTTTTAGGAGTTTGGAATTAAAATATGAGGAAATGATAGTAGTCCATTATGGAAACATGAACCAACCAATAGGATGATAAGAAAGAATGAATGGCAAAACATATATTAGAAAACGTTCTTTTATAAGCATAAATAGAATTAGTGTAAGAATATAGCCTGATTATTGGAATATATATTGATCGAATTAATGAGAATAGAGATATATGTATCAATGTCTTGAGGATTCTATGATTATGATAAGGTGAAATAAATACACCAATGGTTAGGGTTTGGATAATTGAGCATTAAGCAAGTATATATGCTTTGAGGAAATGATTAGTGCAATGTCATTCAGTATGGATAATTAGTGTCAATGATCTAGGAACATATAATGACATATTGATTATGGAAAAGTAAATGATTGATAATACTATGGTTATGTATGCATTGTAAATTAGTATTACTAGGAAGTCAAAGATTATGTAAGCCTTAGGTGTCATAATCAAACATTAAAGGTATAGGTTGATATCGATTTAGTCATAATGTCGTGGTATATGATGATAACTATAGGTATGAATAATAACACGTGATATGCACGGAGACATGACATGATATTTTTTTAGAGATGATTAAGTATATAAATGTAAAATCATGTAAAAGATTTTATTATAACTGATACATTAAGATGTAAGGAGGATTACCGTATCACTCTATCTGGATATTCAATAATCAAGGTCATAGAAAGATTTAGAGAAGTATAAGTTGAAGATCTCAAAAAACAACATCTAAGAAGTAATGTAATAAGAAAATATGTAAGGCTTAAAATGGTTTCAAGAAAGTAATTATGTTCCCAATATTGGAAACGTCCATAAGATACCATTATAAGACTCATGAATATAATGGTATTTCGTTCATCTATAGGATTTGATGCTATAGTATTGATTCCATGTGATGAAGTCGGACATGGTTAGGTATGTATAGAAGCGTTCGAGATGTCGTTCAACAATTGGTATACATAATTAGACAAACCTATTGGAAATAGGGTTATGTCATAATGGGTTTTGCAGCCACTAAAGGGCTATGATTCAATATGGGTAGCTGTTGATAAATTTATTAAAAGTGTATACTTCTTACCAAAGAAAGAAATGTGGTAGATAGACAAGATTATACAAGTCATACATTAACGAAATTATATGAGGCATGGATTACCATTATTATTAAACAAAGATACTCGCTTCACCTCCAAGGTCTGGGAAAGTTTACAAAGAGAACTAGGGACAAGAGTAAATGTAAGTACATTTTTTCATCCCCAAATAGATGGGAAAAAAAAGTAAAAGGAAATCCAGACACTTGGTGATATGCTTCGATCATGCTATCGATTTTAGGAGAAGTTAGGAAACACACATACCACTGGCAGAATTTCCCTACGATAATAGCTATCATTCTAGCATTAGCATGATGCCAATTGAAGCTGTTTACGAATAGGAGTGTAGAGCTCCAGATGAACCAAAAATAACATGATCCATTGAAAAAATTTCTAAAAAACATATTGATAAATCATTTTTTAGTTAATCAAGTTTTTATTCACGTTACGGACAATTTTAGTGAATGACAACAAAATTATCATAAAAATTAATCATCAAGTTGGTTTTTCGAGAATTTTTTTTTGTGAATCATGTTATTTTTGCATCATCTATTGATTCATTTTGTTGTTTCGCCAAAAAAAAATGTAAATACAAAATTTCTTTCATTCCTACCAAAAACTCACTTTTTACAGATTCATATATATATATATATATATATATATATATATATATATATATATATATATATATATATATATATATATATATATATCGCACACCAAGGGATCATATATTCATTAGACGTGTATTTTAAGCAGGGGCGGAACCTTTAAGGGGTCAGGCCCTGTTTTTTCAGCTTAATAACTTGCTAAAAGTCTTCAAGAGCTTGGTCTTCCAACGATTCCCCTCTTGCTGATGTAGTTGAAGTAGGATGCCGCACCAGAAAAAGTCAAACAAATTTTCAAACGGCCAAAAAAATGGTAAGTTCGTGGGGGTGGATCTATTCCTCATGACTGATCTAAAATATTTAACCAATCTTATTTGCACTCAAAAATTTAAAAAAAAATAATAATAACATAGACTGCTTTAATAAAAAAAAACAACTCCTATTCAATCTTTAACTTTTATAACCCAACGAAAATAGATGAAAAGGAAACTACAAGTAAAAACTACAAAACCCTAATTGTGCCGCTATGGTCTTGTATTGTCGTTTTGACGTTAGGAACTGACAAAGACTCCTGTAATCCGCTGCCTCTATACATGAACGGCCTCTTGCTGTCTTGCCCACTGAGGTTTGTATAATACTTTCTTTGACAGCTTCAACATCTTGTTCTTCTTGTCTCTTTGACGTATTTTTTTTTTTTTTTTTTATAAATTGTGATATGGTCCGTCAACATATATGGTGTGTAAATAGATATAGTAAAGAGATACAGCTATAAGATTAGTGAAGAGATATGGTCAGTGTGGTGTCAATCTGGAACAGTAAAAACATAAAGCTTTTGTCTTTTGCATACTTGGTGTGTGTGCTGTCAATTCAATATTTTTCCACTTCAATATTTTTCCACTGTGATTTTATATTAGCATAATATAATGTTTTATGTTATAATAACCGACGATTGACTATACCAAATAAATACGGAGTATTGTTATTTATTAATGAAGATGAATAAAACAATAGAGTAATATGTGTTTGGTAACTAAAAAGAGTTCGATAAGATATTGATTCAATCAAACATAATATATTTATATTTTAAACATGAAATATAGTTGTTATCACTACTTGATAAATTGACTACCAATATTGATATTGCGTATAAAAATATAGTTGTTGGGTTTTGTTTTTGAAGCATTATTTTCGGCCCCTAGTTATTATATTCGTGTTCCTCCCCTTTTTAAGTAAGCAAAAGAATTAATTGAATAAATGAAATACTATGACTCATAGGATTAAATTGATGCCATAGAGAATAGGATGTATGAATCGTAGGTATCAAATGAGACGTGTTACTTATAGAGGACACTTAGTCAATTATGAAGAGTACGTGTCAAATTTTTGGATAACCTTTAGTTCAAAGTTTTAGTATAAATAGGGATGTTTAATATGATTCTCAACAAAACAAATTCCATCAAAATTTTCGAAAAAATTTGACGGTATTATTGAAAAAAGGATTATAATTTTGAATATTAATTAGAGATATATGATTTTAAATTATGAAGTTTTTTATAAATAATTTTTATCGTTATTATCATTATAAATTTAAGGTGTTAAACCATTTTTATAATTACGTTGTTAACATTTTATTTTTAGCCGTATCATTCTATCAATTTAAAGATATTTTCAAATACGTTATTATATAACTAAAATAATATTAGTTATAATATAACTTATGTTTATTCGGTTGAAAACCGCTTTTATATCGGACGAACGAAATATATGAAATCATTAGTAATACGTTACTGTATAACGAAATTACTATTGGGTATACCATATGTTTTTCGGTCGCTAACGATTTCTATATTAGAACTATGAAGTATATGAAATAACTAATAATATGTTATTATATATAACAAAAATATTATTAGACATATTTTAACTTATGGTTATCTTGATTAGTAACGTTAGACGTTATTCTAACAATTTAGATCGAGAAGTCACCATAGGGGCTATTCAAGAAGTGATACATATACGCGTTATTTCAGGTAATTCATGTTGTATTTTCCGAAAACTGGGTGCACGTCAAAATTATATTAATTTTGATGGTTATATATCTTTAAAATGTTTGGTATCAGTGACGTTTTTGGCATATTATAACTTAAAGAATATTATTTGCAATATATTATTAATGTTTGATTTTTATTCATTAATAAGTATACTTGGAAAGTTCAAAACAGTTCTTTTATAAAATGTTTTATTTATAACAAACACCTTTTCTATTATGTGCTATTATTGATTTAAAATAATAAAATTATCACTTAAATGTTACAAGGATATATGTTAGATTATGTTCGGAAACGTACGGTTACTCATTTGAAGGTTTCGGTCAACGCGAATTAGTAATCTCCATGGGTAGCGCCCATTTGATGTCACGAATGACATCAGAGTTGTAGTTGCGAGTTATGACTTAGGTGATAGGCATAGAGTCCGGAGGTACCACCGACTCCAGGACCGCACTCCCAGTGATCCGGGGGGATGCTGAAATCAGCCCAACGGTCAATGGAATTGCTTTGTGCTATGTCATTCATACCGGAAAACCCGCCGAGGGTTATGGATGTTCTAACGGAAGCCGCAGAGGGTTACAGATTCAACGGAAACAAGTTTGTGATTTATTGACAATATAACTAGAACATGGAAAATGTTGATACACAAAAGAGTTTTCTTAAACTATAAGCAACACTGTATATTTTGATATTGCTAGAACTTACACTTGATCGAAGATTTTGAAATATTTTATTATTTCGTAACCTCAAGAGATCACCAGGCGTAAAGCCTGACTTTTTTTATAAATCGATGTGTACTCAGGTTTAGGAGCTTTTGTGGGGTCTAGAAAGGGTAAAGCTAAGATACCCTAGGACAGATGTAGGATTTCTAAAAGGATGATGCTTGTTGGAAGATAGAATTGTGAGAAAATAAAGTAACGCCGGTGTTTGTAGACTATTTAGTCAAATGTATTTTTGCTTTCGATAGAGCACACTCTGATATTTTAGATAAAGATTTAGATCATTGGGACGATGTATATATATTTGTTAGAATTCCTATCTTCCAAGAAATGAGGGCGTTACAGTTCTCTTCAGAGATACCCTATTCACAATGAGGTGACCTTCTTGTACTTTGTGTGTGATGCAATGGTACTTTCTATCGATATGTTTACACTTTCCATGATCTCTCGGTTCCTTATTCAAGGAAACCACTCCTTCATTATCGTTGAAAAGTTCCATTGGCTCCTGAATGGTCGGGACTACTCCGAGGTCACCGATGAAATTCTTCAACCAAGCTGCTTCCTTTGATGCTTCACTTGCAGCTATGTACTCTATTTCACAAGTTGAATCAGCCACCGTGTCCTGTTTGGAACTCTTCCAAGTTAACGCTCCACCATTTAGAAGAAACACCTAACCTGACTGAGAACGAAAGTTGTCTATATCTGTCTGAAATCTAGCATCACTATACCCACTCACACTCAACGTATCGCTGCCACCAAGGACTAAAAGCATGTCCTTCTGTTAGGATTCTGATTGTGATGAAATTTGATATCTGAAGTACCTATGTTGATGACCGAAGCTTTTGAGGAATGCGAAGTGAGAGGTTGATACGAATCCGGTGATGATACGAAGTTGGTGTGCTTATCAGAAGACAGTTATGTTTAGTACTTATCTTTTGTTAGAGATAATGTCTAGGGTTTTAGTACTTATCTGTAACTGATTGGGTTTAGTGTTTATCCAATTAGATCTTAGTATATAAACACTATCAACCCTAGATATCTAATATGTACTTTTACACAGTCGCTTATTCATTGTAACGTTCTTAATAGTTGCTCGTCATAAAGATTTAGAGCACTATCTTTTTACTTTGAATAAAATCATTCGACTGGTTGAATATTCATACACTTGTTCTCGTTGTTTGCTTTCATTGGTTAATTAGTCTTACAAGTGGTATGAGAGCGGGTTGTTTGCTGATCTGAGTTTTAATCTTGATAATTTTCCGGCAACGATCTGAAACTTTAAATGGCTTACAACGCGGGCAACGCTATGATGAATTACGTAGCCCTACTTGGTTCCAGCAACAAGGCACCAATGCTGATTCCTAAACACTACGATCAATGGGCTGATCATATGGAGGATCACCTTTCTGGTATCGATGAAGATCTGTTAAGATCACTGAAGGAAGGTCCGTTTACTGCTAATGTTTAGACCATATTTGCTTATAAATCTGGTGAAACTACAACTCCTCCTGTTGAAACTGAAGCCGTCATTGCTGCGAACAAGAAGAAGATAGAGAATGACAAAAGATGCATGATAGAAATGAAAAGTGGTCTACCTCCTGTCGCCTTCAACCTGATCCGAAGGTCAAAATCAGCAAAAGAGATTTGGGACAGACTGAAGATGCGATACGAAGGTAGTGATGTCATGAAAAATAGAATTGTCAACAACATACTGGCTAATTTTAGCAACTTCAAACAACTGGACAATGAGAAGATTGATCAGACTTTCGAAAGGTTTACTGATGTGGTTTATGAAATAGAGAAATATGGAGTTTCAAAAACTTCGCATGAGACAAACTTTCGATTCATGCAATGTCTCCGAAGGGACTGGAAGCAAATCACCATGATGGTGAGAGCTCATGAGAAGATCAACTCTTACTCGCTCGAAGAACTCTACAATCTGCTGAAATCATACGAATATGATGTTTTGGTTGAAGCTGTTGATCCACCCAATGCTGGCACTCTTGCTTTTGTTTTAAAAACTATCCGATGATGTCACTGAACTCCTCAACCTGAAAAGAAGTTGTTAGGTGATTCTGGATACGACTGTAACAACTGCTATGGAAAGAATCATCTAGCCAAAGACTGTATGTTGAAGAAGGAAAATGAGAAAAAGGAAAGAGTCAAAGACGAAGCATACTATACGAAGAAGCTGGAAGAGGTTCGGGCGAAGACTCAAAGCCTATCACTCGTTGCTCCTAATAGTGGAGATGGCACTTACCAGATTTGGTCATCTGGTTCGGATGATGATGAAATTCGCAGACCTACTCATCGGGCAATCTTTGCAGTACATACCGGCCATGGTATATGGTCAGAAGATGAGAGTTCGGACGAAGAGGAAGAAAACAAGTACACTGGTGTCTTTCTCATGGCACAAGGAACAAACTCCTCGTCCAATGCTCGCCTTACCATTCCAGAACAGGTATCACTCTTACTTCAAAACTTTAATGTTCCTGAAGAACTTTTCATTAATGACCTTAACGAAATTACTTCTGACTGTCTGCATATGAATCAACTACTTGTTTCAGTAAATAGTGATGCTTCTCAGGCAAAGGAGGAAGTAATTTCGCTCAAGGGAAATGTAGAAGGAATGTGTGGCACATTAGAGAAGAGTCAACAAAGAATAGATATATTAGAAGAAAGTAGGGAACAATACATTAAAAATAATGAATTATTATTAAAACAAAGGAATATTTTTGTGAAACTGCTAAATGATTATATGCCTATATTACACGTATTTATCATTCTTCGGATATTGCTTTAGATCGTCACAAAAAATTGTTACCTTTTATTGAGTTTAAGCTACAAGATGTAGATTCTCTTTCTCATGAATGTGAATCTATTGTTTCATCAATCGAAACTCCAAACCCAACTTATGCTCATGGAGTTGTTCCATTTGAAAATTTTTTAAGTTCTAATGATCTGTTAAAAGTAATGGATAATTCTCTACCCACAATTCCTCTAGCAACTAAAAGTCATTCTGAGAACATTATTGTTAATGCTTCTGATGATGATTCTGATTATGATATTGAGGAAATAGACTACATTAATTTATCTCAACAAAAAACTTCCTCAGTCTGTTCTTCAAACCAATCTGAATCTTTTGCAACTAAAGAAAGCAACATTAGCTATTCTGAGGTTACACATGACTCTTTGGATAATCAACCTAAATCTTTTCAAATTCTTGAAACTTCTGCTGATTACTCAAAAGTTATTACTAATAAATCCAAAAGACTTGTCACACTAGCATGTACGTATCCAAAAGTTGCTAACTTCAAAAACACATTTTTTATTAAACAATGTGTAAAACTTGAAGAGAACTGCGAACTGCTTTCGTTAATAAAAGATGACAATATAAATGTCACATCCGAAGGTTTCATCTCATATGATAAAGTGCTTGAAAATAATTTAAATGCAGAAATAGAGTTCAAAATCAATACACAAAAACAAGAAATGCATCAGATGAAAAACACCTTCGGACGTCATAATAATCAAACTTTTTCAAATAAGCGAAAATTTTCAAATACTCAAACTTTTTCATATAAGCAAAATTTTTCGAATAATCAAGCTTTCTCAAATAATTGAAAATTCACTAATAATAGAAATCTTTCAGTTAATCAAAATCAACCAATTGATCAACCTTCTTCTGTTGAACAACACAAACAATTCTACGATAATAGACGAAGGAAAAACTATCGTGATTCCCAAAACAAAAAGAAAGCATTTCGAAATAAAAAAAATCGTCTGTTGTCAAAAACTCTTCAATAAAACCTCAGAAAATCGTTTTCGAACCTGCCAAGCCTGTTTGTTCAAACAATAAGTATGAAAAAGCAACTAAGAAAACTTTTACCAAGGGAAGCAACCTAGTAGACACGTTTCATGTTTGGTTTGACAATAATATGGATTTGTTTAAAGATAAAGCTTAACAATTCAAGATTTCAAAGTTGCTTATGAAGAGTTTCTATGTGAATCTACTCAATGTAGTACTTCGTCTGGGGATACTCTCTTTTCAAACCAAAAATATGTTCCTGTAAAACCCAACCCACTTCCAACGTTGACTCCTAAAACGCAAAAACCAAAGAAAATTTTGAAATGGGTTCCAAAAGTCACTAAAACTCGAATAATTAAACCCACCATCGGGTCAAATATTGCTTCTACTTCTGGCACCAAAAAGGATGATATGATCGCATCATGGATCTAGGATCCGAATACTTACCCTCAAGGACCCAAGCCATGTTGGGTACCTAAACTCTCTCTCTAAATTGTAGGTAATGATCAATGAGCAGTACGATAAGGAATGGTATATCGACAGTGGTTGCTCACGGCACATGACGGGGAGGATAGAGTACTTAAGGGATTTCAGAAGTTTAGAAGATGGAGCAAATGTCAAGTTTAGGAACAACGAAACATGTCCCATAAGAGGCTATGGGAAATAACCAATGGCAAATTTACAATCAATCGAGTAGCATACGTAGAAGGACCTAAACACAATCTAGTCAGTGTCTCACAACTACTTGTGGGAACTGGTCTAAAAGTCTCATTCGATGAAGCTGGAAGTGTAATTAAGAAGAAAAAGACCAAGGAAGTCCTGCTAAAATCTTCAAGGAAGGGTGAAATGTACCTACTGGATATGTAACCAATTGTTGGGACACCTTCCATCTTCCTACTCTCAAAAGCCCCTTCAGATCTCAGCTGGTTATGGCATCGGAGGCTATCTCATCTGAACTTCAAGAATATCAACAAGCTTGTTGCTCTTGACCTTGTCCGAGGTATGCCTACACTGAAGTTTGATAATGACACTTTGTCTGCTGCCTGCGAGCATGGGAAGAAAAAAGGTCAAGCTCATCCGATTACCATAGACTCCAAGATCACTAAACCTCTTGAACTGTTACACATTGATATTTGTGGTCCCTCAATGGTCGAATCTCTTGGAGGAAAGAAATACATATTAGTTATTGTGGATGACTTCTCACGATTCACATGGGTAATCTTTCTACGACAAAAGTCAGACACACCCGCAGAACTCATAGCCTTCATCAAGAAAATCCAACTCCATTTAAAGAAACCAGTACGAGCGATCTGAAGTGACAATGACACTAAATTTAAAAATCAAACAATTGACTCGTATCTGAAGGAGGATGGCATTACTCATAATTTTTCAGCCCCTATACTCCACAGCAAAATGGTGTAGTTGAGCGAAGAAGTCGATCCTTATGCGAAGCTGCAAGGACCATGCTTGACTATGCGAATCTTCCAATGTACTTCTGGGCCGAAGCAGTTGCAACTGCATGCTTCACCCAAAATCGATCCTACATTCACAGACGCTTCAACATCACTCCATACGAAGTCATCAACAAACGTAAACCAAATGTCAAATACTTCCATGTCTTCGGTTGCCGATGCTTCATCATGAGACTTAAACCTGGTCTACGAAGTTTGTATCTAAATCTGATGATGGTGTTTTCCTTGGCTACTCACATTTTGTGAAAGGATATCGTGTACTAAATAAGACAACACGGAAGATCGAGGAAACTTTCAATCTAACGTTTGATGATCACTATATAAAGAAATCAAAAACACTCTTTCTTCGCTCCTCTATTTTTCTAGAACAACCAACCAAAATTATACCTCTAGACTCCTTCAATGTTGATTTTTCCTTCCTATTTGACAGTCCTGATCATGCGATAGATGCTGAAACAAATGCAAAGGACAATAATATTCTAGAAATCAACAAGCTCACCGATGCTCCTCCCACCACCGAACCTTCCAAAGAAAAGCCATCTTCGGTTGAGGGGGAGTCAGATACAGAGGAAGTGGATGGAGAAACTCTACCAGAATATGATCCTGCTTACCCACCTCTTGAAAAATGGACAAGAGATCATCTGAATACTCAAGTAATGGGTAATCCAGATGAAAGGGTACTTACTTGTTCTCAATAAAAAGCTAAGCAAAATGAAATAAACAAACGATTGGACTATTGCATGTTTAATGTCTTCATTTCAAAAGTAGAACCTAAAACTGTAAAAGATGCTTTTCAGCACTCAGATTGGGTTGAGGCCATGCAGAGTGAGTTGGCTGAATTTGAACGAAACAAAGTGTGGCGTTTAATTCCTAAACCAACCAACTCCTCCGTAGTAGGTCTAAAATGGGTCTTTCGAAATAAACTTGATACAGAAGGTAACATTGTCCGAAACAAAGCTAGACTAGTTATCAAAGGATATTGTCAGCAGGAAGGAATCGATTATGATGAAACCTTCGCCCTTGTTGCCAGACTTGACTACGTCCGAATCTTTTTGGCATTTGCTACCCATAAAGACTTTGATGTCTATCAAATGGATGTCAAATGTGCATTTTTAAATGGAGAACTTGAGGAAATAGTGTATGTGGAACAACCACCTGGTTTTATAAACGGAAAATATCTAAATCACTGTTATATCCTTGACAAGGCAGTCTATGGGCTAAAGCAAGCACCAAGGGCATGGTACGAAACTTTAACCCGGTTTTTAAAACAAACAAACTTCAAACAAGGTTCTGTTGATCCCACTCTTTTTAGAAAGAAAGTTGGTCATCATCTCATGTTAGTTCAAATCTATGTGGATGATAACATCTTCGGATCAACAGACCCTGAACTTTCAAAAGATTTCGAAACTCTCATGAAAAGCAAGTTTCAAATGAGCATGATGGGAAAGATAAATTTCTTTCTCGGACTACAAGTGAGACAAACATCCGAAGGCATCTTCATAAACCAAGAAAAATATACACGAAGCCTGTTGGAGAAATTTAGGATGGAAAACTGTTCAAATGCGAAAGTTCCCATGGCTGTTGGTACAAGACTTACACCTTCGCTTGACAAACCGGTGGTTTATCAGAAAGTCTACAGGAGGATGATCGGTTCCTTACTCTACTTAACTGCCAATCGCCCAGATATCATGTTTTCAGTTTGTAATTGTGCACGATATCAGGCGAATCCAAGAGAACCCCATCTAGCTGCAGTCAAGACAATCTTTCGCTATCTTCATCATACTCCTTCTCTTGGTTTATGGTACCCAGCCAACTCAGGTTTCTTTCTTCAAGCCTACTCCGACGCTGATCTGGGAGGGTGTGCACTTGATCGTAAAAGCACTTTGGATGGATGCCAGTCTCTAGATAGCAAGCTCATTAGCTGGCAATCGAAAAAGAAAACATGTGTTTCAATCTCCACAGCCGAAGCCGAGTACATAACTGCTGCTGCATGCACTTCTTAGATGATTTGGGTTCAAAGTCAACTACGTGACTATGTAATCCACATGCGAAGAATACCTCTCTTCTGTGACTCACAAAGTGCGATATGAATTTGTCACAATCCTGTCCAGCATTCGAAGACCAAACACATTTCTCTCCGATATCACATTATTAAAAGTCATGTAGAGGAAGGAAATATTGAGGTTCATTTTGTTCATACGAATGATCAGCTGGCAGATATCTTCACTAAAGCCCTTGATGAAAAATCATTCACACGAATCATTCATGGGCTAGGCATGCTTGAGTCATCCGCAGTTCCAAACACATAATCAGCTAAGTACTTTCCATCCATAACTCTTTTTTACTTAAGTACCTTCTATCCAAAATCGTTTTTTATTTTTTATGTTTTTTTTAATTTTTATTTTTTAACTTTTTTTTCATATTAAGTTTTTTTTAAGTTTTTAGCAATTTTTTGTCATCAGAAGCGATACTATTCATAAACGAACCTTCGGTTCAGTTCGGATAAGGTTTAACTAAAATTTTCAAAGTATAAGCGTTACTATTCACATCTGACACTTCGGTTCGCTTCTTATTACACCAAAATTCTGACTTCTGCTATAGCAACGTACATGTCTCCTTCATCCGAATCAAACTATCAAATACACAATTAAAGGACAAAACAGGGATTTTAGAGTCTTTTAATCATATCTCATTGCACTAAGGGATATTTGGGACTTGAATTGCAACATCGGTAACACTTCGGATGATCTGATCATGGTTAAAGACCTTTTAACATGTCCATCCTTCGTACAAGCCTATATGTAACCCTCATGTCTTACTTGCACCCTGTGATTCTATCCTTCGCATAAGCACTTAACTAATTAAGAAGCCTTAGTCTTTTCAGGATATGTTCCAAGTGGTGCATGGTAGTAAACATCTGACAACTCCTGATACGAAGTAACATATGTCAATCTTTACTAATGGGATTTCTAAAGCATTTTATGAAAATTTAAACGAAAATAATGTGGAGCACTAAATGTTACAAGCACAAAAACAATCAAAATAATTCTAAAGGAAAGGAAAACGATAGAAAAGCAATTTGAAAAATACAATATGTCTATATTCGGATTCACCAAAAATCAACAATACGATTATTGATATACGAAGTGCTCAAGGCGTACCCCCTGTCTTCAACGCAACAATCAGGATCTCTTGTGACATAGTTGAGAACCGGGTTGGGGTTATGAACATCTCAGTAACCCATCTTCATTGACAAAGGTGGAGTAGTGCACAACTTTCAAAGACTTGTCATCCGAAATGCGTGTCCAAATACTCCATCTGGTGAATCGATATAATTTTTTATAAACGCATCCCATAATACTTCAACTACGCAACATGATGTGTCATCTAAGGTTACTCTACGTAATATTTGGAATCTTATTCTATCCAAATAAGTTTACATAAAGGCGATGGTGGAAGACTTACACTGGGTTCAACTATCCACATGAATGCACATGTGACAATTGTAAATTTTGGTCAACAAAAGTCAACTGTAGCCAAACGAAGCGTACGTTAATCCAGATGTTGAAAAGTTATTTTCCATAACTTTTGCGATGAATTATTAAATATTACAATACTACGTATGCTAATTCACAACAATTATCAAGTAAACATCGAAAATGCGGACAGCAAACTACTGTAACGTAAAAAAATTCGATAATCGTACAATTATTATTTTGAGAATAATAATATTCATAAAGCGATCTACTCGTAAATACGAACCTGTGGATATATAGAACGTCGAAAACGGAGTTCGTATGTGAAAGTTACAACCATTAAATCGCTGTGAACGGATAAATGTACATAGGGTTTGGACCTAAAATACAAAATGTGGTGCCTTAAACATCAAATATGAAATAACAATTCATATATTATGGAACGTAATAATATCTAGTATTTAATTTCAAAGCCAAATTCAATTTCCGGTAAAATGCCGAAAATCGCGAAACCGGAAGAATACTGCGCTTAAACGCGTATTTTGACATCCAACGAGTTATAATTCAATCAAAATAGATCTTTGACAATGTTTTTATACAAAATAAATATTTAGAACCTTGTTTCATCAAGAACTCATAAAACTTCACTAAAACAACTTGTAATTTTATAAAAAATCACACATTATTATAAGTAGGATGCTATTTTTTTTATAAAAACTAAACCACCCCACCCCACCCCCATACCCATTTCGGCAGCCACCCTTGGGAGAACCAACATATCACCATCCCAAGATCTCCATGTCACTAACCAAATCTAGGATGCTAAAAAGGCTAAGGACTATTTTAATCAAAAGAAATCAAGGGGGAAATCCTTCAAGATAGCATATCATCTCATTAGAACCCATTCCAACACCCAACACAACTCTCTCTTCTCTCTTCCTCTCCCTCACTCTCGGCCTCACTTCATCAAGACCAGTTCTTGATTCATCAAGCATTGCAACAATCTAAGTAGTAAGTTACACTCCTCTCTTGATTCTAAGACTTTCCATACCAATTTCATCTCTTTTACACACACAAATACTCACGGAGATCCATTGGATTTTAGCTTTGTCCAAAGGTCCTTGAGCTCAAATCTTCATCATCTTCAAGAATCTTGCAAGTCCTCTTGGTAAGTCATGATCATCTAGTAGTTTTAAAGTTCTAAATACTTCCATTTACTCTTTTACACAAATACTCACGGAGATCCATTGGGTAATAGCTTTGTCCAAGAGTCCTCCGAGTCCTAGAACCAAACTCTTCACTCTCCTACCAAGAAACCTTAAGATCTACCAATCAAGGTGAGTTTATACCCCTCATTTTCATCTTTTCAAACATTTTTGGGGGAGAATACAAGTTCTTTTACTATAAATGTTGTTTTATTCAAGTTTATATGTGTTTTATTGTTATATATGTTGATTTACACAAGTTTATGAAGTTAATATTTGTGTAAAAATGCTTTGACATGAAATGTGATTAACTCTTTGTAAGATGTTCATAATGATGTATATAATGTTAGTGTAAAAGTTACTAAACTATAAATAAAGTGTGTAAAATGTTACATCTTGGACAAAACATTATAAAGATGAACTTGACATAAAATATGAATAGATCCATGTATTATGAACACTTTGACATATTAAGTTGTGTAAAAATTTCAAAACCACAAATAAAGTGTACAAAAATACTAGATCTTGGGTAAAAACGTTATAAAAATGAAAACTAGTAAAAACTACGTTTTTATAAACAAAAATACCATTTTCTAACAAAAATGGTTATAACCAAGTTATTACACCATTTTTGTGAGAAATATCTTAAAAGATGATATTTATAATCATTTGAATAAGTTAGTTCGTTATTATTCACAAAATATGGTTATTACAACGAAATACTAAAAATAGACTATTATAGGAATAGTTTATGATCACAAGGTTATATTGACGCTTAAACATGACAAAAATAATTATATAAAATTATATAATTATTAATCAATACTATATTATCATGGGAAAAATGATAATGGATGTTTTTAAGTGATACTAAATACAGTTTCTACGAACACAAGTTGATTTTCAAATACATATTTGTGAGATGAATCTTCACAGTACTTTATAAGTACCTACTATAAGTCCTGTACATTTATAACCAGAGTCTCGGTAAGAGAGCGCAATATTTGAGTATAGATCTATAAGGGGATTGACAACCCCGCACCTGAGCTGCTTGCTACAGCTAGACCGGCAGGTCTGAGGTGTCCAAATGTCTACCATTCCTACGCCTGAAGAACGTCGCAGTAGGCCAACTAGTCGCAGTATGGTTATAGGGAATCTCACCTGGAAAATAATCAACTTAATAATTTTTTATAAATTATTTACGTGGAATTATACATTTTAAGGGAATTTATACTACAATTTTACATATTACATTTTGGTCTTTAGAATTTAAAGACTTGGTCATTTTTATAAGAAAATATTGGATTTTCTTGGTTCTAATTTACTACCGTTTACAAACAAAGGGTTTTACTTATACAAAATCTTATGAACTCACCAACTTAATTGTTGACACTTTTTCAACTACTTGTATTCTCAGGAAATTGATAAAGTAAGTTCAAGCGATACAAGATGGGACGTTATGACGTCATTTTTGTCCATTTTTTATATCATTTCAATTGTAATTGAAACATGAAACAAGTAAACTTTGTAACACTTGCAATTGATTAAATGATGGTTGTGTACTTGGATTCCACTATTGTGTAACTTTGTTATGATATTGTTCATGAAGTCATCCACCCTTAAACTATTCCGCCAATACGGTTTTGGGGTGTGACAGATTGGTATCAGAGCATTGTTTATAGTGAACTAAGTATATCAATCCATTTAAGATATACAACTATAAATACAATGGGACTAAAACTCTCCAAAACATTTTTGTACAAGTATACTTTTAATATTATAACGATAACTTTTATAAAAAGTATAAGTACATATATACATACTAGAACGATAACATAACGAAGACATACAAAAGTATTAGGATGAGTTGAAATACTACGGATAGACCTAAGTGCTTTGGTAATTATGACTTGGATAACTAGAGCCTGATCAACTCTATTGGTCCAAGATATAATTAACGGGTACTTAGGGATAGTCGTGGTGAACAGAAAGTCCAAACACCTACCAATGATCAAACAACTAAACATAAAATTTAAAATACTATGGGAGTATTTTAAAACGCTATAGAACTAAACATAAAGTTAAAATACTATAGGAGTATTTTGTGTACATTACTTAACTATATATATATGTGTATTTAAAGTCCCTCTATATACTTCTTACACCCCAATCCTCGTACAGACGCCATGGCAGGATTCCATTTGCCAGGAGACCCTTATTTCCCCGAGGAGGGAAATGGAGGATGGCTTAACGAGGAACCAGAAGAAGAACCAGAAGAGGTTCCGGAGGAGGAACCAGAGGAAGCTTCGGAAGAAGAAGACCAATGGGAAGATGAAGATTCTGATGACGGGTTTGAGGTCATCGACCCACGCTACCCAGTCCGCGACATACACGCACCACCCCAGAGCCCGACTTTCAGGTATACCGCCACCCCGGTGGCCCGTTATGGATGCGTACCCCTCGGAAGAGGGTACTCCCCATTCACCGTCCTTTAGTAATAGAAGAACCTCTTCAGGATCAGAAGCCAGAATGGGCTGAGCACATATGCCTGTGGAGCCGAGAATAGGGCCTGGTTCCCCCTTATGGTATGAGCTTCGACCTCAGTGGGGGGGGGGGGGGCTCTGCAGACCGAGCTTTGCTAGTCATGATCGGACGCATCAACCGACAGGAGGAGCGGATTAGGGCAACCACCAGTCAAGTCATGGATGTGGGAGCTACTGCCGAAGTCACTGCAGCACGCCTTCGACGCTTAGACGAGGCCCACGACCATACCTCCGGGCGAGTCGACTCGCTCGAGGAGGACGGACGGAATGCTATGGGGATGTTTCACGAGATCTTTGTACGGGTATCTGAGTCTGAGGAAAGGATACAAGACATAGAACGAAGGGCTGAGGAGGCCGAGCGAGAGGCTGCCAACCTAAGGGCACAGGTGGATGCACTACGCGGAGCTGGGAGATCCGGATCACCATGAGTAGTACTTATACTACTCAAGTTTTGTTATAGATTAGGAAACCTTTGAGCACGCATTATACGCTGCTCACTATTGTACGTAGGCGCGGTTCTACGATCAAGTGATTACACTTTTCGTAAGCCGTTACGCCGTTTATTTATGTTGCACTGTAGACCTCTGCGAAGGTCAAATTTTCCCATTTCAAATTCATGTAACGCTAAAATTATTATTAATATGCTGACTTATGTTATTTATAAGTGTTGCACCATGTTTGACATGTATGTTTGATACTGGATTATAATTACAACTTATGAAAACAATAGAACGAAAATAAACTTGAAATGTGAGCGCCACATCCTAATGACAGTATAATTATAACCATCCTTCCAGAAACTAACCAACGTCAATCTTGAATCCTTGTGGCAGAAACATGCCACCCCGCCGAAGGAACGTTAGGCGCGCACCGGTCACAACTCCTGAGCCACCCATGATGGACTCAGCTACTTTTCAAGCTGCTGTTACTGCTGCGGTAGCAGCTGCTATCGCTCAGATAAACTCGAATGGGACGAATGGAAACGGGAGCAGAAATGGCACCAACGACTCCACAAATGGAGAAACATCAAACCAATCACGAGCATGTACGTACAAGGACTTCGCGAATTGCAAACCAGTGACTTTCCATGGTACTGGTGGTGTCCTTGCTCTCACAATATGGATTGAGAAAACAGAATCAATCTTTGATATCTCCGCATGCCCCGAGGAATTTAAAGTCAAATTCGCCGCTTGTACCTTTGCCGAGACGGCCATGTCCTGGTGGAAGGGCCATGTCAAGACTCTGACACTTCCTGTGGCCAACTCGATGAGTTGGGAGGAACTGAAGACCATGCTGATGAAAGAGTACTGTCCTAGGGGGAGATCTAGAAACTAGAACAAGAGCTGTGGAACCTCACTATGAAGGGTTCAGATCTGACCGCTTACACGAACCGATTGACTGACTTGGCAACCCTCTGCCCTACTATGGTCACGCCGGAATCTGTGAAAGTGGAGCGCTATATCTGGGGTTATCTCCTCAGATCCAAGGAAACGTAAAAGCGGCAAGTCCCGCCACCTTCGACAGCGCCAAACGACTAGCCCAACGATTAGTCGACCATGGGGTTCGCCAGGGCACCATGACTTCTAAAACTGAACAACCAAAGGAGAAGGACCACAAAAGGAAACCCTGGAACAGGGGGAGACGTCAGCCTAACCAAGAAAATGCCAAGAGACAACAGATTGTGGCAGTCCGTGCAGCCACTGTCCCGAATACCCCAACAGCAACCAAGCAGTATAATGGGACACTACCCAAGTGCAACAAGTGTAATTTCCACCATACCGGAGCCTGTAGGGAGATGCACTGCTCGAACTGTAACAAGAAGGGTCATACCGCCCGTTTCTGCAAGGCGCCAGTTCCACAAACCACCCAAGCCTCCAATGCTGGGGTGAGTCAAGCTTGCTATGGTTGTGGTGAGACGGGGCATTTTAAGCGTGATTGTCCGAAGACAAAGAACGTTGGGAGAAATGGAAGAGTCTTAGCCATGGGACGCGCGGAAGCGGTGGAGGATCCCACCGTGGTTACCGGTACGTTCCTCGTCAATAATTCATATGCTTATATCCTATTCGATAGCGGTGCGGAGAGGAGCTTCGTAAGCCACGAGTTTAAAAACTTACTAAAACAAAAATCTCAACCACTCACTGAAACATTTACGGTAGAAATGACAAATGGAAAAACAGAAAGCACAAACGACATTTACATAGGCTGTACACTTACTCTGGACGATCACTCCTTTCAAATCGACTTAATGCCTGTTGGAATAGGAAGCTTTGACGTGATTGTTGGTATGGATTGGCTAATTCCCCATCATGCCGACGTCATGTGTTATGAACGAGCGATCCGACTTCATCTGCCAGATGACAAGACCCTTGTTATCTACGGTGATAAACCCAGTACCAGCCTCTGAATCGTGTCTTGTATCAAAGTCCGAAAGTACTTACAGAAAACATACCATGCTTTTCTAGCCCACGTTGTTGACGAGAAGAAAGAAGTAAAAAGCATCAAAGAGATCCCCGAGGTCTGCGACTTTTCTGATGTATTCCCAGAAGACCTTCCAAGAGTACCACCCGCACGACAAGTCGAATTCAGAATCGATTTGATCCTTGGAGCCACCCCAGTAGCAAAAGCGCCATACCGATTAGCCCCGGCAGAAATGCAAGAATTATCCAGCCAACTAAACGAACTGCTAAGTAAAGGGTTCATCAGACCGAGCTTCTCACCTTGGGGAGCACCGGTCTTGTTCGTAAAGAAGACGGACGGATCATTCCGTATGTGCATTGACTATCGGGAATTGAACAAACTCACTATCAAGAACCGATACCCGCTACCCCGAATCGACAACCTTTTCGATCAACTCCAAGGATCGAGTTACTTCTCAAAAATCGATCTAAGGTCGGGGTATCACCAACTCAGAGTACAAGAAGAAGACGTTCCTAAGACGGCATTCATAACTCGCTACGGCCATTATGAATTCGTTGTGATGCCCTTCGGATTGACCAATGCGCCAGCAGTGTTCATGGATCTGATGAACCGTGTATTCCGACCTTACCTAGATAAATTTGTGATAGTATTCATCGACGACATACTTATCTATTCACGAAGTAAGGAGGAACATAGTCAACACTTACGACAAGTCTTGGAGACGTAAAGAGCAGAGAAGCTGTATGCGAAATTTTCAAAATGCGAATTTTGGATTCGAAATGTGGACTTTCTAGGCCACGTAGTCAGCAAGGAAGGAATACATGTGGATCCCTCCAAGATCAAAGCCATCGAAAGTTAGGAAGCACCAAGAACCCCTACAGAGATTCGCCAGTTTTTGGGCCTTGCTGGCTATTACCGAAGATTCATACATAATTTCTCCAAAATTGCGAAGCCACTTACTGCCCTGACACAGAAGGGTGTAACATTCAAGTGGGAGGATAAACAAGACACCGCCTTCCAGACCCTAAAGAAAGCTTTGTGCAGCGCTCCTATTCTGTCCCTTCCAGAAGGGACAGAAGACTTTGTGGTCTATTGCGATGCGTCGAACCAGGGTCTGGGCTGCGTACTCATGCAAAGAGGAAAAGTCATTGCCTACGCTTCAAGACAACTTAAAACTCACAAGGTCAACTACACTACACATGACCTCGAGTTGGGGGCAGTAGTATTCGCACTGAAGATGTGGAGACACTACCTCTACGACACTAAGTGTATGGTTTTCACCGACCATAAGAGTCTCCAGCATATCCTCAATAAAAAAGAACTCAACATGAGACAACGACGATGGGTAGAGCTGCTAAGTGATTATGAATGCGAAATTTGTTATCACCCAGGAAAGGCCAACGTGGTGGCAGATGCCCTTAGTCGGAAGGAGTACTCGGGTCGCCGAGTAAAGTCTCTGTCAATAACGATCCATTCCCACTTGTCTACTCAGATCAAGGAGGCGCAGCTAGAAGCCTTAAAACCTGAGAATGTCGCAAATGAAGCCTTGCGAGGGATGGATAAAAACCTCGAAGTTAAGGATGACGGAGCTCGTTACCTCATGAACCAAATCTGGACACCGAGGTTCGGCGGATACAGAGACGTTATCATGAATGAGGCTCACAAGACTAGATACTCCGTTCATCCCGGATCCGACAAGAGGTACTTAGATCTCAAGAAACTGTATTGGTGGCCAAACATGAAGGCAGAAATTGCTACTTACGTGGGCAAGTGCCTGACTTGCGCCAAGGTTAAGGTAGAATATCAAAAGCCCTCGGGTCTGCTACAACAACCAGAAATACCCGAGTGGAAGTGGGAGCGGATAACTATGGAATTCATAACCAAACTACCAAAGACAACTGGTGGGTTAGACACCATATGGGTAATCGTCGATAGGTTAACCAAATCCGCTCACTTCCTGCCAATCAAGGAAACCGACAAGATGGAGAAACTTACAAGGACGTACATCAAGGAAATAGTACGATTGCATGGTGCGCCAATTTCGATTATCTCAGATAGAGATAGTCGATTCACTTCACGATTTTGGCAATCATTGCAAAAAGCCTTGGGAACCAGACTCGACATGAGTACATCATACCATCCACAGACAGACGGGCAAAGTGAAAGAACCATTCAAACACTGGAAGACATGTTGAGAGCTTGTGTGATAGACTTTGGTAAGGTGTGGGACATCCACTTACCACTCATTGAGTTTTCATACAACAACAGCTATCACACTAGCATCAAGGTTGCTCCATTTGAAGCTTTATATAGACGCAAGTGCAGATCTCCTCTATGCTGGGCTGAAGTAGGTGATACTCAACTGGCCAGAGGTCAAGTACCTAACAGCACTCTCACCGGTCCGGAGATCATACGAGAGACAACAGAGAAAATCGTTCAGATCCGTGAACGATTGAAAGCATCTCGTGACCGACAAAAAAGCTATGCAGATAAACGACGCAAACCTTTGGAATTCCAGGTTGGTGATCGAGTGTTGTTGAAGGTCTTACCATGGAAGGGAATGATACGCTTTGGAAAGCGTGGGAAACTGAACCCCAGATACATTGGGCCCTTTGAAATCCTTGCTAGGATCGACCCAGTAGCCTACAAACTCCAACTACCACAAGAGCTCAGCAATGTCCATCCCACCTTTCACGTATCCAACTTAAAGAAATGCCTGTCCGATGAAACCCTTGTCATTCCACTCGACGAGATCGAGGTGAACGAGAACCTTCATTTCGTGGAAGAACCCGTAGAGATCATGGACAGAGAGATCAAGAAGACGAAACAGAGCCGTATATCGATAGTTAAGGTCCGTTGGAGTGCTAAGCGTGGACCAGAATTTACTTGGGAGCGTGAAGACCAAATGAAACAAAAGTATCCACATCTCTTCCCAAACCCTTGAGGATCCACTCAAGAGCTAAATTTCGGGACGAAATTCTTTCTAACGGGTAGATGATGTGACAATTGTAAATTTTGGTCAACAAAAGTCAACTGTAGCCAAACGAAGCGTACGTTAATCCAGATATTGAAAAGTTATTTTCCATAACTTTTGCGATGAATTATTAAATATTATAATACTACGTATGCTAATTCACAACAATTATCAAGTAAACATCGAAAATGCGGACAGCAAACTACTGTAACGTAAAAAAATTCGATAATCGTACAATTATTATTTTGAGAATAATAATATTCATAAAACGATCTACTCGTAAATACGAACCTGTGGATATATAGAACGTCGAAAACGGAGTTCGTATGTGAAAGTTACAACCATTAAATCACTGTGAACGGATAAATGTACACAGGGTTTGGACCTAAAATACAAAATGTGGTGCCTTAAACATCAAATATGAAATAACAATTCATATATTATGGAACGTAATAATATCTAGTATTTAATTTCAAAGCCAAATTCAATTTCCGGTAAAATGCCGAAAATCGCGAAATCGGAAGAATATTGCGCTTAAACGCGTATTTCCACATCCAACGAGTTATAATTCAATCAAAATAGATGTTGACAATGTTTTTATACAAAATAATTATTTAGAACCTTGTTTCATCAAGAACTCATAAAACTTCACTAAAACAACTTGTAATTTTATAAAAAATCACATATTTTTATAAGTAGGATGCTATTTTTTTTATAAAAACTAAACCCCCCACCCCACCCCCATACCCATTTCGGCAGCCACCCTTGGGAGAACCAACATATCACCATCCCAAGATCTCCATGTCACTAACCAAATCTAGGATGCTAAAAAGGCTAAGGACTATTTTAATCAAAAGAAATCAAGGGGGAAATCCTTCAAGATAACATGTCATCTCATTAGAACCCATTCCAACACCCAACACAACTCTCTCTTCTCTCTTCCTCTCCCTCACTCTCGACCTCACTTCATCAAGACCAAGTTCTTGATTCATCAAGCATTGCAACAATCTAAGTAGTAAGTTACCCTCCTCTCTTGATTCTAAGACTTTCCATACCAATTTCATCTCTTTTACACACACAAATACTCACGGAGATCCATTGGATTTTAGCTTTGTCCAAAGGTCCTTGAGCTCAAATCTTCATCATCTTCGAGAATCTTGCAAGTCCTCTTGGTAAGTCATGATCATCTAGTAGTTTTAAAGTTCTAAATACTTCCATTTACTCTTTTACACAAATACTCACGGAGATCCATTGGGTAATAGCTTTGTCCAAGAGTCCTCCGAGTCCTAGAACCAAACTCTTCACTCTCCTACCAAGAAACCTTAAGATCTACCAATCAAGGTGAGTTTATACCCCTCATTTTCATCTTTTCAAACCTTTTTGGGGGAGAATACAAGTTCTTTTACTATAAATGTTGTTTTATTCAAGTTTATATGTGTTTTATTGTTATATATGTTGATTTACACAAGTTTATGAAGTTAATATTTGTGTAAAAATGCTTTGACATGAAATGTGATTAACTCTTTGTAAGATGTTCATAATGATGTATATAATGTTAGTGTAAAAGTTACTAAACTATAAATAAAGTGTGTAAAATGTTACATCTTGGACAAAACATTATAAAGATGAACTTGACATAAAATATGAATAGATCCATGTATTATGAACACTTTGACATATTAAGTTGTGTAAAAATTTCAAAACCACAAATAAAGTGTACAAAAATACTAGATCTTGGGTAAAAACGTTATAAAAATGAAAACTAGTAAAAACTACGTTTTTATAAACAAAAATACCATTTTCTAACAAAAATGGTTATAACCAAGTTATTACACCATTTTTGTGAGAAGTATCTTAAAAGATGATATTTATAATCATTTGAATAAGTTACTTCGTTATTATTCACAAAATATGGTTATTACAACGAAATACTAAAAATAGACTATTATAGGAATAGTTTATGATCACAAGGTTATATTGACGCTTAAACATGACAAAAATAATTATATAAAATTATATAATTATTAATCAATACTATATTATCATGGGAAAAATGATAATGGATGTTTTTAAGTGATACTAAATACAGTTTCTACGAACACAAGTTGATTTTCAAATACATATTTGTGAGATGAATCTTCACAGTACTTTATAAGTACCTACTATAAGTCCTGTACATTTATAACCAGAGTCTCGGTAAGAGAGCGCAATATTTGAGTATAGATCTATAAGGGGATTGACAACCCCGCACCTGAGCTGCTTGCTACAGCTAAACCGGCAGGTCTGAGGTGTCCAAATGTCTACCATTCCTACGCCTGAAGAACGTCGCAGTAGGCCAACTAGTCGCAGTATGGTTATAGGGAATCTCACCTGGAAATAATCAACTTAATAATTTTTTATAAATTATTTACGTGGAATTATACATTTTAAGGGAATTTATACTACAATTTTACATATTACATTTTGGTCTTTAGAATTTAAAGACTTGGTCATTTTTATAAGAAAATATTGGATTTTCTTGGTTCTAATTTACTACCGTTTACAAACAAAGGGTTTTACTTATACAAAATCTTATGAACTCACCAACTTAATTGTTGACACTTTTTCAACTACTTGTATTCTCAGGAAATTGATAAAGTAAGTTCAAGCGATACAAGATGGGACGTTATGACGTCATTTTTGTCCATTTTTTATATCATTTCAATTGTAATTGAAACATGAAACAAGTAAACTTTGTAACACTTGCAATTGATTAAATGATGGTTGTGTACTTGGATTCCACTATTGTGTAACTTTGTTATGATATTGTTCATGAAGTCATCCACCCTTAAACTATTCCGCCAATACGGTTTTGGGGTGTGACAGATTGGTATCAGAGCATTGTTTATAGTGAACTAAGTATATCAATCCATTTAAGATATACAACTATAAATACAATGGGACTAAAACTCTCCAAAACATTTTTGTACAAGTATACTTTTAATATTATAACGATAACTTTTATAAAAAGTATAAGTACATACATACATACTAGAACGATAACATAACGAAGACATACAAAAGTATTAGGATGAGTTGAAATACTACGGATAGACCTAAGTGCTTTGGTAATTATGACTTGGATAACTAGAGCCTGATCAACTCTATTGGTCCAATATATAATTAACGGGTACTTAGGGATAGTCGTGGTGAACAGAAAGTCCAAACACCTACCAATGATCAAACAACTAAACATAAAATTTAAAATACTATGGGAGTATTTTAAAACGCTATAGAACTAAACATAAAGTTAAAATACTATAGGAGTATTTTGTGTACATTACTTAACTATATATATATGTGTATTTAAAGTCCCTCTATATACTTCTTACACCCCAATCCTCGTACAGACGCCATGGCAGGATTCCATTTGCCAGGAGACCCTTATTTCCCCGAGGAGGGAAATGGAGGATGGCTTAACGAGGAACCAGAAGAAGAACCAGAAGAGGTTCCGGAGGAGGAACCAGAGGAAGCTTCGGAAGAAGAAGACCAATGGGAAGATGAAGATTCTGATGACGGGTTTGAGGTCATCGACCCACGCTACCCAGTCCGCGACATACACGCACCACCCCAGAGCCCGACTTTCAGGTATACCGCCACCCCGGTGGCCCGTTATGGATGCGTACCCCTCGGAAGAGGGTACTCCCCATTCACCGTCCTTTAGTAATAGAAGAACCTCTTCAGGATCAGAAGCCAGAATGGGCTGAGCACATATGCCTGTGGAGCCGAGAATAGGGCCTGGTTCCCCCTTATGGTATGAGCTTCGACCTCAGTGGGGGGGGCTCTGCAGACCGAGCTTTGCCAGTCATGATCGGACGCATCAACCGACAGGAGGAGCGGATTAGGGCAACCACCAGTCAAGTCATGGATGTGGGAGCTACTGCCGAAGTCACTGCAGCACGCCTTCGACGCTTAGACGAGGCCCACGACCATACCTCCGGGCGAGTCGACTCGCTCGAGGAGGACGGACGGAATGCTATGGGGATGTTTCACGAGATCTTTGTACGGGTATCTGAGTCTGAGGAAAGGATACAAGACATAGAACGAAGGGCTGAGGAGGCCGAGCGAGAGGCTGCCAACCTAAGGGCACAGGTGGATGCACTACGCGGAGCTGGGAGATCCGGATCACCATGAGTAGTACTTATACTACTCAAGTTTTGTTATAGATTAGGAAACCTTTGAGCACGCATTATACGCTGCTCACTATTGTACGTAGGCGCGGTTCTACGATCAAGTGATTACACTTTTCGTAAGCCGTTACGCCGTTTATTTATGTTGCACTGTAGACCTCTGCGAAGGTCAAATTTTCCCATTTCAAATTCATGTAACGCTAAAATTATTATTAATATGCTGACTTATGTTATTTATAAGTGTTGCACCATGTTTGACATGTATGTTTGATACTGGATTATAATTACAACTTATGAAAAGAATAGAACGAAAATAAACTTGAAATGTGAGCGCCACATCCTAATGACAGTATAATTATAACCATCCTTCCAGAAACTAACCAACGTCAATCTTGAATCCTTGTGGCAGAAACATGCCACCCCGCTGAAGAAACGTTAGGCGCGCACCGGTCACAACTCCTGAGCCACCCATGATGGACTCAGCTACTTTTCAAGCTGCTGTTACTGCTGCGGTAGCAGCTGCTATCGCTCAGATAAACTCGAATGGGACGAATGGAAACGGGAGCAGAAATGGCACCAACGACTCCACAAATGGAGAAACATCAAACCAATCACGAGCATGTACGTACAAGGACTTCGCGAATTGCAAACCAGTGACTTTCCATGGTACTGGTGGTGTCCTTGCTCTCACAATATGGATTGAGAAAACAGAATCAATCTTTGATATCTCCGCATGCCCCGAGGAATTTAAAGTCAAATTCGCCGCTTGTACCTTTGCCGAGACGGCCATGTCCTGGTGGAAGGGCCATGTCAAGACTCTGACACTTCCTGTGGCCAACTCGATGAGTTGGGAGGAACTGAAGACCATGCTGATGAAAGAGTACTGTCCTAGGGGGAGATCTAGAAACTAGAACAAGAGCTGTGGAACCTCACTATGAAGGGTTCAGATCTGACCGCTTACACGAACCGATTGACTGACTTGGCAACCCTCTGCCCTACTATGGTCACGCCGGAATCTGTGAAAGTGGAGCGCTATATCTGGGGTTATCTCCTCAGATCCAAGGAAACGTAAAAGCGGCAAGTCCCGCCACCTTCGACAGCGCCAAACGACTAGCCCAACGATTAGTCGACCATGGGGTTCGCCAGGGCACCATGACTTCTAAAACTGAACAACCAAAGGAGAAGGACCACAAAAGGAAACCCTGGAACAGGGGGAGACGTCAGCCTAACCAAGAAAATGCCAAGAGACAACAGATTGTGGCAGTCCGTGCAGCCACTGTCCCGAATACCCCAACAGCAACCAAGCAGTATAATGGGACACTACCCAAGTGCAACAAGTGTAATTTCCACCATACCGGAGCCTGTAGGGAGATGCACTGCTCGAACTGTAACAAGAAGGGTCATACCGCCCGTTTCTGCAAGGCGCCAGTTCCACAAACCACCCAAGCCTCCAATGCTGGGGTGAGTCAAGCTTGCTATGGTTGTGGTGAGACGGGGCATTTTAAGCGTGATTGTCCGAAGACAAAGAACGTTGGGAGAAATGGAAGAGTCTTAGCCATGGGACGCGCGGAAGCGGTGGAGGATCCCACCGTGGTTACCGGTACGTTCCTCGTCAATAATTCATATGCTTATATCCTATTCGATAGCGGTGCGGAGAGGAGCTTCGTAAGCCACGAGTTTAAAAACTTACTAAAACAAAAATCTCAACCACTCACTGAAACATTTACGGTAGAAATGACAAATGGAAAAACAGAAAGCACAAACGACATTTACATAGGCTGTACACTTACTCTGGACGATCACTCCTTTCAAATCGACTTAATGCCTGTTGGAATAGGAAGCTTTGACGTGATTGTTGGTATGGATTGGCTAATTCCCCATCATGCCGACGTCATGTGTTATGAACGAGCGATCCGACTTCATCTGCCAGATGACAAGACCCTTGTTATCTATGGTGATAAACCCAGTACCAGCCTCTGAATCGTGTCTTGTATCAAAGTCCGAAAGTACTTACAGAAAACATACCATGCTTTTCTAGCCCACGTTGTTGACGAGAAGAAAGAAGTAAAAAGCATCAAAGAGATCCCCGAGGTCTGCGACTTTTCTGATGTATTCCCAGAAGACCTTCCAAGAGTACCACCCGCACGACAAGTCGAATTCAGAATCGATTTGATCCTTGGAGCCACCCCAGTAGCAAAAGCGCCATACCGATTAGCCCCGGCAGAAATGCAAGAATTATCCAGCCAACTAAACGAACTGCTAAGTAAAGGGTTCATCAGACCGAGCTTCTCACCTTGGGGAGCGCCGGTATTGTTCGTAAAGAAGACGGACGGATCATTCCGTATGTGCATTGACTATCGGGAATTGAACAAACTCACTATCAAGAACCGATACCCGCTACCCCGAATCGACGACCTTTTCGATCAACTCCAAGGATCGAGTTACTTCTCAAAAATCGATCTAAGGTCGGGGTATCACCAACTCAGAGTCCAAGAAGAAGACGTTCCTAAGACGGCATTCATAACTCGCTACGGCCATTATGAATTCGTTGTGATGCCCTTCGGATTGACCAATGCGCCAGCAGTGTTCATGGATCTGATGAACCGTGTATGCCGACCTTACCTAGATAAATTTGTGATAGTATTCATCGACGACATACTTATCTATTCACGAAGTAAAGAGGAACATAGTCAACACTTACGACAAGTCTTGGAGACGTAAAGAGCAGAGAAGCTGTATGCGAAATTTTCAAAATGCGAATTTTGGATTCGAAATGTGGACTTTCTAGGCCACGTAGTCAGCAAGGAAGGAATACATGTGGATCCCTCCAAGATCAAAGCCATCGAAAGTTGGGAAGCACCAAGAACCCCTACAGAGATTCGCCAGTTTTTGGGCCTTGCTGGCTATTACCGAAGATTCATACATAATTTCTCCAAAATTGCGAAGCCACTTACTGCCCTGACACAGAAGGGTGTAACATTCAAGTGGGAGGATAAACAAGACACCGCCTTCCAGACCCTAAAGAAAGCTTTGTGCAGCGCTCCTATTCTGTCCCTTCCAGAAGGGACAGAAGACTTTGTGGTCTATTGCGATGCGTCGAACCAGGGTCTGGGCTGCGTACTCATGCAAAGAGGAAAAGTCATTGCCTACGCTTCAAGACAACTTAAAACTCACAAGGTCAACTACACTACACATGACCTCGAGTTGGGGGCAGTAGTATTCGCACTGAAGATGTGGAGACACTACCTCTACGACACTAAGTGTATGGTTTTCACCGACCATAAGAGTCTCTAGCATATCCTCAATAAAAAAGAACTCAACATGAGACAACGACGATGGGTAGAGCTGCTAAGTGATTATGAATGCGAAATTTGTTATCACCCAGGAAAGGCCAACGTGGTGGCAGATGCCCTTAGTTGGAAGGAGTACTCGGGTCGCCGAGTAAAGTCTCTGTTAATAACGATCCATTCCCACTTGTCTACTCAGATCAAGGAGGCGCAGCTAGAAGCCTTAAAACCTGAGAATGTCGCAAATGAAGCCTTGCGAGGGATGGATAAAAACCTCGAAGTTAAGGATGACGGAGCTCGTTACCTCATGAACCAAATCTGGACACCGAGGTTCGGCGGATACAGAGACGTTATCATGAATGAGGCTCACAAGACTAGATACTCCGTTCATCCCGGATCCGACAAGATGTACTTAGATCTCAAGAAACTGTATTGGTGGCCAAACATGAAGGCAGAAATTGCTACTTACGTGGGCAAGTGCCTGACTTGCGCCAAGGTTAAGGTAGAATATCAAAAGCCCTCGGGTCTGCTACAACAACCAGAAATACCCGAGTGGAAGTGGGAGCGGATAACTATGGACTTCATAACCAAACTACCAAAGACAACTGGTGGGTTAGACACCATATGGGTAATCGTCGATAGGTTAACCAAATCCGCTCACTTCCTGCCAATCAAGGAAACCGACAAGATGGAGAAACTTACAAGGACGTACATCAAGGAAATAGTACGATTGCATGGTGCGCCAATTTCGATTATCTCAGATAGAGATAGTCGATTCACTTCACGATTTTGGCAATCATTGCAAAAAGCCTTGGGAACCAGACTCGACATGAGTACATCATACCATCCACAGACAGACGGGCAAAGTGAAAGAACCATTCAAACACTGGAAGACATGTTGAGAGCTTGTGTGATAGACTTTGGTAAGGTGTGGGACATCCACTTACCACTCATTGAGTTTTCATACAACAACAGCTATCACACTAGCATCAAGGTTGCTCCATTTGAAGCTTTATATGGACGCAAGTGCAGATCTCCTCTATGCTGGGCTGAAGTAGGTGATACTCAACTGGCCAGAGGTCAAGTACCTAACAGCACTCTCACCGGTCCGGAGATCATACGAGAGACAACAGAGAAAATCGTTCAGATCCGTGAACGATTGAAAGCATCTCGTGACCGACAAAAGAGCTATGCAGATAAACGACGCAAACCTTTGGAATTCCAGGTTGGTGATCGAGTGTTGTTGAAGGTCTTACCATGGAAGGGAATGATACGCTTTGGAAAGCGTGGGAAACTGAACCCCAGATACATTGGGCCCTTTGAAATCCTTGCTAGGATCGACCCAGTAGCCTACAAACTCCATCTACCACAAGAGCTCAGCAATGTCCATCCCACCTTTCACGTATCCAACTTAAAGAAATGCCTGTCCGATGAAACCCTTGTCATTCCACTCGACGAGATCGAGGTGAACGAGAACCTTCATTTCGTGGAAGAACCCGTAGAGATCATGGACAGAGAGATCAAGAAGACGAAACAGAGCCGTATATCGATAGTTAAGGTCCGTTGGAGTGCTAAGCGTGGACCAGAATTTACTTGGGAGCGTGAAGACCAAATGAAACAAAAGTATCCACATCTCTTCCCAAACCCTTGAGGATCCACTCAAGAGCTAAATTTCGGGACGAAATTCTTTCTAACGGGTAGATGATGTGACAATTGTAAATTTTGGTCAACAAAAGTCAACTGTAGCCAAACGAAGCGTACGTTAATCCAGATATTGAAAAGTTATTTTCCATAACTTTTGCGATGAATTATTAAATATTATAATACTACGTATGCTAATTCACAACAATTATCAAGTAAACATCGAAAATGCGGACAGCAAACTACTGTAACGTAAAAAAATTCGATAATCGTACAATTATTATTTTGAGAATAATAATATTCATAAAACGATCTACTCGTAAATACGAACCTGTGGATATATAGAACGTCGAAAACGGAGTTCGTATGTGAAAGTTACAACCATTAAATCACTGTGAACGGATAAATGTACACAGGGTTTGGACCTAAAATACAAAATGTGGTGCCTTAAACATCAAATATGAAATAACAATTCATATATTATGGAACGTAATAATATCTAGTATTTAATTTCAAAGCCAAATTCAATTTCCGGTAAAATGCCGAAAATCGCGAAATCGGAAGAATATTGCGCTTAAACGCGTATTTCCACATCCAACGAGTTATAATTCAATCAAAATAGATGTTGACAATGTTTTTATACAAAATAATTATTTAGAACCTTGTTTCATCAAGAACTCATAAAACTTCACTAAAACAACTTGTAATTTTATAAAAAATCACATATTTTTATAAGTAGGATGCTATTTTTTTTATAAAAACTAAACCCCCCACCCCACCCCCATACCCATTTCGGCAGCCACCCTTGGGAGAACCAACATATCACCATCCCAAGATCTCCATGTCACTAACCAAATCTAGGATGCTAAAAAGGCTAAGGACTATTTTAATCAAAAGAAATCAAGGGGGAAATCCTTCAAGATAACATGTCATCTCATTAGAACCCATTCCAACACCCAACACAACTCTCTCTTCTCTCTTCCTCTCCCTCACTCTCGACCTCACTTCATCAAGACCAAGTTCTTGATTCATCAAGCATTGCAACAATCTAAGTAGTAAGTTACCCTCCTCTCTTGATTCTAAGACTTTCCATACCAATTTCATCTCTTTTACACACACAAATACTCACGGAGATCCATTGGATTTTAGCTTTGTCCAAAGGTCCTTGAGCTCAAATCTTCATCATCTTCGAGAATCTTGCAAGTCCTCTTGGTAAGTCATGATCATCTAGTAGTTTTAAAGTTCTAAATACTTCCATTTACTCTTTTACACAAATACTCACGGAGATCCATTGGGTAATAGCTTTGTCCAAGAGTCCTCCGAGTCCTAGAACCAAACTCTTCACTCTCCTACCAAGAAACCTTAAGATCTACCAATCAAGGTGAGTTTATACCCCTCATTTTCATCTTTTCAAACCTTTTTGGGGGAGAATACAAGTTCTTTTACTATAAATGTTGTTTTATTCAAGTTTATATGTGTTTTATTGTTATATATGTTGATTTACACAAGTTTATGAAGTTAATATTTGTGTAAAAATGCTTTGACATGAAATGTGATTAACTCTTTGTAAGATGTTCATAATGATGTATATAATGTTAGTGTAAAAGTTACAAAACTATAAATAAAGTGTGTAAAATGTTACATCTTGGACAAAACATTATAAAGATGAACTTGACATAAAATATGAATAGATCCATGTATTATGAACACTTTGACATATTAAGTTGTGTAAAAATTTCAAAACCACAAATAAAGTGTACAAAAATACTAGATCTTGGGTAAAAACGTTCTAAAAATGAAAACTAGTAAAAACTACGTTTTTATAAACAAAAATACCATTTCCTAACAAAAATGGTTATAACCAAGTTATTACACCATTTTTGTGAGAAATATCTTAAAAGATGATATTTATAATCATTTGAATAAGTTACTTCGTTATTATTCACAAAATATGATTATTACGACGAAATACTAAAAATAGACTATTATAGAAATAGTTTATGATCACAAGGTTATATTGACGCTTAAACATGACAAAAATAATTATATAAAATTATATAATTATTAATCAATACTATATTATCATGGGAAAAATGATAATGGATGTTTTCAAGTGATACTAAATACAGTTTCTACGAACACAAGTTGATTTTCAAATACATATTTGTGAGATGAATCTTCACAGTACTTTATAAGTACCTACTATAAGTCCTGTACATTTATAACCAGAGTCTCGGTAAGAGAGCGCGATATTTGAGTATAGATCTATACGGGGATTGACAACCCCGCACCTGAGCTGCTTGCTACAGCTAGACCGGCAGGTCTGAGGTGTCCAAATGTCTACCATTCCGACGCCTGAAGAACGTCGCAGCAGGCCAACTAGTCGCAGTATGGTTATAGGGAATCTCACCTGGAAAATAATCAACTTAATAATTTTTTATAAATTATTTACGTGGAATTATACATTTCAAGGGAATTTATACTACAATTTTACATATTACATTTTAGTCTTTGGAATTTAAAGACTTGGTCATTTTTATAAGAAAATATTGGATTTTCTTGGTTCTAATTTACTACCGTTTACAAACAAAGGGTTTTACTTATACAAAATCTTATGAACTCACCAACTTAATTGTTGACACTTTTTCAACTACTTGTATTCTCAGGAAATTGATAAAGTAAGTTCAAGGGCTACAAGATGGGACGTTATGACGTCATTTTTGTCCATTTTTGATATCATTTCAATTGTAATTGAAACATGAAACAAGTAAACTTTGTAACACTTGCACTTGATTAAATGATGGTTGTGTACTTGGATTCCACTATTGTGTAACTTTGTTATGATATTGTTCATGAAGTCATCCACCCTTAAACTATTCCGCCAATACGGTTTTGGGGTGTGACAGCACATTACATTAATCTTGTTCGGATATGAAGGTGTCATAAGGACTTCCAAGGATAATCGGCCCTCATCCTTCGAATTGAACCAAAAATCATATTTTCCCAAAACTGAATGGATCCTTTTGTTACCACTTCGGATGTTAGCATGAATGAAATATGAGCAGACTATGGTTGTACATTCCAAAAGTTCGAAAACATCAAAAGTATTTTTTATTTCAATTTTATATTCTTTATTTTTATATCATATGGTAATTTTGTTTGTTGGGATTTAACGAGAAACCTGGATCCTGTTTTACATTGGGAAATGCAGGAACCAATAAGAATCAAGCACAACGGTTACTTGGGATGATGCAGCTGTCACACCGATAGAAAGTGGATGTCCCCTCAACTTACGGATGACGTGGATGAACCCCATTCGACCGTTCAAACACCAGCATTAAATGCACATTCTCTCTCCACTCATCAAAGCAGTATATATACAGAACAACTCTTCCATTCATCCCTTCTGTTTCAAATTTCTCTGAACCTGCAACTAAAACCCTCCAAAGATTCACAACTCTAAAACCTCAAAATCAATTACCATGGCTACAGATGATATTTCATTCACAGCAGGAGATGCTGACTTCGTCACTGATCCACTACAAAAAAATTTACATTTAGTGGCACACATTTTTAGTGGCATATATTTTTTGTGCCACTATATTATGTTTTTAGTGACATATTTTATGTGCCACAAAAAACTTAATAGATTTAGTGGCACTTAATACATTATGTCACTAAATCCCTATTTATTAGTGTCATAAAATAATTTAAAATGCCACTAAAAATTTATCTTTTATATCTTACAACTTAAAATATACCACTAAAAATTTTATGTTTTGTGAAAATCAATTTTAGTTTCCCTAGTTCATATCAAGCTAACTTAAGTTATGCCACTAAAAGCTTTTTCTTTTACTCTAAAAAAATAAAAAAAAAAGTTAAAGCTAAAGAAACCAGGTCAAAGGCGCTGGTGAAATTTTTCAAAGTTGCCCCTCAAATTTTCGAGTTTACCCTCACAATTTTGACCTAATCGACCAAACTTTTCACGTCTCCCACTCTCCCTCCCATTTTACCATCAGCGATTAAGGAAAGCACTGCAACATATGCCTCCTCCAGCCTCCGCCTCTATGTTCCTCCGTCTCCGGTACGCGTCCTCCGTCATCCCCTCCCGCTTAGACGCCGTCGTTGGTTTCTGCAAGTAATCCTCCTGAATCAACCGGTACTAAAGTTCTTATTCTGGATGGTTTCTGCAATTAATCCTCCTCCTTCCTCACCGTCGTCGGCCTCCATTCTTCCTCCTCCTAGTCGCCGCCTTCGCTTCCTCCGGCTTCTCTATCTGATTTCTCCGGTAAGATTTCCTCATTAAAGCTTCCTCCGGCTTCTCTATCTGATTTCTCGTAAAGCTCCGGTATCTGATTTGCTACCATTTCTGCAAGTAATCCTCCTGAATCAACCGCTATTGTGTATGTGATTTGCTATCATTTACAGGTTCTCGATTTCCTGATTTCGATCCAAAGCTAAGTGGCTACTTTATGTATAACCTATTTGTATGAGTAATGTATGCAGTTTCCTATATCTCTTCCTATGCTTCTTGATTGCCACAAATCTGACTCTTTATCTCATCATAATAATCCCAGTCTCTGCACACTGTCGTGCATGGTCCAGAAAATTCACCCTTGGAAGTCCAAATAAGAACACAGGTACACTATATCATATATTTATAAAGCATTTTATTAGGTTTTATTTATATTCAGAGCATGCATGAATATGCTGAGCACGGAGTTGCTGCTCATTGGCTTTACAAAGAATCTGGTAATAAGTTGCCAGCCAAGAGCAGTGTAGTTGGTTCCGAGCTAACATCATCCTCATATCTCTCGAATGACATGGAAGATAAAAGTCCAGTTGAAGATCATGTGTTTCACAAGTACAGCTCTCTAAAATCAGGACATCCGGTCCTTAGAGTTGAAGGAAGTCATTTGCTTGCTGCAGTTATTGTGAGGTATGTGAATTGTGTTTGATCAATAGGCACGACACGACATGGTCTGATGTGATTAGCTTGTGTAAATCAGAGTGGATAAGGATGGAAGGGATCTGCTTGTGGCTGCCAGCTTCGTACTCGCTGCTTCTGAAGCAGTTGCGGACAGAACATCTTCTTCTCAAAGAAAATGCTGGGAAGCTTATGCAAGACTGTACAAAAAGGTTGGATTTATTTTTTCAGTTATAATTTTAGTTTGAATGGAGAACATAACCATAACCAACCTATTTTCACGTATCGGATGAATGGTGGTGTGAACCAGGGCATGGGGATTGGTGTATCTGCTTGGAGAAGTACACACTCTGTCGTGATGGTATGTACCATAAGGTATGTATGTATCTGAAAAAAAAAGTGTAATATGAATTAGCATTGTTAAAGTTGTAATATTTGGATTTAAATGGTGTGCAGCAAGATCAATTTCATCGGCTGCTGCCAACATTCATTCAAGTAATTGATTTATCTGAAGCAGAGGAAAAGGAATACTGGAATGTTGTGTCTGCTGTGTCAGAGGGGAAACAGGTTGAGTCTGTTCAGAGGTCACCTTCAGCCTCAGGTTGGTCTACGGCTACCCCCATGGAAGCTAGTATCAACAATAAGGTATATATGTGGCATCTGGAATCAGATCAGATCCACTATCCTGCATGCTGTGCTAAAAAGTAATGGATGTTATCAGGTGCTTCTGTTGAGGACAATGCTCCAATGGGAGGAACAATTGCGATCTGAAGCAGGTCTTGAAGAATCAAAGGCTACTGCTAATATGAATCAGTTTGGGTTTGGGGAAATAGCAGTTGTGTGCTGGCCAGATGGTGAGATCTTCAGGTTGACAAGTGGGAGCACCGCTGCAGATGCTGCCACCAGGGTTGGACTCGAGGGCAAGCTGGTTTCTGTTAATGGTCAGGTTGTTTTGCCTAATACCAAGCTTAAAGATGGCGATGTTATTCAAGTTAGAGTTCGATAAATCTCCCTCCAACTCTTGTGGGAATAACTGGTTTTTGTATTATTTCTTTATTTTCTACAAGTGTTTTAACAGTTTCAAACTGATTAATACTTTTTATGAAGCTTGATAAAGTTAAGCAAGAATCACATTTGAAAGATGAATCATTGAGAAAATTAAAAGAAAGTCTCCAGAATGTTGAAAGTAAAGTTAAAGGAAAAGATCAGACATTTAAAAACCATATGGAAAAGATAAAGGAGCTCGAGGGTAAATTGGAGATGAAAATGGGATTGAATTGTCAATCAGAAAAACGAATTTTAAATCTTTATGAGAAATTGAATGGAAAAGAAGAATCGAATACTACCCTTCAACAAAAGGTTAAGGAGCTTGAAAGCAAACTTGGAGAACGTGAACAATCGAATTATATAACTTACCAAAATAAGGTATTTAATTATGTTCTTTCTTCTTTTTTTTATAAATATATTTCAGAAATACTAATCAACTAGGAATTTAAAAAGCAGGTTAGAGACCTTGAAGAAAAATTGCAAACACAAGTTCAAGAATCAAGATTTTACTCCAATACCCTTTCAACAGAAGGTCAATTAGAAATCAAATTCCCGAGAAATATATTACTTAAATTGATATAAAAAGTTTTATTTTATATATATTTTTTTCAGATTGATGAACTTGAAAGGAAGCTGAAAGAACAAGAACATGATTCCGATTCCACCTTACTCCATCAAAAGGTCAAACTTTCTATTATCATGAGTTTCTATTTCCACTAATTTCTTGAAAAAATATTTTTGAGTAAGTTACATTTTGGTCCCAAGAAGCTTTCTCTTGCAATTTTGCAAGTTGTTTGGGGGGGGGGGGGGGGGTTTGTAACGTTTTTGGTCCATGAGTAGCCGATTTTGCAATTTTGGTTTCTCTTGCAAATTTGGTCCTTATTTGGGTTTTTTTTAACATTTTTGGTCCCTATTCCAAGTAATATCACTATATTTTTGGGACAAAAATCACAAAAATCAGTTATACCCGAGGACCTAGATTAGTCATTTTACTTTGAACATGTACCAAAATCGTTACAAAAACCTCAAATAAGGACCAAATTTGCAAAATCAACTATACTCGGGGACCAAAACTATAATTTAACTATATTTTTCTTACAATTGCACATTAAGGAGCTTGAAGAGAAGCTTAAAGAGCAAGTTGAATCAAAGAACGAGGGTGAAGAACGTATTTTAAAGATTAGTAATAACTCTACACCATTTACAAGTAACTCCTTTTGTTATGCTTCAAAGTAGGATGTTATATTTTATTTATTCCAAAATGGGTCGCTAGACTTCTTAAATATAAATTAATCACAATATTATTACCCCATGTGTTAGTGACAATATTATTTTGTATTCATTTCAAGTTTCTGATAACATTTTCATGGTTTGTAATAACTCTCCTCTAGGAAATCAAAGATCAACATCTGAAAGCTATAATAATAATGGTAATTACTTTCAACTCAGATTACCAAGTTATGTTTTTATGTCTCATGGTTGTTAGCTAATCTTACATGTTTTTTATGTGATGTCTCATATGATAGGCAATTGTTCATAAATTGGATCAACAAGAGAATGCAATGTTCATATGGAATTATGTTTCGTGTTTCTTCCCAAACGACTAGTTACTTTGGTAGATTTATGTTTTGAGGGCTATTGGTACAACATTGAGATTTATGAAACATTATGAAGACATTAGTGTTTTAAATATTGACAATATTGTTGTTAGACGATTAAACTTTTATTTTAATCAAGGATATTATGTTTTTGATTTATTATATTTGTGTATTGAGCCTAATCTTGAATATATAGACTTTTTGAGGTAAAAAATGTGTCGCTAAAAGCATGTAAATGTAATTTATTTTACCAAATGTATAGCGGCATAAAAAATTGTCACTAAAACTATTGAAATGACTTTTATTGTAGCTAGCATATAGTGACATAAAAAAGTGCCACTAAACCCAAAAATTTGTAGTGGCATATAAAAAAAAGTGCCACTAAAACATATAAAAAAGTGCCATTAAAACATATTTAAAAAGTGCTACTAAAACCCAAAAAATTTGTAGTGGCATATAAAAAGAGTTCCACTAAAACTCGAAAAATCCAGCAAAAAACCAAGCATATAGTGGCACAAAGAAGTATCACTAAAACCCAAAAATTTGTAGTGGCATATCAAAAAAGTGCCATTAAAACTCGAAAATCCTGCAGCGGCACAACAAAAAAGTGCCACTAAAAGCTTTTAGTGGCAGCGCTTATAGTGGCACTTTTTTTTGTGTCGCTGATTCCCAAGAGGGCTTTTAGTGGCACTTTTCCGGGATTTAGTGGCACTTTTTGTGTGCCACTAAATGTCATTTTATTTGTAGGATCTTAACCCCATGTTTGCAAACCACATTGCAAACCTCGACCCAGAAGCTTACTCATCTACAATGGTGATGCTGGTTGTATGTCTACGTCATTCACCTCTTTCCCACGCCATGACTGCAACTACTCATGTTCCAAAATTATGGGTCAACAGGGCACACCATACTGCACGTCTGAATGCAGATGGTTAATTTGTGTCTTTTGAAATTATCACCGTCAATGACACCAAGAAAACCATTACTGTCAAGAAGGAACAATTCGCAAAAATCCTTCAACTCCCAGTGTCTGGACGGTTTCAGATGGCATCTAAGTCTGAGATCTTGAACATGCTCAATGAGATGGGGCATACACTGATCACATGCACAATGAGTTCCTTCAAAAAGAATAGATTACCTTCTGTTTGGGGTTATTTCTTCAGCGTTATCCTACGAAGTCTATCTAGCAGGACTTCGGCCCTTGATTCAGCTGCTTACACATTCCTGCAACTACATTACGGTATCTACTATAATGTTCTAGTTGATTATGCTTAAATTCTTTGGACCGATTTCACTACTTACTTGAACCATGCGAAGAGGGCCACTGACATCGCATCCACACGGTTCTGGGCACTGATTTTCCAAGCTGTATATGCCCACGACAAGATACCAGTCTTCTGAACTACACGTTCTTGATTTCCATCAAGTCTAGATTCCTTCGAGTTCAACTTCGGATGACAGAATGGAATTCATCGCTCAAATTCCTGAGGCGATGCTATGCAAGGTTCCAGATGATAATATTACTTTGATCGAGTACCGCAAGACAATCACGACACCTGCACCCCTAAGGGTTTTCACAAGAGTAATCGAATCCGAACTTCCTAAAGCCAAGGGTGGCAAACGAGAAGTCACAGCCGAACCATCCGAAGGCCCAGCCAAGAAGCCAAAAACACGAAAGAAAACCCACGCAGTTAAGCCATCAAAGAAGAAACCTGTTCAAACTTCAAGACCTCAAACACCTCTATCAGAAGAGGAAGAATACTCTCATCAAGAGGATACCACAATTCCTCCATCACCAACTGCGACAAAAACTACTACGGTACCTCCTTCTGATCCCATTGTGTCTTTAACTGAAGATCCAATGGTGTCCGCACATATGACCACTATCGGAACATCAAATGTGGAGACAAGTCATATTGAGACCCCTGTGCACACATCTGATGTAGATACAAGTCTCACATCCGGTGATCCAACTGCCATAACTCCACCATCTCCACCACCGAAGCATACGCCACTAATTTTGACAACAACAACAGATGTTCCTCCTCCGCTTCATTCTTTCTTCATGGACGACATGGCTGATTCTCCCTCTTCCCATGAAACCAAAAAAGAAGAGGAGGATTATTTTGAAACAGCCCCAGTACACATCCAAGATGATGATGATGAACCAGACACGAGCCTGGTTTCCATGAAACAGTTCTGCCAACTTAAGGCGAAATTGAACATTCTGATCCTAGCCCAGACCACGTACACTTCGAACAAAAAGGTCAGGGGTAACTATAGATCACTTGGCAGAATCACTTACATCCTTCGAGGAAACCATCACAACGAAAGTCAACAAGAAGATAGACGAGGCTGTCAAGATTGTGGAAACCGATGTCAAGCAGTTGACACGAAATGTTTAGGAAAAAGTTGACCTGCAAATCAAGGCAGTTGAAAAGATTGCTGAGGAGAAGTCACAACTGATTCAGGATCACCATACTGCACAACTCAATGAAGTAGTCACAAATCTTAGCAGTACACACAATGAAGTTCAAGCCAAACTCACTTCCCTCACTACTTCGGTTGAAAATCTCTCGAAAAGAAGTGCTGATGAATTTGATATTCAGTTGAACAGTTTACGCAAAAATGTCGAAATTGCCAAGAAAACCATTGCAGAATACGAACTGAAGGTGCATGAGTTAAATGTGTACAGAGAAGCACAGAAGATAAGCAACCAGCAAATGAAGATTTTGGTCTCTCAAACTACCACCTCCATCCGAAAGGACATTGCACCACTATTTACACTGTTTAGTCGATTACCAGGTGCTCCGAAGCCCTCGGTGTATTCGTCACAAGGGGGAGAATGGCCTCGACTAACAGAAGGGCAAACACGCATCATCATAGCACCAACAGCAACAATCACAACCATTGCACCATTATCAACTACAACCACTGGTCCAACTACAAAATCAACCTTCATATTTACTTCAGCAACAACAATCTCCACAATATCAACATCAACAATAGCTCCCTTAGTTTGGGGACGAACCACACCAATGACAACCGAATCCACCTCCAGCCTCATAAAAAGATTTTCTGGTGGTATTAAAAATCGGAGCACGTTCTACACCATCATCCACTTCAACAAAAACAACAACTTCTCAAGTTCCACTGAGACAGGCCCTTCGGTTGATAAGGGAAAGAAGATTGCTATGGAACTGTCAAAGTCTGAAGAGAAGAAACAAAAGGCAGAAAAATGCGAAAAGCTAAGGCATCTGTATGCAATTTCAAGAGACAAAGATGGAAAGAAAGAAGTCTTGGGTCCGGTGAACAGGATATGGACATATGAGACGATTATGAATTTGGCCTTTACCACTGTGGAAATGTTTGATCATTTGCCACTAGTGTCATTAAGTGATGAGAATACCACAGAGTTACAAGAGCAAAAAGCCAGATTTTATGCGAACCTCGCTGCTGATCAAACACGTGTATGGTCATGCCTAAAGATTGTTAGGATTGACCGAATCGAGATTGGACCACTCTTCGAAGAAACATATCAAAATTTCACCTATCATATCTGAAGAGGGGAACAGAGGATGGAAAGCTCTTTCACTGTGGCAGATTTTCCCTTAATGAATCCAAACGACTTCATAGTACTTTGTTGAAGATTCTACAGCTTGACACAAACAAGAATCTCCCAGCAGGTTGGTCTGACTGAAGGTAAAAGAATAATTGGAAGGTTTATGGGTTCTTATCTTCGAAACTTTTCCCTTCATGATTATGAAATTGCAAAACTATTTAAGCAATCTATTCCTGCTACGGATAAAGAACTTCCAGGGATAACAAAAATCAGCGATGGAAAGATTGTACAGAAACCATGGGGTGTAGTTTAACAAGGGAAAGCTTACAAAGAAAAGTCCACTGAAGAAATTATTTTTAGATATGGATGAGAAAGAAAGGTTTCCTTCTACCTTTTTGGAAGGAATGATAGCAAGAGTGACAGTCAACAATGAGAACTCAGATGTTGCGAAGCTTGAGTTGTGTACTCATCTGAAGTGGTGGTTACAGATTCGGAGGGAATTGAGCAGAGCCTTTAATATGCTATAGACTTCGGATACCAAGCATCTTCACCACAAAGGGGGAGAATGTTAGGATTCTGATTTTGATGAACTTTGAAATCCAAAATACCTATGTTCCTGTCTGAAGCTTTTGAGGGATGCGAAGTGAGAGGTTGATACGAAGCCGGTGATGATACGAAGTCGGTGTGCTTATCAGAAGACGGTTATGTTTAGTACTTATCTTTTGTTAGAGATAATGTCTAGAGTTTTAGTACTTATCTTTAACTGATTGGGTTTAGTGTTTATCCAATTAGATCTTAGTATATAAACACAATCAAGCCTAGATATCTAATATGTACTTTTACACAGTCGCTTATTCATTGTAACATTCTTAATAGTTGCTTGTTATAAAGATTTGGAGCACTATCTTTTTACTTTGAATAAAATCATTCGTCTAGTTGAATATCCATACACTTGTTCTCGTTGTTTGCTTTCATTGGTTAATTAGTCTTACACCTTCGTCATTCGCAAATACTTGAGAATGTTCTTAACCGTTGGCCAATAAGCTTTGCCTGGATTTCCTTGATAGCGACTGACCATGCTCAAGGCAAAGGACACATCAGGGCGGATACATGTCATAGCATACGTGATCGACCCCACAGCCGAAGCGTAAGGTACCCGACTCATATCAGCTATATCTTCATATATATTAGGACTTTGAGTCACACTCAATTTCGTATTGCTCTGTATTGGTAGCTCTCCTTTCTTGGAATTTTCCATACTAAACCTCTTTAGTACCTTATCCAAGTATGTACTTTAACTAAGTCCAATTAGTCTCTTCTTTCTATCTCTCAAAATTCTTATCCCGACAATATATGTTTCTTCTCCAAGGTCTTTCATGGAAAAACACTTTCCAAGCCAATAATTAATTTCTTGCAAGGTTGGAATGTCGTTTCCCATGAGTAGTATGCCATTGACATATAATACAAGAAAAGTTACTATACTCCCACTAGCCTTGATATACATACAGGAGTCATCTTCACTCCTAGAGAAACTAAATTGTTTGACTTTCTCATGGAAGCAAAGATTCTAGCTACGAGATGCTTGTTTCAATCCATAGATAGATTTCTCAAGCTTGCACACTCTATTGGGAAACTTTGCATCTATAAAACTCTATGGCTGACTCATGTAAACATCCTCGGCTAACTTCCTGTTAAGGAAGGCTGTTTTGATATCCATCTAGCAAATTTCATAATCATGAAAGGCAACTATTGCGAGCATTATCCTAATAGATTTTATCTTGGCTACTAGTGAGAAGGTCTTTTCATAGTCAACCCCCGAGGTGTGAGTGAATCCCTTCACAACTAGTCGAGCCTTGAAAGTGTGTATCTTATCATCCATGTTGATCTTCTTCTTGAATATCCAATTGCACCCAACTGTATTCCGACCTGGCACATTATCAACCAAATTCCAAACTTGGTTGTCATACATGGACTTGATCTCGCTGTCCATTGCCTCTTTCCATTTAGTAGCCCCAGGGCATGCCATTGCTTCCTTATAGTTAGTCCGCTCATCCAAATTTATCAGTGCCCTATCACTAATAAACATGTCACCATCCGTAGTAATATGGAAGGTGGCATGCTAAATCTACTGGAATGCCTAAGAGGTAATGACTTGTCTATCGGTTCAACAAGAACTTCTTCCTCTGGTTGAGTGCTAGTATCGTCTAAGGTTCCTTCATTGGTTGACTCTGGAATTTCTTCAAGGTCAATGGTCCTCCCACTGTCCTCTTTGAATATGAGCTCTCTCTCTCTCTCTCTCTCTCTCTCAAGACTCCTCTTTGTGCTACAAAGACCACGTTCTCACTAGGTATGTAGAACAAATATCCAAAGGACTGCTTTGGGTAACCAATGAAACTACACTTCTCACTTCTAGCTGCTAGCTTGTCATAAGTCTCTCGTCATACGAAAGCTTCACAACCCCTGAGTTTGGTATGTGTTAATGAGGGAACTTTCCCCGTACACATCTCGTGAGGTGTTTTAGAATCCTTCTTTGTAGGGACAAAATTGAGGATGTGGGTAGCTGTCTCTAAGGCATACCCCTAGAAGTGAATAGGAAGAGAATCTCGACTCATCATGGAACGAACCATGTCTAAGAAGGTCCGATTACGCCTCTCAGCGATTAAATTATGGTGTCCTAGGAGGAGTCAATTATGGAACTATTCCAGATTCCTTTAAATAGTCATGGAACTCGATACTAAGATACTCTCTGCCTCTATCAGATCTAAGCATCTTTATCTTCCTATCCAACTGATTCTGGACTTCATGTTTGAACTCTTTGAACATTTCACAGGTTTCTGACTTATGCATGATTAAGTAGATACAACGATATCTGATGTAATCATATGTAAAAGTCATATAGAATCAATTAGCATCCCCTATGGATGATCTGAAGGGCCACACACATCCGTATGTATGAGATCCAACAAACCTTCACCTCTTTCACAAGATCACGTGAAAGGTAATTTTGTCTTCTTTCCCAAAACACAAGATTCGCATGCATCATTGACCTTAAATCAAACGACTCCAACACTCCATCCTTTTGGAGTTGGGTGATGCGTTTCTTGTTAATGTGTCCAAGACGACAATGCCACAAGCATGCTTTGTCTATACCATTAGATGAAACCAAATGAAATACACTATTTCGTAAATTATTAACACACGTCACAGTTTCATACCCACCGTTACAAGGTAAAGCTTCAAATATAAAAACACCATTCTTATAAGCTGAAATAGAACCATTCATATCATTAAATGAATATCTAAAACCTTGTCTGAACAATGCATTATATGAAATAATATTTCCTGTCATTTCTGACGAGTAGCAATAATTTATTAAATCTAAACTAACACCATTACTAAGCACTAAACTATAAACTTCAATCTTGGTAACAGAAGAAGATCACCTATTCTCCATGATCATGTTCATTCTTTCGTGCTCCACCTCCTCACTTTATTTTAGCCAGCGAATCAGAACAATGTGAAAATCACATCCTATATCAAGGACCCAAGAATGAGAAGATGATGAGTTATTAGATGAAATAGCGTATATACCTGCAGAAGATGGCTATACTTTGCCATCCTTGATGTCTTGCAGATACTTTGGGCAGCTTCATTTCCAATTCCTTTTCTCATTGTAGTAGAAGCAATCAGCCTCTTTGGGATCAGAGGTGTTAGGAATGTTAGAACTAGGCTTGGCCTGTGGGCCATTTCTAGATGACCCGATATTGACCTTGCCCTTCCAGTTCTGTTTTGGAGGACCTTTCATCTTCTTCCCCTTTCCTTGTCCAATGGCTAGAACAGGAGCACTGGCAGAAGTGGAGGCTGAACCCTTCCCCTTCATTCATGCTTCAACAGTCTAAAGTAGGTTGTTCAATTGAGCCAAGGTGCTCTCAGTGTTGTTCAAATACTAAGCCATAAGGAACTGATCATAACAACTTGGTAAGGAGTTTAGGACTATATCAATAGCCAACTCCTCATCAAAATGAACATTTAGCCTAACAATGCATTCCCTGTATCGTTACATTCTTTGCACGTAGCAAGAGACAGATTCTCCCTCTTTATCTTGCATGCCATGAGGGCTTTGACTACCTCGTACTTTTCTTGACGAGCTCTCTTGTGGAACTTTTCCACAAGGTCCTTGTTCATATCATAAGGCCAATAGTCCTCATAGAATCTCTACAACTCATGGATCATAGTGGCGACGATGATGCAAGCCACTTTGGTTGTATCATCGTAATGTTTCTTGTAGAAGGCGTATTCTTCAAAAGTAGCCTTTTCCTCATCGATTTCAATGAGTTCTTTCTCGAGGACATAGTCCTTGCCCTCGAATCTAAGAGCCATTTTTATGTTTCGCATACGGTTATTATAGTTGGTGCCATCTAATGTCACCTTTGAGCAGACCGAAAGCAAAGATTAGTTACGGGGGAGCGGAAGCATCAGTAGGAGTAGACATCTAAAGAAGAAGGTAGTTTTAGTTAGAAACGATTAATCCTTAATATAGTAACCCAAAATAAAATATCAAGGCTAGGATCCAACTATATAATTCACAACTTAGAAGAGCGTTGTCGTAATCTAATTATAAATTTTATAAAGGTAGGTAAATGACGATTTACCAATTCCACCATAAAGGAAATGAAATTAATTGAAATTCCTAGGTCTTTTGAGATTCATTGAAAATATTCAATGACATGTTTTATCTCAGATTATGCTCTTCTATTTGTGACTAGGATACCGAGGATCACAAACAAGATGTGAATAACTATGCAAATGTGCTTGGTATCCTCAATGACATTTATGATCTTGATTGATGTGCTGGTAAACCACGCACGCTCCATCAATAATGATAAATTATGAGATACCCATTACAACTCTTTATTAGTCCCTATTAGTGTCCTGGTTAAGCACACACGCTCCACTAACGACTTATAAAGTGTAATGTGCAATTTCATGGGTTAGTATACTAATTTATATTTTTCCTAAAGTAACTAGATTTGGGATTTTAATTAAAAGGTTCTAGTACTTTTAATAACATTATACTTTTAACGAGATTTTGTGTCCTATCAAATCCGTTCTGCTAACGACCCTCCACTAATCAAGGAAGCATGGGTGAGAGTTGACACCCATTCAACTGTCATTTTATAGCCAGGTTCCTTATACCCCTTATAGACCAGTTTCGTAAATGGGGCATACTAGCGATTTGACTGACTGATTCGTATACATATAAAATATTAAAAATTAATAATAATATATAAGGTGTATTTTACATGATTGAATATTAATATTTTAATTAACAATTAATTATATAAAGTAAATCAAAAAAGGATTAAATAATTAAATTAATCAAATAGTTTAATCCTAATCCTAACCCTCTAATTTTCGAAAATTATGGTGTAGGAGTTATCCAATTCTTAATTACTTCTTTTTAGGCAAGTAAAATAATAATTACCAAAATTAGGAAGCCCTAACAAAGCCTAGCCATTATCGAAAATAACGGGGAGGAGGCTAGGGTTTCAAAAACCCTAGCCCAAGTCGATATTCTTGGCATTTAGGGTTTAATTTCAGTAAACCCTAATTGACCAAGTTCTACAATTTTACACCTATTCAAAAGAAAACAAATTAGCTCAGATACCACTGACAGATACCACTGACAGGTTTTAGGCAAACAAATAAACTCAAACACTTAAGTTGACATGCAATCTAAATGATCTATGTTTTCTCAATAAATATAACTAAGAACATCAAAGGAAACCGTATACCTAAAATCGAAATTCATAAAAGGGTTTTAGGATTACATACCTTATTGTTATTATAGCAAATAAAAATGATTCCTCTTCACGTAGATTTCCTTGGAAGCAAGCACCACAAGTATCATGCCTCTAATGGTTCACACTCGAAATTCCATATGTCAAGGTTAATTATTTTCTTATTTACTTTATTTATTATCTTATTAAGAAAAGCATGTTATAAAGCGTTAGAAAACTGTGAAGTCCTGATTTAGTATAAACGCGGAATAAGAACATCATAAACACTCAATAACATGCAACAGCCGAATGATTGATATATCTGAGAGAATACAAAGATTAGGCTCCTAGGGTGTAAAAACCCGAGCACTACAAATACGCTCAATCTCTCACATTGTGAGCTGTCTCAACCCACATGTCATAGTGGGCCTTCCAAGCCCGGAATCATCAACCCATGGAAAGCTTTGTACCATAAAAGAAGGATTATAGATTCTTCTTGAGAGAGAAAAGAAAAACAAAGAGGAATGTCACTCTTAGGTTTGGTGCAAATTATGAGGCTCCAGGAGAGGGTATTTATAGCCTCAAGGGTGATTAAGGATAAACCTTAGAGATAAGCCTTATTTGAATTCAAACCGGATAAACCTTTTATCTTTAAATTCAAATCCCTTCCCTGCCATATATAGTTGGCGCTTTTATAAGGATAAATACTTATTAAAATCGTCCAACATTTATCTGTACATTATCTATTGCTCAGCTATTAAACAATTACAATTCAGCCACTGCACTTTTAATTAATCCCAAATTAATTTCAAATAATTCTAATTAATTCCAAACTAGTTTCTTATTAATTTATCATCACATAATAGATTGATAAACTATTTATTTCTCTCTCTCTATTAACCTTAATACCTTTTGGTCGAGGGCAACCCAAAATGACTGTGCTACTACAAATTCAAGTATATACTAATTATAGTTATGGGCTTAGACACCTAATCCAACACTATGTGGATTAGTTCCAACAGATCTTTGCGTCGTTCACAGCTTCTTGTGAATGGCGATTTGTCATCTTGTTAAGTAAGCAAGACTACCATACATCATTCGACTTTAAGTCGAATGTTTCCAAGATTCCTTCCGACTGGAGCTTGGCGATGCGATTCTTGTTTGTATGACCAAGACGATAGTGTCATAGATGTAATTTATCGAGAACATTCTCATCAGAATCAACATTTAAGGTTATACTATCATTTCTACCAACGAAAACAACGCTTTCATATATGTCATGACAATGACTAGCTTTAAAACAAAAACAATTATTTTTATAAAGCAACTAGATTATAAACCCGTGTGTTACACGGTTGATACTTAAAAATATATAATAATAATAACAGGTTATAAAGTTAGTAAGAGTTACTAAATTGCTATTCCTTGCAATTTTCCCATTTCAATTGAATTATAAATTGTAATACTTTCTTTCATTTGTCTGTGTTATACCGTATTACTTCTTGAATAAAGAAAGAATCACATTGTTCTAGCCTTTAAAAATCTAGGTGGATCATCGGCAAATTAAAGGCAACATGATAAAAAAATTTAAAGAGTTGTTCATCAATCAATTATAATATTACATTTATGTTTGTGTTTTTTTTTTTTTTTTTTTTTTTTTTTTACTATTACTTTTAGTGATGCAGCCAACACATAAACACCAATCATCTTTCATAAATTTTTGTCGGAAGAAGAAATTATGTAGATCCGAGTACTTGTTTTGATGGACAACTTGCAATATAACCATAGTCCGTATTCTAATTTACCTTTATTGTAGTTTTATAATTTGATTTCCATAAGAAATTCTTCTAGGAAATATCAATTTCGAGTCCACTCGTTCACATATTCTTTGTATTTTAACTATTTAATGTCATACCTTAAACCTAACCCCTTCTTACTATCTCTACTCCCAAGAGAAATCATCCAAAAAAACCAAAACCAATCGAATCACTTTCTTCTAAACAAAATGATTTGAAAAAGAACAAAAAGGGGGGAAATATATAATCCCAATCAACCAAAACTTGCTTTACAAAACCGTAACCAAACTCGAAAATCTCATCGACCTTTATTAGATAATCCAAAACCTATCAAAACCCATGAAGGAATTCTCCGGAAACAACAACAATTTTCTCCAAATAAAATCAATACAAAAACAATGAAATACCGCACAAAGAAAATAATGCAAGAGTACTATATTCAACATGGATGTCCTAACAAATAGATATACAAATCTAGTTTGCCAATTAAAATCTACAGACATTTGTAGTAAACAGAAAAACAAATATATAAGTTAACGAAGAGATTACCAGCGTAAGCGTATCTTAATTTCACTTTTATTGACTCGTTACTTGTAATCGTGAAATTCACTTCTATTGTGTTGTATTCCTTCGGCACTACCAAAATGAAAACGTACAGATAGAATCAGCAACACCAAAACCCAAGATATTAAGAGACCTTACATATGAATTTTGATCCAAAACTAAAAGTCGATGTCAGCAATGGGAACCAATTCGTACTCCACAATAAAAAGAAGGATAAAAACAAAAATCAAGATTGAAAGTCAAAACCGATCGATTGATAATCAGACGTACCTTGTGGGTTTCTTAGACTAACAGGTATGGTAACCCCTCACACCAAGGGGTTCTGGTGCCACGTAGGCGCCACTTCATCTTTCCCTCACCTCTTTAATTCTAGGAAATGGTAACCCCGGACCAACCCCTTACTTTTTTATTTTAAATAAATAAATCATTTAATTTCACCACCAAAAACATTAAATTAACCAACTAACATTTAATTAAAAACATAATATTTCAAAATAAAAAGCGTACACGATAATTAAAATTGTAGAAACAGGAAATTAAAATCCTACAAACGGAAACATTTAATAACCTAAAACGACAATTAAAATTGTAAAAACGGGAAATTAAAACCTAAATGCGATAATTAAATCACTACTACAAACATGACTTTTTATGACAGACGAATTACGACGTATAAATTGTCTGTCATAAAAATCCGTCATGCTTAATGATTTACGACAGGCATAAATGTCTGTCATAAATCGCTGTCATCTTTTTAGAAAACTAATGACGTACAAACTATGTGTCGTAAATTAGTGTCGGAAATGAAAAAAAACGCGCACATTTTTTCACATAAATTGAAAGTTCCCCCTTATTTTCCCTTTTTACGCATACCCTAATACGACTTCTCACTTCGCCAAGAATTCTCACTCCTGCTATGGTGCTTTGTTCCTGCTACCCCAATTCCAATCGGTAATCGATTAAGCTCGGCGGAGCATCTCCATTCTACGGCCACAAAATTAAAAATGACTCCTCGATCTTGCATCCTTAGGTTGAACACTTGTGATTCGCTTTATCCCTCCAAATCCTATCAACACTTCCTCCTCGGGCTCCTCCTCCTCATCGCGAATCAGGTATGTTTACTTCCAATCCTTAATTTTTTTTGCATTTCGATTGGGATTAGGATGTAGGATTTGGTATTTGACGTGCTTCTACAATAATAGGTTCGTATTCATCAGCTATGGCATATGCAGCCATCTCAAAACCTAATTCCACTGATGGAGTATCCTCTTTTTCCAACAAAAGTGGAGAATTAAGTTAGCGGTAATGTGCTATTATTCTAAGTTTGGTTTGAAACCTCGAAAGCTACAAACTGTTATTTTGGAGAATTAAAATGAAATTAATTTCATTAATTACTTCCAGGATCCGTTTAGTTGTATTCAAATGAATTTAATTTCGTTATTTACAGGCTAGAATCATTCTATTGATCCACTTAGAGAAGGATTAATGATGTCTCTTGAAGTCGATCTTGGAAACTGTGGCAGCATGTTAGAGGTTGGACTGAGAATGCCTCGTAGGTAAATTATCTATTTTGGAAATGATTAAACCTTATGAAAATTGGGAATATGCATACGCTTACAAATGAAAAGGCTCAAAATAACTTCTAACAACAGTTAACGTCAAATGCTTGCTTAATGGAACTTTTGTCCAAATTGTGAACATCATTGATGTCAACTTATTGTTTTGCACAAATCTTTGAGATGTCAAGTTATTGTTGTGCACAAGTTATTGCCTTATCTGGGACTGGGAGTGTCTCAAAGATCGGTAGATTAAGGATGTTGATATGTCTTATAGCTCATTTGATAAGTTCATACATAAAAACAAATTGTGTTATATTTTATAATTTAAAACTTGAATATCACAGTAATATAACCCTGAGATGTCAAACTTGCATCATAAAATTGTGTGTGGAAGGTGTGAGAGTGCATATTTAGGTTACCAACAACTCGCTAGCAGACCTGTCAATATACGTATGAACATGTACCTCCTCAAATTAAGTGTTTATCCCATAAAGCTTATTAAGTCAACAAAAACAATCCCTAAGTTATGTCCTCATTAAGTCCTCTACGTAGAAGAGACGTCATGGTTAATTCTTTTTGTTAACAGGTTCCAAGTTTGAAGAGTCAAGCAAGCGGATGGAAGAAGTACCTTATCCCAACTCCTACCTACATGGCTACATGCTCCTTTTGCAAGTTAATTGCATAAATGGTCAAGAGTTATAAGTCTTGCAAGCTGCAACTCTAATTTCAGTGTGGGTTAGGCGGGCACTTCTATCTGATAAGATATTGCTGTCAAGTGGTTTGTGCAGGATGATTGGAAGAATAACCGTTTTATAGCATCCACGAAACATGGGAAATCATTGATACCGAAGTCGGGGAATGGTTAAAAAGGTTTATGAATGCGTCGTCTCACTTGTGGAAGACCATAAAGAGAAACTTTGTCGTATTGATGAGTCTCCCAAAGAGAATATTTTATCCATCACTAAATCTTTTCTAAGTACTCGTATTATTCTTTCATCATCTTTATCTTTTTCATTTAATTTAGAACATTTTTCTCTTTTCTTGTGTGTGCGTAGACAATTATTGGTCATGACAATGGAGATATCTCTTTCTTTTGGAGCTGGTCATATTGGAGTACTTTCTTGCTTACTTGGTAGGTTAGGTTGTATGCTCTATTCTCTCACTATTCATTGTCAACTAATAATGAATGGTATTGTCTATTTTCTTTAAATATTATATACCTGATCACTTTATTGTTTGCAGCCTGCATAAATTACTAAACATATAAGCAAATGTCATGTAAAAGTCTGACTATTGGGATTTGACTAGAAATTAGCATCAAATGCATTAATTATATATTGAATATTTTTCCTCTGAGCAGGCTAGTTGTGCCCTTGATTCAGGGCTTTAAAGATGTTGGAGATTTTACTATGAGAGAGAGAGAGAGACTGAAGACTAGCATCCATGTGAACTTAGTCTTTTATCTAATCTTGGGATTGATTGGGCTTGTTGACTTATTTTGCTCGTAATGATGCGAAATGATTGGTTTGTTTCTTTCTATGTAATCCAATTTATCATTTTCACTTATTTCTTTCTTATCCTTGACATATGGATCTTCTTTAATAAATGTCAAGTTTACTAATCTCATTAGCCTTCTTAACCTAATTTCAAATTTGTTAATTTACAGAAGTGGAGGTGTACTAGGACTAGCCATGGCATGTTCAAATACTTTTGGACTTGTTATTGGTGCATTTCTCCTTGGTTTTGGCTTAAGCGAAATTCCAAAGACTATTTGGGTGAACATCCATTTGGTCAATATATGGATCCAAGTGAGCCATACACAGAGTCACCCCAATAGTATAGTATAAGGTCAAACATAGGAATACACTTACACAGTTACATGTTTTTACACATTGTAACAATGTACTTACATTCATTGTAGATAATAATAATAATATGTAACCACAATAATAATGTATTTACATTTATAAAAAACAACTTTTTGTATTTGACATACTATTTTTTGTAATGGATTGTCTTTTTGTGCATGATAACTTATTTGTATGATAATAATTGTGATTTAATTTAAATATTAGTAAATGTTTGTCATAAATTTATGACAGACAAATGTCTGTCATCTTTCATTTATGACGCAGCTTTCAATGACAGACTTTATCTGTCATCTATAGATGTCATGTCATCTATAGACGTTTATGACAGACATTGTCTGTCGTAATTGTCTGTTATAAATGTCTATCATAAATTTACGACAGACAAATGTCTGTCATCTTTCATTTATGACGGGGCTTTCAATGACAGACATTTGTCTGTCATCTATGGTCATTTACGACAGGCATTGCCTGTCATGAAAAGCCTTTTTTCTAGTAGTGAATTGCACGATATTGAGGTGAATTTTCACAACATTCCACTCAGCAAGGTGCGGGAAGTCTGTGTCGTATGTCGCCCGATACTGTGATTGGACTTCCTGAAGGATCTCTTCGTCAGTTGCACCGGGTTGGCAGTTTCCCCATATGTTTAAGTAAATTTGTTGAAATTTACTTATTGTTCGTGACATATTCCTCCATTTGAAAGAAAGGTGATACATACTCACATAATCAACTATGTCTATTATAGTTTCAAACGATTATTTGACAAGTTCCCAGAATGGACGATAGTCGTTGCTGTTGACTCTAAAGTTTTCGTTGGCGTTGAGCCACGCGGTTGCCAAAGCGGTTTCGTGAGTTTGAGCCCATACCCGACGATTGTTACCGTTACCGACGGCAGCCATTTTTTAAGTGGGAAAATAGATGTAAAAACAACGGATTTAGTGAAAAAGAGATGTGTAGTTTTTTGTGTGTGAATATGGGTATTTATAGTTGAAAAATGTAAAAGAGATTAATTTTTTTTATTGACCGTCAAAAAGGAGCCGTTGGTGGGGGGGGGGGGGGGTTAAGTTTCAAATTCACCATAAATCCAGGGACCAAAACTGTAAATGTGAAACAACATCACCGGGCGATGAAGGAACCCCTTGCGGTGACCATCACAACAGGTCACACCCCAACTGGGGCGGTGTTCCCGTGCGGTGATGGTGTCCACCTGAACCCCACCCCTCGTTCACCACTTCCACTCCCTTTGGTCTTATCGAGGGTTTCTTATCGTGGATTTCTTAGCAACTATAAGTGGTACTCCACAGCAAAAAGAAGGATTAAAAAATCAAGATTGACAGTCAAAACTGATTGATAAGGAGACGTACCTTGTATTACTACTAGAAAAGGGGGCATTTAGCCAGGAGAAATAACCTAGCAATTTTCCTTTTAGAATTTCCAAAAAATGCACGCAAGCATACGACTGCTTTTGTAGGTGTGTTGATGATTTTGGTCTTTCTTATTTATATTTTTTAGAATATTCAAATTTATCGTAATGTTTAATTAGTTATGTTTCAATTAGTTTCGTTGTTTATCTATACTATACTATAAACCATATATAAATTACAACCCTTTAAAGCAAGAAGTCTTAAAATTAAGATAGTACCACCCTTTGATGCAGCCAACCTCAAGAACCCGGATTTAGCGGTCGATTGAATTTTTGAAGCGGGAGATCAAAAGCTGTAAAATTATAACTTTTTTGAATTTTTTTGAATTCTCTTGATTATTGCGCTTTGCCTGAACGCTTTCTCATAAATCATGATTACCCCATTTAAATTAATTGGGAGAAACCAATTTTATGAAGCCCTAAAGTTCGACCACCATCGTCTTCGCTCACCACCATCGTCCGTTGTGTATCAGAATCATCTCCCGATTCTTAAACTTCTCAATCGCAGACCATCTCCTTCATCCGCCACCACCACGTTACCTTTCTTCCTCCTTCTTCCGCCTTCAACCACTCAGAATCGAATTTGGTTTGGATCTCGATCCGCCACCTGATGAATCTCGATCCGCCACCTAATGAATCTCGATCGGCTTTGGTTTGGATCTCCACCGGATTTGGTACCTGATGACAATTTCAGTTGAAGCTCTGTCCAAATTCGATTTTGTATCGTTGATTGAAGCTTTGTCCAGGTTTGATTTTGTCTTGATTTTCGTTTAATATATTAAATATTGACTTCAATTTCAGATGAAGCTTTGTCACGATTTCCATTTAATGTATCAAATTTCGATTTCTATTTAATACAGGAATTCAGGATTTCAGCTCTAACAAATGGTAGTTGCTTGCTTGGCTGATTGTAGACATCGATTCATCTCAAGAATGTGCGAACTTGGTTGCTTGTCGACATCGATTGAAGTTCAAGTTTTTATAATTTAGGCATCGGGATTGCAAGTCTGATACGAAAATTCGGGACTGTAGGTATGATAATTCCGGATTCAAGTCCAAGTTCTATTTACCTATCGTTTACTTGGCTGATTATATACATTGTTTCGAGTTTGTACATAGTTGATTAGTTGGCTAATTGCTTATGGGTAAAAAACAAAGTACATTGCATGTATTGATAGCAATTGCAAAGTACGTTGTTGGCTGCAAATTTCTTCTTAAGTTTTTGATACATTTTTGAAGTTTTTGACACCCTTTTAACATTTTTTGTCATTCTATTTTATTTTTGATTGTGCGTTCACATTTCTGCTCGGATCCAATAGAATGTGTTATCTTACAAAAAATTATCATCATTTTAACCTTGCAGGTTTTTGTTTTTGTGGTGCTTGGAATCATCTTGTTAGGAGCTGCTTTTGGTTATTTGCTGGTGAGGAAATATATTATTTCTGACGATGGTGAGGTTAATGTTGGTGTTGCACAGTTTATCAAATGGTCCATGTGTATAGTTGCAGTGACATGCATTATCCTGGTGAGTTTTCATGCATGTTCATCAATTAATTAAATAATTGCAAAGATTGTGTATGGTCAATGGGTTTGTTCTGTAGTTATACCTTTTGACCAATGTACTCACTTTCTGATGTCTGTATCGTTTTCAGAGCACTAAAGACACCCCTTTGGCAATGGTAACAGTGTGGTCGTGTTTGGCATTATATAATGTGGTCATCAGGATGAAGTGGCGCTACAAAGTATTTGTTCACTTTAACGGAAAACACCAATTTGCACCCTTGTGTAAAGACCATTTGAAAAAGGTCTAATTTGATAGAAAACTACAAAGTAAGGACCAAAATTACAACATGAAACATTTTGGGATCAAAATTGTTAAAATAAAGATAACCAGGGACCATTTTTGTAATTTACTCATCTACATCTCTCAGGAACCACTTTCTTGGCTTGTGGGGTCGGAAGTTCTTGTGGTTGATCCTCCTAGAAAGGGGCTTGACCCATCGTTGATTAGTGCTTTACAAGCCATTAAATCAGCAGAACATAAAGCCATGACACTTGAAAGGTAGAAATGGTCAATGAAATTAGTTGACTTTTTGATAGTTAACTCCTCTAAAGGTGAAGAATCTTAAGTTATATGGTTGTCATTGTAGCCCAACTTTCAAGGCTAAAGATGAAAAAAGACCTTGGATTTACGTGCAAGAGAAGATTCTATTGAGATTCCAAGTAGAACCATACAAAAAAAAATCAGACATTACCTCAAACACTTTCATTTGTATTTTGGTTTTCAAAGTGTTGATCTAATAGCAATGTACTTTCAAAATTCATTTTTTGTTTCGCTTTTCTACGATTGCACTAATGGCACCAACAAAGTTTCAGTTTTTGTTTTCATTCTTTCATTTTGATACCAACTTACTTCCAATGTCTAAATTCAAGAAATACCAACTTACTTTCATTTATTTATCTATTGAAGCAGGCTACATCAAGAGGTTTAAAAGTCGGAATGCCTTGCTGGTGACATGACTTTCATATCTGATGCTAATGGTTTGAATTCAACATCCATTTCTGCAGGGCATGTATGTTGAAATTCCTATGGCAAGTGTGATTATCTGATCCAGGTGGAGGTGAATGAATAATTAGGTCTGTAAAAAAATTATGTTTGTTTTATTTCCTTTAAGTTCTATGTTTGGTTTTGAGTTGGTTATTTTGGGGGTTTAACAGATAGAGGATGAAGTACCACTCGCCAGCCCAACGTTTCCTGCTACAAAATTGCGAACCCTGTCCACTATACCAACAACTCTACCGCGACTGTCGGACCCCATGTTCATTGTTCTTCCTCTCTAGATATACAGAAGTAAGTGAGAAAATTTGATTGTTTGTGCATCAACTTTGACTTTTAAGTTTTAATTTAGGTTTTTTTTTTATCAAAATTTTGATTTTTTATTTTGTCCAATTGTTGTCACTGGAAATCTATGCATGAATGAGAAGACTTTAAATTCGTAAGGAAACAAGGAAAAGTGGTGATATTTTTTATTATTAATTGTTAAGAATACCTATATATTAACGAATATTTGGTCGTCATTTGTATTCATTTTTCGTTTGTACAAAGAGAACAATAAGCTGGGATCAAATTAGACACTTCAATGGACAGTGTGGAAGTATTACTAAATTGTTATTTTTTTATAGATTAAAAATAGTTTTATACTTTTGGTTAAGCATATCTAATAATCAGCTCTCTTGTATGTTAAAAAGGTACACATGAAGGTTCACATGATTTTTTCTACTTTTATTTACAAAATTCAATAATTAGTTCATTAATCTCATCTATTTTCTATGTTCTTCCCATTGCTAGATGAGATATTATGTAGGCGGTGAAATTAGAGGTAGAGAGGCTTCTACTTCTTTGGTAGATGGGATATGATGCAGGGGCGGAAATTCTGGGTAAAAACTCAACAAGTAAATAATGTCTTTTTCTGGTTTAAAAAAATACAATTACTTTATTTTTAGGTGTTGGCAAATAATTAGCAGTTTTAGTTGTAAAATCTTTGAAATTTAAAAAGCTTTTTTTGATTATTTGCAGCAATTCTTATGACATGCTAATCAATTATTTGCAGATATACTGTTGACATAAATGGTGGATTTGAGAGGTAAGAGGAAATGAGGAAAGTCCACAAGTGGATTTTCACTCACACACACACACACACACAGACACAGGCTTCTACATCTATTCATGCACAGATCCTTCCAATGTGCATGTGAACTTTTTGGCCAAGTTATTCCCTGTCCTCTTCAGGTTATACACTCAACCCAGCCCACTACACCTCTAAGAATAATTAGTTTTCTTGGATACAATCTACAGATACACACCAATATGGACAGAATCAAGTTGGTCAATTATCAATAGATTGAAAATTGTGACATTTTTACCTTTGGACATTGCTATTATCCTGGCCTGGTGACTCCTTTAAATGGTGTACTCACAAATATGGACTGATATACCCCTGGTTATCTAAATTTGTGCATGTTGGTATCAAGTTGCAGATTCAAAAGCTAAACCTGGTAGAGCCGAATATAGATTTCTCCTGCTAAAAGCTTTATGAGTTGTTGCTGCTATCAAGGCCAGGTATTTAAATCAGGATGACAAGGTTATCAATAAACCTTTTATCTAGATTTGTAGTTTCTCTTTCTAACTTTGATTCAAGTGATTCCAGTCACTCGGAAAAATTGTGCACTCTGGTTGATTATAATTAGTACAATTTGGAAAGTATATGGCCTTAATAAAAATTGTTAGAAAGTATAATCCTATACTTTGGGATAAATAAAAGTATGTGGCTGTCCCTGTTTAGTAATTTACATATTTGCTCCGTGAGTACGTTTTTTCTTATTTGGACCATGCATATTTTTTTCGAATCTGGAAAAAATGTTCCTGTTTTATGTCTCTCCAAGAACTCGCCGGCTCTGAAACCCTGCTTCGCCAGGTAATATCCCCTTTATTGAGATCCCTCACTGTTTCTTGAGAGTGGCCTCACATGCGCCTGAAATCCCTTGTGGTAATGTTTTGTTTACTTGGACTCTTCTTTGAAATAGTTTTTCAGGGAATGAAAGTAACTTTTAGATTTAAGAGAACCTTAAATTAAATCTTAATGTATGATTAATTATTTTGTTTTTGATGTGTAATTCAGGACCATGTATTTCTAATTGAGGGAATACGAGTCTATATACTTTCTGATCAACAAGGAAATTGACCGGTCTACATATTTGGTAAATATGTAAAGTTAATTTAGTTTTATATTTCATGTATTTTGATTTGATCTATTATATTTTACAGTTTTTCACACTGACTCTTACTATCTACAAGTAATTAATTTATTGGGGCAAATGGCAATCTCAAAATAAAACTGAAGTGTCAGTTCATTTTTATCTGTTGGGGGGGGGGGGGGTAGTTTATTTGGGTTTGTCGTTCATCCATGTCAACATATATAACAGTTTTTTTGGTTTGTTCAAGTTTTTAAAAATGACCTGGGATTGGGTGTGAAGATTTATTGATTAACACACCATGGTGATGAAGTCTTCCTGGTTTGCTGTTTTAGTTTAAGTTGTGTTTGAAACTAACATCTGTGTATTAGCATTCTTAAAGAAGTGAGGTTCAATATTGATTAGCAGAAGGTTATTCTATATAATATCATTAATTACGTGAAATCAGATGAAATGATTCCCATAAAGGATGCTTTTGAAGTTCAAGTTCTCAACAACCAAGCTTCTGTTTACATGAACTTGTACTACCCCAAAGTAAAAAGTTAACCATATTGGTGCTTTTTTATATTTTGATAGCTTGGGATGACAAAGTAGAAATTGCAGGTTAAGGAGGCTAAAGTAGAGGTGACAGCTGCATTTAACCACCATCAACACCATTCTTCATGTCTAACCACAGCACCACCGCCTCTCCCAGAAAGTTTTCCTATACAACGCATAAACCCTGTCCAAAATCACCCAAATAATTAACTGGATGATGTTGCTGTGTTTTGGTGACTTCAATTCGAAGCAGTGAAAAACCCGTTTCCTGAAGATGAATGATTGTTTGTATCTAAATTTTCAGATTTAATAGTTTGGGTGCTGCAGGGTCAAAGAACTTTCATACTCCATACTCCCCGGGCAAATCTGAAACCCAAAACCTAACTCGTAGTTGCCAAAACGAAACAATATGCTACCGCCGCATTGCGCGGGTACGCAGCTAGTATATATATATATATATATATATATATATATATATATATATATATACACATACATACATACATACATACATACATACATACATACATACATACATACATACATACATACATACATACATACATATATATATATATATATATATATATATATATATATATATATATATATATATATATATATATATATATATATATATATATATATGCGTGTGTGTGTGTGTGTTTTGTCAAATGTGGTTAATGACAAAAAAACTGAAATTAATAATAAAATTCTGGTATTTAAAAAAAACGTAATGTGTGGTTAAAAATCAAAGACAATGTTTGTGGTTATTGCATGGCTAATTCTTTGCGTGGTAAAATCCCCGTTGTAATTGTGTGGCTAGTATTGGATGGTATTTGCGTGGATAAATCCTCGTGGCTATTGCGTGTCTATAATGCGTGGATATGGCGTGGTTAAGGCGCGTGGTTATTGAGTGGCAAAAAGTGCATGTTTATTGCGTGGTAAATTTGCGTGGCTAAAGCGTGAATACAGTTTAGCCACAAAGGTTTTTGCAACAGCTCGTTTCCCGTGGTTATTGCGTGGTTTTTCGCCATTAGCCTCACAACAACCACGCAAATTTGCGTAGTTAACCCCCCCCCCCCCCCTGTTTTCTAGTAATGTATAAATCAAAAACAAAGAGTTAGGGCACAAGGGACGTACCTAGTGGGTTTCTTATCGAGTTTCTCAGAATCGATTTCAAAATAACAATAAAATTGTATCAGCTTGAAAATCATCTCGAATCATAAGAGGATAAACCAACAACTTAGCATCACTCTCTACAAACACCAAGAAAGATGAAAAACAAACTCAAAATTAAAAAAAGGAAGGTCGAAAATATTAGCAAGAAAGTGTCATTAGTTAACGATTTTACCACTTTTATAGTCAAAAAAGAGATTCCACTATCAACCAACTGATCTTCATACAAAATCACCTCATCATAAAAGAGAATAGGCTCTTTTGATGCAAGTGCAACCACATGGATTTGTTATTCACAATCCTCAAATTTAAGACAACCATTGTTTCCTTTAGTGCACACACTCTGTGATCATCAAAATAACACCACAACAATTTTCTATAAAATGTTATATATAAGATATATCAGCAATAAAATGTAATTGATAAAAATAACTCTAAATTTACCTCAACGGTTTCACTTCCAGAATAGGGTATGGTGAAAGTGTAATCATAGTCTAGAATCACCCGTTGAAAGGGTTTGCTGAAAATTCCAAAAAAAATTATTGTATTTTATAGTTTTACTGAACAAAGAAGTAGAGATTAAGAAGATAGATGGTAACCTTCTAAATTTCAATTGTGCAGCTGCAGGATCTTGAACCGGTGGTGGGGCTTATTTTTTCCTGACAACTAAAGCATCATAAGAATTGAAGTGAAGTTTGGTTCCAATTGTAATATGTTTTAGAACCAAGGAATTGTCCACAAATATCATCTAAGGAAAGTGAGTTGTAGCAGACTTTTCTTCCCACCTGCAAAACATATTCAGAAATGCGAGAATAAGAGAAAAGAAGATTGTGTAAAACAAAACTCAACTTGTAGAAAGTCAAACGATTTAAAGTTTTAGGTGGATCACCGGGAAATTAAAGGCAATATGATTAAAAAACAGTTTCACTTTTTTGCACAAGGTGACAATGAGAGTAAAAAGCATTCAAATTGTCGAGTAACGTCACAGCCAAAACAAATTAAGCAAAAAAGAAATCAGTTTCACTTTTCAACTTAAAAACATGATCACAAGTTGAAATAAAATCAAAGTAAATGGTTAAAAAGCAAACCTGTTCTTATAGGATCATAAAACCAACCATGAGAAAGAGACACCGGTCGTTTGTACATTTCAAATTTTAAAATCCTAATAGCAACTGAAACACAGATAGAAAATGAGAATAAGAGAAGAAGCTTAAAGAAAGGGTATGGTGATGGTCACTTATCTGCTAAATCGAGTTCTTTCTGCCAAAAATACGAGAATTCACTACAAGAAACTGAGCCTGTAGAGACAAAGGCTATAGGGACGACAAAAGTCGTCGCTATAGATACCTCTATAGGGACGACATGTTGTGCCTATAGCTCGAAAGGTCAAACGTTGAAAAGTTTAGCTATAGCAATGACGTGTCGTCGCAATAGACGGAGGCGGAAACCCAAAAATGTGGCGGTATCTGAAACACTATAGTGACGAGATTTAGTCGCATCAAAGACACCTATAGCGACGACCTGTCGTCCTATAGGGTGCCAAGTCAATCTTTGACCTTTTATCTATAGCGAAAATCTCGTTCGAATAGCCTTAAGTGGGAACTGAAACATTTTTGGCGGTTCTCTCAATATCTATAGGGACGACATCTCGTTACAGTAGATAAATGAAATAATTTTTTTTATATTTTGCAGCAACTAAACGAAACGACGTCGTACGTTGAGGGCTATAGGGACGACATGTCATCTCTATAGCCTTCAGCGAACCCTAAAGCCATCGCGACTTGTCTTCCACCTCATTCTTTCCTGGTTCGTTTTCTCTGCACTTCTTTGGCGATTTCCGAACTAATTCTCGATTGAAGTAATTTCCGGCCAAGTAAGGTAAAGCATTGTCCATAATATCAACCGAGAAGCATTGTAAATACCTAATTTTGCGTGTTCATCGCTGTAGTAGCCTGAGACGGTGGCTGTGGCTTGCTCCGGTGGCGGTGGGTTGCTTCGGTGGTTTCTCCGGCGATGATGTGGTGAATGAAGTTATCAGTCTTCGAATTTACAGGTTGGTTATTTTTTTTCAATTATTCTCTCGGTATCTATATTCCACTGTTGATATCGATGATATGAAGTCCAATTTTTCTGGAATCTTGAAGTATCAGTTCGTATTCTCTTCGAGTGGTGGCCGAACTTTCTGATTTTCCGGAGGTTGAAGGCTTGGGGTCATCGGTTTCTCACTTTGCAGCAGGAAATCAACAAATTTGGTTAGTAAATCTGATTTTCTGATTTTACCAAGCTGCATATGCCTTTGTGTATAGTTTATGTGTTGATTACTAGCTTATAACTCAATTAGGGAGTAATGTGTTCCCGTAACAGGTGTTAAAAAGAATTTTAGGACCTTTTTTGTAAATTTTTTTGAAACATGCATGAGAAATTAGCTACAAATAATGTGTTAAACAAGGTATTTGCAACTTTAATTGTGTATTGTGGCGTGATATGTGTTGAAATTCAGCTAATAACGGGAATCAGGACCATTATGTAAGAATTTTTTAAGTCTAAATATTTTTCAAAACAGCCCCTGCACTTTGTAACTTGCTGAATATTTCCCAATAAGATTTTTATTAGCTATTCTTGTCATTTTATGCGTGTACATGGTTTTTATTGGATTTTGTACGGTTCAAACTTCTTAAAGTGTCCATTAAGTGCTTATTATGAGGTTGAATAGGACTATATTGTAAAGAATTTATATGTATGTCAAAGTTTCAAAAAAACCCTTGGAGATTGCTAACTTATTGCATTTTTCCAATTCAGACTTATAAATATCGTTCCAAAAACACATATATATATATATATATATATATATATATATATATATATATATATATATATATATATATATATATATATATATATATATATATATATATATATATATATATATATATAAAACACAAGTTTCTAAAAATAAATAAATAAACAATTATAACAATTAGGGTCGTGCTAAGCAATTATAAACCTTAGTTGTAAAAACACATATACATATAAAAGATATCATTCTAAAAATAATTAAATAAACAATTAAAAACCTTAGTTGAAATATATATATATATATATATATATATATATATATATATATATATATATATATATATATATATATATATATATATATATATATATATATATATATATATATATATATATATATATACTAGTAGGCGACCCGCGCGATGCGGCGGGGAGGGGGGGGGGGAGTGGGGTGTCGCGGTTGGTTAGGTTAGTAATGGGTAGGCGGTTAACTGTTTTATTTGGTCATTTTGAATTGAAAAAGAAGTTGGTGTGTACCCACACTATGCAACAGACGGCGATTAATTTCATTTACCTGAATAGTTTCTGGATGGCGATTATTTCCTTTCATCAAACGTCGAGTGCGAGGTACGATGATTAGTTTTGTCGTTAAATAACTATCTTTTGATATGCATTGAATGGTTTGGTTTTGCTAATGGATTATTGCAGTAATTATGGTAAAAAATAGTCAAATGCATCGTGATATCAAGTTTTATAGTCAAATGCATCGTCCAACAGGGGCGGTGAATAGTTTTCTTACGACAAATAGTTATATTTCAATTATTAGAATTTTGGAGAGGGGTGGTATTTTGAGTTAGACATAAATATGCATATTTCTTGTTATGCGTTTGAAAAACAAATGTACGTTGCTATTTTACGTTAAATATACATTGTACAATATTTTTTACGGTACTTGCCCATTATCACAAGGGAATTTTGTATTAGAAATAAATATGCATGCTTCTTTTTTTGCATTTGAAAAAATTTTGTGTTGCTATTTTGCGTTAAATATAAAAAGTATGCGCATTATCACCTCGGGGATATATTTTTTCCAGAACATGTTATATTAAAAAGCACACGAGATACTCCAGTACATGGTTTCCGTTATGGTTTTTGGTTTACGGTATGGGGTATGTTGTCTATCTTATGCGGGTTTGCTGTTGAATTATGCAGGTTAAGTTTGCTATCATGTCTATCTTATATGTGTTTGTGTTGAAGCACATGACCTGGTTAATTATGCAAGCTTCAACTTCCTATTGTCTGTGATATAATATTAAATTATTAAAAAAAATTTGGTAATTAGGATTTAATTTAACACAAAAATAGTTTTAGGTTGAAGCCTCATGTTGGCATGGTCGCCTAATACATCCCATGTGGGGAACGAAACATTTAAAGAATGAATGTGATATTTTAATATCCTTTTGTTTGAGAACCATTAAGTGAAGAAAATGACTAAAAGTATCCTTGGTGGTATTCTTACTTACGTCTCACCCATGTCAATTATTCCTTTGTCCAACACAACCAAAATTAACTTCACATATTTACGAACATATACACAAGCTATTGAAAAACATTGGTGGTTTACCTTTTAGTCAGCCATCTGCTTCACCGACGTAATAATAGATGAGTGTAATGTGTTGATAAGAAAAAAATGAAAGTACAATGATATAATACAATAGATTTTCAAAGTACAATGCCTAAAATAAAATAAAAAATTAAATTAAAATACGATAACAAACCTGTGAAAGGATTGGGTTAGGAGATCATATTGACTATATTCTTCGAGACAAAATAGTTGACACGTGCTTTTGTAATTGACTTTTTCAGCCTTAACCCATAAAGAATTGTCCACAAACTGGGTCCCACTTCCTTCCCCTATCGAGAAAATTACCTTATTACCCTCGATTTTCTGACCTGAACTGTAGTCATGTTGAAGTACATTCAATCCTCCTTGGTTCACCGAATTCAGCCATATACAAGTGAAGCTACAATAACGTTACCAATGACATATAGTTATACCAAATATGGTTCAAATGGAAATGGAAGGATAATCCCTTTATGACTCTATTTTTTACTGCCTTAATATCTTATTCCTTCTTCATAGTTGAAGACTCATACGTTAGCTTGAGGTTTTCAAGCTGCAACACCAAAAAAACCAAATATTATTTGTCTTTCTTATACAATGCCCCACATTGAACTCAACAACACCAATAAAAACTTAACGAAATCTAAATTTTAAGTAGCAGCAGAGTAAAATCATAAAGTGGGAAACAAAAGGCTTCTAATGTGAAATGCAAAGTGCACGAATACGCGCCACTCACGTTAACTTTTCGCAGCAGTGCGCGTGGATGTCTAGTCCCCTCACTATGACACCTACCATTCAACTCAATTAAATGTTATATAATTAGGCAATAGTCTCAATTAAATATAACACAAATATGTAATATCCACATTTAGACTTGTCTAAAGTTGGTTAAAAATCATGTCTCTATTTAAAGGATAATTTTTTTTCCTTAATAAAAAAACCATTTATTAAGACCAGCCTATTTGGTAGTCCGTACATATAGTAAAAATTAATGTTCAGGACAGAACCGTGGAAACTGGAGAAACTATTCCAATGTTTGCTCAGAGATTGTTTGATAAGTTCTAATGGACATGGACAGATGTCACTCTAAATCGGTATGCATTCAACATGTTCAATACAATATTTAAACGTACTTTGAATAAATCAAAACCCTCAATTTAGAATCCTTACCTTCTATGAACTATAAAAAAGTTAAAATCATTCAACTTTATCAAACAGACCATCAATCTAGTTCGCACTAAAGCAATTAATGGTGTTCGATATTTGGGTTGAAATTGAGAAAGAAAAAAAAAGTTTGTTCCTATACATGTGTAAACATTAATAATTATATTGACATTAATGTTAATATTAAAATTATATTGACATTAATGTTAATATTAAAATTATATTGGGAAAAAGAAATAATATTATAATTTGTAAAGTGATTCTTCTATTAAGTTGAAAAATTTTATCTGCACTAAAAAAAATTTATATGCACTACTTATCATTATATTTATGATTAGATAATGATAGGTTTTATATGGTTGATGTGATTTGTTTATTTAATTTGTTATATTAATATCATGTTACGTTTTTGGATTCTATTTAATTTACTTATAGCATGTATATACATTTTCTCTTTATTATTTTTAAAAATCGGTTGTTTCTTTATTTTATTTTAATTCTATTGTATATAAATTTTTATATGTATTTTACTTATTTTTCAATTATTCTATCATTAGGCTCTTGATAAAAGAAGTAAGGAATAATTTGAAAGTACGATGTTATGAATGAACTTTTTTGAAAAGTTCAATGCTAAAATCGACACAAACCGATTTCTAGAACCCTAACAATTAATATGGTTTATGCTAATCATGATAAAAAAAACATGTTAATACATTTCTTACCTCAAGTTTCTTATCCATTTTACCAAGTTTAATGAGATATCTCTTATTTAAAACCAGCAATATAAGCATGTTATCTTTAAGCTTTCTGACTCCTCACAACATATCTCATTAAATTAAAAGCAACACAACCATTAATCAATGATAGGAAGGTTTCATTCACTAATTTTCAGGTAGAATTCACATTACATGAAATCAATAAAAAAAAGTTTAGGTCAATTGACAGAGGCAATATCACAAACACTTTTCTTGCCGTCTTAGAAGCAAAAACAACACTATAACAAAATCTCTGTTTCCAGAAGACACAAATTAATATATTGATCAACAAAATTAAAAAGAATTGAACCTAATTAGTATCTCTTACAATGAACTATAAAAGTCCTTCTAAGACCAAGACTCCCATTTTCTTTGGGACGGACAAGTTTTTGTAGCTTGGGATCTCAAAAACATTACAGAGATTATCAAATTTAAGAATAAGTTCAAAGGATGGAAGGTAAGGAAAAATATACTTGTGACTTGGTGAACTTCTTCAGATCAACGTGGAGATACTCGAAGTAATAAAATGCTTTTAATGATAGAATATCCTCCATAGCCGACACTCATTTCTCGTGCTATAATTGGTAGATGAATGAAAGTGCATTGTTATTTCTTGCCAAAAAAAAACAAAACCAAATAGTAAACTCAAAGGGTTAATATGCAGGAGATAGCAACATGCTTCCACTGATTTGTTATATCATCCTATTAATAGCATTGTACTTTGAAAAACTACCAAGTTATAACAATGGAATCCAAATACAAATTGCTATACTTGGGAGATTTTTTAGGTATAATGCCCTAATAAGTAATAAAAAAAATGAAAGTAGAATGCCAGAATTGGATTTTTTTTAATTACAATGTCTTAATAAAGATAGTTTGGATTTAGAATGTTGTAATAGGAACATATGAAATTAGCATGGTATGATAAAAAAGAAAATAAAAGTATATTGTTATTTCTTGACAATTGTAGGTCATAACATTCTTACCAGGTCACTTCTATTCGAAAACGCACAATAGCTGCCCATGAGAATATTACCAAATTTACTGCATGAAAAAATCCACACCAGAACAGCGGCTATCATTCCTTCAGTTTCCTAATTAACAAATAAATAAGTCGGTATCATGCACAAGATGAAAACAACTGAACATGAAAAAGATACACAATTGTCTCCACCTTGCCTCCTGATGTAGACCCCACGAAGTCTGATGTAGGCCCCACTAAGTTTGCTGACTTGTTTTCAATTTTACCAACTTGCCCTTCCACAGATCTAGACTTTTGGTCCCTCGGTTTCTATCAATAGTAGTGGAGATCGAATTGAATTGATGATTTATGTTTATAGATCTAATTAAATTAAATTCACTTTTCAATTAAAAAAAGTTACTTTATTTAATTTTGTTATCTAATCTTATTTATTTAAAAATTTTAAATAATGAAACCATTACTTTTACGATGTTGGTTGGCAGATAGCCCCTTTTTATTACCTAAATGACCTATTTACCCTTTAGAATCACTACAAACTAATCAATAGCTAACTACATTGCTATTCTCCACAATTTTCCCCACAAAATATGGCACAAACCTGTATTCAGCAAGAGATTTAATCAAACACACGAATTTTGAAGGGAGCAACCCAATGCTCACAATTGCTTAATTCACTTGTGTGATTGACCATTCTGGTAATTGCCAAAAAAGGTAGTTTGAATAATAAGATTATTTAATTACAAAGAAAGTTTAAATGAATGTTATTATTACCATTAGGTATGTACGTAGAGAAAACTTTGTTTGCATCTGCTCTAGCAATGTTAACACCTGCCAAAATAAATGCCACACCTCAAAGTCATACAACAAAAACCCAAAAATAATTCATAACCATAGAACATAATAAATGTACTTTTGTCATCATTGTGGGACCAAAATTGAAAAAAAAAATACTTGGATCAAGCATGCAGAAAAAAGATACACACATGGACCAAACTTGAAATTTACTCTGAATTTTTTAAAAAATGGTCCATTTATGAATATCACTAACGTCACATATACAGGAATGGAAAATGCAAATTCACCACCCTAAAAAGAAATTATCAGACAAAAATAGAAAATTAAATATTATTAGAGACTATTTAGACCAAGATAGAGTTGTAATAAAATAGCATAAATTACATTTTTTGTCCTTACGTATGACTGATTTTCTTAATTTTGGTCCTCAATTGAGATTCTTATAAAATTTTGGTTCTTGTTTCAAGTTGAATGACTATTGTTGGTCGTTTAGCATAGATGTCTTTTGCAATTTTTGTCCCCAAAATATAGTCATTTTATTTATAACATTGACCAAAAACGTTAAAAAACCTAAAAGAACAATTTAAGGCAATACTTTCTAAAGCATAATCCACACCTTTGCACCTGTGCAATGTCCCAACCTACATCATAAAATCATGTAGTTCAAAATCCATCTTCATGTAGAGTTACTACTAAATGCACCAAATGGAACTCGTAATCAAGACATAGGACGTTAGTTCAACTCGCTAAATAAAAATATGGCATAAATAAAAGATAGAAAACCGAATCAATCTGAAAGTGAAAGCAAGATAGGAGAAAAAAAATCTCTAGCCATTACCACTTGGATCTATGAATGGAAAAGGCAAATATGTATTGATAATATACACAAAAATGATGAAAATCATAAATCGGTACCCACGTCAAAGCAAACCTTTTTCTCAGCTAAGAAGAAATTTATGTGAATAATGTCTTCAGGTGTAGAAGACACATATGTGCTGCCCTTAAACCATAGCTCTTGCTACTGTCAAGCTTTGCAGTTTCAATGGCTTCATCACTTGAAACCTTAAAAAATCCATGAAAACATTAGAGACAATCAATGATAAACAACAAATTTCAAAAGACATATTGAAAGAATAAGGAGGTGGGTCCTACTTGAACAACTTCATCAATAAGATCAACTCCTAAAAATGTGATAAGTAGGGCACTTTGAAAATCAAAGGAAGAACTAAGTAAGGGAAAAAACGTAAAAGGGTGTGACTTAATGGAAAAAGTCCTCTTTTTCCTAACTTTCTTTAAAGGTTTAAATATAGAACCAAAGAAATAAATCATACCAGGCTTTCCTCAAGACAAAATAGAACTTTCAGTCGGCTCAATTCCAATAAGCTGATGTAAAAGTAAATAAATAAATTAATTAGAATGTATGGTCTTTAAGATAACTTTATGTACCCGAATAAGGAAAATCAAACCTTTATGTTAGGATTTTGCTTTTTAAGATATTTCCTTGCACCTGTTATTATCCCACCAGTGCCAATACATGTTATTATTTCCTTGGACCTGTTATTATCCAACCAGTAACAAAAGCATCAATTTTACGGTCAGAACCTTTCTAGATTTCTGGTCGAGTTGTTTCAAAATGAATCTAGAACATACAATAACCAATTAGAACTTTAAAAAGAAGTAAAACAACTATATTTGTTGAAGAAAGTTACCTTTGGAATGGCAGGATTCTCAAACTGTTGATGAATGTACACGTTTGGTGTTTTAGCCGATATCTCTTCAGCCTTCTGAACAGCACATTTCATTCCTTTAACAGGATCTGTAATTCAACACCAAAAGCAGGGAGGATAATTCTTTTTTCCAAACTTAACTCATGGATGCAGGCATGGTGATTATGAACTCCCCTTTTCCCAAATTGTAATCGACTGTGAATTACCAGACTGTAAAAAGATGGAGTGATAGAAAGAGGAAAGTGAACTCACCATTGATACCACCACCAACTGATAGCACAACGTCTTTTGCTCCGTCCTAGTATACCTGCACGTGTGGAGCAATCATAACCGAAAACCCTGTCTACATTCAATTGGACGCCATGGAAAGAACACCAAGAAGATCACTACCGATTGATCTAGAAAAGAGAATAAAATTTGCCGGAAAAATGGCGTACCAAATGTGTATGCAGACGGGTACATGGATCTCTCCGGTACGCTAAGGTTCCCATTCTTGTAAATGATTGAGTTTTAACCAATAGATTTCCAATCAGACACATCGTTCGTAACGATCTCTCTTTCGTTTAATGGTCGCAGCCGCACAGACACGAAATTCTTCTCGCCATGGCGGGTACTATCGTCCCCTGACCGCGACTCCCCTCGTCCGCTACCACCGTTTTCCCCCATTTCTAGCGGAAAACAAAATTCTCACGGCGTTGACATAACGAATTGTATCAGGCGGCTGTAAATGGTTTTCGGGTTGGAGAGCTAGGGTTCAAAGAGAGAGAAGATGAGAGCTTGGGAGAGATAAAAGGACCCGCTTTCAATTTTTGAATAAAAAACATAAACCCTAGAGCAGTGAAAAACAAACCAGTGAATCGTCTGGCTTCTGTCACGCTTCTTGTTTAGAATCAAAATCAATAGGAAGATGCCAATGAGTAACGGCGGGAGAGGGGTCTTCCTCTTTTTATACACACCAACGTCCGAGAATAGAGGGAAGTTGAGGGAGATGGGAGGTTGAAGAAAACCAACTGATAGAAGGTGAAGGTGGAGAAGAGATCGTGGGGATGGGAGATCGTGGAAAGAAAACCGATAGAGGAGACGGTTGAAGAAGTAATCGTGTATCAGAACGTGGAGAGAAGAAGGAGGAAGTAGTGGGATTGGGATAAGAAAAACGCTATGGATTTTGTGCATTAAAAGGCTTGTAACTTTTGTGTTGACTGCTTTACATTTGTACCTTGAGGCAATATGTTTTATAATATAGATATATATATATATATATATATATATATATATATATATATATATATATATATATATATATATATATATATATATATATATATATATATATATATATAGAGTTAGGATCTTTTGAGAACCACAAGTCCCCCGAGAACCCGAGAACTCCCAAACCGATATTTTTTTCAAAAAACCGACCCCATAGGCCTCTAAAACGCACATATCTAAGACTTTTCGAAAAAAAAAATTCCAAAAAAAACGACTTTTTTTTTTGAAAAAAATTTGCACATGTGCAAAAAAAAAACTTTGCACATGTGCAAACTTTTTTATACGTACATTTTTTTTCAATTTTTTTTTTACAGAACAGCTTAAATATATGTTAGAAAGACATCCATCAAAAAAATTTGAAAAAAAAATGTACGTATAAAAAAGTTTGCACATGTACAAAAAATGTTTTTTGTACATGTGCAAAATTTTTTCAAAAAAAAAAGTCGTTTTTTTCGGTAATTTTTTTTCGAAAAGTCTTAGATATGTGCGTTTTAGAGGCCTATGTGGTCGGTTTTTCGAAAAAAATATCGATTTGGGAGTTCTCGGGTTCTCGGGGTGAAGTTGGTTCTCAAAAGATCCTAAGTCTATATATATATATATATATATATATATATATATATATATATATATATATATATATATATATATATATATATATATATATATATATATATATATATATATATATATATATATATATATATATATATATACATGCATTGCATTAACCTTAGTTGTATCCCTGTTCTAAATAGAAATTCATTTCTGGAAGTCCCTGTTTTGGGACTGCTTTTTAAATATTTTGACTCATTTAGGATGTGAATGAATATTACAGAGTGAGTATTTAAGGAAAATTCGATACACATTTCTCTTTACTCTTACGAGTTTGCGTTTCAAACGCATACTTGGGGAGTTAAGGGGAAATGCTGTCGATTTTTTCTTAAATACTTAATCTGATAATATTCATTCACATATGAGACAAAGTATTTAAAAAGTGGGTTAGGTGGCCACCTTTAGACAAACAGGTAGTGGGTTCATATGGTGCATTCATCCAATCAGCCTCAACTTACACAAATCCTAAAAAAAGTCTAACTTATTATAACTAAACACAAACTAATTAGCATGTATACGATCTCAGTCTTAATAATGAATGACAATTGATAAGAGCTGGATTAAAGTGCGAAATCGGCGGTCTCCAGAGTTCTTGGAAGGTCTAAGGAACTTCATAGAGATTGCCAAGAACCATGTACACGATGAAGGGAAAGCGTTTTGCCCATGTAGAGATTTTGTGAATTCGTACCGACACATTATGTCTATGATTTACACCCACATACATGATCGTGGCTTTCAACAGACGTATAAGATATGGACTTATCACGGCGAGGAATATCCCCCTTCCGAGTTAGACACACTTTGGGCTGCAAGAAGACGTACTACAACAGCGCATGAGATGTTTGATGTAATAGATGATGTTATGGCAGAGCAAGATACATTTGAAGAAAATAGAAACGAAGAGGGAAGTGGTGCGGACCCAGAATTTGATGCATTGTTTGAAGAGCACAATACGGAGTTATACCCTGGCTGTACCTGGATGTCTTCTCTAAACTATCTAGCAAAAATGATGCACATTAAAGTTATCAACAAATGGATAGACAGTTCATTTGACCAACTTTTAGAGTTTCTTAGAGTTGTGTTCCCGAAAGAAAATAAGATTCCAGCTTCCCACTATGAAGCTAAGAAGAAGCTGAGAAAGATTGGATTAGGATATCAATCTATCCGTGCTTGTGTTAATGATTGTGCTCTGTATTGGAAGGAGAATGCCTCATTGCAGAATTGTCCCGTCTGTAAAGAGAGTAGATGGGTTGACAAAAACACAAAAGGGAAGAAAGTACCACAGAAGGTGTTACGTTACTTTCCTTTCACTTCCAGGCTTCGTCGAAGGTATAGTTCCAGATTCACTGCAAAAGATATGACTTGGCATAACACTGGGCGTCCAGATGATGGTATGATGCGTCACCCGGTTGATAGGAAGGCATGGCAAGAATTTGACAAGAGATATCCTGAGTTTTCCAAAGAACCTAGGAATGTCCGCTTGGGTTTGGCTGTTGATGGCTTTAATCCATTTAGTAACATGACTCAGCCTTACAGTATGTGGCCGGTAGTATTGACAACGTACAACACACTGCCATGGTTATGTATGAAAGAGTCTGCTTTCATGCTGACACTTTTAATCCCTGGCCCTAAATCACCAACGAAAGACATTGATGTGTTTTTGAGGCCTCTAGTGGACGAGTTGAAAACTTTGTGGACCGAAGGAGTCCAGATGAGTGATGCATCAACCAACACTCTATTCACGATGCGTGCAACATTACTGTGGACGATCAACGATTATCTAGCTCGTAGCAGTTTGTCTGGATGGAGTGGTCAAGGTTTTAAGGCATGTTCCACTTGCAACAAGGACACACCATCGATCCGTATAACCAATAAGATAGCTTATGTTGGTCACAGACGATTCTTACGTAGCAACCATAAATGGAGGGACAATCCGTTGTTTAATGGCCAAAAAGAGTGAAGAAGGCCTCCCATAAGATTTAGTAACGCAGCAATATTAAAGCAGTTGAAGTGTGTCTCGGTCCTTCTTCCAGGGAAACATCCTAAGTTTGGGGGTAAGAAACCGGAAAAAAAAGCGTACTGAATTACTGTGCAATTGGAGCAAACGGAGTATCTTCTACGAGCTTCAGTATTGGTCTTCTCTTGAACTAAAACACAATCTGGATGTTATGCACATAGAGAAGAACGTATCTGAGAGCTTATTAGGTACGTTGGTGATGGATGACAAATCAAAAGACACTCACAAAGCAAGAAAAGATTTGGAAAATTTGGGTATTCGTGAATATCTATGCATGCAACAGAAAAACAACAAGACACATCAACCACATCCTCCTTACTCTTTCAAACCAACCGATCGTGTACGTTTCTGTCAGTTCATTAAAGAGGTGAGACTACCCAATGGCTTTAGATCAAACTTTAAGAATAAGGTTCCTTCTAATGCTTCAAATGTCATGGGTTTAAAGTCTCATGATCATCACGTACTCATGCAACGATTACTACCAATAGGGGTCCGAGCTGGCCTGCCTTCAAATGTTTCAACAGCTATCATTGACCTTTGTACAGTTTTTAAAAAAAATTTGTGCACGGTCAGTAAATGTGAAAGACATGCATGATGCACATAATGAGGCCATAAAGATACTATGTAATTTGGAGTTGATATATCCACCTGTATTTTTTTGACATAATGGTCCATCTAATTCTACATTTACCTGAAGAAGATATTCTTGGAGGGCCTGTGTATATGAGATGGATGTACCATTTTGAGAGATACATGAAAAAACTGAAAGCCTATGTTAGAAACAAAGCCAAACCTGAAGGTTCGATAGCAGAGGGTTATATTGCAGAAGAAGCATTGACATTTTGCTCTATGTATCTTGAAGGTATGCAAACCAAATTCAACCGTCCTGATAGAAATACGGATGGGGGCATGCAAAAGAGGCAGTTTTCTGTGTTTTCATCACAATGTCGACCAATGTCCAAAAAGAAAATCATTGCTCTTTCTGGAGAGGCCAGCAAAGCATTACATTGGTTTGCACTAGACAACTGTGATGAAATAAAAGACTATTTATCGTAAGTATTTTATTTCTTTATAGTTTCGTTGTTGGTATTGTCATAAACTAATTTGTACATTTTTCCGGTGTACAGCCAATATAAAGCTAAACATCCTCACACTGATGAAAAAGCTAAATTCCCGTCACGGTTCAGTGATAAGGTGAATACATTATACGGTATTATATATGTATCTAAAGTATAATATTATATAAATGATCAATTTTATATTTTTCTCCAGGTCTATTGTCTACAAAAAGAAATGTCCCCGGACTGTACCAACGAATTAAAGGCATTCGCACATGGCCCGTTGAGCGCATTTTCTTACACTGCTTGCAGCGTCAATGGTGTTAGATTTGTCGTGCACAGCCGCGATCTTCGACGCACTACTCAAAACAGTGGTGTCGTTACAATAGGAGAAGACGGTACACCATTTTATGGTCAACTGGAGGATATAATACAGTTGAACTATCTAAGTGGTTACTCGGTTGTACTATTTCGTTGTAAATGGTTCAACACATCGGGGAAGAGGCGATTGGTTGATAAAAATGGTATCGTTGTTATTGACATCAGCCGTGAATGGTATGTCGGTAAGGCATGGTACGGTACTCAACAATACATTTTAGCCACATAAGCAAAGAAAGTGTTTTATCTCCAAGATCTTTCTCGAAACCCAAATAATTGGAGGGTTGTGGAAGACTTTCACCATCAGAAACTTTGGGATCATCCGAGTATCCCTGTTGTTAATGATGTAGATGTCTTGCACAACACTCAATCGTCTGATTATGACTTGGTTGTCAACATAGGCGATGCTGGTGAAACAAGTACGGTTGTTGAGAGATTTGTCGCCCCTGTTGTGGAAGATCAATTATTTCATTGTAACTTGGTTGTCAACTTAGGCTATTTGCCTATGCAAGCAAGTTTAGATGTAGTTGATGAATCAAATGATGACCCTATTCCAGAGGATGAAAATTTTATTGACGATGATGAAGAGGACAGTGACATGTACCCTTCAGAAGACGAGCTCATTGTTGATACAGATGATAGCGATGATGATGATATAGATGCATGTTATTCTAGTGATGGCTCTGATTGAATGTAATATAATGTTTTTTTGTATGTTTAATGGATGATTTTTGTTAAATTGCTATGGTGTTGCTTATATTAAATTGTTGCTTATAGTATTTGTTAAAAATATGTATGTTATTTATTTCAATTGAAGGCATGGCAACACGTGTTGCCAGAGGTCACGGTGGAGACGGTGGGGCTGGGCCTCCACGAGGCCCAAATAGGATTCTTTCGACTTGCGAGTCATGTAAGTAACTTGTTCCAATTTACTGTATGATTTTATATTGGATATATTTTTTACTTAATAACTTGTCAATTACATGTATCAATGCAGCAAAACCCAAAAAGACTCGTGGAAAGGGAAAAGACTTAAATCTTGTTGAAGAGTTCGCAAAAAACAATGAGAAACCATTCCCTCTTTTGTTAGATGACGAGGGACAAAAGTTCAAAATGATCGGAGATAACTACCAGATGTATATAATACGATTGGTATCAAACGAGGTTGGTAGAAGAGTGCCAATGCACTATCCCAGTTGGAATGCTGTGCCTAGCAAACACAAGAGAGAGATTTATCCGACGCTCCACGTAAGTATATGATATATTGTTTTATTTTTCATTCAATTTAATAATTTCTAAATGTCTTCTAATTCTTTGTTTTGCAGCACTATTTTGATATTGATTATTGGAAGAACACACAATATTGGAATGGCGTTGTACATGGAATAGAGGCCGACTGTATTAATGCATACAAGCGACGAAAACACGAGTTGAAAGAATATTTTGATGAGCACGGAGGTTACGTAGATATTGAGAGGGCAAGGGCGCATCCCCCGCCTACACAGACTCCCCGGGCGTGGGAGAAAGTCATTGACAAATTATTTACCATAAATAAGTACATTACCCACTCAGAAAAAAAACAAAGGCAACAGAGGAAAACTACCGTATACAAGTTCTCATGGGACAGAATCATATGCCCAAAAACGACATAAAGAAGTAGGTATTTTTTTAAGTATTTGAGGAGTTATTAATAAGTCTATGAAATTATATTAACTATTGTTGTTAATTTATAGGCCCAAGCAACTGGCAAGAGTAGCGACCTAGAAGTGTGGAGAAAAAGCCACTTCAAAGAAGGTCGTGGCTGGGTGAATGATAAAGCACAAGCCGATTGGGTAAGTAAAATTTCTAGCTATATATATGTTTTTAGTATGTTTTTTTATTGTGTAACATATTGATATGCAATTTAGTGTAGAATGTCTATTTTTCTATTGGAAATCATTGCATATATTGAAATATGAGAATTGTTATTGTTATTATTTATAGGTAAACAAGTTGGTTATCCATTTTATAGCAGTTATGCTGTCGAATTTTAGATATAAAAACTAACATACGTTTGTTGTTTTGTTTATTGTAGGAAAAAATACAAGTTGAGTACAAAACCATGTTTGACAAAGCTAACGGTGACGAGTCAAAGGTTAATGAAGTTAAATGCCTTCAAGGTGCGCTTGGAGAACGGCGTGGCCATACACGGGAAGTTGGTAGAAAAATCAAAAATATCCCAGCCCACCACGTACCGGATGCTTCAACATCATCCCAATCCTTTAACCAAATGACCCAACAGTTTACCCAACAGTTGACACAACAATTTAATCAACACTTACAAACAATTTTCACCCTAAATAACATACCGTTTCAACCGTTTCAATTCGATCCAACACAACTACAAAATATGCAAATTCAAACTCCAAACAACCAAGGAGGTGGAACCGGAAATGAAGATGAAACCACGAATGATATTCAAGGAGATGACACCGGAAATGTAGTTGAAACCGGAAGTGAAAGTGACTAAAACTTTTAAATGTTTTAGTATTCATGTTTTGAGGAACAACTTTTGTATAATATTTTACATGTTAATGTTATGTGTTTGGATAAATTATATAATTATGTGTTATTGGTATGTTATTTTAAATGTTTTAGTATTCATGTTTTTATATTTTGCAGAATTAAATTGTTAATGTATATAAAATTTGACATTTTTTGGAAAATATAAAAAGAACCTGTACAGTGGCTATAGAGACGACATTTAGTCTCTAAAGCCTAGGCTATAGGGACGAAAAGTCGTCCGAATAGATTATGCGAATATTTTCTAATGGCTTTTAGTGACGACATGTCGTGGTAATAGGTGGATCTATAGAAACGACATGTCTTCCCTATAGCCCCACCTATTGCGACGACATGTCGTCACTAAACGCCTTATGCCAGTTTTTTCAGATGTCCTTTAGTGACGACATGTCGTCGGAATAGGTGGGGCTATAGGGACGACATGTCGTTTCTACAGATCCACCTATTGCGACGACATGTCGTCACTAAAAGCCGTAATTTTGAAATCGAAACTTTTTTGAAACGACTTTATAGGCACAAAGGCTATAGAGACGACATTTTTTTGTCTATAGAGACGAATCTGTAGGCACAAAGGCTATAGGGACGACATGTCGTTGGAAGGGGCTATAGGGACGACTTTATGGTCTATAGGGACGACAATTGTCGTCCCTCTAGCCTTCGATTCTTGTATTGTATATTGAAGGAGCGGAGGTGTTGCGGCTAGGGTTTTGAAGAGGAGAATGAGTGTTTTTACGTGGTGCAAAGAATGCTAAGTGGGAGGAGCTCTCAACTGAATCAATCCTTTATGTTTACTCTTCACATCAATGCTGTTTATAGGAGAGATTCGAAATCATAATTTCGACCGGTAATTATGGAGAGAATGTCGGTAATTTAAGGAGAAGGCGTTATTGTTGATTTCTTGGGATAATATAATTTTGGTTCCATGATTTTAGGAACAAAGCAAAGTGGGTAGAATTACTTTAGGCGGGAAAACAAACTGCTTAGTCTTTAGAGCGTGACATGTGGCAAATGGAGGTTCTAGAAAAATGCCAACCTACACTAAAAGGATTGTTTTATTAATAAGTATACAAATGTTACCATTATCATTATCATCATCAAAATAAAACTTAAAACCATCCTTAAACAATGCATAAAACGAAATGATGTTTTGAGCCATTTCTTGCGAGTAGAACCAATTTAATAACCTAATCGAACTATTACTATCTAGCATCAGCTCATAATTCCCGATCCTTGTAACAACAGTTCTCTGTCTACTTCCCATGATCAGGTTGAGCTCCCCTTGCTGCAGCTTCTTACTTTCCTTTAGTCCATGCATATCAGCATAGATGTATTATGTATCAAGAACCCAAGAATTAGAAGTCATTGTATTATATAATTCGATCATGAATATACCTGAGGTGCCAGCTCTTTGACCATGTTGTTCTTCAGGCCCTCCAGGTACTTTTGGCAGCTACGTTTCCAGTGTCCCTTCTGCTGGCAGTAAAATTAGGTAGCCTCTTTCAGGTAACTGGTAGGGTTAATATCATAATTAGCCTTTCTCTTAAAGTCTTGGTTGCCCTTGGCCTTTCCATTTCGACTGGGATGAGAGCTTTTCTTCCGTTTTCCATTATCGTGATGAATGGCTAGGACTAGAGCAAGGGACATAGTGCCACGAGCCTGCTTCATACTGGCCTCAGCAGTCTTCTGAAAGGTTTTCTGCAATCAATGAACTAAAACCCTAAGATCACATGTAACCTAGAAAAGGAATTTTCTTCTATTAATAAGATAAATACAAATTATAAGTCATGGCTTAGACACCTAATCCAACAGTCTCCCACTTGGATAAATCTATGACTTTAATTGTCCATTTATCTTTAGATTAATCAGCAAACTGTAGCTTCCTAGAAACTACTGCCGAACTCTGACCCAGTCAGTTCTGTGATCATATGATCCTTCGTCCAACAAGATATTTTCAGATGCAAGACATGGATTAAGATCAATCTCGGTCTGATGCTCTATTTCTCGAGTTCTGATTTGCATATGACTTTAAGACTACTAATTGAACACATCAATATAGTCCTGGTTGGCTAACACATTCAGTCAACTTTAAAATCATCGAGAGGCCTACAGATACCTGTTTCCCAATAGGGTCAAGGAACCAATAAGCTTCGACTCATATGCTTTATATCTTTTCGCAGTCAAATCACTCACAACAACACATTTTATAACATCGAGTTACCGATGCATTTTCACATTATCAATGAGCAACTGTCATGCAAATTATAACTCATATGTCTCCACTTCAAGATCATAAGATGTTATCATCTCAACGTTGCTCGTGATTCAATCCATGAAGCAATCTTTTGAGTACGGGTTTATCCAATACTCAAATCTCCATTTTCTAAGTACTCATGAACATTGTAGCAATGTTGTTGCTATGTCTAACTCCTTAGACAATCTACAAACCAATTCATGACAGTCTTCATTCATACTTACTCCCAAAAGGTATAAGCAACTCTGGATATTCGAATAATCATATTACTCAGGAAGTAAACATACAAAATGAAACACAATGATAAACAATTGACAAATAGCAGTAGACAATACTCATTAATAAATCTCTATTATTAAATCACCAAAGTCAATTACATTTATATTGTTACAAGTTTCAAAACCTATCTAATTACAAAAACTAATATCATATCTGAATCCTATGCTCCTAGCATGTTGATTGTGCTTGAGCCTACTCAGAGCCTTTGTCAATGGATCTATAGGAATATCTTCAGATGATACCCTCTTTACATAGAGGTGACCTTCTTATACCCTATGCGAATGTAATGGTGCTTTATGTCGATATGTCTGGACTTTCCATGATCTCGTGGTTCCTTTGTCAAAGCAACCGCTCCTTCGTTATTGCAGAACAGTTCCATGGGTTCCTGGATACTCGAGACTACTCCAAGGTGACCGATAAAGTTCTTCAGCCAAGCCGCTTCCTTAGATGCTTCACTAGCAGCTATGTACTCTGATTCGCACATAGAATCAGCCACCGTCTCTTGCTTGGAACTCTTCCAAGTAACCGCTCCCCCATTCAGAAGAAAAACCCATCCCGATTGAGACCGACCGTTGTCTCTATCTGTCTAGAAGCTGGCGTTTGTGTACCCGCAAACTCTCAATGTATCACTTCCACCAAGGACCAACACCATGTTCTTTGTCCTTCGCAGATACTTGAGTTTATTCTTAACAACTATCCAATACGCTCTACCAGGGTTCCCTTGGTAACGACTGAACATGCTCCAAGCAAAGGAAACGTCGGGGCAAGTACATGTCATATCATACATGATCGACCCTACCACTAAAGCGTACCCGACTCATCTCTGCTATTTCCTTATCTGTACTTGGGCTTTGATTCTTACTCAACTTTCCATTACTCTAGATATGCAGCTCTCCCTTCTTGGAATTTTCCATACTAAACCTCTTTAGTATGTTTTCCAAGTATGTATATTCACTAAGTGTATTAGTTTCTTCTTTCTATCTCTCAGTATTCTTATCCCGAGAATATAGGCAGCTTCTCCTAGGTCTTTTATGGCGAAACACTTCCGAAGCCAATACTTGACATCTTGCAAGGTTGGAACGTCGTTTCTCATGAGCAGTATGTGATCGACATACAGCACCAGAAAAGTGACTATACTCCCACTAGCCTTGACATATACACATGAATCATCTTCACTCCTAGAGAAACCAAATTCTTTGACTTTCTCATGGAAACAAAGATTCCAGCTGCGAGAAGCTTGTTTCAATCCGTAGATTTATTTCTCAAGCTTACACACCTTATTAGGATGCTTTGTGTCTACAAAACCATCTGGCTGATTCATGTAAACATCATCAGTCAACTTCCCATTAAGGAAAGCGGTTTTGACATCCATCTGCCAAATTTCATAGTCATGAAATGCAGTTATGGCAAGCATTATCCTAATAGAGTTAATCTTGGCTACTGGTGAGAATGTCTCATCATAGTCAACCCCCGGGGTTTGACAACGCCTAGTGATATCAAGTATTTTAGGCGTTGTTGAGCCCTGTTCTTGATAAAATTATATCAAATATGTCTGGGTATTCTCACTTTTCGTGCTAGGACTTGTTTGGAGAAAAAGGATAGAAACAGGGACTAAAAGTGTACAAAAGGAAAAAGTATGGAAAGAATGAAAAATCAAGAGAACTCGTACGTGCGCCGCGGGAATAAACTATGCGCGACGCGGGCTTAAGGCGGTGGAACACATTTAAATGCCGAAGAAAACGGGAAAAGATAAGTACGCGCGCCGCGGATTTCATTTCTGCGCGGCGCGGTTGCGGGAAATTTGCAAGTATAAATAGATGCATTTCCAGCCGAAAACGGAAGCAAAGACCGGGGTGTAAACATCGACCTTGAAGCTCTTTGACTCCAGGAATTCATTCCAGAAGACTCTCAATTGGTATTGGTTAGTTTTAGATTTTATTTGTAATTAAATAGTTGTAATTAAGCTTGGTTTTGTATCTTTGGGTGTGACAACCATTGATACCTAGCTTTGGCTTCTGTTTTTGGATCATTTGGTTACTGTTTTTCTGTTTGGATTCGGATTTAGTGAATGAAAAGCATTTGGTTACATTTAATCTTAGCTTTTCGGTGTTTTATGCTTGTGTTTGGTTTTGGATGTTTGATATTTGTGTGGATATTGTTTGACCTTGTTGGGATTGTTTTCCTTTGCTGAAATCAGTAGCTAATTAGGTTATTTGGTAAGCATTAAACCTTGGCTAGTAACTGTTCCATAGGACGTTAACTAGTGGTAGTTTATGCTTTGCTTGGTTTGGCTAGTTTGGATGTCTTTGATTGCTTCTGATTCAGAGATGTACTTCTGATTTCAGAAAGTGACTAGGTGATTTGGACATAGCTTAGCTTGGCCTGAGTGTTGAGCATTGTCTCATTTGCTAGTGATAGGAAAATAGAAACCAGATCCTCCGACTATAGCTGTGACACTATTAGTTGGTAATCTCTCATCTAGTCTAACCACGAAGCTCCTGTGGATCGACCCTGACTACCGCTATACTAGTGTGTGTGTTAGGTTTTCTCTTATTTTTGACCGCACGACGACCTCTGCGAGTGTCAAATTTTGGCGCCGTTGCCGGGGAGCGGTGAGCTTAGGTTAGGTGAGTAGTAGGAACTGTTTCTTGCTTTTTGAAACTTCATTTTGGTTTTTGATTTTTTGATTTTTGTGGGTGTGTTGCACTAGTGCATGCGTACCCGCAGGGGAAAGCAATTATCCCCATTGCAGTTTGATTCTGAAATTGAGCGTACTGCGCGCAAACTCCGTGCCTGTAGGCGTTTAAGCATCATAAATTATAGTCAAGTTAGCAGTAGTCCGGTTAGTGTTGCCCAGGATCCGTCAGGAGAGGCAACAGGGATGTTCTCTATTCCCCCATTATCAGAGTTTCAATATGGGAGCACGAGTGCTTCTGGTGGTGCAGTTTCAGCCCCTGCACCCACACCATCATGCACTCCACCATCTATCCCACCATTTACACCCGCTTCTCAACCACAATCCACCAATCCCTTTACTTCTGCTATGACTTGGGGAGAGCCGACCCGAGATGGCACCCCAGCTCCTAGACAGCATACACCAACATCCCAACCACAACCAGCCCTCTTTAAACCTCAACCCACATACCAAACAACACAACCTATACACTTCCAACCACCGCCTCAGCCACGATACCATCACCCAGAGACGGAGGAAGTGTATGACGAGGAAGATGAAGGATGGGTGCCACCGGCACCAGAACCACAATGGAACCGAGGTCGGGGACCTCTGAGAAGAACGCCACAATATTCACCACCAGGTCAGCGGGAGTACAATGATCATCTTTACGGTAACCCCGCTCAACCTTTACATTTTGCACAACCGAGACGGCAATCGGTTGCATCACATTTCCAACCGCGGGAATATGATGACTCATCGCCGATCTATATTCCTGATAACATAGATTCGCAAGTAGAGATTACACCTCAGTTATTAGGAATATTACCAGAATTTAGAAGGTATAAGCAGGATGATCCCTATAATCATTTATATGAATTCTTAGCGATCGCTAATGCCAACAACCCTAGAAACACAAATAGAAATATTTTTAGGCTTAGACTGTTTCCGTTCACTCTTAAGGATAAAGCCAAATATTGGTTCACATCGTTGCCATCAAACAGTATCACTACGTGGGATCAGCTCAAGGCAAAGTTCCTTCAGGAATTTTATCCAGCGAGCAAAACAACTGAAATCAGAAGAGTTATCCAGGACTTCCAGCAGAAGCCTGGAGAAGCTTTTCATGAAGCCTTTGACAGACTGAAGGAGTTGTTGCGATCTTGTCCACATCATGAGATTCCCAGGTGGCAGTTAGTCAAGCTGTTTTTCGAAGGAGTTAGCGAGACACACCAGGCCATGATAAATGCCTCATCCAGTGGGACATTTATGTGGCAAGACCCAGAAGAAGCCTGGCAATTTTTGGAGCAGTTGAGCAATGGCTCCAAAGCAAACTTTTCCACCAGGAAAACTGTAAGTACGGCGGCAGCAGTAGGAGTCGATGCTGATTGGAAAAAGGAAGTGAAAAAGGAAATCAGTGAACTAAACAAGAAGTTTGACAGACTTATGTCAACATTACAGAATGGACCGCCAAGTGCATCACAAGCAGGTTGATGTGTTTTCAGACATACATATTTTATATACCCAAAATGATATCACTTATTTTTGGAATTCTGAGGATCAATATTGTCTTTGTAATGTCTTTTCATAAGTTTTGAATTTATAACAGGGAGATACCATGAATGAAAACAACACAACTAGGCAAGTGCACCTAATCGGTTGTAATATAGCAATGGTAAATCCGGGTCGAACCCAAGGGAATTTGTTTAAGTTGAAGAAAATCAATTATCAATTAACAATTTATAACAATAACAAAAGAGATAAAAGGGGGGGTTTTTGTGTAATTGTGAAGAGATCGTATCATCAAATAAATAAAGAATTAAAAGTAAATAAATGGTAACAAGGTTTGAAGTTAAGCCGAAAGGATAGTTTGAACAAATATGCTTTTTACTTAGAGGTGATTACTCCTTATAACAATATTCTGATTGATAATAATGTGCAATGGATATTAACAAGTTAAATACCGATTTCTAAGTTGATTAGATGTCTTGGTCCAACAATCGAATCTTATGATTAAAAAGAGTTATTAATCTCATTGGTCCTGTAAATTAATTATTCCAATTAATCATTTCATTTGTTCGTACTCTGCATGATTTATTTGTAGCTTTTGATATCAATGGTCATGAAAATCGTAATGAGTTGTATAGTTTGGTCCACTAATACAGTTTTGACATATGCATATAAGATTCTTTCTTTGTAACTTAACCTAGGATTTGGTCCATCACTAGTCATAAATATATATGAATCATATATATTATGATACAAGTTAATTTAGTAAGAATGGTCATCTATACTAAATATAACTCAGTTATAAGTTTCAAAGATAAATTCTTAATATGCATTAGTCGGTTAAATAAACATGCAAAGTAAATTATAAAACTTGCAATATCCGATTTCATATCAATCAAAACATAATTATAAGTTTCATCTAATCTAAGTAAAAGCACAATGGAATTACTCCATAATCAAAGACATGCAACACACGGAATGTATAAGAAAGCTAAACATAGTAAGCAAACCGAATATCCGAGCAATGGTGTTCTTGATCGTTTGTCGTGACTACCGCATGCAGAACTTCATTCCTTGATGAAGGGAGGTCGAGAGCAGAGGTATAGAGGGTTATTCTCCAGGTATAGAGTTTGTGATCTGAATTGTGTGTCTAAAACAACAAGAGAAAGCCTCTATTTATACTACTGGCCAGCGTAGATCGCGTCGCGATCCTATAGAGGATCGGGTCGCGATCCAGTGTGAATTGCGTTTGGCAGTTGGCCGCTACTCTGACTTTGCGGACTGTGGTTGGTGGGTCGGGTCGCGATCCTTGATGAGATCGGGTCGCGATCTCTGTAAGGTCGCGATTTTGAGACGTTTGTCGCGATCCTTTGGTCAGCAATTGTTACGCATTCGTCATAAGGTAGGGTCGCGATCCTATTGGTGATAGGGTCGCGATCTAGGCCTGATGGAATTATTTCTTCGTTTTTTCGCCCAAAATACGCTCTTTTTGGCCCTTTCTTTCTCGATAGTTCTTTTACTCCTTTTTCTTCATTCCAAGGCTTGAATTCAGCTCCTTCTTCTACATATAGCAATTTCCTCCTGTGTTTTGGTATTTAAAATAATTAAGTACCTTTTATCTTGAAATTAAACCAAAAACACATTTTTAAGCACTCGATATTGCCCGAAATATATGTATAAATGAGGCAATATCAAAATACCCTACACTTGAACTTTGCTTGTCCTCGAGCAAACTACAATTTAAAACTCAGCGAAGAAATTTTACATCCAAACAACTTTCCAAATGCTATCACGGATCTAGCATTATTTACCGATGTTAAGAATAAGGTTTTAAGAATAAACATAGTAGATTATACCTATTCTTATGCGCGTATTTCTAACCTTCCAACATTTTACATAAAAACCTATTTCTATTAATGACAAATATTTAGATTGAAAAATACTCATTTTTACATAACATTGAATACACCCTTAAAAATTCCTTTTATCTCAAGATCTTTTTGTCAAGTTTCCCAAAAATTATGCTGGACTAGGTTTATCAAGTTAAGTTATTTATTTTTGTCGCACCTTTGAAACTCGTGACTTTCTATGGAACTCTTGATTACAAATTTTCAACTCACAATTGTACAGAGTTTACTAATTTAAATTCCAAAGGCCACTAAGGAAATCCCATGACTTTCGATGACATCCGTGTAGCGAGTTTTCGACAATATTATCCCAAACCAGTTGGTTTTAGGTAATAAGGAGTAGAAATGCCCGTGGGCCCCATTTTATGTCTACTTGCTCGAATGTCAAAGGCCACTGATTGAATTTCCTTCCTGAGTCTCAATCTTATGGTGTAACGTTACTTGATTCTCGCTTTTTATTCATTAATTTTCTTATTTGAAGTTCTTTTAACGAGGCTTATTTTCCTCGATTTAGTCATAGCATTCGCGCGATTAGGGAAACTGACTCAACCTGTTTTGACAAATCCTGATTTTCAACGGGTCTATTTCGTTATTTATGCAAAACATTTTGTAATTATCATTCTAACTACTTGTCATTTACGGAATTAAATTTTATATGAAATAATGAAAAACTAGAAAATAAGAGCATAAAATTAAGTTTAACCTACAAATTTATTTTCAAAACATTTTCCTTAACAATTACCTTTTTAGTATTCAATTTTTGGAAAAGATGTTTAAGATAAAATTTTGACTTGGCTTAGTTAATAATTGCAGTTTTGACCTTTTTACCCTACACTTATTTTATACAATAATCTTATTGTATATATCTTTTTAAATCAAAGAGGAGTTTAATTGGAATGGACTCCCCTTGGGTAATGGGTCGTTCTATTTTAAGGACAGATTCCACAGAAGAAGTTTGCTGAACTGAATGCCAGCGTCTGTCTGAACCTATATTCTGTATCAATGCTCAGAGAAAATATTAACCATACCACAAAAATAAAACACACCAATAAATAAAAACAAACACACCACACTAAAATAATAATAAAAAAAAAAATCAAATGTATTTAAATACAAAAATAAAGTCAATCATCAGTATCATCAAAAACTGAACCTGAGGTGCCAGTGCCGTCACCATAATCCTGCAGATAATCTGGCGGCTCAAACCATGTGGGTACAGGAGGAACATAAGTCGGGTATGGAATAGATGGCTGGAACCCCTGACTAGCGTAGAACTCCTGCATACTGCGCGATACCCACTGGTCATGTACCTGTCTCCTCAGAATATCGCGATCTAGCCTCTGCATGTCGTGCTCTATCCGTCGCATGTCGCGCTCTCGGCTCAAATCCATCCTACTCATCTGCTGGGATAAGTAGCGTAGATCGATCTCCTGCTCTGGGGCATCCTACTGTATCGGAGATCTCTGCCGGCGTCGACGGTGAGTACCGGGGGCTCGCTGAGGCTGCGGCTGCGGCTCAGGGTCTGGCTGTGGCTCGGGCTGAGCGTCAATGTCATCTCCCTGCTCATCAGGGTCCTCCTCTCGTATGCGATCGTCCTGATCGATCACTCTCATCTGATAAAGGTAACTTCTATTCATATAACGAGGATCTGACCTGGTGAGTCCCCGTGCGAGTGGAGATGAGAAGACGTCGTATGATGCTGCCAGTCTAGATATAAGATGCCCTCCAGAGATGGGGCTATTCATCTTTGCCCCTTTTGCCTTCCTAGAAAGGAAGACAGCCAGTGTATACGGAAGGTTGAGGCACACACCCTCAGATGTCAGGCACCATAGATAGAAGACATCATCTACTGGCACCTTATCGCTTCCTTTACGGTGATTAACCGTAGAAGCGATGAGTCTGTGAAGCACACTGTGGACAGGGGAGCGTAGCATGCTCTCCACCGCGGTGTGTGAGTCGAAAGCCTCATTGGCCAGTGCGCCCCATGCATCTGCCAGGCGGAACTCTTCGGGCGGGATCCTATGGCAGGCCTCGAAGAAAGTGGAAAAAGTAGGCAAGATGGTTTCCTCCCGTGTATACAGCCCTAGGCGTATCCCTAGCTCCATCACGCTGCACTCACGGCTTACTCCTCCCAGTCTGAAAGAGAGAGCCGTCCTATCCGATAACTCCCTGTACTGCTCGAACTGTACAGTGGATAGGAACTCCAGAGTGATCTCTCTGAAAATTGGCTCCTGGAAGTGGAATAGTCTATCCCAGGCGTGGCATGTAAATCCAATAGCAGCATGGATCTTTGTTGTGAACGGTGCCAAGCGGTGGTGCAGCCCGATTGTGGCCGCGTATTCCCAATCTAGACAGGGAGGCACATGAATGTCTTTCTTGTGAATCCTAGCCAGTTCTCCCAAATATCGCTGTCTCCTCGCATTGTTGATTGTTGTTGGAAATTGAAGCAATGCATACGAGGGTAACCCCTCAGCTTGTGGGTTTTGTTCTCCCCTTCCCGCCATTTATCTGTGAAATAAGAAATAAAAGAAGAAATAGAAAAGAATTAGCTTGAAAAATCAACAAAATTTTCCCCTGATCAGAGATAGGGTCGCGATCCACTTGTGGGTCGGGTCGCGACCGAAGAAATGGGTCGGGTAGCTAAATCGGGTCCTGGTCGGGTCGCGATGGTCATCCGGATCGGGTCGCGATCTTAGGATGGGTCGGGTTTTGGTTCACGATAGGGACGAGATCAAGGTCCGTTACCATTCAAGAGTCGGGTCGCGATCATAGAACCCGTTCACCGATCGGGTCGCGATCGACGAACATATTCAGGGAGATTCAACGGTCGGGTTGCGATCTATGAACATCATCAAGGATCGGGTCGCGATCCTTGAATGTCCGACCTAATTTCTCTGATTTTACTCATTTTTCAAGCCCAAACTTAACTATCTAAGAGGGTTTTAACTAGTTTATTCAATTCTTGGTTAGATCTAACATCTAAATGGGCAAATCATTCAAAACCGAGAATCAATTTTTAAACCCTAATTTTATTATAACAAATATCTACCAATTTCGTAATGTAAATTGAAAAGGAATCGAGGGTTTACATACCTTGCTTGATGATTACGGATCTAGAAAAACTGGAAAAAACCTCGGTCGCGAATTTACCGTGGAGATCGGGAAGCGATTGTGGGGTAAAAAATGAGACCAAGCGACCGGATCTGTTTTTATCCTTTGCGCGTCGTCGGGTCGCGATCAACTACAGGATCGAGTCGCGATCCGTGAAATTTACGGGCTTTGGTTTTCTGGTTCGCTCGAGATCGCGCCCCTATGAGCCTCCGGATCGAGTCGCGATCGTCATCTGTGGCATTTTTCCTTTTCTTGCTTTTCCGTTGATGATCTTTATTTTTGTGTTTTATTTTTATTATTTAATATTTATTTAACACACAACATAAAATTAAATTGTCTTAAAATTATTACAGCCCAATCGAACAAAAATCAATGTCTTTTCTTCACACCGCTTTCCTTATCTGGGTCGAAAGCCTAGACCCGTACCCCTGCTTTTTTAGATTTTTAATTGTTTGAGAGGGGTACATCCTCTCCTTCTTCACAACGGACTCCTTGTTCGTAGTGCTTCACCCGGTGTCCGTTAACCTTGAAGCTTACGTTGTTCTTGTCGATTAATTCAACAGTACCCTATGGAAATACGGTTTTCACTTTGTACGGCCCATACCATCTTGACTTTAGTTTTCCTGGAAATAACTTTAATCTCGAGTTGTATAAAAGTACCTGATCTCCTGGTGCAATCTCCGTTTTCTTTTGTAATCGTGCGTCATGCCATTTTTTAGTGCGATTTTTGTAAATTAAGGAGTTCTCATATGCTTCGTTCCTTAACTCTTCTAACTCGTTTATCTGCATTAAACGGTTAGAACGGATATTTGTTTCATTTAAATCACAATTTTTTAATGCCCAGTATGCTTTATGTTCTATCTCCACAGGTAAATGACATGCTTTACCGTATATCAACCTATATGGTGTCGTACCAATAGGTGTTTTATAAGCTGTTCTGAAAGCCCATAAAGCATCATCGAGTTTAGCAGACCATTCTTTCTTAGTGGTACCAATTGATTTTTCCAGAATTCTTTTTATTGCTCTATTCGTGACTTCAGTTTGCCCACTGGTTTGTAGGTGATACGGGGTTGCAAATCTGTGTTGAACTCCATATTTTTTTAGAGTTTTCTCAAGTTGTGCGTTTGCAAAATGAGTTCCCCGGTCACTAATTAGAGCTTTTGGTACACCGAATCGTGAAAACAATTTTTTTAGAAATTTAATTACAACTCGTGCGTCATTAGTTGGTAAAGCCTGGGCTTCAACCCATTTTGACACATAGTCGACAGCGACTAAAATGTATTTGTTTCCACATGAATTTGGGAATGGTCCCATAAAATCGATTCCCCAAATGTCAAAGATTTCACATACCTGTATACTTACCTGGGGCATTTCGTTCCTGGATGAGATGTTTCCTGATCGCTGGCATGAATCACATTCTTTCACATATCTCTTAGCGTCCTTGAAAATTGTTGGCCAATAAAATCCGGCTTCGAATATCTTTCTCGCTGTGTAATTTGCACTATGGTGTCCTCCAACTGGTCCTTGATGACAATGTTCCAGGATATTCTGAATTTCTTTTCCATAGACACATCTTCTAATTATATTGTCCGCATTGACTCGAAATAAATACGGATCGTCCCAGAAGTAATGTTTTACATCTGTGAAGAATTTCTTTTTCTGTTGATGTGTCATTCCCTTCAGAAGTACTCCTTCAGCCAAATAATTAACTATGTCAGCGTACCAAGGAAGTTCTGCGTCTACATTCAGTAGGTATTCATCAGGAAAATTATCGTTGATTTCTGTTTCCTTAAGCTGTTCCATCCTTGGGTTCTCCAGTCTGGACAAGTGGTCTGCTGCAACGTTTTCCATTCCTGGTTTGTCTTTTATCTCCAGATCAAATTCTTGTAACAGGAGGATCCAACGTATGAGTCTTGGTTTTGCGTCCTGCTTTGAAAACAAGTATTTTAAAGCAGAATGATCTGTAAAGACAGTTGTTTTAGACAAAATTAGGTATGGTCTGAATTTATCAAATGCATAGACCACTGCTAGTAATTCCTTTTCTGTTGTTGTATAGTTTTCTTGTGCTGGATTGAGGGTTTTACTAGCATAAAAGATAGGTTGGAAATGTTTTTCCACCCTTTGCCCGAGAACTGCTCCAACTGCATAGTCGCTTGCATCACACATCAATTCAAAAGGTAAATTCCAATCTGGTGCAATTAGAATTGGAGACGAGACCAATTTTTCTTTTAAAGTGTTGAAAGAATTTAAGCATTCTGTCGAAAATTCAAATTTTTCTTCTTTCAATAGTAATTGAGTTAGTGGTCTCGCTATTTTTGAAAAATCCTTTATGAATCGACGATAAAATCCTGCATGTCCTAGGAAACTTCTCACTCCCTTCACGTTTGTAGGTGGCGGCAATTTTGAGATAGTTTCCACTTTGGCTTTGTCCACTTCTATTCCTTGGTTTGACACCTTATGTCCAAGAACTATTCCTTCTTGAACCATGAAATTGCACTTTTCCCAATTCAACACCAAGTTAGTTTTCTCGCATCTTTCAAACATTTTATCAAGACTGGTTAAACATTTATCAAAAGTATCTCCAAATACAGAAAAGTCATCCATAAATACCTCCATGAAATCCCCTACCATTTCGTGAAATATGGCAGTCATGCATCTCTGAAACGTTGCTGGTGCATTGCAGAGTCCAAATGGCATCCTTCGGTATGCAAAAGTTCCATAGGGACATATGAAGGTGGTTTTTTCTTGATCCAGCGGATCGATTGGGATCTGAAAATATCCTGAAAAACCATCTAAAAAGCAATAGTAAGTTTTTCCAGCAAGCCTTTCAAGCATTTGGTCAATAAACGGTAATGGAAAGTGATCTTTGCGAGTAGCATCATTTAATTTACGATAGTCTATACATACTCTCCATCCGTTTACTGTTCTGGTGGGGATTAATTCGTTTTTTTCATTTTTTAAAACGGTTATTCCCCCCTTCTTTGGTACTACATGAATGGGACTGACCCATGGACTGTCTGAGATAGGGTATATTATTCCTGAATCTAACAATTTTACAACCTCTTTCCTTACAACTTCTTGCATTTTAGGATTTAAACGTCTCTGGGGTTGTATTTTAGGCTTGGTTTCATCTTCCATGAGAATTTTATGGGAACAGTATGAAAGACTTATTCCCTTAATATCTGAGATTTTCCAGGCTATGGCATTCTTTCTTTTCTTGAGGACAGCCACCAGCTTCGTTTTTTCTGCAATTGACAAAGAAGCATTTATTATTACAGGTAATTGCATGTTTTCATCTAGATAAGCATATTCAAGATGAGGAGGTAGAGTATTGAGTTTAGGAGTCCTTGGCTCTGAGTCTTGATTCTCATTGGTTGTAGATGAATTCCTTTCACTAGGCACTCTTTCTTCTTCTAGTAGTTTTTCTAATTTCCCAATTTCTTCGTTGGCATTAAATTCTTCTTCTTCCATTGGCATCATGCTTTCTAGGTTTCTTTTCTCTAATTCCTGCAACTCATTCTCCAAAATGGTGTCAAAAGTATCAATGAAATATACCGCATCATCACATGTCTTTGAATGTTTCATGGATTGATCAATTCCAAATGTTATGGCATCAGTTCCAACTCTAAGTGTGAGCTTAGATTCACGGATGTCCACTAATGCTCTTGCTGTGCTTAAGAATGGTCTTCCCAGAATTATTGGCACCTGTTCATCTTCTTCCATGTCTATAACAACAAAATCTGCAGGAAAAACAAATTTATCTACCTTTACCAACAAGTCCTCCACTATACCTCTTGGATATGTTATCGATTTGTTTGCTAAGTGGATCGCCATTCTTGTTGGTTTAGGTTCAGGCAAGTCAAGCTTCGAGTAAAATGAATATGGCATGAGGTTGATGCTTGCACCTGAATCTGCTAAAGCATGACTAAAAGTTAGATTACCAAACTGGCAAGGTAATGTTAAACTTCCTGGGTCAGTCATCTTTTTAGGTAGTTTATTTAACATTGCTGCTGAGCATTGTTCATTTAGAATCACATTGGATGCTTCTTCAAGTTTCTTTCGATTTGTAAGAAGATCCTTTAAAAACTTTGCATATTTAGGCATTTGTGCAACTGCCTCAACAAAAGGTATATTAATATGCAATGATTTAATGTGTTCTAAGAATTTCTTGTATTCCTCTTCTTGTTTTTCCTTTTTAAGACATTGTGGGTATGGAACTGGTGGTTTATAACTTTTTACGGGTGTTGGCGGTGGTCTTTCTTCAGTTTCTTCCTCATTCTTTTCTGGTAGTTTCTCAGATTCCTGCGTTTTGGATGAAGAGTTAGTGTTTATGGGAATTGACGGTTCTAAAATCTTACCGCTTCTGGTTGAAATTGCCTTGACATGTGCATTCGGATTTTGTTCTGTGTTGCTCGGCAATGTACCAGGGAATCTTTCATGCAAAACTCGCGAAATTTGACCAACTTGAGTTTCAATATTTAATATTGAAGCTTGTTGATTTCGGAGCGCAGATTCCGTAGTTACTCCCATTTTCTTCACTAGTTCTTCAGTTGATCTGTGTCTTTTATCTGAGGCTTCTGCAAATCTAGTCATCATTTCTTCAAAGCTTGGTTTTTTCTCGGGTTGTCTTTGTGGATCAAAGGGTGGTTCTCTTTGGTAGTATCCTTGCCCGTTTTGTTTATACTTCTCAGCTTGATCCTTTTTGTATTCTTCATAAGGCTTCCAGTTATTGTTTCGTGGCCTTCTTTCATCAAATCGATCTCCGGATGAATAACAAACACTTTCTTTTCTCTTTCCATCTTCATCAAGTGGACAATCTCTTGCAAGATGTGGTCCACTACAGTTGTCACAGCCGACCTGAATGGCATGGATTGTTTGGTTTACCTTTTTCATGTCTCGCCCCAAAGCGTCTAGTTTGGCATTGAGGGCTGCTAATCCATTGGCTTGCTCATCTGTTGGCTTCTTTCTTAAGGATGAGTCTCTTGAAGAGTGCCACTGATGCGAGTGTTGGGCTAATTCTTCAATTAATGCATATCCGTCTGTTGGAGTTTTCTTTGGAATTGGACCCTGCGAATCAACCATTTGACGAGTAGTTACATTAATTCCGTTATAAAAAGTTTGTACAACTTGATGCGGATTAAGATCATGTTGTGGACAATTTTGGAGCATTTCTTTATAACGGTCCCATGCATCATAAAGTGTTTCATCGTCCATTTGTTGAAAATTTTGGATTCTTGCTTTCATTTTAGCAATTTTGGAAGGTGGGCTAAACTGTTTAATAAATTTTGTTTTTAATTCTTCCCAAGTTTTTATTGTTCTTGGGGGTTCAGCTTTTAACCATCTTTTTGCTGCTCCCTGGAGTGTTATTGGAAATACTCGTAACATAACAGCATCTTTAGTGACTCCAGGAATATGAAAGTAATCGGCTATTTCAAGGACAGCTTCCACATGTTGGTTGGCATCTTCAGCATCTTTTCCTGTGAACAAAGTTTCCCTTAGAAGATGTAGGAATTGGCCTTTTATTTCAAAATGTGTTCCATCCGGAATTGTCGGACGAACTAGTCCTTGGCCTGTTTCTTCTTGTGTGCGACTTGCATATTCTTCCAAAGAGAGATTTGCAATGTCTGCCATTAATCTTGCGTGTCTTCGTCGTCTGCGAAATTCTCGTTCCGGTTCTTGAAACTGTGGAGTTAAATGAGAGTTTGAACTCCTGGTCATACACTATCTGAGGAACAACAGGGTGAGATTCAAAATAATAATAAAATAAATTATATTAATAAATGATTTCTTGTACTTAAAACCGTATTCCCCGGCAGCGGCGCCAAAAACTTGATGTGTTTTCAGACATACATATTTTATATACCCAAAATGATATCACTTATTTTTGGAATTCTGAGGATCAATATTGTCTTTGTAATGTCTTTTCATAAGTTTTGAATTTATAACAGGGAGATACCATGAATGAAAACAACACAACTAGGCAAGTGCACCTAATCGGTTGTAATATAGCAATGGTAAATCCGGGTCGAACCCAAGGGAATTTGTTTAAGTTGAAGAAAATCAATTATCAATTAACAATTTATAACAATAACAAAAGAGATAAAAGGGGGGGTTTTTGTGTAATTGTGAAGAGATCGTATCATCAAATAAATAAAGAATTAAAAGTAAATAAATGGTAACAAGGTTTGAAGTTAAGCCGAAAGGATAGTTTGAACAGATATGCTTTTTACTTAGAGGTGATTACTCCTTATAACAATATTCTGATTGATAATAATGTGCAATGGATATTAACAAGTTAAATACCGATTTCTAAGTTGATTAGATGTCTTGGTCCAACAATCGAATCTTATGATTAAAAAGAGTTATTAATCTCATTGGTCCTGTAAATTAATTATTCCAATTAATCATTTCATTTGTTCGTACTCTGCATGATTTATTTGTAGCTTTTGATATCAATGGTCATGAAAATCATAATGAGTTGTATAGTTTGGTCCACTAATACAGTTTTGACATATGCATATAAGATTCTTTCTTTGTAACTTAACCTAGGATTTGGTCCATCACTAGTCATAAATATATATGAATCATATATATTATGATACAAGTTAATTTAGTAAGAATGGTCATCTATACTAAATATAACTCAGTTATAAGTTTCAAAGATAAATTCTTAATATGCATTAGTCGGTTAAATAAACATGCAAAGTAAATTATAAAACTTGCAATATCCGATTTCATATCAATCAAAACATAATTATAAGTTTCATCTAATCTAAGTAAAAGCACAATGGATTTACTCCATAATCAAAGACATGCAACACACGGAATATATAAGAAAGCTAAACATAGTAAGCAAACCGAATATCCGAGCAATGGTGTTCTTGATCGTTTGTCGTGACTACCGCATGCAGAACTTCATTCCTTGATGAAGGGAGGTCGAGAGCAGAGGTATAGAGTGTTATTCTCCAGGTATAGAGTTTGTGATCTGAATTGTGTGTCTAAAACAACAAGAGAAAGCCTCTATTTATACTACTGGCCAGCGTAGATCGCGTCGCGATCCTATAGAGGATCGGGTCGCGATCCAGTGTGAATTGCGTTTGGCAGTTGGCCGCTACTCTGACTTTGCGGACTGTGGTTGGTGGGTCGGGTCGCGATCCTTGATGAGATCGGGTCGCGATCTCTGTAAGGTCGCGATTTTGAGACGTTTGTCGCGATCCTTTGGTCAGCAATTGTTACGCATTCGTCATAAGGTAGGGTCGCGATCCTATTGGTGATAGGGTCGCGATCTAGGCCTGATGGAATTATTTCTTCGTTTTTTCGCCCAAAATACGCTCTTTTTGGCCCTTTCTTTCTCGATAGTTCTTTTACTCCTTTTTCTTCATTCCAAGGCTTGAATTCAGCTCCTTCTTCTACATATAGCAATTTCCTCCTGTGTTTTGGTATTTAAAATAATTAAGTACCTTTTATCTTGAAATTAAACCAAAAACACATTTTAAGCACTCGATATTGCCCGAAATATATGTATAAATGAGGCAATATCACAGGTCAAGGAGGACCTAAGACTCACGAGGCAAATCAAGTTTATAGCCAGGGTCAAGGCCAGTACAACAATGGACGACCCTACAGGCCATACAACTAGGGAGAGCAACAAAACTTTAGGCAACACAATTATCAGGGTCAGTCGACTAGCCAGCCTAGAAACAATCAGCCTGCGAACAATGGAAATGGAAACAACAACAACAACAGGAGTCCCAATAATGCCAATAATAACGCTCCAGGGACCCAAGAAGAGATGATAGCAAAGATGTACGATATGGTCACAGCGACACAACAATAATCTCAAGCGAACGCAAAGGCCATCGCAAATATGGAGAGTCAAATAGGTCAAATGGCTACAGACCAACAAAAGAGAGATAGTGGCAAGTTGCCAAGTGCTACTGAAGTCAATCCTATGCATAATCAGCATCCAAGAAAGGAACAAGTCAACACGGTTGAATCAGGATGGCGAAAGGTCACTCTGGAGGACTTGTTCGAAGTTGGGAGTGAAATGAGACCAGGGGAAGAAGGAAAGGCTTTAGAAAGCGAGGAAAGCAAAGAAGGAGGAGTTCCGGTTGAGAATGGCACTCAACCAGAAATAGATAAAGAAGTCAAAAAGGAAGAACAACCAACAATAGCAGGGATCAACCAGAAGAAGAAGAAGGGTTAGTTTAGGAGCAGTACGTCTGGCTGAAGACGTTAAACTTAGCGCTTGTTGGGAGGCAACCCATCGTGTCATAAGCTAGGATATATTTCTTAAAATAAAATACAAAAAAATACATCAAACTTTCTGCAGGTACTAGTGGTTTGAAATAAGTGTTGGGTCATTTGAGAAGTTTTGAAATTTTTGAAGTCCGCGCCGCGGGTATTTGAATTACGCGACGCGGGATCGTAAACCAACCCGATGCGCTGGGGTTGATTTGGTGACACGCGCGACGCGCAAAGAGCAAACCCGCGACGCGGTAAACGATCAGTCGGTTTTCTCCTTTATAAGGTAAACCGCGGCTCGCATAACCCACACGCGACTCGGAGCTCTGGTTATTGAAATTTTCTTGCTTGTTGTGTTTCTACTACCAAGGTATGCCATTCTAACTATCTATTGCTCGTTAAAACTAGCGATTAGGTAGTTAATTTTAGTGATTTGCCCAAAATAGTTCAAAACTTAGAATCACTAATGCTAGCTTATAGGGTGTTTGTTTTGCCAAATAGAGACCCTAGATGAGCTAGTCGGCACCTAGGCTACCTTGTGGTGGGATTAGATTGATTTGTAGCAGGTTAAATTGAGATTTTGGATCGGGGTTTGGAAACAGCCGTACGCCGCGTCGCGCCCTTGCTCTTGGGTCGCGCCGCGGTGCGGCTGGGAAGAAAAGGACTAATTCTGCAAATTTTTTTGTTTTGTGCCATGTGTTTTCTTTTGCAGATTATGTTCAGATTGGAGCACGCTTTCCTCCAGTTCCCCGTGGAGCTGGCCAGTTCTGTAGAGTATACCTCGCGGAGGGATGCATTGACTCGTCGCCGGGTCCTTGAGGCGACAGTCATTGATCGAGACATTCTAAGAGACGCAGGGCTCTGGGGTGCGATTGAGCCATTTTTACATCGCACCTGGACCCACGAGGAGGCGTCATTCACGTGCAGAGGTTGGGACCGGATCATGGCCACCGATGAGGATGTGGTCTATACGGAGCTTCTCCTGGAGTTCCTGTCTACAGTCCATTTCGCTCCCAGGGCGGGAGACCCGCGCTCCAGGCTCGTACGTTTTCGGTTGGGAGGTGAGCACAGGGAGTGCAACCTCCGGGAGTTCGGGAGGCGAGTGTGGTTATACACCCCAACGGACCTCCAGCATCGCTATTTCACCCGGTTCTTCGGGTCTTGCATTCAGGGGGAGCCGGACAGGGCTCCCAACATGGAGGTTTGGACACCATTGTCCAACGTCAGGTACGAGGCAGGGACCTCGAAGGAGAGCCACCTACGCGATCCTCTTCACCGCCTCATGCACCGTATCGTCTCCACCTCCATCATGTAGCGGGAGGGAGGCGAGAAGGTGTCTGGGGACGACATGACATTTTTGTGGGTTCTCCTCGACCCGTCCCGATTCCTTCATCTCCCCTTCGCCCTTGCGACCGCTCTCTCCACCCACTCTACCGGCGCCTCCACCAGCAGCCCACTAGCCTGGGGGTATTTTATTACCCGCCTGGCCTGTTCGTATGGCATTCTTACTGCCCCCGTGGCAGCCTCTTTGACTGCTCTACCTCCATCGCGCACTACAGCACGCACCTTGGAGAGGATGTGGCTCATTGAGCTGCAGCGTCCGGGGCAGTACATCCGGGCACCTACCGAGCCTCTTCAGGCACCCCAGCCTGTGTATGCTCAGCCTGGCAGGAGACGTAGGAGGCCAGAGCCGGAGCCAGAGCCCGCAGCACCGACAGAGCCACACCAGGAGGACCTGGCAGCCAGGGTTGCCAGGATCGAGGACCAGCTCGCGTGGATCGGGGAGGTACTTCTTCAGATCGCATCAGCGCAGGGCCAGCACCCCCGACCATTCCCAACCAGGGCCCACGATCATGTGGCCGGACCCTCCAGGCCGCCTGGCAGTGATTGATGTATCTCTTTCTTTCTTTATTTTTTCTTTTTTTTTTGGGATATATGTACAAACTTATGACACTTCTATTTGTATAGTTTTTGTTCATGTTTTATTTCTGTCATGTGTGTTTTTAATGTGTTTGTTAAGTTATGCATGTTATACCAATTTGAGAAGGAGTTGTCTCAGACAAGTGTGGGGTCACCGTACCCCTTCCACTTGTCTCGACCACCGGCGTGTTCACTGTAGCGCTACAACTCCAGAATACGAAATCAAGGATCCGATTGTACGCATTTATACCTGTGATATTGAGCACCAAGCATTCTATCGTCCAAAAAGGGGTAACTCTTTCTCCCTTGTTTTGAAATAATTTTTGTACAACGGGGACGTTGTACGGTTTTAAGTGTGGGGTGTGGACGGTCGAAAGAGAATTTTTGAAATTTTTTGCAGAAATTATCAATTTTTCAAATTTTTAGCAAACTTTTTCAAAATTTTTAATAAATTGCAATTTTGAAATGAATGGTTTGTGATTGTGATAGCATTAGTATTTTTCAAGAAATACTGTTTATTTGTGACCATGCTATTAGTTAGTCAAATAAGTTGAGTTTTATGAGTTAGAAGATTGAGCTGTTTTAGGATTGGAATTTAGGAAGGAAAAGTCAATCTGTGGCCTTTGTTGTTCGAGCCGGTAGGTCTAAAATGGGTGGGCCTTATGCACCTTACCACCTAAGATCGTCTGGTCTGGGATGGTATTTCTGAAAGCTTGTTACACGGACAACATAGAAAGTCATGGACAATTCCTTAATGGCCTTTAGAATCTGAATGAGTAAGTACACTTCATTGTGGACAGAAAGTTTGTAATCAAGGGTTCTCTAGAAAGCCATGAATTCCAAAGAACAAGTCAATTATGTTTTCGCGAACTATTCCACTCTAACTCAAAAAGAGCAATAAACTTTGAAACTGAACACAGTCAGAAATTGTTTGATTCTTTATTATAATTTGTTAAAAACTCTCTTGCTTGGGGACAAGCAAGGCACAAGTGTGGGGTGTTTGACAACGCCTAGTGATATCAAATATTTTAGGCGTTGTTGAGCCCTGTTCTTGATAAAATTATATCAAATATGTCTGGGTATTCTCACTTTTCGTGCCAGGACTTGTTTAGAGAAAAAGGATAGAAACAGGGACTAAAAGTGTACAAAAGGAAAAAGTATGGAAAGAATGAAAAATCAAGAGAACTCGTACGCGCGCCGCGGGAATAAACTATGCACGACGCGGGCTTAAGGCGGTGGAACACATTTAAATGCCGAAGAAAACGGGAAAAGATAAGTACGCGCGCCGCGAATTTCATTTCTGCGCGGCGCGGTTGCGGGAAATTTGCAAATATAAATAGATGCATTTCCAGCTGAAAACGGAAGCAAAGACCGAGGTGTAAACATCGACCTTGAAGCTCTTTGACTCCAGGAATTCATTCCAGAAGACTCTCAATTGGTATTGGTTAGTTTTAGATTTTATTTGTAATTAAATAGTTGTAATTAAGCTTGGTTTTGTATCTTTGGGTGTGACAACCATTGATACCTAGCTTTGGCTTCTATTTTTGGATCATTTGGTTACTGTTTTTCTGTTTGGATTCGGATTTAGTGAATGAAAAGCATTTGGTTACATTTAATCTTAGCTTTTCGGTGTTTTATGCTTGTGTTTGGTTTTGGATGTTTGATATTTGTGTGGATATTGTTTGACCTTGTTGGGACTGTTTTCCTTTGCTGAAATCAGTAGCTAATTAGGTTATTTGGTAAGCATTAAACCTTGGCTAGTAACTGTTCCATAGGACGTTAACTAGTGGTAGTTTATGCTTTGCTTGGTTTGGCTAGTTTGGATGTCTTTGATTGCTTCTGATTCAGAGATGTACTTCTGATTTCAGAAAGTGACTAGGTCATTTGGACATAGCTTAGCTTGGCCTGAGTGTTGAGCATTGTCTCATTTGCTAGTGATAGGAAAATAGAAACCAGATCCTCCGACTATAGCTATGACACTATTAGTTGGTAATCTCTCATCTAGTCTAACCACGAAGCTCCTGTGGATCGACCCTGACTACCGCTATACTAGTGTGTGTGTGTTAGGTTTTCTCTTATTTTTGACCGCACGACGACCTCTACGCGTGTCAGGGTTTGAGTGAAGCCCTTCGCAAACAGTCGAGCCTTAAAGGTGTGTACCTTTCCATCCATGTCTGACTTCTTCTTGAAGATCCACTTGCACCCGACTGTCTTTCGACCCGGTACATTGTCTACCAAGTTCCAAACTTGATTGTCATACATGGACTTGATCTCGCTATCCATTGCCTCTTTCCACTTGGCAGACTCAGGGCCCGCCACTGCTTCCTGGTAATTAGCTGGCTCATCCAAATTTGTCAGTGTCCTATCACTGACAAACGTGTCACCATCCATAGTTATATAGAAGCCATAAAACTCGGGTGCCATGCTAATTCTACCGGAGCGCCTAAGAGGTAATGAAATGTCTGTCGGACCAACAGGAACCTCTTCCTCTTGTTGGTTGCTAGTTTCTCATAAGGTTGTATCAATGGATGACTCTTGAATCTCTTCAAGGTCAATGGTACTCCCACTGTCCTCTTTGGATATGAGCTCTCTTTCTCTCTCGAAAGACTCCTCGTCTAGCTACAAAGACCATGTCCTCGCTTGTCTGTAAAACAAGTATCTAAAAGACTGTTTCGGGTATCCGATGAATATACACCTTTCACTTCTTTCTGCAAGTTTGTCTCGAGTCTCTCGTCTCACGAAAACCTCACAACCCCAGACCTTGATATGTGCTAACGAGGGAACTTTCGCCGTCCACACCTCACGAGGTGTTTTGGCAACCTTCTTAGTTGCGACAAGATTAAGATGTGGGCGTCAGTCTCTAAGGCATACCCAAGAAATGGATGGGAAGAGAAGCTCGACTCATCATAGAACGAACCATATCTAACAGGGTTCGGTTACGCCTCTAAGCGTCTTTATCTTCCTGCCCAATCGATTCTCAGCTTCCTTTTTAAAATCTTTGAACTTTTCAAAGGTATCTGACTTATGCTTGATTAAGTAGAGGTCACATAGAACCGAGCGCCATCCTTTGTGGTTGATCTGAATGGTCCACACACATTTGTGTGTATGATATCCAACAGACCTTCACCTCTTTCAAAAGACCCTTTGAAATGTGATTTTGTCATCTTGCCCAACAAACCAGATTCGCATACATCATCCGACTTTAGATCGAATGATTCCAACACTCCTTCCTTTTGTAGTTGGGCGATGCGTTTCTTGTTGATGTGCCCAAGACGACAGTACCACAAGCACGCCTTTTCTACACCTTCAAAAGAATCAATATGTAATACACTATTTCCTAAATTGTCAACACACATCACTGTTTCATACACACCATCACAAGGTAAAGCTTCAAAAGTAAATTCACCATTCTTAAAGACAGAAATTTACCATTCAAATTATCAAAAGAATAATGAAAACCTTGTCTGAACAATGCATGAAATGAAATTATGTTTCTTGCCATATCTGGCGTATAGCAAAAATTCAGGAAAGCTAAACTAACACCGTTACTAAGCACTAATCTATAGACATTGATCTTGGTAACAGGTGACGATTGCCTATTGCACATCAATCTACCATGCTCCACCGCCCTACTTTCCTTTAAGCCCTGCAAATCAAAACAAAAATGTGAAAAAAACATCCGGTGTCAAGGACCCAAGAACAGGAAGATGATGAGTTTTTAGATATAGTGTAAGTACGTGTTGACGATGGCTTCACTTTGCCATCCTGAATGTCCTGCAAGTACTTCAGGCAACTTCTTTTCCAGTGAACCTTCTCTTTGCAATAAAAGCAGTCGGCATCTTTGGGATTAGTGACGTGAGGAATGCCGGAAGACTTGGATCTCGTGCCATTCCTGGATGACCCGACTTGAACCTTTTCCCTCTAATTCTGCTTGGGAGGGCCCTTCCTTTTCTTCCCTTTGCCATGGCCAATTTCCAAGACGGGAGTGTTCAGTGAGGGTGCACTTTTACCCTTCAACTCGTCTTCTGCAGTCTGAAGCATACTATGCAACTCAGCCAAAGAGGTCTGAGTGTTGTTCAAATGATACGCCAGTGTGAACTGGTCAAAAGAACTCGGTAAGGAGTTAAGCACTATGTCAACGGCCAACTCCTCATCGACTTGCACACCCAGCTTCTTTACTATATCCATGCAACCTTGCATTTTTTGCACGTGAGTGCAGACGGACTCTCCATCCTTTGGCTTACTGGTAGTGAAGGCTCGGACCACTTCGCACCTCTTGACACGTGCTCGCTTGCGGAACGTTTCCGCAAGGTCCTTGTGTATTTCATAGGGCCAGTAGTCCTCGTAGATTCTTTACAAATCGGGTTTCATTGTGGCAATCATGATGCAGGCCACTTTGGTCACATCATCATAGTGTTTTTTATACGAGGCATATTCCTCAGGAGTAGCTGTGTCGGGGTCAACTTCAATGAGCTCGGTGTCAAGAACATACTCTCTGTTTTTAAACCCTAAAGCCATTTTGATGTTCCTCATCCAATCATTACAGTTCGTGCCATCTGATGTCACTTTAGAACATAGTGAAAGGATACAAGTAACATTGCTATTGAACATAGCGAAAGGATTTAGAATAATCATGATGCATGCCAGTTTGGTCACATCATCATAGTGGTTTTTGTACGAGGCATATTCCTCGGAAGTAGCTGTGTCGGGGTCAACTTCAATGAGCTCGGTGTCAAGAACATAGTCTTTGTTCTTAAACCTTAAAGCCATTTTGATGTTCCTCATCCAATCATTATAGTTCGTGCCATCTAATGTCACTTTAGAACATAGTGAAAGGATACAAGTAACATTGCTGTTGGAGTGGGGTACGGATTAGGAAGTAGAAGCATCAGTAGGAGACATCTATAAAAGAAGGTAGTTTTTAATTAGATATACATAAACTCCTTAATATTAACCCAAGAATAATAATAAGGCTAGGACCCAACTATATAATTCCCAACTTAGAAGAGGGATGTCGTAATCTAATCGTAAATTTTATAAAGGTAGGCGAATGACGATTCACCAATTCCACCGCGGAAGATAATCATATTATAATGAAATTCCTATATATTTTGAGATTTATTGAACTATTCAATAGCATCTTTAATCTCGGATATGCTCCATTGTTGGTGATTGGGATGCCGAGGATCACAAGCTGGATGTGAATAACCATGCAAATTAGCTTGGTACTCTCAAAGTCAATTATCATCTCTAATTGATGTGCCGGTAAACCACACATGCTCCATCAACAATGATAAGATTGAGAAACTCATTGCAACTCTTTATGAGCCCCTATTAGTATGTCGGTTAACCACACATGCTCCACTAATGTCTCTTAAAGTGCAATGTGCAATTTCATGGGTTAGCATCTTTTCACATTTTTCCTAAAGTAACCAGATTGGGATTTTATGAAACGTTCTAGTACTTTGATTAATAACATTATACTTTTAATGAGATTAAGCGGTCCTATCAAACCCGTTCGGCTCACGACCCTCCACTGATCAAGAGAGCGGTGGGTGAGAAAGGACACCCATTAGACCGCCATTTTATATGCAGTCTCCTTATACCCTCCTTATAGATCAGCTTCGTGAATGAGGCCTACTATTGATTTGACTAACCAGTTTTTTATATACATATAATATTAACTTTTAATTATAATATATATAAGATGTATTTTAAAATTTTAAAATATTTCTGGTTTATCTATTTAATTTTTGAAAAATTAATTAATTTTAAAATTAAATTTAAACCTTTAAGTGATTTAATTTATCTTTTAATTAAACAATTAACTAAATTTATTAAATTTAGACAGGCATCAAAATTAATCAAATTAATTTAATGCTATCTTGAACCCTTTAATCTCGAAAATTGCAAGCAAGTGGGTTTAAGGTTTCCATTTATTAAATAATCACAATTACCAAAAATAAGAAAACCTTCTAAGACCCTAGCATGAAATTGCAGACAAGGGGGAGGAGGCTAGGGTTTCAAAAACCCTAGCCTAAAATCGATCCTGGCCATCTTTTAAGGTTTAGTCTGAATAAACCCTAAATATTAAGGATAACAATTATAGCAATTCAATTAGAAAACAACCAAAATGCTCTCATACCACTAATGGTTTTCTGCAATCAATGAACTAAAACCCTAAGTTGACATGCAACCTAGAAAAGAATCTATGTTTTCTATCTTTGAACATATAATTAAAATCATAAAGGCCAACAGAAATTTCTAAAGAAAATAATTAAGTAAAACTAACCTTTAGATTTCAAATCTTGGAAGCCAAGAAACACAAATGTCTTGCCTCAAATGAAGTCACACCCTAGCAAGAGGTCTCGAAAATTCCAGAGAGGAGAGGTGAAGTTGGCAATGGTTTTAGGGCTCCTAGGGATCCTTATTTATAGCGTCCAGTTGGTGACAATCAAAACCCTAGACAAGCCCAAATCTGGATAAGCCTTTTATCATTTGGACCAAGCCTTTTAAAACCTTTTTAGGTTTCAAAATTAAGAGTGTTCCCACTCCTTAATTTCGCCACCTAGCATATGACCTGGCCAGTACTCACTCAACTATTGAGTAATTACAAGACCAGTCCCTGCACCTTATATAATTAAGTTAATTACTAAATTAATTCCAATTAATTCTATATTAATTTGTAATTAATTAATATAGTTTCTGTTGATTTATTAATCATATAATAAATCAATCTTTTTCTCTACTGAACTTTCTACCAAACCTCTAGCTATAGGGGCAACCCAAATGGACTTTGCTTCTATTAATAAGATAAATACGAATTATAAGTCATGGCTTAGACACCTAATCCAACATCTTCAACATCACATGTAACTCCATCATGGATTTGTCCAGGTTGTTCATATTATAGTTCATGATGAACTGTTGATATGAACTAGAAAGCGAGTTAAGAACAATGTCAATGGCCAACTCGTTAGGTAGCTAGACACCAAGACTTTCTAGCCTGTCAATGTACGACATCATTTTCTGAACGTGAGTACATACAGATGCTCCGTCTTGCAGTTTACAGGCAATAAGGGACTTGACGATCTCAAATAGTTCCTGCCTGGCTTGCTTTTGGAACATTTCCTTGAGTTGTAGTTGATGTCATACGCACCAGCATTCTCAAAACCCTTTTGGAGTTCTGAAGTCATGGTCGCCAACATCAGGTAGGCAACCATAGTCAAGTCTTCATAGTGCTTATCATAATAAGTTATTTCTTCATGAGCATCAATGCCATCTACATCTGGGAGATCAGTGTCAAGGACATAATCTTTGCCCTCGAACCTCAAAGCAATCCTTAGAGCCCGGATCCAGTCGAGATAGTTTGGACCCTTAAGCTTTTCCCTCGAGAGTACAGAAAGCAGAGAGATGTTGGTTGGTTCTGGAGGAGAAGGAGGTGGTGGTGGAGGTGGAGGAGGAGTTAGACCCGAGTTGATGTTATCATTATTACCCAATTTATTTTCTAAGGCTAGGACCCCAAATTTCCCAGTTGTGATGTGAAGAGGGATGTCGTAATCACACCAAAATGGTCATCAAGGTAGACAAGGATTTTCTCAATTTCATTCACTATTAACTCCTATATCTGAGAGATTCATTGATATCAGTTCAATGGCATGTTAATCTCATTTGTGCTCATCTCAGAATTCATGACAGGGATTTCGTGGATCATGAATCATAAGGTGAATTGACCATGTAGAAATCATATGATGGCCGACTCAAGATACACTTGAGAATCACGAGTGTCACATCACCCCAACTATGACCCTAACTGACGTGTTGGTTAACGACACGCCTCCGCCAGCAGATCATAGACAGAATGTGTATTTCTCATGGATAGCACTTAGTTCATATTTTTATGGTAACTATACATGAAAAAGGTGTTGGGCGGTGATGGTGGTGGGCAGTGAATGCCACTTAATAACCAACCCTATTCAAGTTCATAAGAACCTTCCTTCTAACCCCATACACGATTTTGTGGGTGAGCCTAGTCTTTGACCAATGTTTTTGTTTTAATTAATTCTCATATATATATATATATATATATATATATATATATATATATATATATATATATATATATATATATATATATATATATATATATATATATATATATATATATATATATATATATATATATATATACACATTTATATTGATGGCATGCCATCCGGAACCCGCCAGCGTACGTTTAGAAGAGCTCCCTGGAGATCACAACCCTATCTCCCCCGGGCTGGAGAACCTTTGTTAGAGGAATTCCAGTCTGGCTTGCAAACAGCGCTCTCACTGGAATGTCTGGGCTGGATCAGACTTAGCGCCATGTTTCCCCAGTCACGCATGGCGTCCGTACCTGACAGAGATCGTGCGCCTCCCACACGACCCATCCAAACCCATGGGAGACGCGGCAAAGGACGAGGATCATGCATCCAATCAACGGCCTGGTCCCCACCTGCCACAGCAGAGATCCTGTCGGCCACAGCGATACCTAGTGCACGTATAAGTACCCTCACAGGATATCATGTAAAGGGATTGCTCACCCTCACTCTATACACACATACTACCATCGTCAGAGATCTGACTTAGGCATCGGAGCGTTCTCCCGGGACCTCCTCCCGGAAAACGGCTGACGCCCTCTTTTTCCTTGTGATTATGATCGCAGGCTCCCCCGTAGAATCACTTGAACCCTACTGGAGCAACATTAGAGCATGAGTTCGCATCATTGGCGCCACCCGCGGTGTGACACGCAACAAAAAACCACTATAATCATCTCCGACGATGACGACTAAAGGTACAAGCGGAGACGGCAACCACCATACGAGCCCAGTATGCCCAATGACGTCACTAGGCCCGTTACTAGTAGAAACTACCCCAAGCACACTGTCACCATCTACAACCGTCATCCCAACACTTCCTTTGATCCCACAAACAACCATCCCTTTAATGACATTCCCATATACCATGGCCTCGTCGGCCATGAACACACCACCACCATACATACCGTTCAACTACCCATTCCCACCGTTTGAACCATCAAGGGGCACACAACTGTTCACATCACCACCCACATCGTTCCTTCACCCATCTCAACCGATACCAACACCGTTATTCATGAGTTTCCCATCAATATCAACGCTGATAAGATGAATATCAACTCCAACGCCGGTAAACACACCCATATCAACCCCGGCCAGCATACCAGACACCACACTTCCTTTGCTTTACTCTCAACCACCGATTTACCAATTCACTACACCCCTCATTCAACCAACCAACATAGCAAATCCACCACCCCTGAAAACATACAGATCACCATTCATCAAGGAGATACATGAATATGATATGTCAAATACAGCAAAGTTACCACAACTGAAAGCCTACAATGGAACCTTATGCCCAGATAGCCACATCGACGCGTACGAATGGCATATGCAATCGTTAAAGTTAGATGAATGCTTTTGGTGCTCACACTTTCCAATGACGTTGGACGGGAACGTCGACGCATGGTTCAAAAGCCTTACCCCCGGGAACATCAAGAACTTCGCTGAGCTCAAGGAACAATTCTTATCAAACTTCATGCAGTTGCATAAATACAGAGGAGACATTCGAGAAATCATAGGTGACAACGCCTAGTAATATCAAATATTTTAGTCGTTGTTGAGCCCTATTCTTAGTGAAATTATATCATATATCTACTGGTATTACTCACTTTTGTGCTAGTGCTATTGTGCAAGAAAAAGATGAAAACAGGGACCAAAGGCGTACAATTTGGAAGAAGTGTGAAGATCAAGGCAATATTAGGCGAATTCGCACGCGCGCCGCGGGATTCACAAAGGCGCGACGCGGTGAGGAGGCGGTGGAAAACATTCAAATGCCGAAAAAACGGGGATAAACCAATATGCGCGCCGCGGGATTCATATATGCGCGACGTGGTCGCTTAAATTTTGCAACTATAAATAGAGGGTTTTAGGTCGAAAAAATTAGCAGAGGCTTGGCATAAAATCGACTCCCAATGACTCCGAGTTTTAGCTTCAGCAACCATCATTTGGTATTTTTATGTTTTTCTCTTTAATTTTCAATTAAATTCATAGTTAGTAATATTTGGCTAGTGTCTTTGGGAGTTACAACCATTGATACTAAGTCTTAGTTCTGTTTTTGGATGTTTGTTTACTGTTTTGAATCAGTGGGATCTGAGTTTTTTTAATGAAGCATTTGGTTATTAGCAATTGTTCTCTTTCGGTATTTTATGCTTTTGAATGATTATTGGATGTTTGGATTGTGTTTGATGTTTGGTTTGGTCTTGATTACTTCTGATTTTGAGATATACGTCTGATTTCAGTGACCAATTAGGATTAGTTGTTGGTTTCGACTTTAGATTAGTGGATGCTTGTTTGGAATTATTGGAATTCAGGATTTTTTTTGGGATTTTTTAGCAAAAGTTAGGAACTAGATCCTCTGACTGTAGCGTGACACTGCAGTTGGTAATCTGTCACCTGTCTCGACCACGTAACTCCTGTGGATCGACCCTAACTACCACTATACTAGTGTGTGTTAGGTATTTTCTTATTTTTGATCGCACGGCGACCTAGGCATGTCAAATTTTGGCGCCGTTGCCGGGGAGTTGTGAGCTTGAGAATAGGTGATCTGTAGGACCTTGTTAGTTTCTGATTTTGTGTTGAGGTTTCAGTTAGTAGTTAGTAATTTTGCTTTTGGTTTCTCGGGCATGTTGCATTAGTGCATGCGTACCCGTAAGGGTGAGCAATTATCCCCTTTGTGTTTTGACTCAGAGATTGAGCGAACTGCGCGCATGAACCGTGCATGTAGGCGTTTAAATACAATGAGTTTTAGTAATGCTAGTAGTAGTGTAGTGAGTGTTGCGCAGGAACCCTCGGGTGAGGCAACGGGGTTGTCATTTATTCCCCCGATTTCAGGATTTCACATTGGGAGCACGAGTGCTACTGGTGGTGTGGCTTCAGCCCCTGCACCTATACCATCATTCACTCCGTCGTCGATTCCGCCATTTCAACCTTTATCCCAACCACAATCCACAAACCCATTTACATTTGCCATGTCTTGGGGAGCGCCGACCCGTGATGGCACCCTAGTATTTAGACAGCTGACACCCATTTCTCAACCTATTACACTACCACCACCGGTACTTTTTAAAGAAACCACATTGCACCCTATACCACTGCAGCAACATTACCAACAACAATCACCTCAGCAGCAGTACCAGTATCAAGAGGCTGAGGAGAGGTATGAGGATGAAGACGAAGGATGGGTTCCACCAGTGCCACAACAACCATGGAACCGAGGTTGGGGACCTCCTAGAAGAGTACATCAGCATCAACCACTACAAGGTCAGCAGAGATATAATGATCATCACTTTTACGGTAATCCTGTTCAACCCTTGTATTTTGCACAACCGAGGGGGCAATCGGTTGCATCACACTTCCAGCCACGGGAGTACGATGACTCGTCGCCCATTTACATTTCTGATGATATAGAATCTCATGTTGAAATTAGGCCTCACTTATTAGGGATACTACCGAAATTTAGGGGGTACAAACAGGATGACCCATACAATCACTTGTATGAATTTATAGTAATAGGCAATGCTAACACCCCTAGGAATACCAATAAGAACATTTTTAGATTAAGATTGTTCCCATTCACTCTGAAAAACAAAGCCAAATATTGGTTCACGTCTTTGCCATCAAATAGCATCACTACATGGGACCAACTCAAAGCTAAGTTCTTACAAGAATTTTATCCAGCAAGCAAGACGACGGAAATCAGGAGGGCTATGCAGGATTTCCAGCAGAAGCCTGGAGAAGCTTTTCATGAAGCATGGGATCGTCGAAAGGAGTTGATGAGGTCGTGCCCTCATCAAGATATTCCAAAGTGGAACTGGTCTAGGTATTCTTTGAAGAAGCAAGTGAGATGAATCAAGCCATGATTAACGCATCATCAAGTGGCACTATTATGATACAGGTCCCGGAGGAGGCCTGGCAGTTTTTGGAACAATTAAGTAATGGATCTAAGGCAAATTTCTCTACAAGAAAGACGGTAGGCACAGCTGCAGCAGTGGGAGCTGATGCCGATTGGAAAAAGGATGTAAAGAAAGAGATAGGCGAGCTTAATAAGAAATTTGATAGGCTCATGTCTACTTTGCAGAATGGACCTCAGAGTCAGCCACAAGGAGGTCAAGGAGGACCAACGACTCAAGAAGCAAATCAAGTCTATGGTCAGGGTCAAGGTCAATATAACAATGGACGACCCTATAGACCATATAACCAAGGTCAACATAATTTCAATAACTAGATGCAGAGCAATTACCAAGGGCAATCATCCAACCCGCCCAGGCAGTATGAACCGACGAACAATAATAGTAATGCCAATGGAAGCGGTAGCAGCAACAATAGGGGGCATAACAACTCTATCAACAATGCCCCAGGAATTCAAGAGGATCTAGTCGCTAAAATGAATGAGATGTTCAACCCAACGCAGCAGCAATCGCAGGCCAATGCGAAAGCCATCGTCAATATGGAGAGGCAAATCGCCCAAATGGCTGAAGACCAACGAAAAAGAGATAATGGGAAGCTGCCCAGTACCACAGAAGTCAATCCAAACCATACTCAGCGAGCGGGGAAGGAGCAGGTCAATGTTGTCACTGCAGAATGGAGAAAGGTGACCATGGAAGATCTACTAGGTCACGAAAGTAGCATTGAAGGACCAGGCAGAGAAGAGGAAGCTGAGAATGAAAATGAAAGCAAGGAAAATGCTAATATTGAGGTCGAAAAAGTTGAAGTTGAAAAGGAGGTAAAGGACATTCCAGTTAAGAATGAACCTCAACCAAAGGAGGACAAGGATGTCTAAGAGGAAAATCAGCCAATAATAGCTGGTATTAAACAAACGAAGAAGGGTAAGAAAGAGCTGAAAAAGCAGGAAGTGCCTAACAAAGTGACCGGGCCATCAATTAACCAACCCTTGTGGGATGAGCTGAGGAACACTCCGGAGGATACAAGAATTCTTCTGGAGATGTGTGAGAAAAACGGAAAAAGCAAGACTCCCACACCTGACACTGTGAGGTTGACCATCAAGGCTAGTGAAGCATTGTTGGGAACATTGACAAAAAAGGAGAAGGATCCTGGATCACCACTGATTACTGCTACCGTAGGAGATGTGGTCATTAGGAATACCTTACTGGATTTGGGAGCAAGAGTGAATGTGCTACCGGGATATTTGTATGATGAATACAAGAATGAGGAATTAGAGCCGGCAAAGACCGTATTACAGTTGGCTGACCAGTCAACCAAAGTGTCCCAAGGTAAGCTGACCAATGTCATAGTGAAAGTTGGGGATTTCTTTTACCCAGTGGACTTTTTAGTTATGGAATACGAGAGTCAGGAGGATGCGCCCGCGTTAATATTAGGACGTCCATTTTTGGCTACAATCGGTGCTATTGTTGATTGCAAAACAGGAGATCTGGATATCTTCTTTGGGTCTATGAAGAGCAGGTTGAATATGTTCGGGAATCCCATATGTCTACCTCAAGGGCATGATGACAAGAATTTGGATAGCAACTTGCTGATGGAACCAGGGATTAGGCACAAAAGCAAAATACGGACGCGAACAGGAGAAGGAGGAAAAGTGGAAGTTTTAAAGGAAACGAAGGAGCATCCGTTGTCTACCATTGACAAAGAGCAGCTACTGGACATGATGGAAATGTTGGAGGCGAGACACCAGCAATACGAGAAAGATGCAAGGGAAAGAGAAGCAAAGGTCTTTCAACTTCTCGAAGCCCAGCAACAATGGATTACCGGAGTTAGTGACAGAATGACTCAACTCACTTCATTGCTGTCAATGATGGCTCACAATTTCGCACCAAATCACAAGATGAAGGTACCAGAAATTCAAGAAGAGTAGGAATAAGAACAACACGTCTGGCTTAAAACGTTAAACTTAGGGCTTGTTGGGAGGCAACCCATCTTTCATAGGTAGGTACTGTATGTCTTAGTAATTAGGAATATTATATCATCGTCATTGCAGGTATTATTAGTCCAAGGCAAGTGTGGGGTTGATTTGATGAAAAATTGAATTTTGATGACCGCGTCGCGGTCAGGAGTTTTGCATGCCGCGGGATCGTAAACCAACCCGATGCACAGGGGTTGATTTGGGGACACGCACGCCGCGGTTTGCTCATATCCGCGTCGTGGGATTCGATCAGTCGGTCTCCTGCTTTAAAAGGTCAGCCGCGACACTATTCACACACACCCACGCCGCAGAGCTCTGATCATCAAAAATTTTCTAGTATTTTTCTTGCTCATTTGACTTCCGCTACTGAGGTACGTCGTTCTAACTTGTTTTTACTTGTCAAAACTAGCTATTAGGCAACTGATTTGGTTGATTTATCCAAAGAACTCAAAAACTTAGAAATCGCCAATGCTGACTCGTAGGGTGTTTATTTTGTCAAATAATGACCCTAGATGAGTTAGTCGGTGCTTAGGGTACCTTGTAGTGTGTTTGGATCGAGTTAACAGGCGAAAATCAACGAGTTTGGGTTTGGAATTTGAAACAGCTGCTCGCCGTGCCCTGGTTCTTGGGACGCGCCGCCGTGCGGTGGGGAAGATGGGGACTTAAGTTGCAAAATATTTTGTCTGGTTATTTTTGTATAGATGTCTTTCAGTCTTGATCATCCGTTTCTTCAGTTCCCCGCTGAGCTGGACAGTTCGGTGGAGTATATTTCGAGGAGGGATTCCCTTATTGGTCGCCGGGTTCTAGAGGCGACGATCATTGACCGAGATATCCTCAGAGACGCAGGGCTTTGGGGCAAGATCGAGCCATTTCTTCACCGCACATGGACCCATGGGGATGCTTCATTCACTTGTCGTGGCTGGGATAGGCTCATGGCCACCCAGGACGACACTGTATATACGGACCTTCTCTTGGAGTTTCTTGCCACGGTTCGCTATGCACCGGGTTCTTAGGAGGCCCGATCCAGGCTCATCCGATTGAGATTGGGGGGTGTCCCCAGGGAGTGCAGTCTCCGGGATTTTGGGAGGCGCACAGGTATCTACACGGAGGCGGACCTCCAGCACCGCCACTTCACGCAGTTCTTTCAGGCGCACATACAGGGGCAGCCCGAGAGGGATGCCAATCCAGAAATTTGGACACCTCTGTCCAATGTGTTCTTTGAGGCGGGGTCGGCTAGGGAGTGCCAGCTCCGCAACCCGCTTCACCGGCTTATGCACCGGAGCGTCTCCACCTCCATCATGCACAGGGAGGGGGGCGAGAAGGTGTCCGATGAGGACATGACATTTTTGTGGGTGCTACTCGACCCTAGCAGGTTCCTCAACCTGCCGTATGCCTTTGCCGTCTCTCTATCCACCCGTGCGACGGGTGCTTCGTCCAGTAGTCCTCTGGCCCGCGGGCATTACATCACCCGCCTGGCCCGTTCGTACCGAATCCTTATTGCCGCAACTGTGGCATCCTTGAGTGCTCTACCTCCAGTTCGCACTACGACGTGGGATTTGGAGAACATGGGGTTGATTGAGCAGCAGCGCCTAGGCCAATACGTGAGGGTGGCGACCGAGGCCACCCAGGACCCCTAGCTAGCATACACCAAGCCGGGTAGGAGACGCCGGAGACCGGCAGCACCAGCACCAGCAGAGCCAGTGCCACATCCACAGCAGGAGGATCCATTGGCCATCCATCGATTGGAGGCCAGGGTCTCGAGGATGGAGGAGCAGTTGGAGTGGAATGGGGAGGTACTTTTGGAGATAGCCATACAGCAGGGACACCGCCCCCGACCATTTCCTACCCGAGCCGACGATCACGAGGCTGGACCTTCCAGGCCACCAGGTGGCGATTGATGTATTTTTCTTATTTTGTTTTGGATATATGTACTGTACTTATGACACCTTTATCTTTTGTCTGTATATATTTTATTTGTGTTTGTTTGTATTCGATGTTTTGTTGAGTCTTACATGTGATACCAAAAATGGGGGAGTTGTTTCAAGCAAGTGTTGGGTCACCGTACCCCTCAACTTGCTTTGACCACTCGCGTGTTCATTGTTGCGCTACAACTCCAGAACACTAAATCAAGGACCTTTTTGTGTGTATTTATATGTAAGATCCGTTCCGCCGAGGCGCAGCCAAGATGGATCCGCGGCGTGGCTTTAGCAAGGATCTGGAATCGCGAATGATTTGTACGCGCGGCGCGGCTCCAAAGAATCTGCGGCGCAGTGCGCCGTAGTTATGAAAAACCCTAATTCGGATTTAAACGCCTATATAAAGGGTTCTACCCTAGGGTTTGTGTTTTTGGAAGTTTCTTGGAGTAGAGTCGACTAGTTTCAGCAGAGGGTCTTTGGTTTCAAGGCTTGGAGGTTTTGGGAGATTAGAAGAAGGAGATCCAACGTGCGGAAAGGCTTATAGCCGATCGTGTGCATTCCTCCGTTTTTTCAGAATCAAGGTATGAGGCTATGTCAGCGACGCGGGTTCGGATTAATACGACTTTGGATTAATACGAGTCCGAGGTGCAGACAGGCTATGTCAGCGACGCGGGTTCGGCTAAACCCCGTAACTATGCGAAGATAGCCGCGACGCGTTGGGTGAGGAGCCATGCCGCGGCGAGCGACTGTTTGACCCAAAACTTATTTTCGACCAATGCTGGTTACCAAACGTGGGGTTTGACCTTTAGGCAAGTCTATATGAGTTTGGTCAGTGCTTGACATGTTGTGTATATGGGATATAGGTGTGTGGAAAAGCTAAGTGGGGATATTAGAGTATATACGTGCAGTTTCGAATCAGGTGAGTATCCTCACCTTACTATATGATGTTGCATGTTAGGCATCTTGTGTGTTTTGAATAGTTATATGATTTGTTCTATATATGTGATTATTTGTGGTTGGGCTCAGTACTGATGCGGGTTCACTCGTAGCTGTTGTATGGCGAGTTGGACTATTGTTTTGTCCCATAGCTGTTGTATGATGGGCTGGGCCATAACCGGGAACCCATAGCTGTTGTATGATGGGTAGAACTGCCCCGTGTCCATAGCTATTCTATGATGGACGCCCGTAGCTATTGTATGGTGGGTAGGGTCGGGTCGTTCTTGAGGACGGGTTGTTTAATGTGTTGGAATGTATGGTAATTTGAGGACTCACTAAGCTTTAAGCTTGCCCGTTGATTTTATAACATTTCAGGTATTTCAAATGACAAAGGAAAGGACAAGGCTTGACGGCGGCACATCGCATATAAGTAACTTATTTTAATGAACTACGTTATGATTTTCAAATGTTTCCGCTCTTGGTTTAATAAATATGTCGAACAATTTTACTTTTAGAATAATTACTTTGTTGGAACCTTGGTAATAAATGAATTTTTAAAATTTTGAAATTGGGGCGTTACAAATTGGTATCAGAGCCTTGGTTTGAGGAATTTGGATCAACTGTATTGGGAATCCAAACTCAAACTTAGGAGTGAGCGATTTTGTCAAGAAAATGCTTTTGGAAAGTTTAAATAAATAAGAGAATATGTGATAAGAACCGTCAACCGAGGTTAAGTAAGTTTGTGATTCCCAATTACCTATGCCATGTTTGTGCTATGTATTATGCTAAGATGTAGAATTTCCTGGATAATATACTCTATAGACTGTTTTGTGCAATATGTGCTGCTTTGGAATTTTATGCTATTGTCATTGGGTTGTTTAGTGAATGATGGTAGGTTATATACAATTAGGGTAAGATAGACTAAGAATTCTTGGTCTAGCATTACTGGCTGTTCCTTGTTTGGTTGTGACTTTAGGGTAGGATCAGTTATTCAAACGTCTATCTTATTTCCGATTGTGTAGGGCTGTGCGTTCGTGAGACGACTCGACGACGTTAGCATTAGTTCTCTTAGGCACGTGAAGGAGGGAGAATTAGGTCAATGATTAGGCTCCACAGTGCATGATCACAGGATTCATAGGAAGTGGTGTTAGCGTATGTGTGACAATTTAGTAGAATGGTTGATGAACTTGGAACAAGGGCGAATAGGTGTGGAAGGTAGTACCAGGCCAGTACTACCGAAAGCACAAGATTCACGCTTAAGTCAAGAGTAGTCAATCAAAGTCCTAGAAAGTCGAGTAGTTGGGTAAATGGGTGGTAATCAAAGTATTAATATTCGGATTTTTCGAATCAGAATGGCGATCACCCAAAGTAATGGTGGACCAGGTGAGGGTACCTCGAGTGGGGATAATTCTGTTGATGAGAACCTTCGCGATTTGATCGCTGTAGAGGTTTCACGAGAAGTGGTGGCAGCAGTATCTTAATTCTTTAGCACCACAAAGGCTGAACTGATGGCAATGCTCGAGGAGCGACTGGCTGCACATGGTTCATCACGGGCCAGGGATGCAAGCTATAAGGACTTTTTGGCTTGTTCGCCTCCGATGTTCGATGGGGGCAGGGATCCGATTGTTAGTATGTGGTGGATTTCCGCGGTGGACGGTGCTTTCCGCTACTGTTCATGTCCTGAAAACTCTAAGGTAACATTTGCGGTGAATCTTCTGAAAGAGGGTGCGAAAGATTGGTGGGAATTACGAACGAAAGATCTCACCTCTGCTTAGTTGGATGCCATTATGTGGCCGCAGTTTAAGGAACAATTCAAACTGGAGTATGTTCCACAGGTAGAAATGGAACGCTTGGCGCAAGAATATCTGAATCTGACCCAGACCACTGCGACGGTGACATAGATCACCAAAAAGTTTAATGAGCGAGCACTCTTCTGTCCGGAGTATGCGGCAACCGAGCGCATGAGAATGACTCGATATTTGGCAATGCTTCGCATAGACATCTGTGAATTTGTGTTTGTTGATAGGCACCAAACTCTCACTGATATGATCACGGCCGCTCGGGCCCGAGAGTTGCAATTGGAAACCCAACAAAGGCAGAAGCGTCCGGCGCCTACTCAGACTCAGCAGGCGTCAAAGAAGTTTTGAGGGGCAGATCAGGGAAAGCTAGGGCAAAGGAACCTGGGTAAGTGTAATAAGTGTGGAAAGAATCATGAAGGGCGTTGCTGGGTGCTAATATGTCATAAGTGTGGAAAGGAAGGCCACTATGCCAAGGATTGCCGACAGGAGGTCAAGATTTGTTTTAATTGTAATCAGGTGGGCCACTTCAAGGCCCAGTGTCCCCTTCTGACTAGGGGAACGGTCCAAAATCCAGCGCTCGCTACTCTCCGAATTACTGATGGTAGGCAGGGGAAAGGGGAAACCCCTAAGACCAAGGGTCGAGCATTCATCATGACCACCGAGGAGGCACAGGATGCGCCCGACATTGTTACAGGTACTCTTTCTTTACTTGCCTCGTGTTTGTGGTTTGTGTACTTAATGTGTCTATTATGCTTTGATTAAGAACTTTCTTAGTCAACTCTACGCCTACTTTTGTACTATTTGATTCGGGTGCTAGTCATTCTTTTGTGTCTGCCTTTCTGGGAAAGAGTTTCGGTATTGCAATAGGGACTCTTCATCGTCTGTTGGAAGTAGAAATTGCGGATGATAAAATCGTGCACGCGACAAGTGTTTATCGGGAATGTGAAGTAGTGATTCAAGGAATAAAGTTCCCGATCGATCTCATTCCTATACCGTTGAGTGACTCTCTAGTTATTATCAGTATGGATTGGTTGAGTCGGCACGAGTCATGGATTGACTGTAAGAACAAGCGAGTGTGGATTCAAACCCCAAGTGGGGAAGAGCTGGTAGTTTAGGGCGAGAGGAGGAATAAGGGTGCAGCTTTCTGTTCAGCTGCTAGAGGACGTAGACATTTGCAACGTGGAGGCTCGGGGTCTGTGGCATATGTTTTGGATTCACGAGAAGAGAAGTCAAAGCGGAGGACGGAGGATATACCGGTGGTTCGGGATTTTCCTGACGTTTTTCCCGAGGACCTACCTGGTGTGCCACCGAAGAGGCAGGTGGAATTTAAGATCGACTTAACTCCCGATGCGGCTCTGATAGCTAAAGCGCCGTATCGTCTTGCACCTCCAGAGATGCTGGAGTTGTCTATTCAACTCCGAGAACTACTGGATAAGGGATTTATTCGACCCAGTTGCTCACTATGGGGAGGACCTATTTTATTTATTAAGAAGAAGGATGGGTCCAATAGGATGTGCATAGATTATCGTGAGCTGAACAAGCTTACGGTGAAGAATCGATATCCCTTACCGCGCATCGACGACTTATTTGACCAACTGCAGGGCGCTTCGTGGTTTTCGAAAATTGATTTGCGGTCAGGATACAATCAAATGCGAGTACGAGAGGAAGACATCCAGAAAACGGCTTTTAGGACGAGGTACGGCCACTTCGAGTTTGTAGTGATGCCATTTGGAATGACCAATGCCCCTGCAGCTTTCATGGACTTAATGAATCGAGTGTGTCGACCGATGTTGGATCGGTCGGTTATAGTTTTTATTGATGACATCTTAGTCTATTCTGGGAGCAAGGAGCAACATGAACAGCATCTAAGGGAGGTACTGGAGACCTTAAGGAATGAGAAACTTTATGCAAAATTATCCAAGTGTGACTTTTGGCTGCGGGAGGTCCAGTTTTTGGGTTACATCGTCAACGAGCAAGGAATTATGGAAGACCCGGCTAAGGTGGAGGCCGTGATGCGGTGGGAGGTCCCGAAGACTCCCTCGGAGATTAGAAGTTTCTTGGGTCTGGCTGGCTATTATCGTCGTTTCATCCAAGACTTCTCAAAGGTTGTGGTACCTTTGACTCGGCTAACTAAGAAAAACGCTGCTTTTCGGTGGGGTGAGGAGCAGCAGCAGGCTTTTGAGACTTTGCGGCGGAAATTGTGTGAAGCTCCAGTTTTGACTTTGCCTGAAGGCATGGAGGACATGGTAGTTTATTGTGATGTATCTATCTTGGGGTTGGGGGCAGTCTTGATGCAACGAGGCAGGGTGATTGCTTACGCCTCGCGACAGTTGAAGCCCCATGAGGCTAACTATCCTACGCATGATTTGGAAATGGGAGCGGTGGTCTTCGCTCTCAAGATTTGGAGACACTATTTGTATTGAGTGAAGTGTACCATCTATACAGACCACAAGAGTTTGAAGTATCTGATGGATCAGACCAATTTGAATATGAGACAGAGGAGATGGTTAGATGTATTGAAAGACTATGATTGTGAGATACACTATCACCCTGGAAAGGCCAATGTGGTAGCGGATGCGTTAAGTCGTAAGACTTCAAGTGCACCCCTTCGAGGACTTTTTCTAAGGATGACAATTGTGACACCGCTGCTGGAGATGATAAGGAAGGCTCAAGTGGAAGCCAACAACAGCGAAAATCAAAAAGGTGAAAGAATTGTGGGTCTGTTGGCAGCTATGGTCAAAGATAGTAGAGATTTGTTAACTTGCCATGAGAGAATTTGGGCACCGAAGCTGGGCGGAGTTCGTCAAACCTTATTGGAGGAGGCACATAAATGCAAGTTCTCTATCCACCCTGGAGCAACTAAAATGTATATGGATCTGTGCGAATATTATTGGTGGCCAGGCATGAAGAGGGAAGTAGCTTGGTTTGTTGAAAGATGCATGACCTGTCGAAGGGTCAAGGCCGAGCACCAACGGCCTCATGGTAGATTGCAGCCTCTTGAGATCCCATAATGGAAATGGGAGCATATCACAATGGATTTCATCACAAAGTTGCCAAGAACCCCTCGACATATGGACACCATTTGGGTTATCATGGATAGGTTGACTAAAAGTGCTCATTTCCTTCCCATCCAAGAGACCTTTTCTGCAAGGGAATTGGCTAAGGTCTACGTAGACGAAATTATCTCTCGGCATGGTATACCAGTTTCGGTGATATCCGACCGGGATGTCCGATTTATGTCTAGATTTTGGAAGACGTTTCATGAGGAATTAGGCACTCGCCTTCATTTCAGCATAGCATATCATCCTCATACGGATGGGCAGAGTGAAAGGACGGTTCAAACGCTGGAGGACATGCATAGGGCATGCGTTATCGATTTTGGCGGGAGTTGGGATTCCTATCTCCCTCTAGCTAAGTTTTCCTATAATAACAGTTATCATGCGAGCATAGGCAGGGCTCCCTTTGAGATGTTGTATGGAAGAAAATGTCATACTCCTATTTGGTGGGGCGAGGTTGGCCAGCGGGTATTGGGTAGTACTGAGGTAGTACTCAAGACAACTGAGCTAATTCAGAAGGTTTGGGAGAGGTTGTTAACGGCTCAGAGTCGACAGAAAAGTTATGCAGATAGGCGATAGTCTGATCTTGAGTTTCAGGTTGGGGATTATGTTCTTCTTAAGGTGTCACCTTGGAAGGGAGTTATTCGTTTTAGGAAGCAGGGAAAGCTTGGCCCTAGGTACATTGGACCATATCGAATCATCGCATGAGTAGGTAAGGTAGCTTATCGGTTGGAGCTGCCCAAGCAGCTTAGCCAGATTCACGACACGTTCCATGTTTCACAACTCAGGAAATGCATTATCGAGGAAACTACAATTGTGCCTTTGGAAGATATTCAACTAGATGAATGCCTAAATTATGTGGAGCGACCGATTGCCATCATTGAAAGGAAAATAAAGACTTTACGAAATAAAACGATAGGATTAGTTAAGGTACAGTGGCAACATCGTAAAGGGTCCGAATGGACTTGGGGACCGGAAGAGGATATGCAGAGGAATTACCCATAATTGTTTACAGGAGTGGATTTCGGGGACAAAATTCAGTTAAGTGGAGGAGAATTGTAAGACCCGTTCCACCGAGGCGCGGCCCAGATGGATCCGCGGCGTGGCTTTAGGAAGGATCTTGAATCGCGAATGATTTGTACATGCGGCGCGGTGCGCCGCAGTTATTAAAAACCCTAATTCGGATTCAAACGCCTATATAAAGGGTTCTAGCCCTAGGGTTCGTGTTTTTGGAAGTTTCTTGGAGTAGAGTCGACTGGTTTCAGCAGAGGGTCTTTGGTTTCAAGGCTTGGAGGTTTTGGGAGATTAGAAGAAGCAGATCCAACGTGGGGAAAGGCTTATAGCCGATCGTGTGCATTCCTCCATTTTTCCAGAAGCAAGGTATGAGGATCTACCTTTCTGATATCTCGTTTTATCTCGTCATAGGGTGTTACGCATTGGTTTATAGCCTTAGATGTCTTGTAACACTTAGGGTTTGGACCAAGGACATGCATGGACTTGCATGTCCATAAGGAAGTAACCTTAGGATAGTTTCTGATCCCAGGAAGGGTATAGAGTGAAACCCTAGCTGATGACTGAACTGCTTAAGGGCTAATAAGACTTTGGATTAATACGAGTCTGAGGTGCAGACAGGCTATGTCAGCGATGCGGGTTCGGCTAAACCACGTAACTATGCGAAGATAGCCGCGACGCGTAGGCTGAGGAGCCACGCCGCGGCGAGTGACTGTTTGGCCCAAAACATATTTTCGATCAATGCTGGTTACCAAACGTGGGGTTTGACATTTAGCCAAGTCTATAGGAGTTTGGTCAGTGCTTGACATGTTGTGTATGTGGGATATATGTGTGTGGACGAGCTAAGTGGGGATATTAGAGTATATCCGTGCGGTTTCGAATCAGGTGAGTATCCTCACCTTACTATATGATGTTGCATGTTAGGCATCTTGTGTGTTTTGTACAGTTATATGATTTGTTCTATATCTGTGATTATTTGTGGTTGGGCTCAGTACTGATGCGGGTTCACTCGTAGCTGTTGTATGGCGAGTTGGACTATTGCCTTGTCCCATAGCTGTTGTATGAGGGGCTGGGCCATAACCGGGAACCCATAGCTGTTGTATGATGGGTAGTACCGCCCCATGTCCATAGCTGTTGTATGATGGACGCCCGTAGCTGTTGTATGGCAGGTAGGGTCGGGTCGTTCTCGAGGACGGGTTGTTTAATGTGTGGGCATGTATGGTAATTTGAGGACTCACTAAGCTTTAAGCTTAGCCGTTGATTTTATAACATTTCATGTATTTCAAATGACAAAGGAACGGGCAAGGCTTGATGGCGGAAAATCGCATACAAGAGACTTATTTTAATGAACTACGTTATGATTTTCAAATGTTTCTGCTGTTGGTTTAATAAATATGTCGAACAGTTTTACTTTTGGAATAATTACTTTGTTGGAACCTTGGTAATAAATGAATTTTTTAAATTTTGAAATTGCGGCGTTACATTATACATGTGACACCGAGTCCTAATCAAGGAGTTCAACCGTCTAAAGGGGTAACTCTTTCTCCCTTGTTTTGACATTTTTTATGTACAATGGGGATGTTGTACGGTTTTAAGTGTGGGGTGTGGACGGTCGAAAGAGTAGTTTTTTTTTGAAATTTTTGCAGAAAATGACCGATTTTCAAAATTTTTAGCAACTTTTTCAATTTTTAATAGATTGTAATTTTGAAATGAATAGTTTATGATTGTTTATAACATTGGTATTTTTCTAGAAATACTGTTTAGTTGTGATCATGCTATATGTTTAGTCAAATAAGCTGAGTTTTAGGAGTTAGACGATTGGAGAGTTTTATGTTTTGAATTTAGGAAGGAATTGTCAATCAGTGGCCTTTGTTGTTAGAGCCGGTAGGTCTAAAATGGGTGGACCTTACGCACCTTACCACCTAAGATCGTCTGGTCTGGGATGGTATTTCTAAAAGCTCGATACACGGACAATATCGAAAGTCATGGACAATTCTTTAATGGTCTTTAGAATCTGAATGAGTACGTACACTTCATTGTGGACAGAAAATTTGTAATCAAGGGTTCTTTTGAAAGCCATGAATTCCAAAGAACATTCTGATTATGTTTTCACGAACTATTTCACTCTAACTCATAAGGCGATAAGCTTTGAAATTGAACACATTCAAAATTGTTTGAGTCTTTATTAGAATTTGTTAAACACTCTCCTGCTTGGGGACAAGCAAGGCACAAGTGTGGGGTGTTTGACAACGCCTAGTACTATCAAATATTTTAGTCGTTCTTTAGCCCTATTCTTAGTGAAATTATATCATCTATCTACTGGTATTACTCACTTTTGTGCTAGTGTTATTGTGCAAGAAAAAGATGAAAACATGGACCAAAGGCGTACAATTTGGAAGAAGTGTGAAGATCAATGCAATATTAGGCGAATTCGCACGCACGCCGCGGGATTCACAAAGGCGCGACGTGGTGAGGAGGCGGTGGAAACATTCAAATGCCGAAAAAACGGGGATAAACCAATATGCACGCCGCGGGATTCATATATGCGCGACGCGGTCGCTTAAATTTTGCAACTATAAATAGAGGGTTTTAGGTCGAAAAAATTAGCAGAGGCTTGGCATAAAATCGACTCCCAAGACCCTTTGACTCAGAGTTTTAGCTTCAGCATCCATCATTTGGTATTTTTATGTTTTTCTCTTTAATTTTCAATTAGATCCATAGTTAGTAATATTTGGCTAGTTTCTTTGGGAGTGACCAATTAGGATTAGTTGTTGGTTTGGACTTTAGATTAGTGGATGCTTGTTTGGAATTATTGGAATTCAGGATTTTTTTTTGGGATTTGTTAGCAAAAGTTAGGAACTAGATCCTCTAACTGTAGCGTGACACTGCAGTTGGTAATCTGTCACCTGTCTCGACCACGTAACTCCTGTGGATCGACCCTGACTACCACTATACTAGTGTGTGTTAGGTATTTTCTTATTTTTGACCGCACGATGACCCAGGCGTGTCAATAGGCTGCAAGCAGCTAGAAGGTGAAACAGTCAGAAATTATTTCTAGCGGTTCAACGAAGTAACGTTAAACGTCCCAGGGCAGAACAACTGTCTCGTCACAGAAGCATTCACACATGGCCTCTTACGGGGACCACTGTCAACAAAATTTCTTGGAAAAACCCCAGCCACCCGCCAGGAAATGAAAGAAAGGGTTGAACGTTTCTTGAGGCAAGAGGAAGGCACCGCCGCCAAGGAAGAAAATCTGAAAGCAGCAGCCACCTCTTCACTGAAATCTAGAGACAATTATACACCATAGTCCAGCAACTGACGAAACACATTCAGAAAAGGCAAACCACCAAAACCATATAGCAACCACTACAAAGACGACAGCGGACACCGACGGACGGACGTCCTGGCCGTCATAGAGAGAGCCAAAATAACGAAGAAAACGCTAAAACGACCAAGAGATCAATCCAAGTATTGCGAGTTCTACAAGCGTTATGGCCATGACACTGCCGAATGTGCAGTCCTTAAGAAAGAACTCGATAAGAGGATCCTGTGAGGGAACTTAACTGATATAGCCAAATCCATACGCCCGGGGAATGAAAGGAACGACACGGCAGTGAAAAACAAACAAGTGGAGAAAAAAGGGCCAGAGATTCTCATGATCAACAGACACTGACACCCGACGCAGAAACCAGTACCAACCTCCAGAACCCACCAAATATCATTTTCAGACAGAGATAATAAACCAGAAGGCTGGAATGGCGATGACCCGTTAATAATCCAGGGCAGAATCCCGGACGTAACCATCCACCGAGTGTACATAGACAGCGGCAGCACGGCGGACATCATGTTCGAACACTGTTTTAACTAGCTACCGTGGGAATGGAGAGCAGAACTATGCCCGCCGGCAGGAAACCTGACGGGCTTCACGGGACACAGCATTGTACCAACGGGAATGATCTATCTGCCGATAACAATAGAGGACGACAAGCAAAAAAGACGGTTACCTTAGAATTCACAGTGGTACGAGCACCCTCAGAACACAACGTCATCTTGGGGAGACCAGTGGCATTATACTTCGGTATAGTCGCATCTATGCTACATGGGATAATCAACTTCCCCACAGAGGACGGAGTAGCTACCGTCCTAGCCACCCCACAGAAGAAGCTCAAATGTTACCAGATAATGTTACCGGCCGACATCGCAGGAAAACGGAAACGCCCACGCAAGGAGAATACCAAAAGCGACGAGATAATCCACCACAATTACCCAGACCAAACAATACGCATCGGCACGACATTACCATCCACCCTGCGTAGAGAGGTTGTTTCTCTACTTCGAAAAGTACAAGCATTTATTTTCTTGGGAATTAGAAGATATGATTGGCGTGGATAGATTGATTATCGAGCATCATCTGAACATCACGCCAGGCAGCAACATCGTAAAGCAAAAGCAATGTGGCCAGGACGGCGAACGCAACAACGCAATCAACACTGAAGTAACCAAGCTTGTCCAAGCCGGCATTTTTCGCGAAGCTTTCTTCTCAACTTGGATAGCCAACCCAGTAATGGTAAAGAAAGGCAATGGAAGCTGGCAAATGTGCATCGACTACACCGACTTAAATAAATCTTGTCCAAAGGACTGCTACCCACTCCCCAGAAATAGATCAAAAGGTAGAATCCCTGAAGGCTACAAATGGAAATGTTTCCTGGATGCCTACAAAGGGTACCATCATATTCTAATGTGCAAAGAAGATGAGGACAAGACAGTCTTTTACACGGACCATGGCACATTCTGTTACCAGAAAATGCCATTCAGCCTAAAAAACGTTAGGGAAACTTATCAAAGGCTGGTCAACAAAGTGCTTAAAGATCAAATCGGAAGAAACATGGAAGTATACATAGACGATATGGTGATAAAAAGCCGAAGCTAACAGTCCCTGCTACAAGACATAGAAGAAACTTTCAAAACACTCTCCCAGACACAAATGAAACTTAATCCAGCAAAGTCCATGTTCTGGTCGAAATGAAATCACCAGCAAATTTGAGAGAAATACAGGGACTAAATGGGAAACTTACAGCTCTCGGATGCTTCATAGCGAAATCAGCCAAGAAAGCTTTACCGCTCTTCAACACGCTGAAGGGTTGCGTTGACAAAAAAAAAACTTTAAATGGACCGCAGAAGCAGAAACTGCCCTAAACCACTTAAAGGAAATGCTAAAGAAGCTGCCAAAACTAGCATGTCCAGTCCCAGGAGAAACACTGTCTGTCTACCTGGTAGCATCACCGGAAGCCATTTGTGCGGTCCTAACTGTGGAAATAGAACGCCAGCAAAGGTCGGTTTACTTTTTCAGTCGTGCCCTTCAAGGACCAGAATTGTGTTACCCAAAGCTAGAAAAATTAGTTCTACCGCTAATTTACACAGCACGACGGCTAAGGCGGTACTTTCAAGCCAATCATGTCGAAGTGCTCACACGCCACACAATACGCCAGATACTGCTAAAGCCTGAAAAGTCGGGAAACCTAGCCAAATGGGTGATCGAGTTAGGAGAACACGACATTGAGTACAAACCACAGACGAGCATCAAAGGCCAGGCCTTAGCGGACTTCTTAGCAGAAATTCCAGAAGAAAACGACGAATCCAGGGACACGAGAACAGAACATGACAAAGAAACCCACCCAGAACGGTGGATGCTTTACACAGACGGGGTAGCTAGCAAGGAAGGCTCCAGGCCGGGCCTCGTCTTAATGAGCCCAGATGGTGAAGAAATTACCTATTCACTCAGATTCAACTTCCGAACGTCGAACAATGAGGCAGAGTATGAAGCGTTATTAGCAGGAATGAGGCTTGCAAAATAGAACGGGGCAAAAAAGTTGCTGGCGCATAGCGATTCTATATTGGTAACTAATCAGATCATTGGAACGTATGAAATGAAAGATCATAGGATGAAGAAATATGCAGAAGAGGTGAAGAGGCTAGTGGCTACAATGGAGAGTTTCGTCATCACTCAAATACTACACTCGGCTAACAAAAAAGCTGACGCCCTGAGCAAGCCGGCATTTGCAGCGTTCGACCACCTCTCTAAAGAGGTCTTGGTCGAAGTATTAAAAGATAGAAGTATCAAAAAGTAGGAGATAGCACCAATCAGCGCAACGACCAGAACTTGGATGTCACCGTTCATCGGCTATTTAACACAAGGCCTCTTACCAACAGACGATATTGAAGCAAGGAAGATAAAAGTGAAAGCACCTCAATACGTGATACAGTACGATAGGCTATACCGATGGGGTCATATAGAACCATGGCTGAAATGCCTCACAAAAGAAGAGGGGAAAGCACTATTGGAAGAGATCCACGCAGGAGAATCGGGAGCGCATGAAGGAGCCAGAGCGCTCACTCAGAAAACTCTAAGAACTGGAGTATACTGGCCAAAAATCCACGCAGACACATTGGAAATAACAAGAAGATGCATAGCATGCCAAACATTTTCACGCTTCACCATTTACCAGCCACACCTCTAACCAGCATCTCCAGCCCAGTGGGGGCATTGATATAATGGGACCCTTTCGGAGGCACTGTGACGAGTAAAATTCCTCATAGTCGCAGTGGATTACTTCACTAAATGGATCGAGGCTAAAGCAGTCGCCTCAATCACATGATGGAACATGATTAAATTCACGTGGAATAACATTTTGACTAGATTTGGTACTCCCAAAATCCTAGTCAGTGACGATGGATTACAATTCGCAGAAGATCCTTTCGGAACTTGGTGCGCTGAAAGGATGATCAAGCAAAAATTCACTTCAGTTTCCCACCCCCAGGCAAAGGGTCAAACTGAGGTGTCAAATAGAACCCTGGTGATGGGATTTAAGAAAAGGTTAGGGAAAGCAAAAGAATGTTGGGTAGAGGAATTGCCTACGGTCCTGTGGTCATACAGGACCACGCCACGAACGTCAACGAACGAAACATCGTTCAGACTGACGTACGGCAAAGAAGCCGTCCTTCCACCCGAGATGTTTATGGGAAGCTTGAGAACGACAGAATTCGAACCAGAGGAAAACAACTAAGACCTCCGCCTCAACCTTGATACGCTCGAAGAGAAACGAGAACTGGGCGGTATAAGGCAAGCGTGCTACAAAGCCACGACGGAGCGATACTACAACAAGAGAGTACGTGGGAAAAGTTTCAAAGTAGGAAACCTAGTCCTCCTGAAAAACGAGGCTAGCCACGCGCAACAACGAGGAAAACTAGGCCCAACCTGGGAGGGTCCATATCGCGTCATAGAGGCTAATCCCAATGGCTCTTACACCCTCGAAACCTTGGAAGGAATAACAATTCCAAGGACATGGAATGTCCAGAACCTCAAATGATTCCACTTTTAAACAAACCCCGAAGAAACCAAATACGACAAGTTCCCACAACAAGAAGTCAGTTGACGACACTGCCAAGTTTCATTTTAATCATTGTAACGATTGTTCCAAAATGGATTGTTAAATGAAGAATGTTGTGTTTTACTTTGAGAATCGCAAATGGACGAAATGTCCCAAAAAGACTCAGCGACGCCTGGTCCTAGTCTTGTACCGACCTCAAGGGTGAAATACTCCGTGTCAGGCTCAGCGACTCATGGTCCTAGCCTTAGCAAGGTCTAAATGGGCGAAGCATCCCAAAACAGACTTAGCGACTCCTGGTTCTAGTCTTGTATCGATCTTAAGGGTGAAATACTCCCTGGCGGGCTCAGTGACTGTTGGTCCTAGCCTTAGAAAGATCCGAATGGACGAAATGTCCTAAAAAGACTCAGCGACTCCTAGTCCTAGTCTTGCATCGACCATAGGGGTGAAATACTCCCTGACAGGCTCAGCAACTCATGGTCCTAGCCTTAGCAAGGTCTAAATGGGCGAAGCATCCCAAAATAGACTTACCGACTCCTGGTCCTAGTCTTGTATCGATCTTAAGGGTGAAATGCTCCCTGGCAGGCTCAGTAACTCCTGGTCCTGGCATTAGCAAGATCCGAATGGACGAAATGTCCTAAAAAGACTCAATGACTCCTGGTCCTAGTCTTGCATCAACCTTAGGGGTGAAATACTCCCTAACGGGCTAAGTGTCTCCTGGTCCTAGCCTTAGCAAGGTCTAAACGAACGAAATGTCTTAAAGCAGACTAGGGGACCCCTAACACTGGTCTTAGGTTGTCCTAAGAATGAAACACCACTCACCAGATTCAGCGGTTCCCGGTCTCAGCCCTGGAAAGATCTGAATGAATGAGACATTTTAGAAGGACACCATGACCCTAGCTTATCGGTTACAACAACAACACTAAAGCCAGACACGCAAATCACCAATGAAAGACAAAAAAATCAACACAAACACTCATTCAACAAACCAAAACATAGAAACCAGATCATGTCTAGGCCCTCAAGCCTTACAAAAACAAATTGCAAACGTTTTGTCCAAATGGCCTCAGATGGGACTTACAAGCATTGTTCATAACCAAAATCATCCAAAGAAACAAAACAAAGAACTAAATACGTTTCAAGGACGGGACGGGCCAGCAACATTGGAGGGATCCAGCAGCGCCTTCAGCTCCGGCACCCCGAGCTCTCCAAGCTTAAATGCGGTAGCATAATCAACATTCATAAACGCATCCACTGCCTCATCTATTTCAATACCATAATCAATTGGGGGTGACTCCTCCTCCCCAGCAATCTCTTTCCTAGCCCTAATATCCTTCAAGGCACGAGAATACCCCTGAGCCTGACGAGCCGGCAAACACACCTCCTTAAGACGATGAACACCCATACCAAAATCACGACTTTCCATAATCAGATTAACTACACCTACCAAACCTTCAGCCAACACCCAGGAAAGATCAGCTTCAGCCTCCTCCAATGCTTGTGTCTTCTCCTGTGCCACCCGATCACGCTCACCTGCATCCCTTTCCGTACTTTCAAGCTGCACGTGAAGCCCTTCATTTTCCGATTTCACCTTGGCCAGAGTACCATACAGTTCAATTTTTTCACGATTAAGCAAAGACAACTGCTCTTTCAACGTAACATTGTCTTTCTCGGCGATCTACAGAAGAGTCAATTGAGACTGGAGATCAGCATCGGCACGCAACACACGCCCATGAAGATCCCTTAAGGCATCCTGATGCTTATCCAACTCAGCCCGAGCGATGTTTAACTCTTGTTGAAGGGAAGTCCGGTCAACATTAAAGGCCAACGGCTGTTTTAGACGGTTGGCACCCTCACTAAAAAAGCAGGCACTCTGGGTCGCCGCATATTGCAGCGAGCCCACTAAGTCGGCCGGGGATGAACTCCCCATCTCCGACTGAGTGCCAGGAGGGAACACGTGCTGTATGAATTCCAATGCAGTTTGATATGACGACAGCCGGGCACTATCATTCAAATTCAAGGCAGGCATAAAACACGCAATGGGGGCCGCCTGACCAGCTTCTCCGGCGCTCACTGGCGGAAGCCCAAGAGCTGAAGCACCACCTCGATTACCAAAACAAGTAAAATCCAAATGAGGAGGCTGAAACCCAGCAGTTGAAGGGGGCTCGTTCTCCCCAGACCCTTCCATGGTAACATTTTCAACAATAGGGTAGCTACCGATACCTGCACCCCCCACCCCGGTTGTTCTCCATTTCTCCTCCCTGGGACACATCATCATCAATATTGATCACAGGAGACTAGGGAGGAATAAAACTAGACGGCCCAGACGCCCCCTCACCTCCTGCCAAGCGGCGAGGATGCAACCGTCGAGGAAAACTAATACTACCTGAGCTATCTCCGCGACCCTGCCAGGCGGCACGGTGCTTGGGCACATCAATAGACGGAGTAGCACGATCACCCTCAACACTCTTCTCTATCACCCTCTCTTGAGAAACACTCCTAGCTTTGCCAACTGTAACCACCGCCGGACCAGAACCCACAGCTCGCCGTCTCTCTTCCTCCTACACCTCCGAGGCACGGGTAATAAAAGCCTCACGATGAAAAGCATGAGAAGGAAGCACATGATCGATCAACGGGATCTCCCGATACCGAAGACTCCCTGGATAATCTTTCGCTAGAACATCGGTAAAACAGATATAACCCTCCTGCCCTACAAAAAGAAAAAAGAAGCGAAAACCCTAAATTTCCTTTCATAAAGGGGGGGGGAGAAGAGGAGGGCAGAATAACATATACAAGAAGCAGAACTGACCGTCAACAATGGTGAAGAACTCAGGAATCTTTCCCAGAAGCCGCCATACTGATACCGGGATCGGCTAAGATATATTCAGGGAACTCCCCGCTGACTACACGAAATGACCTCAAAACCCTGTCTATGGCTTCCTTCGTAGGGTAAAGGTTAAACGCACGATCAGAAATCGGATCGACGCGACGTTTCATCACACCGGCTCGTTGCTAATTCACCCAAATGAAATGACTGGCCTAGTTCTTGGCCGAACCCTTTTGATCGGTGACAATCACCGGACGATCCTTTCGAACACAGAAAGTATCGTTGTTTCCGGTAGAGGCATGCGCAAACTAAAAGAAATGACGGAAAACAAATAGATCCGGTTCAGATGATTCGCCCTCGAAAGAAGCTCGAAGCAAACGATTTTGTTCACACCATTAAGGACTAACTGATGAATGTGAACGTGGTAGTGATCGAGGACCTCGTGGTAAAAGTCTGATGTAGGCAACCTATAGCCGGCGTCGAAGTTCTTCAAATACATATATACCAATCTTCCCCGCCGGTGGGAAAGAAAAGATGGCATTATCGGCATGGACCTCTACTTCATCCTCCGGTTGAAATCCATAGCGGGATACTAGAGAGTCATAATATTTTGTGGAGGGAGAGGCATCTATAGAAGAACTCATCTTGCAAGCAGAAAATGAAAGAAGGAAAAGTGAGAGAAAACGGAGAAGATTTGAAACGAAAGAAGACGATAAAGGAAACTGACGAACCAAGAAAGAGGAATTAAGAGGGTTACATAAGGAGGTCGCGGGCGGGAATTTCAAAATCCTAACCGCATGATGACGGATTCCGTCTGAGTAACGGTCACGTCAACGTAGAGATAACTTGACGCTAGTACCAGTCAACATCACTAGCTCCGCATATGCAATAATGCCTAAGACTAGGGAGACCTGATAGCATGCCATCTGGCACCCGCCAGTGTACATCTAGAAGAGCTCCCTAGAGATCACAACCATATCTCCCCCGGGCTGGAGGACCTTCGCTAGAGGAACTCCAGCCTGACTTGCAAATAACAATCTCGCTGGAATGTCTGGCCCGGATCAGACTTGGCGCCATGTTTCCCTAGTCACGCATGGAGTCCGTACTTCACAGAGATCGTGCGCCTCCCACTCGACCCATCCGGACCAATGTGAGATGCGGCAAAGGACGAGGATCGTGCATCCAATCAATGACCTGGTCCCCACCTGCCACAGCAGAGATCTTGTCGGCCACAACGATACCTGATGCACGTATAAATACCTTCACAGGGTATCAGGTAAAGGGATCGCTCACTCTCACTCTATGCACAAATACTACCATCGCCAGAGATCTGACTTAGGCATCGGAGAACGGCTGTCGCCCTCTTTTTCCTTGTGATCGTGCTACCATCGCCGGACCTCCTCCCGAAGAATGGATGACGCCCGCTTTTTCCTTGTGATTGTGATCGCAGGCTCCCCCGTACGATCACCTGAACTATACTGGAGCAAGATTAGAGCCTGAGTTAGCATCATATATATATATATATATATATATATATATATATATATATATATATATATATATATATATATATATAGGTGTATTTTAAACATTTTAAAATATTATATTTAATTAATTCAACTAAAATTAATTTAACAATTAATTAAACAAACAATAATATGCTATTGAATATTCATATAAATGCAATAGGCATATAAGGCGGCAAAGCAAGTTAGGAAACTTGCAAAGCAAGGCTAGGGCAGTAACCCTAGCCGCCAACCACAAGAGGAGGCACATAAATCCTTCCCTAAACCCTAGCAATTTTGATGGACACACAAGGAGGCACAAAAAACCCTTCTAAACCCTAGCATATGTCGAAATTATGCAAGGAGGCACAAATAACCTGTGGTTGTCGATTTTATCATGCTTAAACAAGAACATTAAAGTTTCTATCATTCATCCTAAGATCATATCATAATTAAAACCAGAATTTCTAGCATAATCCTATGACAAAATCGATTTTAACATCAAACATGAAAACATATTCAGCTGTTTAAGATAAAAGTGCTAATATCCTATGAGTGGAGGCTTTGATACCACTGCTGGGATTTGATCACATAAACATATAACACATGCAGTGGAAGACAAATAACATCAAACCACATAAATTCCATGAACACGGTTCAGGATTATATCAGTTCATAGCAGCTCATACCAACTCTAAAACATAAAGAATGTACTTGAAGAAGTCGTTGCCTTTGTGATCTAGTTAGGGCCATGATGGTAGAGATGATCAGGATCCAAAACGCGAATCCCTCTAGTGGCTTATTCCTAGGGACAACCAGAAAACCAGGCAGATCAAAAGCAAAGAACTCTAACTCTTAGAGAGGGAGGAGTTTTCGTAGAAGAAGGAGGGAGGAGGGGAGTTGGGGGCTCAAAGGGTTTTGGATGCCTTAGGTTGTCACCCCCAAGCCTCTATTTATAGCGCAGAGGCTCCTAAGCTTCAAACTTAGGAGCCTTTTGGCAACCTTTCCCCCTGGCTACAAGATGTTTAGCCCGTTGTCAAGCTTGGCTAACGGTCGCGAGCAACCGCTTGGGATTCATTATGACAAGATACTTAGCCCCGTTGTCAAGCTAGCTACCATGCGCACCTTTCTCAAGATTGTAGTCTCTCGTCACTTTCCGATTCATCAGCCTCCTGTTTTTGCGACCCTAGTTATCCAGATCATGTGTGACATCTACAATACAATATTTTTGGTCTAAAATAAGCCCGAAGAGCATGGTATCATCGCTTTGCTCAACATGCATTACATATAAGCTTTTAGAATAGGCATATTGATTCATCAGTGTGTATACTCTACTCTTATCATACCAATGCATATTTGGTACTATACGTTGATCATATTATTTTCATAACATCGCCTACTAAGCTATTACAACAAATTATTTCACTATTGAGGATTGAGTTTGCTATGACATATTTGGGTGCACTCAACTACTTCATGGCATTTTAGCTGTTTGTTCCCGTATATGACTCTTTCTGTCTCAACATTAGTATGTTGTTGAGCTTTTAGAACATGCGCACATGCTTCATTTTAATCCAACTCGCACCCCTGCTGAAATAGTTAACAAACTGAACTCCACTGTCCTCCGGTAGCCGAACCCTATATTATACCACAATTTGATTCGCGGACTTTAGTATCTCATTTTCACCAGACATTGCACTTGTTGTCTTGTAGATTTGTCTCTATATGCACGACTCGCACGAGCCTCACCTTCATACTCTGAAGCGTATCCTTTGCTATATTTGTGGCACTCTTACTCATGTACATATTTGTATCATGTGTATAAGTTGACTAAATAAAAGCATACACTATGTAACAAAATTTTACAAAATTTGGAATTAGAAGACCAACATTTAATCCTTATGAAATGAAAAAACATTTTTTAATGAAATCCCCTGAAAGTTTCTACACATTTCATAGGGATTTTTTCGGATTATATTTCCATAGATAATTTGTATAACGTCTGAGGAATAAAATTGCGCACATTACCAGCCTTAATAAACTTGCCCTTCATATAACCCCATGTATCGTGTTAGGATACCCGACCTACCATCATGGTTTTCGCTGCCTTGAGCTGTCCACTAGTAAAGTTATCATCTTCCGGCATGTAATTTTTTCTGAGACGGTCTATCTTTGTCTCTCATCACTCCTACTGACCCCTCTCTTACTCATTCCTTGAGGATCACACTCACGCATCATGTGTCTACTACTTTTGAAACCGACCACTTTCACTATGCCCACTCATACTACACCTCGTATTCCATTCCAACCTACACATTATATGACCACCCATGCCAAGAGCGACATTGTGAAACGCACTCAATCACTCAACCGTCTCACCACCCACATCTCCTCTATCCCTCGATCTATATATATATAGGAAGTACATGACCCTCACCAGCTAAAAGCCATGAAAGAGGAATATAATCCTCTTATGTCCAATAGGACTTGGGTGCTTGTTATTAGACCTCCATGGTCAATGTGGTCACATCTATGTGACTATTTCATCATAAGTATTATGTTGACGGCTCTCTTACTCGATATAAGGCTCGTCTTATGGCCAACGGACGCAGTCAACCGCTTGGGATTCATTACAACAAGGTATTTAGCCTGGTTGTCAAGTTGGCTACCATCTGCACCTTTATAAAGATTGTTGTCTCTCGTCACTTCCGATTCATCAACCACCTGGTTTTTACGACCCTAATTATCATGTGTGACATCTACAACGCTCTCTTTTTGGTCTAACAAGTCCCCAAGAGCATGGTATCATCGCTTTGCTCAACATATATTACACATCGGCTTTCAGAATAGCCACATTGATTCATCAGTGTGTATACTCCACTCTTATCATGCCACTGCATATTTGCTGCTATACGTTGATGATATTATTTTGACAGGATCATCTATTAAGCTATTACAACAAATTATTCCACTATTGAGGATTGAGTTTGGTAGGACAGATTTGGGTGCACTCAACTACTTCCTGGCATTTTAGTTGTTTGTTCTCCTACAGATCTCTTTCTATCTCAACATAAGTATGTTGTTGAGCTTTTAAAACATGCGTACATGCTTCACTATAATCCAACTCGTACCCCCACTGAAATGGTTCACAAACTGGACTCAAGTGGTCCTCAGTAGCTGACCCTACATTATACCACATTTGATTCTCGGACTTTAGTTACTCATTTTCATCGGACATTGCATTTGCTGTTTACTAGATTTGTCTCTATATGCTCGACCCGTGCGCGCCTTACCTTCATGCTCTGAAGCGTATCGTTTGCTATATTCGTGGCACTCTCACTCACATAGATATTTGTATAATGTGTATTAGTTGAGTAAATAAAAACATACACTATATAACAAAGTTTTACAAAATTTGGAAATAGAAAACCAACATTTAATCTTGAAGAAACGAAAAAGCATTTTTTATGAAATCCCTTGAAAGTTTCTACCCATTTCATAGGGAGTTTTTCGGATTATATTTCTGTATAAAAATTGTAGTAACTTCTGAGGAATAAAATTTGCTATACATTCCTAAGAATTGTGTAAGAACTTTCGAGAGGTTTCCTACATATTCCCTCGAAAATGCGTACGAACGTTAGAGGGACTTTTTCCTCGAAAAAATCCGTGGGAACAAAAACCTTTTTCTAGTAGTTATAATTACAAGTTTTGGTATCTTTAGTAATTACAAGTTTTAAAAATTTAATTCTTTTAGTTATAACATTAATAATTTAATGGTTTTAAAAAAGAAAAAATTACTATATTGTTTATATATAACTTCATATAGATGCCAAGTGACCATTTTGGACCTCACATATATTATGAAATATGTTCAACCTGTTGTGTTGTACGTAGGAGGTCAAAAGTAACAATGAAGCCAAAATAATGTTTTTTTAATCAGCAAGGAAATTATTAGAAAATGCCGTAACCAAGCAATGCATAAGGCAACCAAGCGCAAGGCACGGAAACAACAGCAAAATTACAAAATGTTAAAACTAAAAGGGAAACGATGTTAAAGTCTAATTTATCATTTTTGCAGCTTCATAGCTTTTTTTGGAACCGGCGAATAAAATATATATATAAAAACAAGCTGAAAACTGTCCTAGCAAGGCACTAGAACAGCCAGCATAGGAGTACATAGGAAAAATGAGAGAAATGATGAAATTACAACAAAATCAACATTATGAACAACTGCTAATGGGGTTAATTAACCAATTCTCCCAAGTCACCTTGATATTCCTGCTCCTCCATTGAATCCAAGAGAATACCATTTATTGAATATCCCCGAAAACTATATTCTCCGGTATTTGTTTCATTTCAAAAACAAGAGCATTTCTTATCTTCCATATCATCTAGATCGCACCATAACATATTCCTACAAACTGAAAAAGTTCATGTAAAGAGGAGAAGCAAAATGATCCCAAGCCACACTAGCTCCAAATTTGATCTAGAATAAGGCAAGAGCGAGGGCAGTGGATGAAGATGTGCTCAATAGACTCAATCCTATCTAGACAACGAGGGCAAATGGAAGATTGAAGATGTACACCTCTCTTGATCAACCCTTCAGCAGACGGCACCCGGCCAAGTTGAGCGCTCCAAATAAAACACATTACTTTCTTAGGAACATCATTCACCCAAAGAATCGGGTTTAAGGGAGAGGGGACAGCATTCCTGTCAACAACATCACGAATTGCGGCTACCGAAAAATGATTATTAACGACAAATTCGGAGGACCATGAATCTGAGATATCGGAGGGATGGTAGTTGCCAATGCACCTATTAATTCCAATCAACTCATGAGCAAGTTGAGTAGAGTGGGACATGTTTTTCCAATTCCAAGAGATGCCACCCGAATCGAATCTTTGATTTACTTTACACTTCTTTTGTTTTTCTATCAAATAAAGTCCCGCGAATTTTTCTTTGAATACTCCATATCCTTTCCAGTCATCCAGCCAAAAGAAGGTATCTCTACCTGATTCAACTTTTTTATTGAGTACTCTATTAATGCTAATCCCAGATTTCGTCAACACTTGCTCTGTGCTAGCGATGTTATTCCACACTCCCGGAATCGCTTTATTAGATAAGATTTGTGATGGCCTTCTGTGAAGTGAGTGGATCCCAGTGATGAGTTTGCACCATAACTGATCTGGTTCAGCCCGTAGCCGCCACCACCATTTTAGCATAAGCCCCACGTTAAGAGCTTTAAGGGATCCGACCCCCAAGCCCCCATATTCCTTCGGTTCAAGAATTTTTTCCCACGAGACCCATCGTATTTTCGTTACATTATCAGTGCTACCTCCCCAAAGGAAATCTGTCCTGATTTTTTCAAGAGACGCCAAAACCCCCTCCAGAGCTCTAAACAAGGAGAAAAAGTATATTGGTAGACTACCCAGGACAGCTTTGATGAGAGTGATTTTTCCACCAAATGAAAGGGATTTCAATTTCTAACTAGATAGTTTTGATTTGAAGCGATCTATCACCGGTTTCCAATTCTTTGATAAATTCATGTTAGCTCCAATAGGCACTCCTAGATACTTGAATGGCCTGGAACTAGCTCTATAACCCAAAACATTCGCCCATCTATTAACTTCATCAATTGCAACGTTAATCCCAAAGACTTGCGATTTATGAAAAATTACTTTAAGGCCCGAGGTCATGTGAAAACAGCGTAAAATTCTAGCAAGATTTTTAAGGTTGGACCGTATCCATTCACCAATGAACAAGGCATCATCGGCATAAAATAAGTGAGAGATATTGGGACCACTGTTGGGAGTTTGTATAACGGAGAATATACCGCGAGCTTTAACAGAATTTATCGCCACATTAAGCCCCTCCATGGCTATAATAAAGAGAAACGGGGATAGGGGTCACATTGTCTTACACCCTATGAGATGTTAAATTCTTTGGTAGGGGATCCGTTGACTAAAACCGAAGCCCGAGATGACGATAGACATCCATAGATCCACCTACGCCATTTGTTACCGAAACCCATTTGATCCAAGATGGAGTCAATATATTCCCAATTAACAGAGTCGAAGGCCTTTTCAAAGTCAACTTTAAGTCCCAATAAGATTTCATGAATTTAAATGTGAATCCATCCGGGCCAGGGGCCCGATCGCATCCGCAAGCCGAAACAGCCTTCTTAATCTCCTCAATAGAGAAAGGCCTCTCCATATCTAGTGCCGTCGTGAACGGAATGGATTTAAAAATATGACTGATCAATTTTGGTCTTGAGACCCATTTTTCGCAAAATTTGTTTTCAAAAAATTGGAATGTTGCTTCTTTGATCTCGTTAACGTCATCGACCCAAGTTTCGTTTACCACTAATCCATTAATTATGTTCTTCTGGTTTCTATTGTTGATAAAGCCATGAAAGAACTTTGAGTTCTCATCCTCGTCAACTGCCCACTTCACTCGCGCTTTTTGCTTAAGATCCCTTGTAGAAGTTTCTTCGATATCTAGTAGTTTTTTGAAAGCCATGTTACGCGATTTGATCTCCTCCATAGTTAATTGTCTGGTCTCGGCTAACATATATAAGTTTTCAATCAGTTTTTGCTGCTGTGCCACCTCCATATCTACTTTATACATCATCTCTCGTTTCCATTTCTTGATCGCTTCCTTCACAAATCTTAGTTTGGCTGCAATAAATAAATTCGGAGAATAACTTTTGAATTCACCCCAAGCGTTGCTAATTACCGCGTCCAACCCGTCTTTCTTTAGCTAAGAATTGAAGAAACGAAATGGGGCAGGGCCAAAGTCAACCGAGTCCGAGAGGAGAGTAATCGGACAGTGGTTCGACAATTCCCGAGGGAGGGCTGTAGCACGAAAGCTAGGGAACGAAGAGGAGAGATCCCCACATATCAAGAATCTATCAAGCTTGCTAAGTTTTGCCCCTTCCTGACAAAAGTATGTAAATTTATAACCCCCATGCTAAAGTCGATGAGCCCGGCTTCGTGAATGAATCGATTAAAATCATCAACACCGGAGGGGCAGAAATGAGAATTCAATCTTTCATCAGGCCTCCTAACCGCGTTAAAATCGCCAAAAATCATCCATTTCCCTGGCTTAGATCAAATGATTGATAAAAGTTTCTCCCAGACTGCTCTTTTATCAGGAATAGGCTGAGGCCCGTAGATGTTAATAAAATTCATCGGTCCATCCATCCCAACCCACTTACCACATACAATCATGAAGGAGCGAGATTTAATTACCTCCATTTTAGAAAAGAGTGATTCATTCCAAATGCATAGTATCCACCTGATCTCCCTACAGAGTCAACTCCAGCAAATTCGAATTCAGTGGAATCCCGGCAACCGCCAATGTTAATTCTGGTATGATCTGAAATCCAAGTTTCCTGGATTCCAATGAAGTTAATTTTGTGAGATGTTTTGAGTCGACGTACCTACTAAATCTTTGCGTCCTCACCCATTGCTCTTATATTGAGCGATAAACAATTCATTTATGATCAATCGAGTCACCTTGAGCACCCATGACCTCATTGAGAATTTCAATACTGCCGTCAATTTGAAATCCAACTTGCTTATCGACCTCAATTGTGGCGCTAATTTCATTGGCATAAGAGCCCCAAGTATCGGCAGAATCGCTAATTGACGGCTCATGATTAAGATCCACCGTTTTAGAGTTATTACATTCCAAAGGGGACGATTTGTTGTTGCGATCCTCATTATCAAACGATAGTCGGCAAACATTTTGATGCACAGTTATGTCAATAACCCTATTAAAATTCCCTAGAGTTAATTCAATATTCAGTTGTTGGTATCTCTTTAATTATACTGCGTATGGGAACCTGGATAATGATTACTTCGAAAATCCCATGAAAACATCATTTACACACACATATCTTAAATTACCTCGCAGCTGACGCAAAAACATCGACAACCTATAGTATAAATCGAGGACAAAGATGGACATGTATATAAAAGAGCTTCAGTACACATGAAAATAAGTACGTATCCTGATAATAATCTTTTACAAGTACACATGAGCCAAAAGGCAAAAATCACTCCTCTTGGCAACTCCCAAAAGGAATTAACTCGAAATCATTACCTTTAAAGTCGATATCGCTACCCAAAAACCTCTCCGGCAAGAACTTCTTTGGGCTCTCCCAAGATTCAGGGTCCCTTCCGATAGCCAAAGCATTCACCAAAACCACCGTTTTAGCCTTGATTTTGTAGCCTTGTAAAATGACATCTTTTGTTGTTTCTCTAGGTAATATAAGAGGAACTGGAGGGCATAATCTCATGATCTCTTTTCCCACAGATTTCAAATATGTGAGTTTGGGAAGATCATCCACATCCACTCTACCCTTTTTTCCAACCACGTTTCGCACTTCTTCTTGTGCTCTCTTAATCACTTTAGGGTTCTTTATCAATGCCGTCATTGCCAAAGCCACTGCAGCCGCACCAGTATCTGTTCCTCCTACCAGTACATTCTAAAAGACCAACAGATGAATTAGACATTAAAAGATGAAAAATCTTATTCAACCAATAAAAAGAGCAGATATTGAATACCATTAGCAAGCCTTTAATGTGATCGTAAGTGAGGTTAACGAGTTTATCTTCTTTGAGTCGTAGTAATATGTCAATAAAATCCTTTTCTTCATCATTGGACTTAATGTTTCGAGAGTTGAGGTGTTCGTCAATGAGTTCCTGGTAAAATACATCAAATTAATGGAAGCATTTATCTAGCCGATCCATTTTGCCCAGTAACCTGTCAACCAAACAAACAAAAGGAAGACTAGACCAAATATCCGAAACAAAGAAATCGGCCATAAGCGCCTGCACTTCATTGAGAAACTGAAGAACCTGCCTTCTTTCATGTCCATCTTGGTACATCTTGCCAAAAGCCACTCTCGTCATTATCGTACTCGTCACACTCTTCATGAGTTCACTTAAGTTTACCGGCGTAGATGATAGACTCAGCTTATATATGTACTTCATGGCACTGGAGACCTCATCTTCACGAATATACCTAAAAGATTCTACTTTTTATGGCCTAACAAATGAATCATAAAAATCTTTTTCATCTCTCTCCAGTACTCGTTATAGGGTGAAAATGATGGCCTACTGCAACAGAAGATATGTTGTGTTTTCAAGACTTCTTTCGCTAGACTGGCTGAAGAAACAATGATAGTTGGGATGAAACCCAAGTTGAGAGACATGATTGGACCGTAGGACTTGCAGAGTTGCCATAGGGAAGTATTGAGGCTTGAGCAATTGATCTGGTGCAAGTTTCCGATGAAGGGTAGCCCAGCTGGGCCTGGTGGGCTGAATCTTGACTGTTTTTGAGGATTTTAGGAAGAAGGTAGATTAGAGGACAAGAGAGAAGAAGAAACAGAAACAGAAGTGGCATGGTTGATATGTTATGGACCTCCACTGGTAATTTTGGTTTTATAGACTAGATGGATCTAAGATAACAATATGTTGGATTGATGATAGGTATACACGTAAAATGCGAGTGCATGCTTTTTGGTTTATCGTTTCCAAGAACTGAGAGCGTGATGTTAATAGCTAGGTTTCGGTCATGTCCTTTCTAGTTAGGAACCAATTAAAGGAATAATTAATAGAGGTGTAATTTCGTAGTGGCAACAAAGATTAACACAACTTTAACCACTTCTGCGGATATGAAATTAAACGTCGTTCCAAAAAAAATAATAATAAAAATAAAATGAAATTAAGAAGAAACCATTAATGTCTTTATCACAGTATTGATAAGATTGAAAAAACAGAGAGAGCTGAGCAAGAGAAAAACTTCAAATACGTGTGTACCTGTGGACAACAGAGGCGCCAAAAACTAGAAGAGTGGTAGAGAGGGGAGGGGTTCAAATATGTGGCAGGGACATATTTTTGTTAGATTTTGGGTAGGCTTATAGTGGAGATCTGGATACCCCTTGGATCATAAGAACACTTTCCGAACTCATATTTCTACCCTATGTCCGGGTTACAAGAAATTCTGCTTAGGATAATCCCAAAGGGACACTAACGAATCTAGGCACAGAAAATGTAAGTCAAATTGCTATTGGATCTGAGTTTGTGTGAAAAATGAGAGCTAAAAAGTTTGTTTCTCGCAACAATGAGGAGAGCTATTTTTATAATAAACGAGTCTTAAGCTTTTGTCTGGGGTTAGCCATCATGGGCTAATTAGGGTTCCCATCATCGATTTCTTTGGTAACCAGTCACGAATTTAAGAAGGATTTAATGGTTTCCAAAACTGACGAAATTAGTCAGTTTTACCATAATCACCCTCAAGAAATACGATTTTCCACTATGTATCCACTTGTAAATTCCAAAGACCTTTTTGGGGCACTGCCCCAAACCCACTGAGGGAAGCTGCCCTCGACCCCAACCAGCCAGGGGCTGCCCCTAGACCCCCCCCAAAGGGGCGCTGCCCCTGGACCCCCGACTTGTCATCGAACCGACTATTTATTGATCTTATACATGCGTGCACTCCGCACATACTCGAACATATATTAGAGTACAAACTAAATAGCCCTTAGCTCACATGTTTGTTCCAATTACATAAAACGACTTGGTGACACTAAAATCACCAACAATTCTCCCCCATTTTAGTGTAACCCTTGAACAAACATAACTTTATCAAAACAAATCAAACTAGTACATAAAAGAAAATGTTGAAACAATTGAATTTCCACTTAGTATAACACACTTACATATACTCGAGAATCAGAGTGTTCTAAGAATTGAACCCATCAACCCATTTGAATACCAAAAGGTAAAATACATACTAGTTTACTGATCTTTCTAGCAAAATACAATTTGACACTATTATAAACCGTGTGTCGTAATCCTCTAATGATCGTATCAAGGCCAAGTCCACAAACTCTTGAAGTGAGGCTACACTTCATAATCACGTAGGTAACTCCTTTCCATGTATCTGTACATACGTTTAATCAAACGAATTATTAAGAAGTTAAACTTCAACCTGGTCAACTGCAGAACCGAACACATTACCTGAGATGAATACTTCATGTGTTCCAATCTATAAGTGTGACCTTTCCATATTATATTCAGCTCCTAATGTCATATTAGGAGGGAATTGGGTGTCTCACCATTACATAATTAGATGTACTTTAATCCCATCCCAATCGCAGACTTGTGCACTAAGTCTCTGACAACGCCTAGTGATATCAAGTATTTTAGGCGTTGTTGAGCCCTGTTCTTGGTAAAATTATATCAAATATGCATGGGTATTCTCACTTTTCGTGTCAGGACTTGTCTGGAGAAAAAGAACAGAAACAGGGACTAAAAGTGTACAAAAAGGAAAAAGTATGGAAAGAATGAAAAATCAAGAGAAGACGTACGCGCACCGCGGATTTATCTCCTGCGCGACACGGATGTAAGGCGGTGGAACACATTTAAATGACGAAAAAACGGGGAACGGATAAGTACGCGCGCCGCGGATTTCACATTTGCGCGGCGCGGTCACGGGAAATTTGCAACTATAAATAGAGGCATTTCCAGCCAAAAACCCTAGCAAAGACCTGGTGTAAACATCGACCTAGAAGCTCTTTGACTCGAGGATTCCATTTCAGAAGCTATAATTTGGTATTTTCATGTTTTAGATTTTATTTCATTTTAGTTAAACATTTGTAAGCTTTGAGTTGAATCTTTGGGTGTGACAACCATTGAATTCTAGCTTAAGGTTCTGTTTTTAGTAGTTTTAGTTACTGTTTTGATGTTTGGATATTGGTTTGAGTGAATGAAATCATTCGGTTACCTTAAATATTGATTTTTCGGTATTTCGGATGCTTGTTGGAGTTCTGATTGTTTGATTGTGATTGGATTTTGTTTGTGGCTTGGTTGGGACTGTTTTCCTTTGCTGAAAATAGTAGCTAACTTGGTTAGGGTAGGCATTAAACCTTGGCTATTAACTGTCTCATAGAACTGTTAGTTATTAGCTAGTTTATGCTGTGCTTGGTTTTGCTAGTTTGGATGCCTTCAATTGCTCCTGATTCAGAGATGTACTTCTGAATTCAGAAAGTAACTAGGTCATTTGGACATAGCTAAGCTTGGCTTGGGTGTTTGAATATTGTTCAAGGTAGAAAGATAGAAATTAGTTCCTCCGACTATAGCCGTGACACTATCAGTTGGTAATCTCTCATCTAGGCTAACCACGTAGCTCCTGTGGATCGACCCTGACTCCACTATACTAGTGAATGTTAGGTTATTTCTTATTTTTGACCGCATGACGACCTCTGCGTGCACGTCAAATTTTGGCGCCGTTGCCGGGGAGCTGTGAGCTTAGAATAGGTGAGTAGTAGGAATTTCTTTCTTGATTTTTGAAATTTCATTTTGGGTTAATTTCATTTTGGTTTTGATTTTTGTGGACGTGTTGCATTAGTGCATGCGTACCCGCAGGGGAGAGCAATCATCCCCATTACAGTTTGATTCTGAAATTGAACGTACTGCGCGCAAACTCCGTGCCCGTAGGCGTTTAAGCATCATGAATTATAGTCAAGTTAGCAGTAGTCCGGTTAGTGTTGCCCAGGATCCGTCAGGAGAGGCAACGGGGAGGTTTTCTATTCCCCCATTATCAGAATTCCAATTTGGAAGTTCGAGTGCGTCTGGTGGTGTAGTTTCAGCCCCTACACCCATACCATCATGCACTCCGCCATCTATTCCACCATTTTTACCCGCTTCTCAACCACAATCCACCAATCCCTTTACATCTGCTATGACTTGGGGAGAGCCGACCCGAGATGGCACCCCAACTCCTAGACAGCATACACCAACATCACAACCACAACCAGCCCTCTTTAAACCTCAACCTACATACCAACCAACACAGCCTATACACTTTCAACCACCGCCTCAACCGCAATACCAATACCCAGAGACGGAGGAAGTGTACGACGAGGAAGATGAAGGATGGGTGCCACCGGCACCACAACCACAATGGAACCGAGGTCGGGGACCTCCCAGGCGAGCACCACCATACCAACAACCAGGTCAGCGGGAGTACAATGATCATCTTTACGGTAACCCCGCTCAACCCTTACATTTTGCACAACCGAGACGGCAATCAGTTGCATCACATTTCCAACCGCGGGAATATGATGATTCGTCGCCGATCTATATTCCTGATAACGTAGATTCGCAGGTAGAGATTAGACCCCAGTTATTAGGAATATTACCAGAATTCAGAGGATATAAGCATGATGATCCCTATAATCATTTATATGAATTCTTAGCGATTGCTAATGCTAACAATCCCAGAAACACAAATAGAAATATTTTTAGGCTTAGACTGTTCCCGTTCACTCTTAAGGACATAGCCAAGTATTGGTTCACGTCGTTACCATCAAACAGTATCACTACGTGGGATCAGCTCAAGGCGAAGTTCCTTCAGGAATTTTACCCAGCGAGCAAAACAACTGAAATCAGAAGAGTTATCCAGGATTTTCAGCAAAAGCCTAGAGAGGCTTTTCATGAAGCTTTTGACAGATTGAAGGAGTTACTGCGATCTTGTCCACATCACGAGATTCCCAGATGGCAGTTGGTCAAGTTATTCTTCGAGGGAGTTAGCGAGACACACCAAGCCATGATAAATGCCTCCTCCAGTGGGACATTTATGTGGCAAGATCCAGAAGAAGCCTGGCAGTATTTGGAGCAGTTGAGTAATGGCTCCAAAGCAAACTTCTCCACCAGGAAGACTACAAGTACGGCGGCAGCAGTAGGAGTTGATGCTGATTGGAAAAAGGAAGTGAAAAAGGAAATCAGTGAATTGAATAGAAAGTTTGATAGGCTTATGGCAACATTACAAAATGGACCGCCAAATTCGTCACAAGAAGGTCAAGGAGGATCTAGGATGCAGGAAGCTAATCAAGTTTATGGCTAGGGTCAAGGTCAACACAATAATGGACGACCCTACAGGCCATACAACCAAGGACAACAATAAACTTTCAGGCAGAACAATTATCAGAATCAATCGAATAGTCAGCCTAGAAACCAGCAGCCTGCAAACAATGGAAACAACAACAACAACAGGGGACCCACCAACGCTACCAACAATGCTCCAGGGACCCAAGAAGAGATGGTGCAGTTCCGGCTGGGGAACCACAACCGCAGCTGCAGCTTACGGGAGTTCGGGTATCGGATCGGGCTTTACACTGAGGAGGAGTCTGAGGCGCCAGGGTTTGATTTATTCCACCGGCGGGCCAACTACGCCGTCGACGACTCGTTTTCCCCTGGTGACTACTGGAGTACCATTTCATCCACACGGTATCATGAGAATACCGTGCGTGAGGGATTGATGCATCTGCCTTCTCACCGGATGCTACACCGGTTGATCACGACCATGATCTGGCCGCATGCTGATGAGGAGCGAGTTACACCGCGTGAGCTGTACCTCATGTGGTGTCTGACCCGGATGTTGCAGACATGCAACATGCCATACTTCATTGCAGATTACTTCAGGCGGATCACCGATGCCCCGCTAGACCAGACTGCTCTCGGTGGAGGGCACTATGTTATGAGACTGGCCCAGTCTTATGGGTTGCTAACTGAGCACGCCACTCAGGGGCTGACAGTTATCCCGCCAGTTCCTTTCAGCCCGCCCACCACCTTATCAAGGGATGTGATCTATATTGACGAGGGGGTCACGACATCTGAGCGATCCCCGTTTTCGGCCTTCCGGACCGAGCCATCTTCCTCAGCATCCAGGAAGCGTCAGCGAGTGACCGACAGTCTACCTCGCAGCCTCTCTCCTGCTACCATGGAGTCCCGGTACCTGGTTGACAAGATGCAAGCAATCCAGCAGACTCTGCAGACCCACCAGAGAGACCACCAGGCACAGGCGGTTGTCACTAAGGAGATGAATAGACGGACCGAGAACATGCAGGATCAGCTCTTATGGTTGGCCGACTGCATGATCACTTTCATGGCTAAATGCCGATGTGCCCCACCGAGACCGCAACCAACAATCCGGGATGAAGACGAGGAGCCTATGGAGGAGGATCCAGAAGAAGACCCAGAGGAAGGAGAAGAGGATGACACTGCACACTGCACACAACTGAGGGTATACTTATGGGTGTCTTTTTGTCTTTTTGTTAGTTTTTGTCTTTTAGAACATTTTGCATAGATTTTTACATGTTTTTCTTAAGTAGGTAGGAATTAATTGTTTATAGTTGACAAAAATAAGCCATTGGGCATTAGTATGTTGAATAAAGGGTAAATTGCATAAAAGTCATTAAGTTTTCCAATTTTCTCGATTTTGACACTGCATTTTTAGTTTTTGCAATTAAGTTATTATGTTTTCAGAAAAGTTGCAATTAAGTCATTATGTTTTCCAAAAAGTTGCAAAAATGACCATATGACCGGATTACCAGGTCATATGGTCAGATTTGCAATTTTTCAGAAAACCTAATGACTTAATAACAAAAATAAAACATTGTGTCAAAATCAAGAAATCTGAAAAAGTTAGCGACTTTTAGGGTTTATTTCATAAAAAACCCTAAATTTTCAACTTTTTTCTGTTTAAACCTAAAACTTTATTTTTTTTTTCAAAAAAAAACCTAAATTTTGGAGAAACTTTTTAATTTATCCCCTTAACCGGTTTTACAGGTTATACATACTTTTTTTTTTTCAGAAAAAAACCATAATTTCTTTTTTTTTCCGGAAAAAACCTTCAATTTCAGTGATTTTTTCACCAAAAAAAATGTTTCTTCGTTTTTGTAATTGACATAACTTTCATATACGATGTCCAAATTCTACGAACTTTATATCCCTGGAAAAATCGTAAGTAATACTACAACTTTGCTTTACTGACTTTTGTTTGAATATGTTCAGATATTTCGCTACACTGGCTTATTTTCTTATAATAGCTGTATATTTTGCATACGAGCTTTGTTTTCGACGTTCTATAAGTCGACAGATTCGTAAACACGAATACATCGTGTAATGAATATTATTCAAGTTAATTTAGGCATTTACGAGTTTATCCGCAAGTTAAACGATTTTTCAGGGATTTTTTTACAAAGAAAATTATTTTTCTTCGTTTTTGTAGTTGGCATATCTTTCTTGTGACCCCGTCTATAACATCCGTCAAATTTGGTCAACAAAGGTCAACCAGAGCGCAAATTAGGATAAAACGTTGAAATATAATTTTCATAACTTTCCTAATGTATTATTGGAAATTATAATACTACAATACGCTATTTCGAATCAATTATCGAGTAAACGTTATAATTTCGAATAATAGACTATAGTAGCATAAAATTCGATAAATCATACAAATAATATTTTGGTTTAAATAATTTTCATTACACGATGTATTCGTGTTTACGAATCCGTCGACTTATAGAACGTCGAAAACAAAGCTCGTATGCAAAAGATACAGCTATTATAAAAAAACAAGCCAGTGTAGCGAAATATCTAAACATATTCAAACAAAAGTCAGTAAAGCAAAGTTGTAGTATTACTTACGACCTTTCCAGTGATATAAAATTCGTAGAATTTGGACATCGTATATAAAAGTTATGTCAATTACAAAAACAAAGAAACGTTTTTTTTTTTTTGTGAAAAAATCACTGAAATTGAGGGTTTTTTTCGGAAAAAAAAAAAGAAATTAGGGTTTTTTCTGAAAAAAAAAGTATGTATAACCTGTAAAACCGGTTAGGGGGATATATTAAAAAATTTCTCCAAAATTTAGGTTTTTTTTGAAAAAAATAAAGTTTTAGGTTTAAACAGAAAAAAATTGAAAATTTAGGGTTTTTTATGAAATAAACCCTAAAAGTCGCTAACTTTTTTAGATTTCTTGATTTTGACACTATGTTTTATTTTTGCTATTAAGTCATTAGGTTTTCTGAAAAATTGCAAATCTGACCATATGACCTGGTAACCTGTTACTATCCGGTCATATGGTCATTTTTGCAACTTTTTGGAAAACATAATGACTTAATTGCAACTTTTCTGAAAACATAATGACTTAATTACAAAAACTAAAAATGCAGTGTCAAAATCGAGAAAATTGGAAAACTTAATGACTTTTATGCAATTTACCCTTGAATAAAAATAGTAGGTTTTGTTTTGAGTGCTTGTTTATGAGTGTTTGAATGTGGCTGAATTTTCTGCAATTACCGCGCCGCGGATCTCATATATGCGCGACGCGGTCATTTCCACTTCCACAACAGTTTCAACTCTCGTAATTACCGCGACGCGTATATCTTAATTGCGCGCCGCGGTCGTCCGCAACACATACATTTGTTTATTTGTTAAGTTGTGCATGATATATCAAATTGAGAGGGAGTTGTCTTAGACAAGTGTGGGGTCACCGTGCCCCCTCCACTTGTTTTGACCACCGGCGTGTCCTACTGTAGCACTACAACTCCAGCATATGAATCGAGGATCTTTTTGTATGCATTATACCTGTGATATTGAGCACCAAGCAGTCCATCGTCCAAAAAGGGGTAACTCTTTCTCCCTTGCTTTGAAATAATTTTTTGTACAACAGGGACGTTGTACGGTTTTAAGTGTGGGGTGTGGACGATCGAAAGAGATATTTTTGAAATTTTTGCAGAACTGATCAATTTTTCAATTTTTAGCAATATTTTTCAAAATTTTTAATGAATTGCAATTTTGAAATGAATGGTTTGTGATTGTGATAGCATCAGTATTTTTCAAGAAATACTGTTTAGTTGTGATCATGCTATTAGTTAGTCAAATAAGTTGAGTTTTACGAGTTTAGAAGATTGAGCCGTTTTAGGATTGGAATTTAGGAAGGAAAAGTCAATCTGTGGCCTTTGTTGTTCAAGCCGGTAAGTCTAAAATGGGTGGGCCTTATGCACCTTACCACCTAAGATCGTCTGGTCTGGGATGGTATTTCTGAAAGCTCGCTACACGGACAACATCGAAAGTCATGGACAATTCCTTAATGGCCTTTAGAATCTGAACGAGTAAGTACACTATATTGTGGACAGAAAGTTTGTAATCAAGGGTTCTTTAGAAAGCCATGAATTCCAAAGAACAACTCAATTATGTTTTCACAAACTATTCCATTCTAACTCGAAGAGCAATAAGCTTTGAAACTAAACACATTCAAAAACTGTTCGATTCTCTATTATAATTTGTTAAAAACTCTCTTGCTTGGGGACAAGCAAGGCACAAGTGTGGGGTGTTTGACAACGCCTAGTGATATCAAGTATTTTAGGCATTGTTGAGCCCTGTTCTTGGTAAAATTATATCAAATATGCATGGGTATTCTCACTTTTCGTGTCAGGACTTGTCTGGAGAAAAAGAACAGAAGCAGGGACTAAAAGTGTACAAAAAGGAAAAAGTATGGAAAGAATCAAAAATCAAGAGAAGACGTACGCGCGCCGCGGATTTATCTCCTGCGCGACGCGGATGTAAGGCGGTGGAACACATTTAAATGACGAAAAAACGGGGAACGGATAAGTACGCGCGCCGCGGATTTCACATTTGCGCGGCGCGGTCACGGGAAATTTGCAACTATAAATAGAGGCATTTCCAGCCGAAAACCCTAGCAAAGACCTGGTGTAAACATCGACCTAGAAGCTCTTTGACTCAAGGATTCCATTTCAGAAGCTATAATTTGGTATTTTCATGTTTTAGATTTTATTTCATTTTAGTTAAACATTTGTAAGCTTTGAGTTGAATCTTTGGGTGTGACAACCATTGAATTCTAGCTTAAGGTTCTGTTTTTAGTAGTTTTAGTTACTGATTTGATGTTTGGATATTGGTTTGAGTGAATGAAATCATTCGGTTACCTTAAATATTGATTGTTCGGTATTTCGGATGCTTATTGGAGTTTTGATTGTTTGATTGTGATTGGATTTTGTTTGTGGCTTGGTTGGGACTGTTTTCCTTTGCTGAAAACAGTAGCTAACTTGGTTAGGGTAGGCATTAAACCTTGGCTATTAACTGTCTCATAGAACTGTTAGTTATTAGCTAGTTTATGCTGTGCTTGGTTTTGCTAGTTTGGATGCCTTCAATTGCTCCTGATTCAGAGATGTACTTCTGAATTCAGAAAGTAACTAGGTCATTTGGACATAGCTAAGCTTGGCTTGGGTGTTTGAATATTGTTCAAGGTAGAAAGATAGAAATTAGTTCCTCCGACTATAGTCGTGACACTATCAGTTGGTAATCTCTCATCTAGGCTAACCACGTAGCTCCTGTGGATCGACCCTGATTCCACTATACTAGTGAATGTTAGGTTATTTCTTATTTTTGACCGCATGACGACCTCTGAATGCACGTCAGTCTCTTGGCAATCCCTTAGTTAAATGATCCGCCAAATTGTGTTGCGATTTCACATACACAATCGAAATTACACCATTCATGATTAGATCTCTAACCATACTATGTCGGATACCTAAGTGTCGACACTTGTCGTTACACACTTGAGCATTATCACAAGGGATCAAAATAGGTGTTATAGGTTTAGACCACAAAGGAATCTCATAGACCAAGTTCCTTAACCATTTAGCTTCTTTACCAGCAGAACTTAATGCAATAAACTCAGATTCCATTGTTGAGTTTGCAATGCAAGTTTGTTTCTTAGAAGCCCAGGAGATAGCACTTCCCCCCAAGCAAGAATACCTAACCAGTTGTTGAGGAATGATCCTCCAAGTTAGTTATCCAACTTGCATCTGAATATCCTTCCAATACTGAAGGATATCCCAAGTAACTCAATCCATAATCCATGGTTCCCTTGAGATACTTAAATACTCTATTCACTGCTTGCTATGTTGGGCATTAGGATTCTCAGTGTAGCTGCTCAATTTTCCCACAGCAAAATCAATATCAACCACGTACTTGTCATAGCATACATTAAGCTACCAATGGCCTTAGAGTATTCCAATTGTTAAATAAGAGTTCCTTTTTTTGTCCATCAATTTCACACTTGAATCCATGGGAGTGCTCACCGGTGAACAATCGGAAAAATTAAACCGCTTGAGAATTTTCTTAATGTAATGACTTTGAGTCATTACCAAACCTTTGTTGATCCACTTAATTCTTATTCTAAGAATCACATCAACCTCTCCCAAATCTTTCATGGAAAACTTGGATGACAGCAGTTTCTTTATTTCATCTACTTGATTTTGGTCAGTACCGAAAATCAACATGTTATCCACATACAAGCAAATAATCACTCCAGCACCAGTAGCATCATCGAATCTACTGTAAACATATTTGTCACTTTGGTTTAACTTAAAACCAGCAGACAAAATAACCTCATCAAACTTTTGATGCCATTTCTTGGGCGCTTGTTTTAGCCCGTACAAAGATTTCACAAGTTTACATACCATATGCTCTTTATCGGGCATAACGAAACCTTCCGGTTGTTTCATGTAAACTTCCTCATCGAGTTCACCATTCAAAAAGGCTGTTTTCATATCCATTTGATGAATGATCAGATTTTGGATGCTTGCCAAGGCTATCAACAATCTAATAGTAGAGATACGTGCAACCGGAGCATATGTATCGAAATAGTCGATACCGGGTTTTTTTCTAAAACCTTGAATGACTAACCGGGCTTTGAACTTGTCAATAGTCCCATTGACATTCATTTTCTTTTTGAAAATCCATTTGCAACCAAGTGGTTTAAAACCTGGAGGCAAATCAGATAACACCCAAGTGTTATTCTCAAGAATTGACGACATTTCGTCATCAATTGCTTCCATCCAAAAAATTACATCTCGAGACTGCATGGCCTCTTGAAATTTCTTTGGATCATCCTCAATACTGTAACAATATGATTATTGAAGAACCTCATCATCCCTAGTTCCTTCTACCAAATACATTTGGAAGTCTGAACCGAAATTTTTCGGGAGTTTGCCTCTTTTGCTCATTCGAAGCTCTTGTGTTTCTAGTTCAACAATACCGTTTACACCATCTGAATTTTCTGGATGTCGCACCTCATTAGTGCCAAAAGTCAGATCCTTAGGCCTTTGAATAGATGAGACACGCATCTCATCAAAAATTGCATCTCGTGACTCGATAATGGTGTGAACTGATACCGAATCATTAGGATCAATCACATAGAACCTATACGCCTTGGAATTTTCCGCATATCCAATGAATATACAATCTATTCCCTGCTCCCCCAAAGTTGTCTTTTTGGGCTCGATTAGTTTTACAATTGCCCAACATCCCAAAACCCAAAAATAACTCAAATTCGGCTTTTTCTAGAACCAAAGTTCATATGGGACTGTTTTGTTCTTTTTATTTGGAACCCTATTTAATAAATAGAAGGCCGTTAGCATGGCCTCTCCCCAGAATCTATTACTCAATCCCGAGTATGACAACATCGAGTTTACCATTTCCTTTAAAACTCGATTTCTGCGTTCAGCAATTCCATTTTGTGTAGGCGAGTAAGGTGCTGTGGTCTCATGAATGATACCCACTGATTGGAAGTATATGGGATCCATATATTCACCTCCCCTATTAGTCTGAAGAAGCTTAACCAAATTTCTCAATTGCAATTCCACCTCGATTTTGTATATATTGAACTTTTCCAATACTTCACTTTTAGCATTAAGCAAATACACATATCAAAACCGGGTACAGTCATCAATGAATGTGACGACATATCATTTACCACCCAAGGAAGGAGTAGAGTGAAAATCAAAAGGTCACTGTGCACAAGTTCCAAAACAGTCGAATTTCTAGTAACACTAGGAAAGGGCTGTTTTGTCACTTTTGTGAGCATGCACGTTTTACATTTATCAGAAGTCATGTCATAGGCTGGAATTAATCCATCTTTTGACATCTCATGCATCCTTTTAAAATTGACATGACCAAATCTTGCATGCCATAGCATAGATTTGTCAATATTAGAAGCAAAAAATACAAATGCAGAACTTTGAACAGATAATAATTTGTCAACAAGATTCAAACGAAACATTCTATTATTCAAAAATCTAAAACCAATAAACATTCCACCTCGAGATAAGATAAACTTATTCGACTCAAAAACTTGTTTAAAACCATCAGAATTCAAACAACTAGAACTAACAAGATTCTTTCGAATTTTAGGAACAAACAAAACATCAAAAAGTGTAATAGTCTTTCCAGAAGTAAATTCAAGACACACGACACCAAAACCACAAATAGGAATAAAAGAATCGTCTCCCATCCTTAACACCGATCCATCTTCAAGCGGTGTCAATGTTTCAAACAACTGTTTATCCTTGCATACATCGTTTGTTGCCCCAGAGTCGATCCACCAAGCAACATCATCATCCTGTACATAGAATGATTCGGGACTAAGTGAAACATAATAAACATAATTCTGATTAGAATTATCAAAGTTAGTAAAAAACTGACCTCCTTTAACTTGGCCCGAAGTGTAACACCCAAAAATTTTCGCAAAATATTTGAACTTTTAAAACTTCTTTTATAAAAAGATATTATAAGTTTCCAAAAGATAAATATAACAAAACCAACTAATGGCAAAATAAACATAATACAGTGCGGAAGCATAAAATAATAATGTCCCAAAATAGAAATTCTTCTAGTAGTGGCATCCCAGTGCTCCAAGTCACGCCTTAGCCTCTTTGATCTTAACACCAAACAAATATTAGGGGAAACCGTACGCATAAAGCTTAGTGAATTCAAACACAAACATCATATTAATATTCACATTTACCAGCCCTAATTCATTTCTAGTTATAATTGTAAAAACTAAGCAAAGAACGAATCAGTGCTTATATAAAATAGGGCGGACTTTTAGGTTTGAGCCGCACCGGGTAAATCCCGTATCCTTTGGCCCCGATCCCCGCACCTCATAAAGAGTATAACGTTGACGATCTTACATAACTACCCCTCATAGTAATAATCAATTACATATAGTGCACATGTACGATTTATAATAATAATAATATAGAATGCTTTAAATAATAAATCTAAACAATCACACACGAGCTAACTAGCAAACACAAACATCAATACAATGGTGTGAGAGAACTCACCTTGAGTGAGTGGTATAACAGATAGAAGTCAATATATGGCTACCAAGCTTGTGCAAACTTCAATACTTCACCTAATTAAGACTAAAGGTTAGAAGGATGAAGTTGTGAAGCTAAGGAATGAGAAAGGAGTAATCACAGCAAGGTCTCTAAAACAGACCTGCTGTTCAAGACTGAATTACTCAAAAATATAAAACAGAAGCATAGGCTTAAATAAACTTTACAAGAAACTACAATGACTTAGGTTTCCAGAACCATAAATAACTCCTCCCAACTCCAAAGGATGAGAAAGATATAAAATTTACAAAAAGACGTGTCACTGCTGTCCTCAGACGGACAGACAGGTGGTGTTGGCCAATTCTACCCAACTTGTGGGTGGAATTAGCCCCAACCAAAAATCAGAGGAACAAAAGACACATAAATGCAAGCCTCAGAGTTGGAATCTATTAAAAAGGGTTTCCCAAGCTCGGGATGTAAAAATCACATTGTGGACAATCACAGCACCAGTAATAGCTGGTGACTGTCCACTGATCTGGCGTGTGAATCCATTCTAACCAAGTTATAATTAAAATTAACACCCCATATGCTCCAGATCTTTAATTCATAATGTAAGGAACATGTGGAAACTTGGAATCACCCTGGATCATTTCCCAAGCCCTATAAATGATAAAAACAAAATGTCATATCACAGCAGACCCGGATTAGATCTAACAACAAAGAAGCTGTTATTGCCCATAGATAAAGTCCTTTTCAGCGAGAGTAGTCTTCTTAAGAAAGTTACCCAACTCAATCTGTAAACTTTGGGCACTGGTTATGGGTCCATTTGAATCCTAGAACTCGATATATGATTTTTACAAGAAGGAAAACTCACCAGTGAAATCTGACAGAAAACCTATGTTATGTTGCGAAATTCATAACTCAATATCTAGACCATGAAATCAAAATCCCTCCGGTCAGAACCTGAATACATGTCTTAGGAACCTTCGGTTAAAGTTTCGTGGCGAACCAACCATTCAATCTCCGGGAATCGCCCGAACACTGTGGCTGTGTTCTCAAATCCGGGAATAGAGAGGGTTAGGGTTTAGTGATAATCTTTGAGTGAGTGAAAAATGAAATGGATTAACACTTTAAGTAGTGTTAGATCAAATGCGTCTTGCAAATAAGGCTTTTAGCCCATGGACTCAACTAAAGAACTTAAAAGATAATCAACTTGAGCCCAATAGCATATAACATCAGATTTTTGGTTAAATAAATTAACCCAAGGACACAAGAATAATTAATTTAGAATAATTAAACGTACCGGGAAAAACCGGGCCGTTACACAAAGATCCGTTCACACTTCCATTGGCTCCACTGTTTCCAGCACCATTATTGGTGCCTAAGTTCACACGACAATCATGCTTGCAATGTCCCACCTTATTGCACCTCCAACAAACCAGATCCTTTTTATTTTTGTTGGGGTTATTTGGGACATGTTCCTGTTTATGTTTGCCATGTCCTTTGTTGTTCGGGTTCCTTGGTTTGTTTTCAACCATATGAACAGAGGGCTGTCAAGGTTCAACCTTTCCTTTAGTTTTGTCAACATCCTTCGTACAAAGAGATTCTTCAATGCGAATGTGACTAGAAAGTTGTACCATTGGTAGTTCCACCTTTTGATGTTTCAAGTTACGTTTTGAAATCCTTCCAGGATGGTGGAAGTTTGTCAATCACACTTGACACAGCAATGGATTCATCCATATTCATTTTGTGCAGTTTAAATTGACCATAAATGCGAAGCACTTCATTGAGTTGTTCAATGATTGACCTTGAATCAACCATTTTGTAATTATTGAAGTAACTAAGCAAGAACTTCTTACTAGAAGTGCCCTCTGTGATGTATTTCAATTCAAGAGTGTCCCACAATTCCTTGGCAGTTAAAGCATCACCATGGATATCAAATAGAGCATTAGATATACCGTTCAGAATGTGACCTTTATAGATGTAGTCATCGTTGTCCCACTTTTGCCTCTTCTTGGTCTCTTCAAGAGACTCTTCAGCACCTTCCTCAGGGACGACTGGTCTTGGAGTAGTCAGCATGTCTGTGACAACACCTAGTAATATCAAGTATTTTAGTCGTTGTTGAGCCATATTCTTAGTGAAATTATATCATATATGCTGTGGTATTTTCACATTTTGTGTCAGTGCTTGTTTGGAAAGAAAAGATGTAAACAGGGGCTAAAAGCGTACAAAATGGAAGAAGTTGGAAGGAAAAGACAAAACAATCGAATTCGTACACGCGCCACAGAATTTCTAAAGGCGCGACGCGGTGACTCAGCATTGAGGCGGTGGAGAAATTCAAATGCCGAGAAAACGGGGATAAACCCATACGCGCGCTGCGGATTTCACTTGTGCGCGACGCAGTCTCTTAAATTTTGCAACTATAAATAGAGGGTTTTAGGTCGAAAAATGCAGCAAATACCTAGCATAGGAACGACTCCCAATGTTTCTTTGACTCCGAGTTTCAGTTTTCAGCAACAATATCTTGGTATTTTATGTTTTCTCTTTTAATTTCCAATTAGTTTAGTTTAGTATTTGGTAGATTCGGCTAGTGTTGTGGGTGTGACAACCATTGGCACTAGTTCCTAGTTTCTGAATTTTGTAGCTACTGTTTTGGAACACTTGGATCTAAGTTTGTTAATAGTAATCATTTGGTTAGTGTTAATTGCGCTGTTTTCGGTATTTTATGCTTTTAAATGCATTTGTTGATGTTTGAATGTTGGATGTCTGATTTGATCTTGGTTACTTCTAAATTCCATTTCTGATTTCAGTAGGTAATTAGGTTTAGTTGTTAGTTTGGATGTTAGTTTAGTTAATGCTTGATTTGAACTTATTGGATTTTGTGAATTTTGGACTATTTTTGGGTAAAGTCGGAAACTAGATCCTCTAGCTGTAGAGTGACACTGTAGTTGGTAATCTGTTGCCTACCTTGACGATGCAAGTCCTGTGGATCGACCCTGACTACCACTGTACTAGTTAGAGTGAGGTAATTTATTTATTTTTAACCGCATAACGACCTAGGTGTGTCAAATTTTGGCGCCGTTGTCGGGGAGTTGTGAGCTTAAGAGTAGGCGATCTGTAGTACTTTTAGTTTCTGATTTTTGGTTTTAGTATTAAAATTTTTGATTGGTTAGTATTTTGCTTTTGGATTTTACGGGCGTGTTACACTAGTGCATGCGTACCCGTCGGGGTAAATAGTTTTCCCCTTTGCATTTTGACTCAGAGATTGAACGAACTGTGCGCGTACGCGTTTAAGTACAATGAGTTTTAGTCATATTAGTAGTAGTCTAGTGGATGTTTCCCAGGAACCTTAGGGTGAGGCAACGGGGGTAGTTCCATTATTCCCCCTGTTTAAGAATTTCACATCGGGAGCACGAGTGCTACTGGTGGCACCCCAGTTCCACCATTTCAACCACAGTCTACCAACCCTTTTTCATCTGCTATGTCTTGGGGATCGCCGACCCGTGATGGCACCCCAGTTTCTAGGCAGCAGACCACCATTTCCCAACCACAGCCAACACAACCATTACAACCATCATACCAACCCACTACTTTTAAACCACAATCAACTTTTTCAAACCCTACCACAACCAACCCAGTATTTACAACCACAACAACCTCCTCAGCAGCAGTACCAGTATCAGGAGGCCGAGCAACGGTATGAGTACGAGGAGGAAGGATGGGTTCCACATCATCAAAAATGGAACCGAGGTCGGGGACCTCCACGAAGAGCACCACCGCAAGGTCAGCAAGGGTACAATAATCATCACTTTTACGGTAACCCTACTCAACCTTTATACTTTGCACAACCGAGAGGGCAATCAGTTGCATCGCACTTCCAACCGCGGGAGTACGATGACTCATTGCCCATTTTTATTCCAGATAATGTAGATGCCCAAATAGAAATTAGACCACAACTTCTAAGAGTACTACCTGAATTTAGGGGATATAAACAAGATGATCCGTACAACCATTTGTATGAGTTCACAGCGATAGCCAATGCTAACACCCCTAGGAACACAAATAAAAATATTTTTAGGTTGAGATTGTTCCCATTCACTCTAAAGGACAAGGCCAAGTATTGGTTCACGTCTCTTCAGGCTAACAGCATCACGACATGCGATTAACTTAAGGCTAAGTTCTACAGAAATTAGGAGGGCTATCTAAAATTGTCAGCAAAAACCTGGAGAGGCATTCCATAAGGCATGGGATCGTCTGAGGGAGTTGATGAGGTCTTGTCGTCATCATGATATTCCGAAATGGCAATTGGTAAAAGTATTCTTTGAAGGAGCAAGCGAGACAAATCAGGCGATGATCAACGCATCGTCCAGCGGCACTATTATGATGATGGATCCTGATGAGGCTTGGAGATTTTTGGAGCAGTTGAGCAATGGATCCAAGGCAAATTTCTCTACTAGAAAGACGGTACACACAGCTGCAGCGGTGGGAGCTGATGCAGACAGGAGGAAGGAGGTCAAAAAGAAAATAAGCGAGTTAAATAAGAAGTTTGATAGACTAATGTCTACTCTACAGAATGGACCTCAGATTCATCAACAAGGAAGCCAAGGAGGACAAAGGACACAAGAGGTCAAACAGCTCTATGGCCAAGGTCAAGGGCAATGAAGATATTGAAGTCGAATTAGTTAAAGTTGAAAAGGAGGAAAAGGAAATTCAGGAGGAGCAGGAACCTCAAGAGGACAAGGATGTCCAAGAAAAAGAGCAACCAATAATAGCTGGAATTAAGCAAAAGAAGAAGGGTGAGAAGGAAAAGAAAAAGCAGGAAGTGTCCAACAAATCGACTAGGCCATCAATGAACCAACCCTTGTGGGATGAGCTTAAGAACAATCCTGAGGATACAAGAATTCTCCAGGAGATGTGTGAGAAAAATGGAAAAAGTAAGACTCGCACACCTGACACAGTGAGATTGACAATCAAGGCTAGTGAAGCATTACGAGAACGCAACCCAAAAAGGAGAGGGATCCTAGATCGCCACTGATTACTGCCACGGTAGGAGATCTGGTCATTAGGAATACCTTGCTTGATTTAGGGGCAAGCGTGAATGTGCTACCGGGATACTTGTACGATAAATACAAGAATGAAGAGTTAGAACTAGCAAAGACGGTATTACAGCTGACTGATCAGTCAACCAAGGTATCACGAGGTAAGTTGACTAATGTCATAGTGAAAGTTGGGGTTTTCTTCTACCCAGTCGACTTCTTGGTTATGGAATACGAGAGTCAGGAGGATACGCCTGCGCTGATATTAGGACGTCCATTTTTGGCTACAGCCGGCGCCATTATTGATTGCAAACGGGAGACCCGGATATTTTCTTTGGATCAATAAAGCGAAGGTTGAATTTGTTTGGGAAACCTATATCTATACCTCAAGGGTATGATGATAAGTATTGGAACAACAGTCTGCTAATGGAACCAGGGATTGGGAACAAAGAACAAATATGGACCCGAACAGGAGAAGGTGGGAAAGAAGAAATTTTGAAGGGATTAAAGGAGCATCCGTTGTCCACTATCGACAAGGAGCAGCTACTGGAGATGATGGAAATGCTGGAAACGAGGCATCAACAATATGAGAAGGATACAAGGGATAGAGAAGCAAAGGTCTTTCAGCTTTTGGAAGCGCAGCAGCAATGGATTAGCCAAGTTAGTGACCGGATGACTCAACTCACTTCATTGCTATCAATGATTGTTCACAATTTCGTACCAAACCATAAGATGATGCCGCCAGAAAATCGAGAAGAATAAAAGCAGGAATAATTCGTCTGGCTAAAGACGTTAAACTTAGCGCTTGTTGGGAGGCAACCCATCTGTTATAGGTAGGTGCTGTATTTCTAGGAGTAATTAGGAAAATATTATCATCATCATTGCAGGTATCGTTGGTCCGAGGCAAGTGTGGGGTTATAAAAGAGGAATTTGGAAATTTGAAGACCGCGCTGCGATCAGGCGATTTGCACGCTGCAGGATCGTAACTCAACCCGATGCGCTGGGGTTGATTTGGGAACACGCGCGCCGCGGTTTGCTCATATCCGCACCGCGGGAATCGATCGGTCAGCTTCCTTCGTTAAAAAGGTACGTCGTGTCACTATTCACACACACACAACCCAAGCCGCGCCTTAGAACTGCGATCATCAGAAATTTTCTCGCGTTTTTTTTGCTCATTCCATTCCCACTATCGAGGTACGTCATTTTAACTCGTTTTTACTTGTTAGAACTAACGATTAGGCAGCAAAATTGGTTGATTTCTCCCAAAAATCAAAAACTTAGATATCGGCAATGCTGACTCGAGGGGTGTTTATCTTGCCAAATAATGACCCTAGATGAGTTAGTCGATGCTTAGAGTACCTTCTAGTGCATTTGGATTGAGTTTTAACATGTTAAATCGCGCTTTTGGGTTTGGAACTCGAAACTGCCACTCCCCGCACCGTGTCCTGGTTCTTGGGCCGCGCCGCGGTGCGGTGGGGAAGAAAAGGACTAAAATTGAAAAAAAATTTGTGGCTATTTTCTTTTGTGCAGATGTCGTTCAGACTTGACCACGCTTTCCTCCGGTTCCCCAAGGGACTGGAGAGTTCTATTGAGTATGCCACGAGGAGGGATGCACTCACGGGTCGCCGGGTTCTCGAGGCGACGGTTATTAACCGGGACATTCTGCGGGAGGCCGGACTCTGGGCCGAGATTGAGCCATTTTTACACCGTACGTGGTCCTACGGGGAGGCCACATTCACATGTCGTGGTTGGGACACGCTCATGGCCACCCCGGACGACATCGTCTATACCGAGCTTCTTCTGGAGTTCTTGTCCACAGTCCGTTACACACCAGGTTCGACGGAGGCCCGATCCAGACTGGTTCGATTTCGTTTGGGGGGAGTCCCTAGGGAGTGCAGTCTTCGAGAGTTTGGGAGACGCACGGGCATTTACACGGAGGCAGACCTCCAACACCGATACATCACGTCGTTCCTCCATGCGTGCGTTTAGGGGCAGCCCGTGAGGGATGCCAATGCAGTTGTTTGGGCACCTTTGTCCAATGTGTACTTCGAGGCGGGGTCGGCCAAGGAGAACCAGCTCCGCAATCCGCTTCACCGACTCATGCACCGTATCGTCACTACCTCATCATGCAGAGGGAAGGGGCGAGAAGGTGTCCGGTGATGACATGACATATCTTTGGGTGCTCCTCGACCCCACAAGGTTCCTCCACCTCCCGTACACTTTAGCAGTCTCCCTATCCACCCGTGCGACGGGCGCATCATCCAGCAGACCTTTGGTTGGCGGGCACTACATTACCCGCCTGGCCCGCTCTTATCGGATACTCGCTACTCCCGCTGTTTCCTCCTTGACAACTTTACCTCCAATTCGTACATCAGTGAGAGCTCTGGAGAACATGGGGCTGATCGAGCAGCAGCGTCCAGACAATTATGTGAGGGTGGCGACCGAGGCACCCCAGGATCCCCAGCCAACCTACGCCCAGCCAGGCAGGAGACGTCGAAGACCGGCAGCACCAGAACCAGAGCCAGAGCCACAACTATCCGATGTGTTGGCGGCTATCCATGACGTGGGCCGGAGGATGTCTGCGAGGGAGGCACATGAACGGTGGATGGCAGAGACACAGATGATGATCATGCTCCGGATGCAGATCGATGACATTCCACCCCACCCTTCCGGAGGAGATGATGGGGCAGGTCCATCTGGGACCCGCCAGGATGACGAGTGATGTATTTTTCTTTTCTTTTGATATACATGTACTGTACTTATGAAACTATTATCTTTTGTTTGCATTTCTTTTTTTTTTTAGTTTTTATGTTCTATTTGCATTTAATGTCTTTGTGAGTTATGCATGTAATACCAAATGGAGGAGTTGTTTCAAGCAAGTGTGGGGTCACCGTGCCCCCTCCACTTGCTTTGACCACAGGCGTGTTTCACTGTTGCGTTACAACTCCTGAATTCTGAATCGAGGAATTTTGTTAATGTTTATGTACCTGTGACAATCAAGCAATCTACCGTCTAAGGGGTAACTCTTTCTCCCTTGTTTTGAAATATTTTATGTACAACGGGGACGTTGTACGGTTTTAAGTGCGAGGTGTGGACGGGCAAAAGAGTCTTATTTTTGAAAGTTTTGCACGAAATGAGTCAATTTTCAAAAATTTTAGCAATTTTTTAAAATTTTAATAGATTGTAATTTTGAAACGAATAGTTTATGAATGTTTTAGCTTGGTATTTTTCGAGAGATACCAGTTAGTTGTTATCATGCTACTAGCTTAGTCAAATAAGTTGAGTTTTAGGAGTTAGAAAGTTGGAGTGTTTTAGGATTGGAATTTAGGAAGGAATTGTCAATCAGTAGCCTTTGTTGTTCGAGCCGGTAGGTCTAAAATGGGTGGGCCTTATGCACCTTACCACCTAAGATCGTCTGTTCTCGGATGGTATTTCTGAAAGCTCGCTACACGGACAACATCGAAAGTCATGGACAATTATTTAATGGCCTTTAGAATCTGAATGAGTATGGACACTTCATTGTGGATAGAAAATTTGTAATCAATGGTTCTTCAGAAAGTCATGAATTCCAAAGAATATTTCGGTTATGTTTTCACAGACTATTTTACTCTAACTCTTAGGGCAATAAGCTTTGAAACTAAACGCATTCAAAAATTCTTTGAGTCATAGTTAAAATCTGTTAAAAACTCTTGTTTGGGGACAAGCAAGACACAAGTGTGGGGTGTTTGACAACGCCTAGTAATATCAAGTATTTTAGTCGTTGTTGAGCCCTATTCTTACTGAAATTATATCATATATGTTGTGGTATTCTCACATTTTGTGTCAGTGGTTTTTTGGAAAGAAAAGATGTAAACAAGGGCTAAAAGCGTACAAAATGGAAGAAGTTGGAAGAAAAAGACAAAACAATCGAATTCGTACGCGCGTCGCGGAATGTCTAAAGGCGCGACGCGGTGACTCAACATTGAAGTGGTGGATAAATTCAAATGCCGAGAAAACGGGGATAAACCCATACGCACGCCGCAGATTTCACTTGTGCGTGGCGCGGTCTCTTAAATTTTGCAACTATAAATAGAGGGTTTTAGGTCGAAAAATGAAGCAAAGACCTGGCATAGGCACGACTCCCAAGGCTTCTTTGACTCCGAGTTTCAGTTTTCAGCAACCATATCTTGGTATTTTATGTTTTCTCTTTTAATTTCCAATTAGTTTAGTTTAGTATTTGGTAGATTTGGCTAGTGTTGTGGGTGTGACAACCATTGGCACCAGTTCCTAGTTTCTGAATTTTGTAGCTACTGTTTTGGAACACTTGGATCTGAGTTTGCTAATAGTAATCATTTGGTTAGTGTTAATTGCTCTGTTTTCGGTATTTTATGCTTTTAAATGCATTTGTTGATGTTTGAATGTTGGATGTGTGATTTGATCTTGGTTACTTCTGAATTCCATTTCTGATTTCAGTAGGTAATTAGGCTTAGTTGTTAGTTTAGATGTTAGTTTAGTTAATGCTTGATTTGAACTTATTGGATTTTGTGAATTTTGGACTGTTTTTGGGTAATGTCGGAAACTAGATCCTCTAGCTGTAGAGTGACACTACAGTTGGTAATCTGTTGCCTACCTTGACCACGAAACTCCTGTGGATCGACCCTGACTACCACTGTACTAGTGAGAGTGAGGTAATTTATTTATTTTTGACCGCATAACGACTTAGGCGTGTCAGTATGTTGCTTTCAGAGTGGTCAACGTGAAATGCATCTTCTTCTTCCAGCGCCTGAAATCAACGCCTTCAAACTTCTCCAGTTTTGCGAACTTCGTAGTCATCTCGCGGATTGTTTCAGCCATCTCCAGAAACAGGAAATATCATTGTTAGATTTTGGGTAGGGTTATAGTGGAGATCTGCATACCCCTTGGATCGTGAGAACACTTTCCGAACTAACATTTCTACCCTATGTCTGGGTTACAAGAAATTCAGCCTAGGATAATCCCAAGGCGACACTTACAAATCTAGGCACAGAAAACGTAAGCTAAATTGCTATTGGATCTGAGTTTGTGTGAAAAACGAGAGCTAAAAAGGTTGTTTCTCGCATCAATGAGGAGAGACTTTGTTATAATAAACGAGTCTTAGGGTTTTGTCTTGGGTTAGGCGTCATGGGCTTTAGGGTTGCAGTCATCGGTTTCTTTGGTAGCAAGTCATGAATTTATAAAGGATTTAATGGTTTCCAAAACTAACGAAATTAGTCAATTTTACCATAAGCACCCTCAAGAAATACGATTTTACACTATGTATGCACTTGTAAATTCCGAAGACCTTTTTGGGGCGCTGCCCCAATCCCCGCGAGGGACGCTGCCCCTCAACCCCGCCCGCTGGCCTGGCGACACTAAATCACCAACAATTTTGGCAAGAAATCAATGTTCGTTTGGGGTATTGTTACAATATGAAATAATTTTTTAACATGTCAATTTCAATTTGACAATAAATCAGTTTATTTTATTTACTGTAGTTACATAGTATGTTTGGTGTAGGTTCTTGGAAGTTGAGGAGCTGAAGATGTATTAATGGAATATTCGAAGGCTGGAGAGTCAAAGGTGGAATCTTGTTGATTTAACCCGTGTTTGACCCACATAAAAAGAAGAGGGGTGTTCCAATTTTTTTAAGCACTCACAAATGTTCTGATTTTCTCTCTAGTCTCTCTCGATATCTCTCAAAGAGCAACCTCGATTCTTTTTCCTTCTTCTTCTAGATCTGTTTGTAAACCATGCTTCTAGTTAGTTATCCAGATAGGTAGAATATGTTTTAGCTAGAACAGTGCTAAGAGTTATTGTAGTGAGGATTTGAGTTTTAAATGTCAAGGATCTGGTTCTTCATTATTAAAAGAACTGGTTCAGTTAGTTTCGTGTTCTTTGTGAATTTGTTTTGGTATCATACCCGAGTAGTCCTTTGTGTGACCACCTTATCGACTTGTGGTGATTTACCATTCAGATCTACTTGTTCTCAGTATTACGACCTCAGATCTGTGATTTCTCATTTTTTGGACTTCAGATTTGCGTGCTCTTGCTTTCCGACTTTAGATCTGCTATTGGTCATGTTTTTTTCTTCAGATGCATGTAGCCAGGTTACTGTGGTAGTTGCTAAAGTGTTCTCTTTGTAGATCTCATACTCAGAGACGGTGTTTGTTTCAGATCCGCCATTCTTGAGTGATTTCAGCTTTTTCGTTGTTGATTTTCGGTGAGAGGTCTCTGAAGGCGGCACTCTTTTATTTTGTTTCTTATTCTATGTTCGATCGGTGAAGCTTTGGATCTGCAGTGTCTTCTTCTTCGGTTTTTTTCAATCGATCCGTGAAACTATATACTTGAGTTGAGATTGTTGGTGGTTTATCACCGTTTACAAAGTACCTATGAAACAATAAGATCTGATTGTTTTTTACGAGTTTGTGGCTCTATGTTTTGCATCAGATCCTGTTGTGGTTGCTATATATTTACTTTTGTCTATGAGGACTGGATGTTGAGATTCTCGGAATTAGTTAGCTAGTTTACATATAAATAAGCTATGTACTCATAATTTCAAACACATGCTCACTCTCTCTGCAACTTTCTTACTTTTTCTAAGCTCTAACATTATAAAACACTTGCACTCATTTTCCGATCAATATAATTAACACATGCAGTCGGCCATTTTCAGCTCCCAAGGTTATGTGTCCGAGATCCTCAACAGGATCAAGGGTTTTCCTCGTAATTTCCCGTGCTTTATTTTAATATCCTTTCCAGAATGCAAAGCTTAACACTACAACTCTGACTAATTTGGTCTTCCACATTTTGACGAAAACAATTTGGCGCCCACCGTGGGGCCGTGGTATCAATTTTCCGTCGATTTTTAGCCCTTCACATCGTCCCTAAAACCATGTCTGCTTTTCTGCTTTTTCTATCTCATCTTCAACCTCCACACCTTCGCAAGTATCCGAAGTGCTTGTTTCTTCTGCGTCGTTGGCCACAAATCCTCAAGTTAGAGTCTTAGATTCCGCTCCAAGATCATCATTTGCTACTGTTGGCAATGCTGTCCCAGGATTCGTTAGAGGAACTCCTCGAGCACTCCCTTTTTTGATTTCCAATGAGGAGCTCTTGGCTACCTAAGCCAATTAACGGAGCACATGAGGAAGCAAGAAGAAAACAAGTGAAACATGCAAAGATAAATGGATCAATTCAAGGCTGAACTAAGGAATTCCTCGAGGAACACCCAACCATCTTCTGGTTTAGGAATCACTCCACTGGCCCCAAGAAACTTGAACTTCGAAGTAGGCGGATCCTCACATGTTCCCCACGAGGATCTGATCCCAATGGCAAGTGCTACAATATCGGACCACATCACCTCTACTATACGAGTCAATGATCTGATACACTGTGATGGCATATTTGCAACCCTCAATCATGGTATATTTACTAGTGATATTACTATGAATGCTAACCAAAATGTAGTTATGAGTCTCTTAGTTGAACGGGAGATCCGATAGCCGAGTCAAACGATCGCCACCGTTGCCGGAATAGTCTCACCAATAGCTGAAGTGTGTCTTACAAGCTATCTCCTATCAAGATTCGCACCGCATATTAGCGATGTAGGGATCCCCAAAAGAATCCAAACTCCCAACATAAACCTGTATGATGGATCTACAAATCGTGAGGAGAATGTCGCATATTACCGAGAAAGAATAGAGATCATCCACATTCTAATGGATCATAAAGATGCATGCTTGTGTAAAGGATTCGACTCGACACTTACTGGCTCAGCCTTGAAATGGCTCTTAAACGTTCCTCCTTACTCCATTACATCCTTTTCTCGTCTCATTAATCTTCTTAACAATCAGTTCTCTTGCAGTAGATCCTTCGTCACTAGTAACCTTTATAGAATTTTATCAACAATCGGATGAACCTTTAAGGGATTATCTTAGCACGTTTGGCAAGGAGGCGTCGAACATCCTTATCTTAGAAGTAGCACGCTGTAGAGGCATTCCATATGGGTTTGAAGAAGGATTCCCCGTTCTAAGATCTTGTCATGACTTCTTGTAGGAAGCTTGATGAGGTCCGGAATAGAGCCCTGAGATTCATAAGGCTTGAGGAGGACAAGATGATGCAAAAGAAACTTAAAACTTCCAGCACTTATGAAAATCCTAGCAGGAAATCTAAGACATCCTCTTAGAGATCCCATAGGTCAAGACCCTACAACATAGCCGAAAATCAACAAGTCAATGCATGGGAAAACAAGGAAGACGACGAAGAATATCCTAGGATTTTTGACTACTTTTTTCATTTGATACGACTGGATTAAATTTTGCTATGCACGATCTTGGGGACAAAGCGAGATGATCGAAGAAACGTGAGAAGTCGAACACTTGGAAAAACCGATCCAAGTGCTGCGCATTCCTTGCAGATTTCGGTCAGAAAACAGAAGACTGCATCGTAGTGAAAGGATATCAGCTACCTTCTCAAGAAGCGATACCTGAAAGAGATCCTGGAAGGAAAAAGTTAAAATCCAAGCACCATGATCCTACCAAGATCCCAGAGAAGGCAGCCTCACCTCCTAGAGATGCCAAAGTGATAAACCTCATTTCAGGAGGATCAAATATTTGTGGAACAACCTATTCATCGGACAGATGGCATGTTAAAGTCTCGAAGTCAGAGAAAGAATTCATGGGTTTTGGTAAACTAAAACGATCATTTTGCGTAAAACAGTTTTAAGCGGCAAATGGAAGCGGTTTTAAAATAACATTTATTTTAAGATCATTTTAACAAAACCAGCAAGAGGATCCAATTACATAATATAGAAAGATTATTTGACAACCATATGATGTAAAGAAAAAAACCTTTGAAGACTTTGATCCCACTTGGTTTTGGAGAGTTGATAAAGATGGCAAGAGAACTAAACGTAGAGTTCCTCTATAATGTATCCACCAACAAGATTGAGGCACTAGGAATGCTAGTTCCCTGTTGTATTAGTGACTTCTCATGCCTTTAAGTGCTTAACACAGTTAAGCACTTAAGGAGAAACACTTAGAATCACCAAACTTGCAACTAGCTTCAAAAACCAAAGCAAGAGAGGGGAGGAGGAGGGGACGATTTCTAAAGGAGGAGAGGAAATCAACAACCTAAAACTCTAGCAAAGGCTCTCTTATATAGTCTCATGCTTTCTTTTAATGAAAAGGTGAGTGAATTGTAAGAGGAAGAGAAAGAGTGCAAGTCATACTTTGGTAAGAGAAATAGTGCGAGTCACACTTTGGTTACACTAACCAAATGTACTTATGTAACTAGAAAGTTGAATGAAAACCAAAGTGTCCAAAACATTGTACACGACTTATTAAATCATACCATATGATATAATAACGAGTTTATTCTCTATTGGTTTATTATTTTCATAAAATAAGAATTATTTCCTAATTAAATACAAGTGTTTATTATTTATTAATAATCATATTAGTAATAAATATTCAATATGTGCCAACTTGCTTAAGGTATCACCCTATAGGATCATATGTTAATGCAAATATCATCATCAAATGATTCTTGAGCAAATAAATCCAACAATCTCCCACTTCAAAATATTCATTATAGATTGACATAAACAGTGGTTGATGTCTAGAAACAGACCATTGCCCCCAATAACACATGACGAGGTGCCATCCAGCAACAACCAATTCCAAGTGCTCCAAGAAATAATTGGTTATAAGGTAATGGTATCAGCTATCCCTTTTTTACAGACATCATGTAAAGTGACAACCAAAAATTGGATATATAAAAGATAAGAATTTGTTTCAAGTATCTGATGGACGGAACTTGATACTTGAATAAATTAAAAGTATTATGGAAGGACAAAATGGTCAAATAAGGTGAAAAAATGGAAAAGTATGGGTTAGAAACTTTTATCAAGCTATGATGAGATAGTACCTCAATTTGAATTTGGTTTTAGCGACCCAAGAGCAAAAAAGGGAACAATGGACCAAAAGTGAATTTTTTATTGAACAATCTTTAAAAATTAGTATATCAAAATCTAAAAGGAATTGAGAAAAAGTCCCCAAGGAGACTTTGGTAATATTTGAGATAATAAGAATATAGGAAAAAGATTCAGGCCATTTGAAGTTATAACAAAGAAGTTATGAAGGTTTCAAAATAGCCCAAAAGTGAAAAATTGCCAAATGGCCATGTTCAAGGGCCTATAACGAACAATATAGGAAGATTGGGGCTTAAGTCAGTAGGCAAAAGTTCTAAAGCTCATTTCCAGCTTTCTAAAGGTGTGAAGTTTCTGAAATTTAAAAATCATACGAGAAAGTTATTATACAATGAAATTAGGAAAAAAATTAAGGAACATAAACAAAATCAGAAATCGAGTCATACGAGAAAGTTATTTATCAAGTCAGGCCACTTAAACCAGAACCTGGTTTTAAAGATATGGTGTATGCATTTTTCCCTTCTTATCTGGTTTCTCCCGTTGATAACACCAAACACGATAAACAAAATCAAAAATCGAGGAGACAAAATTGAATGATTGAGTGAATGGCGAGGATCGGATTCACTTGAATAGGAAGCTGATCGCGAACACACACACACACTCCGACTGTGTGTGCGTGTTTCCTGATGCCAAGAATAGATGGGCATCGAGAAATCTAGCAGGGAGAAGCAGGATTCTGCTCAAACACACAAGTATGTGTGTGCTTCAATGATCGAGAGAGAGAGAGAGAGGAAACAAATGGATCAGGTAGCGATTTCTGAACACAAAGCCACAGGAATGGGGCTGCATAGTAGCTGTCGGCAAAAGCTATAATAAAGACGAAGGAGAACATCGTCGGCGCTGTTGACGGCGGTTTTCGGTGGCCGACGACCGGCGGTGGAAGCTAGGAGTGGTGGTGGTCGACTGTTGGTAGCGGGGAAAGATCTTGGTGGTCCGATTTATGTGGAAATTTCACACTAACCTCCTGATTTCAAGTGTTAGACCGATTTGTGGAAAGGTAAAAACATGTTCTTGAGCCCTAGGTTGTTTAATCCGAAAATACCTTCATTCATGTCAAGATTTGGTGTTAATTAGTGATCTTGAATATGGATTGAACACGAAATTCACAAAAAGGGGCAAGAACATTCATAAGTTCAGATTTTTGGATAAAAATTGAAAGGTAAAAGCTCGATTTTGAAACTCTAGTTTATTGTGCTTGAAAATATTCGATACATGTTGAATTTGGGGACTATTTCTTGATTATATCTTGTTTAGGTTTCAAAAGACATATGAGTTGCAAGTTTGATGTTATTGTGGTAAAGCAATGGGTTTAGAAGCATGAACTTGTTGGAACCATTCATGCATCAAAGAAACAATTGAAACATACAGTTCTAGTTCAATTTGATAGCTTTGACTTTTTGTCAAAGTCAAACCACGAGCCTAGAAATCAAATTAGTTGGGTTAGGTTTGGTTTATGTTAAAATTGGACTTGTATTCATGATATGCTATTAGTATAGAACTAGAAACACCAAGGAATCAAGAAAACGAAGCTACTTAACTTGATGATAATCCAATGAGAGAAAGAGGAGAAATTTTCACTCTTATAAAGTCTAAATGGGACAAGAATGAAAATTTACGCTTGTAATCAAGAAAGTAATTAAAATATGATTTATGCGACACGTGTACATTTAAGATGGTAACATTGAATTGGGGATACAAGTATTTAGTTAAACATCTTATAAAGTATCATTTAGTCATAAAAAGACTATAATTTGGCTATTTTTAATTAAATTGCCGTTTTAAGCCTAAGAACCAAAAGTTTGAGAAGTAACCTCAAGAATTGAGTACTATGATTCGTTGTCATGTTATTATAGTAGATTAAAAGAAAGTTAAAAGTTTGGGACGATAAAAGTTGAGTTTTGGTTAAGCCTAAAAATGACATAATCGGAAACGGTTAAAGAAAAATTCACCGTTTTAGCAAATATGAACCAGTATGGGTATGGAATGAACTTATATCAACATTTATGTGTTGTTTGGTTAGTTTGACAACAACATATGTAAACAGTGTGATGTTTAAAAATAATTTTTATTTTTATAATCTTTAGCGGCAAAATTGCCAAAAATAGAATAAAAGAGCGAAAGGAGGGATGTTTTGGCATTTATATTAATTTATAAATATGTAGAGATCAGAAAGTTACTAAAATTTTATGTTAAAAACCGCGAAAACACAATTTGGCAAAGTAGGATGCCTAAATAGGAAAACGGTCAAAAAGTGTCGAAACGAAAAGTGGCTTAAAAGGTCCCATAAAGCTTTACCAATGTTTTAAACACTATTAGTACATTGTTGGGTTATATAACAATATTTTAAATGCAAGTTTACATGAACTTTTGACGAAGTTGTCAAAATGGGACAAAAGGGTAAAATCGTCCAAAATGATTATTATGCCTTAAGGGTCATACTTGGATATTGGAATGGAACTATATAATGACTAGAAATAGTTCAAGAATGATTAGAGAATTATTATATGTTTAGTTGTATAATAAGTTCCAATATTCTATTAGATTAATTGAGATTGAAGGATGCTTGGAAGCAATGAATGACTATACTTTTGTGGATTAGTGTAGCTTGACGTACCTAGCTACTAAGGTGAGTACATGTGGCTTTTTCCCACTATACGGTACATGGCAATTTGTTGACAAAGATTTTACGTGTGACATTTGAATATTAAATGATAAGCAAATCGTTCTACGTATGTTACGATAATGAAAGTTTTATACGATAATTTTGAAAGAATTTTTTGGCATCAAGCCTACAGTGATTTCGAAAGTTTGTTCTGCCATTTAGCCTACTATGTTATTGAAAGAATATTTTGGTAGTAAGTCTCCTATGTGTTCATGTTATGAATATGTTTCAAAAGAACAATGACTATATGTGTTATATGATTTAATACTTATATAAGTTTATGAAATATTTAAACTGTTAATGTTTATATTGTTGTACATGCGTCTCATGGAATTATGCGATATTTTTTAAAAAAAAAGCTATGTTTTTACGCATGCATAGAGTGTGAATGCATATGAGTCGAGTATGGTCCGGACACATCCCCGTAACAAGACAAGACTCTACCGGGATGCTACCTCCCGTCGCGAAGTAGAAGTCTTTCAGGCGTCATTATAGGATGGTTTGTTCTCCTATTTTGGCGAGCTTTGGTCTTTATAGACCTCTAGGCGTGGTATATAACCGCGAGCCTTTGTCACGAATGTGACCTGGTCTTTTAGACCTAAGGTGCGGGTAGGAAAACCCACAAGCTTTGCATTGGTGTGTGTGAATAATGCATTCCATATGCACCTATTATGTATGACACGTATTGAATTGAATATATTGTTTAAATTTCATGATTTTATGAGCTGGTTTCGCAAAAAAAATTGAAAGTAAATGTCAGCTATATGACTTAGATCGTAAAGAAGTTTTGGAAAGTAAAGGTCATATTATATGACTTATTTTGCAAAGGATTTTGAAAAGAAATATGTAAAAATATGACATTGCTTATAAAACATTTTCAATGATGTTTTAAGTCTAAAAGCCATGTAGCTCACGAGATGTTTTCGTCTTACATATTTTATTTTATGCCATGTATCCAAGGTTGTAAACACGAGAGTTAGAAGCAAGTAGATGACCCGATTAGATTGGGTTTTTAGATGGAGTGAATATTCTTAAAACTTAAATGTTTTTGTTGGGGCCGAAATTTTAAGACATAAGTTGATGTCATGAGAAAAGTTTTTAAAAGTTGACATTTTGTCACATAACGTTTTTTGTAAAGGATGACTTAACGTCAAAACAAAACAAGACTTTTTTGAAATATGAGATTTTTCAACATTAAGTTTTATAAAATACTATACTATTTATGGTTTGTGAAAAACGGGGCGTTACAGGTTGGTATCAGAGCCATAGTTTAAGTGAATTAGGTGTCGAGACTCGAACCTATGCTTAAACTGTGTGAGGATTAAGTGAGAACACGGACTTAAGATAAGACCGTAAGCAAGAAAGCTACGACTATGATAAGATGCGACTTAAGATAGGTTGATGAACCTAAGATCCTAAGATAGGTTGCAAACCTATAGGATGGTTAGACTGCTGAGTCTAAGATATGGCCGGACTGTTAGGGAATTATGTGCTTATTTTCATAATTGTTTATAGCTATGCAAGTATTTGCTTATGAGTAATAAAATTCCCTGATATACGTTAACAATATATACATTGTAATGTATTAAGCTAACTTGAACCAGTGAACTAGGAGACCTAGTGGCGACGCCATAATCAAACATGTATAGGTGGTTATGATAATATGTGTCCGTATTATCATAGTCATAGGATATGTATTTGAGATTGGTGGAATCATAAAGGAATCGTGGGAATCTGGTAAGGGGTATAAGTAGAAGGAATCAATGAGAAAATAAAAGTTCGAATGATGTATGAGTATTATACATATCTAATAAGATCAAGTATGACCTAAATCATTAAAAATAATATATTGAGTATGTGTTACCTAAATGGGAATTGCGGAGCAATTAGCCAGAATTGTAGATAATGATAGTATAAGATAAAGATAAGAAGAAGCAAAATAATTAAGAAAGGGGAAGTTAGGACATCCAGACCTGGATGAGTACCATAATCGAAAGCATCTAAAGGCTGGGCAAACGATTAAGTCCTATGTATCATGACATGAAGCGCCCAAAAAGGAGAATAAAGGGAAATGGAAGAGTGACAAAGGTATGGATTCTCTTTTATAGCTTTGAGGCATGTATGACTTAAGCTGTGTGCAAGGGTACAAAAGATTTCACATCTTGAATGATTGGATGTGTCATGAAAAATGCTTCAAGCTTAGTGTCAAAGTTCGGCAGCTTAAAGTATCGTGAGTGAGAAGATAAAAGATTTAAGCAAGAAAGTGATACTATGCCTTGTTCTACGCAACACAATCATGTAGGGATCACTAAGGGGTGGTGATTTGGTTGTTATATTAGTGTATAGAATTGAAAAATAGATTACCCAAGCTAGGGTACAGAGAAATTCTCTTGCATTTAAATGGACTTACCCAAGCTAGGGTACAGAGAAATTCTCTGGCAGTTAAATGGACTTATAGGAGTCACGACTCCATGGTTGAGCCTAATTCGATGTCCAAGAAGATTCTCGACGAACAAGATGCTAAATGAAAACAGGGCACGCCGCTTAAGTGGCCGCGATACGGCCTTGCGAGATAGCGACACCTTGGCTATACTAAGTTATAGTTGTGTATGTGTGATGATTCTTGAAGCTTCTTGATTGTTGCAAAGGACTCCTCATGGCCAGAAGCTAGATTCAAGATGAAGTTCATGCAATAACAAGCCTAGACATTGAAAGTTACGAATATGTTTTGAAATTGATTCAAGGGTTGTAATGAGACTAGTGTTTCGTCATCATGAGATGATTATCGCAAAGGTGATATTTGATTTGAAAGTTAATTGATTCAAATGACATGGTGGTCTCGTGTCATCAAGTAAGAAGTTAGTTCAAAACAAATGGAAATTGACATTTTAATTATGTCAGATGAATTATCATAGGATCTGGCCTGACAAAGCTCCACCGAGCCAGAACCACAAGCACTGCACGCAGTGCTGGACCAATATCCTCCAAACAACCAGGGCTGCCCCGCGGCGCTGGCTCTCAACCCTGCAGCACTAGACCGCTACATGACGATCACTCCAACGCCATATTCTCGAAGAACCACACAGGCGACAAAAGCGAGTCCGGCCTCAAGTATAAAAGGCCACTGAGCCTTCAGGTAAAGGGGGGTTTTTTGACCACTTGAGCCATTATCGTACGTTCTCTCTAAGAACTACTTAAAACATCTCACTGACTTGACCGTCGGAGAGCCCTCCCGGGACCTCCTCCCGGAGCGTGGATAACAGTCTTCTCTTTCTTTGTTGTGTGCTCAGGCTCTCCAGACCTCCGGAGTCACGACCCGACAGCAACCTTGAGTCTGAAGTTACAACATTTTGCGCCATCCGTTGCGTGACCAACACAACAACCCAATACGCAAGCAAACGACGATGAACGACGGAGAAAGCAGTGGTGTCACACCCAGTCCCATCAGACCTATGCATCCACTGGACAACCCCGAAACCCCCGCTGTATCTGCTGCCGTAACTACATCGGCACCACCAACCATAGTACCATTCCTACCATGGCAACTGCCCACATTCACCACATCAGTGTATCAAGGAGCACACCTGCCACCCCCTTACACCCCAATGTCATTCTCGCTCTCGACACTTCAACCAATCACATCGACATCGGTGATCAATACCAACCCCCTCTCGACGCCCATTGCAAATACAACACAGTCGCCGGTATCCAACTACACGCTACCATACACAGTTTCGCTGCCGCCTTTTACAACAATAACACCACCCTCACAACCTTACCTAACAGTACCACCATTAAACAACCCATTCATGCCTCCATATGTGATGAACCCACATTTCCCCTATGTGGCATTACGACCACCACAGCAACATCTCGGAAAACAATCCCCATTTATAAAAGAGCTACTGGATTACGAGATCCCGAGCATTGCCAAGCTACCAACACTCAAGGTCTACAACGGCACCACATGCCCTGATAGTCATATAGACACTTATGAGTGGCACGTGCAGTCACTGAAATTAGACAAACGGTTTTGGTGTACGTACTTCCCAACCACCCGAGATGGCAACGCTGTAGCATGGTTCAAACGCTTGGCTCCAAATAGTATCCACAACTTCGAGCAATTGAAGCAGCTATTTCTTTCCAAGTTCATGCAACTAAGGAAGTACAGAGGCGGCAACCACGCCATTATAGGGTGCAAACAGAGAGAAGGAGAATCTTTGAAAGACTATTTCCAGCGGTTCAACAAGGCGACCCTCGACGTCCTGGGACAAGATGACAGGCTCATTACAGGCGCCTTCACATGGCGCCTCCTCCCGGGACCACTCTCAAGGACATTCATGGGGAGACCACCGCAGTCCAGACATGAAATAAAAGAAAGGGTGGAACGGTTCTTACGTCAAGAAGAAGGAACCGCCAAAAATCAGGCGTACCTACGAGCCGTAACAGAGAACCGGACTAACAGATTCGAGAGTCGCCCACACAACTCCGGAAACTAGCGATACATGCACCCAGGCGGCTGCCAGTTCCGGAAATACAACCCACAACATAGAGATGGAGGGCGCAACCGGCACAGGGATGTGTACACTGTCCGCGACAGACCGAACCGAAGAAACTCAGGGAAAGGGGCAAGGTTCCGTGAATACCACCGCGGTAAATCCCACAACACGGTAGATTGCACTATGCTCTGCAGAGAAATAGCCGATAAACAACTGAAAGGAAACCTAGTGGAGATCGCAACGAACCTCCGTGACAAAAACGAGAAAGAGCAGCAACCTCCCAAACCTACAAGAAACGAACGCCAAGAAAAGGCTCTAGAGAGGGAAATCCTTGCCATTCGATCGACCCAATGGAACAGAGAATGCCACATTGGAGGCCCTACCAGACAACCTCGACAAGGTACGCTAAACATGGAATTCTCAGATGAAGATCCCAAACCCGACCAATGGCAGGGGGACGATGCCCTTTGTGATCGCTGGGTATGTAAGGCAGGCCAAGATACACAGGGTGTACGTGGACGGAGGCAACGTGGTAGATATTCTCTACGAGAATTGCATCATGCAACTGCCCCAAGTAATCAAAGACGGCCTCAAACCCGCAAGAGGAAGGTTAGTCGGCTTCACAAGCCACAGGATATGGCAACTCGGAACCCTCTGTATACCCTTTACTTTACGAATCTTTGACAACAAAGTCAAGAAAACGATCCTAATTGAATTTGTAGTTGTTAGAACATGATCCAAGCATAACATATTGCTCGGAAGGCCAGGCCTGCTAAAATTCGGGGCCGTTGCATCAACGGTACATGGTACGCTGAAATTCTAGACTCTAGAGGGCCCCGCCCCAGTTGTCGCCAACATATACAGCCCCTGGAGTGTTGCCAAGTAATCCAACATCAGAACTCATGCAAGACTCCAAACGCCAAAGGTTGGAGGCAACAGATTCCAGCATGGTCATAAATTCAAAACACCCGGATCAGCCGGTAAAAATAAGAACAACGTTACCAAAAAAGATACAGGAGAAGCTGGTGACTCTCCTAAAACAGCACAAGCATGTTTTTCCTAGAAACCCACAGACATGGTAGGGGTCGAGAAAAAGGTTATCGAACATGGCCTCAACGTCTATCCGGGGAGCAATCCGGTAAAGAAAAAAAAGCATGGACAGGCGGGAGAACGCAATGAAGCCATCAATAGGGAAGTGACGAAGCTGGTGCAAGCGGGAATTCTGAGAGAAGCCATATTCGCTACATGGATCACAAACCCGGTAATGGTCAAAATATCCGATGGCAGCTGGCGTATATGCATTGACATCAAATACCTCAACAAAGCCTGTCCCAAGGACAGTTACCCACTACCAGAAATCGACGAAAAGATAGAATCCCTCCACAGATTCCAATAGAAGTGTTTCTTAGATGCCTGTAAAAGATACCACCAGATCTTGATGAAAAAGGAACATGTGGAGAAAACAACATTTTACACGGACAACAGAACCTTCTGCTACGAAAAGATGCCATTCGGGCTGAAGAACGCAGGCGCCACGTATCAGCGATTAGTAAAACCGAATATTCGCTCCCCAAATCGGTCGAAACATCGAAGTATATGCAGATGATATGGTAATCAAGAGCACCAGTGGAACAGACCTATTAGACGATGTGCGAGAGACACTAACCACCCTGGAAAGAACAAAGATGAAGCTAAACCCATCCAAGTGCACTTTTGCTGTGGAGGAAGGACAGTTTCTTTGTTACTACATTACCAATAACAGAATCCAACCAAACCCCAACAAACTGCAAGACCTAATAGAAACAACAACCCCTACAACACTAAAGAATATGAAACATTTGAATGGGAAGCTGACAGCATTAGGAAGGTTTGGAGCGAAATCAGCGGAGAAGGCAATACCGCTATTCAACACCCTAAAAAGCGATGTCAACAAGAACGGGTTCAGATGGACCGCGAACTCCGAGAAGGCGTGGCAGCTGTTGAAAAAAGTCTTGACGACCCTACCAACATTGTCTAGCCCCACTGCCGAAGAAATGCTAATAATATACCTGTTAACCTCCAACGAAGCCATCTCAGTGGTACTTGTGATGGAATGGAACAACAAACAATCGCCAATATACTTTATAAGCGGGGCACTGCAGGGGCCCAAAACCAATTACCCAACTTTGGAGAAATTAGTCCTTGCACTGATATACACTGCGAGACGTCTGTGGCGATATTTCCAAGCCCATCAAATCGAAGTAAGAACAAGCGAGCCGCTTAAGAAAATAATGATGAAACAAGAGACATCGGCCAGATTGTCAAAATGGGCTATAGAACTTGTCGAACACGACATTGAGTATCGACCGCGAGTGAGTATCAAGGGACAAACATTAGCTGATTTCCTGTTAGAGGTATCGGAATCGGAAGGATGATAGTGTGATGCCTTACCTATGCCAACCAGGGAAAACACGATATGGACGTTGCACACCGATGGTGCAGCGGGGAAGGAGGGCTGTGGCACCGGCTTGATCCTTCAAAACCCTCCGAAAGAAGAGCTAGCATACGCATTTAGGTTTGACATCCAAACCTCCAATAACGAAGCGGAGTATGAGGCACTCCTCGCAGGCCTACGGCTGGCAACAGAAAATGGAGTTAAGGATATAAGAGTCCTCAGCGACTCCATGCTGGTAACGAACCAAGTTAACGTTGTATACGAAGCATGGGACCCCATAATGAAACGGTATGTGGAAACGGTAAACAACATGGCCAAGCTCTTCTATCAATTTTCCATCAAACAAATACCAAGGTCAGAAAACCGACGGGCAGATGCACTAAGAAAGCTGGCATCGACGTCTTTCGACCATTAGACGAAAAATGTATTGGTGAAAGTATTAAAAGAACGAAGCATAGATGAAACGCAAGTCAAGGAGATAACAAACGGAGAAGCAGCATGGATGACACCGTATTTCGAATATATTTGACACGGAATCCTACCTGAGGACGAAGGAGAAGCTAGAAAAATCAAGATCAAGGCACCTAAGTACTTGACACGCGCAGAGGTCGTCGTGCGGTCAAAAATAAGAGAAAAACCTAACACACACTAGTATAGCGGTAGTCAGGGTCGATCCACAGGAGCTTCGTGGTTAGACTAGATGAGAGATTACCAACTAGTAGTGTCACAGCTACAGTCGGAGGATCTGGTTTCTATCTTCCTACTCACTAATACCAGAAAGCAATGATCAAATACACTCAAGCCAAGCTAAGCTATGCTCAAATAAACCTAGTCACTTTCTGAAATCAGAAGTACATCTCTGAATCAGAAGCAATCATAGGCATCCAAACTAGCAAAACCAAGCAAAGCATAAACTAGCCACTAGCTAAAGTTCTACTGAACAATTACTAGCCAAAGTTTAATGCCTAAAACCTAACCTAATTAGTTACTGATTTCAGCAAAGGAAAACAGTCCCAAAAAGGTCCAAACACAATTCAATAACCAAAACCAAACACAAACATCCAAAACATCAAAATACCAACATTAAATGTAACCAAATGATTTTATTCACCAAAACTGAATTCCAAACATTCAAACAGTAACCAAATGTTACTAAATCAGACACCTAAGTGCTCAAAGTCAGTGGTTGTCACTCCCAAAGACTTTAGCTACAAAAACTACTTGCTACCAAAAGGAAATTAAATCACAAAAACATAAAATACCAATTGAGAGCCTTCTGAAACGAAATCCTGGAGTCAAAGAGCTACAAGGTCGATTTTACACCCGGTCTTTGCTAGGGTTTTCAGCTGGAAATGCCTCTATTTATAGTTGCAAATTTCCCGTGACCGCGCCGCGTAGAAGTGAAATCCGCGACGCGCGTACTTATCTGATCCCCGTTTTTTCGTCATTTGAATGTGTTCCACCGCCTTAAGCCCGCGTCGCGCAGAAGTTAAATCCGCGGAGCGCGTACGAGTTCTCTTGATTTCTTATTCTATCCAAACTTCTTCCTTTTGCACGCTTTTAGTCCCTGTTTCCATTCTTTTTCTCCAAACAAGTCCTGGCACGAAAAGTGAGAATACCCAGACATATTTGATATAATTTTATCAAGAACAGGGCTCAACAATGCCTAAAATACTTGATATCACTAGGCGTTGTCAAACACCCCACACTTGTGCCTTGCTTGTCCCCAAGCAATAGAGTTTTTAACAAATTATAATAAAGAATCAAACAATTTTTTACTGTGTTTAGTTTCAAAGTTTATTGCTCTATGAGTTAGAGTGAAATAGTTCGCGAAAACATAATTGAATTGTTCTTTGGAATTCATGGCTTTCTAGAGAACCCTTGATTACAAACTTTCTGTCCACAATGAAGTGTACTTACTCATTCAGATTCTAAAGGCCATTAAGGAATTGTCCATGACTTTCGATGTTGTCCGTGTAGCGAGCTTTCAGAAATACCATCCCAGACCAGACGATCTTAGGTGGTAAGGTGCATAAGGCCCACCCATTTTAGACCTACCGGCTCGAGCAACAAAGGCCACAGATTGAATTTTCCTTCCTAAACTCCAATCTTAAAACAGCTCAATCTTCTAAACTCGTAAAAACTCAACTTATTTGATTAACTAATAGCATGATCACAATTAAACAGTATTTCTTGAAAAATTCTAATGCTATCACAATCACAAACCATTCATTTCAAAATTGCAATTTATTAAAATTTTTGAAAAATATTGCTAAAAATTGAAAAATTGATCATTTCTGCAAAAAATTTCAAGAAAAATTCTCTTTCGACCGTCCACACCCCACACTTAAAACCGTACAACGTCCCCGTTGTACAAAATTATTTCAAAACAAGGGAGAAAGAGTTACCCCTTTTTGGACGATAGACTGCTTGGTGCTCAATATCACAGGTATAATTGCGTACAGATGGATCCTCGATTTCATATGCTGGAGTTGTAGCGCTACAGTGAACACGCCGGTGGTCGAGACAAGTGGAGGGGGCACGGTGACCCCACACTTGTCTGAGACAACTCCTTCTCAAATTGGTATATCATGCATAACTTAACAAACAAATTAAAAACACACATGACAAATAAAATATGAACAGAAATATACAGTAGAAGTGTCATAAGTTTGTACATATATCCCAAAAATTAAAAAGAAAGAAAAAGGTACATCAATCACTGCCAGGCGGCCTGGAGGGTCCGGCCTCATGATCATGAGCCCTGGCTGGGAATGGTCGGGGACGTCGGCCCTGCTGAGTGGCCAACTCCAAAAGTACCTCCCCGATCCACTCAAGCTGGTCCTCCATCCTCCCAACTCGAGCCTCCAACCGATGGATGGCCTCTGGGTCCTCATGAGGCTGTGTCGGGGCTGCGGGCTCTGGTGCTGGCTCTGGCCTCCTGCGTCTCCTGCCAGGCTGGGCATACGTGGGCTGAGGTGCCTGAGGAGGCTCGGTCGGGGCCCGGATGTACTGCCCTGGGCGCTGCAGCTCAATGAGCCGCATCCTCTCCAAAGTGCGTGATGTAGTGCGTGATGGAGGCAGAGCGGTCAAGGAAGCTGCCACGTGGGCAGTAAGAATACCATATGAGCGGGCCAGGCGGGTAATGAAATACCCCTGGCTAGTGGGCTGCTGGTGGAGGCGCCGGTCGAGTGGGTGGAGAGTGCGACTGCGAGGGCGAAGGGGAGATGGAGGAATCTGGATGGGTCGAGGAGGACCCACAAATATGTCATGTCGTCGCCCGACACCTTCTCGCCCCCCTCCCGATGCATGATGGAGGTGGAGACGATCCGGTGCATGAGGCGGTGAAGTGGATCGCGTAGGTGGCTCTCCCTCGAGGTCCCTGCCTCACACATAACGTTGGACAATGGTGTCCAAATCTCCATGTTAGGAGCCCGCTCCGGCTCCCCCTGAATGCACGACCCGAAGAACCGGGTGAAGTAACGGTGCTGGAGGTCTGCTGGAGTGTATAAGCCCACTCTCCTTCCGAACTCCCGGAGGTTGCACTCCCTGTGCTTACCTCCCAAACGAAAGCGTACCAGCCTGGAACGTGGGTCCCCCGCCCGAGGTGCGAACTGGACAGTGGATATGAACTCCAGTAGCAGCTCCGTGTAGACCACGTCCTCATCCGTGGCCATAATCCTGTCCCAGCCACGGCATGTAAATGATGCCTCCTCATGGGTCCAGGTGCGATGTAAGAATGGCTCGATCGCACCCCATAGCCCTGCATCCCTCAGAATATCTCGATCGATGACTGTCGCCTCAAGGACCCGGCGACGAGTCAATGCATCCCTCCGCGAGGTATACTCCACTGAACTGGCAAGCTCCGCGGGGAACTGGAGGAAGGGGTGGTCCAATCTGAACATCATCTGCAAGAGAAAACACATAGCACAAAACAAAAACAAAAAATTTTGCAAAATTAGTCCTTTTCTTCCCCACCGCACCGCGGCGCGGCCCAAGAGCAAGGGCGCGACGCGGCGTGCGGCTGTTTCAAAACCCCGATCCAAACTCTCGATTTAACCTGCTAAAACTCAATCCAATCATACCACAAGGTAGCCTAGATGCCGACTAGCTCGTTTAGGGTCTCCATTTGGCAAAACAAACACCCTATGAGCTAGCATTAGCGATTCTAAGTTTTTGAACTTTTTGAATAAAACACTAAAATTAACTACCTAATCACTAGTTTAAACAACTAATAAGTAGTTAAAATAGCATACCTTGGTAGTAGAAACACAATAAGCAAGAAAAATCGCAAGAAAATTTCGATAACCAGAGCTCCGAGTCGTGTGAAATGAGTTGTGAGCCGCGGCTCACCTTATAAAGGAGAAAACCGACTGATCGTTTACCGCGTCGCGGGTTTGCGCTTTGCGCGTCGCGCGTGTCACCAAATCAACCCCCGCGCATCGAGTTGGTTTACGATCCCGCGTCGCGTAATTCAAATACCCGCGGCGCGGACTTCAAAAAGTTTCAAAACTTCTCAAATGACCCCACACTTATTTCAAACCACTAGTACCTGCAAAAAGATTGATGTATTTTTGTATTTTATTTCAAGAAATATATCCTAACTTATGACACGATGGGTTGCCTCCCAACAAGCGCTAAGTTTAACGTCTTCAGCCAGACGTACAGTCCTTCTACAGCTACGGTGGATCGTATGCCTTCTTCCTTCGCTGATTTTCAGTCACCACCGTCCCTTTGCTGACCCACTGCTCCTCAAACTTCCCTGGGTCAAATGGCTTGTTGGTTCTCCTGTTGCTGCCCAGTTGCTGCTTTCTTATTAACTCCCGGTAATGCTTGGAGGTAGCTTTGAACCTCCAAGCTCGGTCCTTCCTTCTATATCTCTTCAAAATCACTGGCTTGATGTGAAGCGCGCCCAGTGTCGCTTCCAGTAGTTGTTTCATAACTCGTTTGCTAGTGTCTCGCATGCTATCTTTAGGTTGCAATTTTGGTTTCCAGTACCAATAAAAATTTTCCAATCGAATGGGATCGGAAGGCAACATATCGGGATGCTTCCATATCTCCTCATCGATGGTATTGATCACATCTAATTTTCCATTCATGAATGGATCATGAGTGGTGATAAAATCATGTTTATTGTTTTCAAATATCAATTCGTCAGTATCAATTTCTTGATTATCGTCCAACAGGTGGATCGGTACCAAGAGTGGGTGACTGGTTTGATCTGATATTGGTACAAGGTCGCCTATCACCAGATCCTTGCTTTCAAATTTCTCAAAATTTTCAAAAATTAGAGGGTCGGGGGTAATATTGTCATCTACACCCCCTTCCCAAAAACATTGGCAATCTCAAAAATTTCAGGAATCGTTGGGCTGGGATCTGTACTGTCACTTACAGCCCCCTCCACAACATCCTCATTAACCAAATTTTCTGGTGATGGTATGGATTCGCTCATCACCATATCAACATTTTCAATACTTTCAAAAACATCAAAAACTTCAAAGGTTGCTGAGTCAGAAGTAGCATTGTCACCTACAACCTCTTCCTCAACAACCGTTTCGACCATCTCAATGGTCTCTTGACTTTCCCATGGTGTATGCCCTTCCATCACATATTCAGGTGATGCAAGTTCACACACATTATCATTGGTATAAAAATCACTCACCTCCGGTTTTGGCGAAGGTGGTGAACATTTCCAACTTTCCTCTAACCTATCTAAAGAAGCTTGCACTTTTTCAAGAGCTTCAGCCTGGTCCTTCTGCCCGTGGTAGTTGTTATACATGAATACCTAAAGTTGGGCCCAAGTTGTAGAATTCTCAGGCTGAGATGACTCCTCGGTCCACCATCCATTATCATCGGGTGATCCATTGTAGCAACCATCCTCGTAATAGGTGTCGGCCGGATTTTCATAATCTTCATAATACTGATCCGAGTACATGTAATCACCCATTATAAGGATGTACACATACCAAAAATCAGCAAACTAAAATCAAACATCAAAAATAAGAAACTAAGTCCTACAAATCACCTAATCTAAGCGCACAGCTCCCCGGCAACGGCACCAAAATTTGACACGCGCAGAGGTCGTCGTGCGGTCAAAAATAAGAGAAAAACCTAACACACACTAGTATAGCGGTAGTCAGGGTCGATCCACAGGAGCTTCGTGGTTAGACTAGATGAGAGATTACCAACTAGTAGTGTCACAGCTACAGTCGGAGGATCTGGTTTCTATCTTCCTACTCACTAATACCAGAAAGCAATGATCAAATACACTCAAGCCAAGCTAAGCTATGCTCAAATAAACCTAGTCACTTTCTGAAATCAGAAGTACATCTCTGAATCAGAAGCAATCAAAGGCATCCAAACTAGCAAAACCAAGCAAAGCATAAACTAGCCACTATCTAAAGTTCTACTGAAAAATTACTAGCCAAAGTTTAATGCCTAAAACCTAACCTAATTAGTTACTGATTTCAGCAATGGAAAACAGTCCCAAAAAGGTCCAAACACAATTCAATAACCAAAACCAAACACAAACATCCAAAACATTGAAATACCAACATTAAATGTAACCAAATGATTTTATTCACCCAAACTGAATTCCAAACATTCAAACAGTAACCAAATGTTACTAAATCAGACACCTAAGTGCTCAAAGTCAGTGGTTGTCACTCCCAAAGACTTTAGCTACAAAAACTACTTGCTACCAAAAGGAAATTAAATCACAAAAACATAAAATACCAATTGAGAGCCTTCTGAAACGAAATCCTTGAGTCAAAGAGCTTCAAGGTCGATTTTACACCCGGTCTTTGCTAGGGTTTTCGGCTGGAAATGCCTCTATTTATAGTTGCAAATTTCCCGTGACCGCGCCGCACAGAAGTGAAATCCGCAACGCGCGTACTTATCCGATCCCCGTTTTTTCGTCATTTGAATGTGTTCCACCGCCTTAAGCCCGCGTCGCGCAGAAGTTAAATCCGCGGCGCGCGTACGAGTTCTCTTGATTTTTCATTCTTTCCAAACTTCTTCCTTTTGCACGCTTTTAGTCACTGTTTCCATTCTTTTTCTCCAAACAAGTCCTAGCACGAAAAGTGAGAATACCCAGACATATTTGATATAATTTTATCAAGAACAAGGCTCAACAACGCCTAAAATACTTGATATCACTAGGCGTTATCAGTACTCCATCATGGATGGGAAGTTATACAAAAAAGGATACCTGGTCCCATGACTAAAATGCATCACCAACTGGAAAGGACGAGAAATACTGCAAGAAACACACGTCGGTGATGCTGGCGCGCACGAAGGAGCGAGGGCTCTTACTAGGAAAATATTTCGGATGGGGGTGTACTGGCCAGAAATACACCAAGACGCGATGGAACTAACCAAGAAATGCGACGAGTGCCAGACGTTCGCACCAGTACAAAAGTCACCCGTCGCTCCGCTAACAAGGATGACGAGCCCGAGATCGTTCCACCAATGGGGGTAGACATAGTAGGGCCTTTCTCGGAAGCGCCTACAAGGGTGAAGTTCTTGATCGTGGTGGTAGACTACTTCACGAAGTGGATTGAGGCAGAACCAGTGGCTAACATCTAGGGAAGGTCGATCATCAAATTCATGTGGAAGTCTATACTAACACGATTCGGCACACCAAGGACCATGGTTAGTGAAAACAGACTCCAATTTGCCGAGAACCCCTTCAAAGGATGGTGTGTCGGCATGCAAATCCATCAACAATTCGCCTTCGTAGCACACCCGCAAGCCAACAATTCACCTTCGTAGTACACCGGCATGCAAATCCATCAACAATTCACCTTCCACAGGAGCTAATAGTGACGTCCCTACGAGTGGCCAATTTCTCCCTAGAACAAACTGACGCCGATCTATGCCAAAACCTCGACTTGCTAGAGGAAAAAAGAGAGGCCGCCCACCTACGGCAAGCAATCTTTAAGAACAAAACTGAGAAATACTACAATCAAAGAGTAAGGGGAAGGGCTTTCAAGGTAAGCGAATGGGTTTTGAGAAAGAATGAAGTAAGCATGCACAGCCGTAGAGAAAGCTAGGACCCACGTAGGATGGAGCATACAAAATAATCGAGGCACACCGCAACGGTTCATACACTCTCGAAACAATGGAAGGATCAGCAATCCCAAGAACTTGGAAAATACAAAACCTAAAAAAGTTTCACTTCTAAAAAATCAGCATGGAGGCTGACGACAGCACCAGTATTTTCTCCTTTCTACCTTTATCTTAACCAAGTATCAAAATGTGTCAAATTACACTCTTAATGAAAGGTTGATGCTTAGACAGGACTGATCACCTTGTCGAATGCCTTTTTCTTCTTTTATCACAAAGTTAACTTAGAACTCTCATACTTTTACTTTACGCATGCATGCTTCAGGTGGATCCGTTTCCCTCGAGAGGCCTAGTGGCCATTAACAGGCCCTCGTGCCTTCAAGTGGCTTAATTCCCTTAAACAGCACCTCGTATGCCTCTAGAGACCCAGTGCCCATTAACAGGCCCTTGTGCCTTCAAGTGGCTTAGTGCCCTTAAATAGGACTTCGTGTGCCTCCAAAGGCCCAGTACCCATTAACAATCCCTCGTTCATTCAAGTGGCTTAATGCCCTTAAACAGGACTTCGTGTGCCTCCAGAGGCCCAGTGCCCATTAACAGACCCTCGTGCCTTCAAGTGGCTTAATGCCCTTAAACAGTACTTCGTGTGCCTCTAGAGGCCCAGTGCCCATTAACAGGCCGTCGTGCCTCCAAGTGGCTTAATGCCCTTAAACAGGACCTCGTGTGCCTTCAGAGGACAAGTGCCATTAACAGACCCTTATGCCTTCAAGTGGCTTAAGGCCCTTAAACAGGACTTCGTGTGCCTCCAGAGGCCCAATGCCGATTAATAGGCCCTTGTGCCTTCAAATGGCTCACTGCCCTTAAACAGGGCTTTCCACACCTCAAAAGACTTAGAGCCCAACGACGGGCCCGCATGCCCTCGACAGCCCAAAAACAGAAAAAACCCGCACATACACAAGCAAATTAGACAAGCAATATACCAAACGACAAGGGTTGAAGCACAACCAACCAAAGGCAATAACATACGCAAAACAAAGTCAAGTCAGTTGCGATTACAACACCCAAAGGGGAAAACACCATCCACCCCAACCACTGAACGGTGAACACACCACCTCAGTAAAAAAGAGAGAAATAACAAGCAAACAAGTTAAGACTCCTCCTCGTCCGTCTTCAACATCTCCTTCAAATCACCAACACCAACCTGACCATGATTCAGCAAAGACGCGTAGTCCAGAGAAACAAAGTCCTCGATGGTGCGGTCCATTTCAGACTCATAGTCGGACGAGGAACTCCCACCTGCAACATCAAAAAGATCAAGCAAAGGATTGTTACGAAGGCTGCGGCGTATGGCCTCCTCTCCGACAGCATAACAAGCTCGCTTGATCTGGCCAACACCATGGATGAATTCAGGATGCAACATCACGTTCTTAATAACTCGCACTATCCCCTCCTGCATGACCAAAGCTAACTCCTTCTTCACTCTCACAAGCTCAACATTCTTCAAATCCACCGCCTTCTCCCTCTCGCTAACATCACAAACAAGATTTTCGTTTTGAATAGCAAACCCTCGTTCAGTTGTTGGATTTTCTCCGACTCATCTTCACAGCCTGCAAGCCTCTCATCAACGATCATTTTCTTCGAGACGGCGGCCCTAATTTTTTGATCGTGCTCCCCAACGACTTTGTCCAACGCTTCAATTTGCTACTTCAGTTCCTTCTCCGAAGCCCGAAGGGCATCACAATCACGATCAGTCGAAATGAACCATTGAACACTACGCGCTCCGGCAGCAAACATATAGGCGCTTTGGGCCGAAGCAAATTGCATAGCAGAGACAAGCGCATCATCAGAATACCTCTCCATATCATCCTCTTAACCAACGACACTCCGGTGTGCCCTACGTTTCCCAGGAATCTTAGCCCTGCCTTCAAGAATCCCTTCCTTATTATATTTAACAGACTCTCCGGAAACAGTTGGAACTTGATGAGATGTTACACCTACACTGGGAACCACAATCGGGGATTCTTCACCCTTACCACTCTCGCCACCTTCACCGACACTAGCAGCCTCATCAACCAGAACCTCGACAAAACCATGATACAAGAAGGGGTTCGTAGAGCGATGAAATCACAAGCTCTACCTTTCAGAACTCCAACTGACCATCCCACTTATAGGCAAGGACATCGTAGAAACAAACAGGTCGAGAAACACCTGGGAATCGTAGAGCAATGAAATCACACAAAACCAAAAAAGAAAAACAAAAGGAGAAAAAGGAAAAGAAAGGGGGGGGAGAATAAAGCAAAGGATACGAACAAAGACGTACCATTCACCATAGAGTAGAACTTTGGCATCTTCCCCGAGCCCTCAAGAGGGCTCAGACAACCGCCAGCAAGGATATGCTCACGAAACTCGTCTGGGACTACATGGAAAACATTCAGAATAGCTACAACCGCCTGATTGTGAGGAAACAACGCTGGGGCAGGATCATGTACACCACCACGCCGTACGAACATCCTACCCACCCGAATCTCGTTTACCCATAGCCACTTATCCTGCCAGTTCTTGGGGGACTTGGCCTCCCCAACCAAAAGATGGTCAGAGCACCCGCGAGAGTCAAAGGTTTTTAGGAAGATTCTTGTTTTCCCAGCGGCGGGTGAAGAAACCGGCCCCCTCGCTAGGGTATAATACCCCTTCTTCAGCACAAAAAACATAACTTTCAGAAAGTTGGGTCCACTGCTCATCCGAAGCAGTAACTCCAGCATCCAAAGCCATTGAGTGGAAGAAAGAGTAATGAGAAACAACTGAAGAGGAAGTAGAGAGAAAAAGTAGAAGAAAGAAATTGTAGAGACCCAAGAGAGAATCATGATGAAGAAGAGGAAAACATTTCAAATAAAAGAAATCAGAGGAGTTACCAAAGATGTCAAAAAGACGGGCGGGAAAATCGAAAACAGTCGTAATGATCAAAGTCAACACGAGTCTTATCGCAACCGACAATAACTCTGATCGCGCAATCCCCAGTCCTACATGTGTCCTTCCTATAAGTCTAGAACGCTGCAGCTCAGTGGGCCCATGATGCAACTACCAAACTGGAGGGGACTTGATGATGTATCATAGGATACGGCCTGACAGAGATCCACCGAGCCAAAACCACAAGCGCTGCCCCGCAGCGCTAGACCAATGTCCTCCAAACAACCAGGGCTACTCCGCGGTGCTCGCTCTCAACCCTGCAGCACCAAACCGCTGCAGGACGGTCGCTCTAACGACATCTTCTCGTAAAACCACGCAGGCGACAACCTGCGAGCAACCTGACACAGACAGGCAATAAAAGGTGGACACAGCGCACTACCTGTGCCCCTTCTGTGCCATGATCGTGCACCAGGAGATCACCCAATTACCTCTCGGACGTGCTGCCGGACTGACATCCATGTCCGCAAAAGCGAGTGCAGCCTCATGTATAAAAGGCCACTGAGCCTTCAGGTAAACGGGGGTTTTTCAACCACTTGGACCATTATCTTACGTTCTCTCTAAGAACTACTTAAAACATGTCACTGACTTGACCGTCGGAGCGCCCTCCTGGTACCTCCTCCCGGAGCATGGCTAACGGTATTCTCTTTCTTTGTTGTGACCTCAGGCTCTCCAAACCTCCAAAGTCACAACCCGGCAGCAATTTTGAGTATGAAGTTACAGCAATGTCAAAACTTTATCATGAGAATATGGACAGTAAGAATATGCAAAGAGAAATGTAATGTTTATATATGGCATCAATGAATGAAGACCAAAGGGATTGGATCTTAATATGGAAGTAGATTGTTGCACGTGCCTCGTGAGTATTACATGTCTAAGGGTCAATCCGACCGTAATCGTTGACTATGAGTTAGCTATCAACTGTTATTAACTCTAGTTGATCGAAATGTCTAAGCAAGGTTCTCGATCCTCACGGATGCATCTAGAAAATGAAAGCTTAATTGAGGATGCTACCAGTAAAGTGGTTATAAATCCACAATTATAAAGGCTGATTATGAATTCTAAGGTCAAGGATTGATGTATAAGTCATTGGTAGTGACTGAACTTTTAGTGCCCATGAAATAAAAGGAAACAGATGATTCTGTAATCATCTGTAGTAGCATTACTATGGTAATACAAGAAACATGATCACCATTTGAGATGGTCAAAGAAATTTAGAGCATAGTACAGTTCAAGGACTAAATGCGTGAATGATGAAAGCTAAAGACAATATGTGTTCAAGGTCGATCTATTATTATGTTATGACAAATCTAGTATTAAAAATCACTTAAGATGAAAGGCTTCAAAAGAAGAAAAGACTCATTTGTTGGGTATTGAATTCAATCAAACAATGAATAATGACAAGTATTCTAATAAGATGAATCAAGCTAAAACAAATCACACGAGCAACTATTAGTATGAACAATGAAGAACACATTGAGAATTTAATAACATGTGCTGAATGCTTGGATTTCACTAATTAGGGTTTTACAATAATGGTTGATCAAAATCACACTCGACACGGACATGTATCTCTGATATTTATACACAATCAGACATACCAATAGTACAAACAAAATCAGACTTCAAAAGTTATTACAGTTGAGCCATCAGATGCTTCAGGATTAACCCTTCGTAGTCTTCAGGCGTCGGGGTCTTCTACCTTTTATCTTCTAGACTTCAGATACGGGAGCACTTCATCACAAACTTAACTCAACAATCTCCCCATTTGTGTGAAGTGCATCCGAAGCCTAACGTGCTAGATTTCTCTTGAAATACCTTCTCAAGGTCTGTCTTACAGCTAGCCACCAACTCATATGATCCATGAACTTTTTCTTTTGATCATACGTGTTGACATGGCAGGAGTTCACATGGGTTATCATGCTAGAGATAAAAGATGAGGGATTGAGGCCGATGTTGTCAACTTCAAATAACTTTGGTATTACATCGGTTTCATTATTAAGTCCTTTGAAGACTACCCCATAAGGTTCTTCAAGAATCTCCACATTCCCAAACCTGCTGATATTCCGAACTATGACTGGAGGAGTGCCTAGTGGTTGTCTGTAGTAGCAGCACAATTCCAAGTCATTCTTTGCGAACCTGAGCAAATAGTTGTTCAGAAATCCCTTGACATGATTTCTGGCAGCATTGAACACTATTATTGACTCAGCAGCATGACCAGGGAAATTTCTCATGATTTCCAGGAGTTCAATGAAGTCATTTGGATTCATTATCGGAAAGTCAGCAACTGTAACCTGGAATCCTCTTCATCAGAACCACGAAGAAAAAAATTCATAGTTCTTGAAATCATCAAACATTCGGTTTCTTTGATCGAAATGAGCTTCTTAATCTTTTTTGAACTCCATACTACGTTCTGATTTTGAATGAACATAGCATGAAAATTTATTTTCTTCCTCCAATAAGTTGACCTCTGTTCATCTGTAATTGTTTGGACAAACTGGAGAAATGAGAAGGTCTTCGAATTAAAGGGTATGTCTAGTCGTTGATTATCAGAGTTGCTTGTGTTATAACTCCGAAGAGGGAGTCTGTTGAACACATTTAGATTTTGAAATCCAAAGGATGTAATCGCTTCTGCTGTCCATTTGCCATCTTCATTTGCAAAGGCATTTATTTTCAGCATCATGGCATGGTCTTCACATCTAGCATTGTAAATCTGCTCCATGTGTGGGACGATCAAACTTTCAACAGTCTTTTTGTAACACCCGGTTTCTTATACAAAGTACACCCAAATATTTTCAAACAATTATTCATTTAATTGGGTATAATTGTACTCAAACCAAGGATCAAGATGTTATCATTACAATAGTTACACAAAAAAAATCCTTACAAAACATAATGACCAAGTGTTACAATTTTAATCTACTTCAGCTAAGGACAGGCTCTAAACTTGTCCATCATTCTTTATCATATGTCTTCCCCTATCACATCTATAGATACCTGCAAAACAGCATAACACTCAAGTGTAAGCTTATAAAAAGCTTAGTGAGTAAACCTTAATCATACTCCACGAATCATTCTCAATGAATATCCTCATCTTCCTCTCTTGCTATTCTCACTAGCAAGTAACCATCTCCTCTCGTTATCTGAAACCTGCAACACATTAACGTACTTTGACAATTTATAATTAACATACATCAACTCCTCAATACATACCACAATCGGTACTACTCATAATCTTGATCACTTTCTCGTATTTACTCATGATCACAAACAAGTTACACTTAATCATAGTAATTTTTATGGTTATAACAATCCATACAAGGACACTTAACCACAGCCACTCTAACATCTACTCATCTTTATTACTCAGTATTTATATCAAACTCATTGTTTGTTATTCACGGATAACGATATTTCTCTATTATTCAATCTTCATAATAACAGCACAATACATAGATATTCTTGTAAAAACATATACGCTTTGCATAAACAAGTATAACTCAACTCAAATACTAAAACGTATTCACCTGATATTGGTTTAGTAAGTGAAACTCCCAACATACGCATACCAGACTCCTGATCGCTAGACTTGGTTGTATCACCATAGTCTAAAACAAATTCTCATTTTAATTAAACTTAACGGACTATCTCAGTCCCGAGTGTGATATACACACTATAACTCTTTACTCTATATACTCAAATTTGGTTATACTCAACCAATCAAAACATAGCATACTTCTTATCTGTATTAAACATATCAACAAGCATAATTCTTCTAACAATTAACTACTCACCTGATGTCTGTTCAGTCAGTGGTCCACCCGTGCCTCGTGTATCTCTTTCCCTCCTCTGTGTATCTGCTCAAACAACATCACATATCATACTTCAACATTCCCAAAACAATTTAACCACATCTAACTAATTAGATCTAGAATCAATAACTAATAAGGATCACAACTATGAACATCACATATTATGACTTCAAAACTTCCAAGATTTGCGGTTTTTACCAAATCAACCGTTAAAACTTCGCAATAATCGAAATAGAAGCTCAATACAACACATATTAACTACCTACTAATAACTCATAAGCTAATTTAAAGCAAAAACTCAGATTCAAGAACATAGGGTTTAGAACCCTAAAACCAAAAATCACTAACCTCGAATTCAAGGACTCAATAACACGTTTCGGATGTTAAATCCAACTTCCCCAACCTTCCTCAAGCAAAACCCTCGACCAAAGTGATCAATTTTTATGCCCCTAGGTCTGAAAATCGTTTTTTAGTAGTTTGTAGTTCGTGAAATGGGTTAAATGAGGGTAAAAACGTATTTATACCCACACCGAACCCGACCCGGGCTGTCAAACCCGCCCCGGGTTTTGATCTGTAAATCACTGCCTCAGACCCAGCGCAGCACGGTCCGGGTTTTGTGACCCGACCCGGGTTACTGCTGAACACGACCCGGGTTTTGTGACCCGACCCGGGTTTTGTTGATTTTCATTTTCCTTTGTTTCTTTTATCTCTTTTAGCATTCTACTTTTCTTTGATTAATTTTTAAACATCGTAACTCACGTTTTAACTCATCTAAGCTCGTTTATATTAAAATTAATATTATTCTTATCGAAATTAAAATTTACGGTATTACAATTTCTTACCCCCTTCAAAAGATTCCGTCCTCGGAATCTCTTAGACTAGGCATGGCTTATACAATCATCTCACCACCGCAATCAATGATTACGTATGATAATGATATTATCCTCTCGTCAACTCATATAACATGTACATAATGTCGCATCTTATTTACTCATAATATAGCTATAGTACTCAAGCTCTCTCTCGATTTACATTACATTTAGAAACTTTCTCATTCGACTTCTCTTTCCGTAAAATCTTTACGCCCGCCATTATTCTCGTAATATGATCTCTATAAGCACATTGGTTGTTACCATTTCGCATGGACAACCACTCACTCTTTCTATAACACTAATCTTAATAACTATTTGAGATTCAACTTCCATTTCCAATCTCCTTAAATGGTTTACTCTAACTCAATAAAGAAAACGGTCTCACCGATTCCAAGCTCACATTCTCTCTTAATTTACTTCTCATATCGTAACATGTGAATAATTGATTTCTCATCAACATAGCTCGTAAATACTAGGATAAAAATCCAGAAATAACAAAATATTAGAAACTATCTCAAGTTTCACTCACGCCTCCTCTAAATTTGTTATTTAACTCTCGACACTTTAATCACACAAAATTCGTTTCAGTTGTCTCATCACCATAACCGACTTCAACTTCTCTGAAAACACATTCATCTCTATTCCCTCCTCATCACACATATTAGGTTTTCACCCAATATACAACTAACAATCTTCCACCAATTAACTCCTTTTTATCTCAGTTCAACAGCATACCTCATGTTGTTTCTCACAATGTACTCGCTTATTATATCATCTCTTATGTGGACAATCCACATCACGTTCTCACTCAATCGATAATCATTAGATCTATATCAAACTCAATAATTTATTTTCAAATAATTTATCAACACAACCGCATATATTCCTCCTGACATACAATCAGTAAGGACTTTTCCTCTCGCCACTTCTCCGCCATTATCACCGCAATCTCTAATTCATCCGTATGACACCAATAGGTCATACGTATGGCTCACCGTAATCCCTATACACGACTCAAATAATAACATCTGTCACCGCAATCTCTATGGTGAGATCATATCTCATCACTCGGCTATCTCGTTAATCTCAAGAAATAATTCAAAATTATTATAACAAAATCTATTATTTATCATCTCATACGAATAAATAGTTTTGTCATCTTCACACCCACGTATTTATTTCATTGGCAGTAATTGGTTTGATTGCTAAGGAACAAATCCTATCAATCACAACCACAATTACTTTCCTCCTCTTTTAAACTAATATCTTCTCATTATATATTTATAAAATTCTATCTCGTTCAACATGTAAGAAATCTCACACATTCTCAACACGACCACATAATAAACATATTTACTCACAACAACACTTATCAACCGTATTATTCACTATATCATCTCATAGTACTCCCGTATTGTTACTCAGTCTTTGATTCATCCATTTCTTAACTCACAAGGTTTCAAGCCACACAAGCTTACCGCTACGTTCATATCTATCCATACGCAAAGATAGTACATTTCTCATTACTCTGCATTATCATAAAATGTATGCTTGTCTACACACAAGCATAACAATGCAATACTACTCTAGCTCAACTTATGGTACCCCGTACCATCCTCCTGTCTCGTTACTCACACTATTTTATAGCATCCCGTACTATCCTCAAAACGTACTACTCAATAAAATCTCACGGTACCTCATATCGTTTGTCGACTTTATTGCTTAACACTCTTTCACGGTACCTTGTATCGTTCTCTGTTCTCAGCACTCAACGCTGTGTTACGGTATCTCATACCGTCCTCTGATCAAATCATGGTACCTCGTACCATTTTCTGATTTCAATCCATCTCTTCTTTTACTCTAGGAATTCTCCCTTACGGTCTCAAGCCATATAGACTCACCGTCATTCCTCCTTCCGTTTGAGTCACAAAAATCCTCACTGCTCTAACCACAAGATACTCGTCTTGTGGTTCCATAGAAATATGTGGCCTCAACCTCAGCTACTCAATATGTAGCCCCACGAAATATGTGGTCTCAATCACATTTACTCAATATATGGTCCCACAAAATATGTGGTCTCAACCACAATTACTCGATATATGGTCCCACAATTATGTGGTCTCAACCATATTTAGTCAGTAACTAACTCAATCTCTAAGCCAATAAGGCCTAGATGAACCACTCTAGGTTCTCTCAATTTATAACCACAAGGTACTCTTTATGTGGTTACTCAAGTGTCCTCTGATAACGCTGTCACAAATATCTCATTTTGTGATAACTCCAAACCATACAGTTTAATTCTCAGTATGTCAACTCATAATCAGTTATCGTGTGCAATCAACTACACACTCACCGTCTTTCTCAACTCATACTCTTTTGGCTATCTCAGCTATTTATTTTGATCAATCACAAGTACTAGTCATGTGGCCCCACAAAATATGTGGTCTCAACCACAAAGTACTTGTACATAAAAGTCTCGTCGCATCTGTGAAACAACAAACACTATATATACAATATCAAAATTTATATATATATTTACCATGTATATACTCTTTATACACACTTCTCTAAGGTTGTTAAGTACTCATCAAGCAACCACTTATAATCTCAGTTATATACAATCACAAAGCACTCGTTATGTGATATGTAAACATTAACTCAAATGGACATGAGATTCTCATCTCAATGTTGATTACTACATTTTATAACCACAATTCTCTAATACATGTAATCTCAATTGATCTTTTATGTGTCTACATATTTTATTACATGTATTATCAACAATTAAACACGCGCGACACGTTACAGCTAACATGTTAAGTAAAATTACTTGCATACCTCATAGCAACAAAATCTTGTCTCCTCATTAGTTGAACCTTGCGTACCGCGGTTCTCAAATCTTGAGTGTACTCGGCTACACTCACATATCTCAACTCTTAGCTCATGCTCAACATATACTCAAACTCTTTCTCATTATCAGTTAGAATTTTGCCTCGACCGGGATCTCATCTTAACATCTCATCATCATCTGGAAATTCGCCATCATCAGAATCTCATCTCATATTCTGTTAACATCTCATAATTAGCTGAATTTCTTTTCTCTTCGTTGGTTGATATCTCATATCAGCCAAAATCTCGTCTCACCATCCACTATTGGTCCAACCGGCTCTGACCAATTTCTCAACTCATCCTTCATCTGACTCCATATCTGTATTTACACACAGAGAACAACAATAACAAATATAACATATAAGTTATACTTAAATCATAAACTAAAATCTGCAGCAGTATCTTTTTCCAAGCATGTGATAGGGGCTCTCTCTCTTCTCGGTTCAAGTCTAGGACTCTACACTCAAAGACCTAGTTCGCTTAAACCATGCTCTAATACCAACTTGTAACACCCGGTTTCTTATACAAAGTACACCCAAATATTTTCAAAACAATTATTCATTTAATTGGGTATATTTGTACTCAAACCAAGGATCAAGATGTTATCATTACAATAGTTACACAAAAAAAATCCTTACAAAACATAATGACCAAGTGTTACAATTTTAATCTACTTCAGCTAAGGACAGGCTCTAAACTTGTCCATCATTCTTTATCATATGTCTTCCCCTATCACAACTATAGATACCTGCAAAACAGCATAACACTCAAGTGTAAGCTTATAAAAAGCTTAGTGAGTAAATCTTAATCATACTCCACGAATCATTCTCAATGAATATCCTCATCTTCCTCTCTTGCTATTCTCACTAGCAAGTAACCATCTCCTCTCGTTATCTGAAACCTGCAACACATTAACTTACTTTGAAAATTTATAATTAACATACATCAACTCCTCAATACATACCACAATCGGTACTACTCATAATCTTGATCACTTTCTCGTATTTACTCATGATCACAAACAAGTTACACTTAATCATAGTAATTTTTATGGTTATAACAATCCATACAAGGACACTTAACCACAGCCACTCTAACATCTACTCATCTTTATTACTCAGTATTTATATCAAACTCATTGTTTGTTATTCACGGATAACGATATTTCTCTATTATTCAATCTTCATAATAACAGCACAATACATAGATATTCTTGTAAAAACATATACGCTTTGCATAAATAAGTATAACTCAACTCAAATACTAAAACGTATTCACCTGATATTGGTTTAGTAAGTGAAACTCCCAACATACGCATACCAGACTCCTGATCGCTAGACTTGGTTGTATCACCATAGTCTAAAACAAATTCTCATTTTAATTAAACTTAACGGACTATCTCAGTCCCGAGTGTGATATACACACTATAACTCTTTACTCCATATACTCAAATTTGGTTATACTCAACCAATCAAAACATAGCATACTTCTTATCTGTATTAAACATATCAACAAGCATAATTCTTCTAACAATTAACTACTCACCTGATGTCTGTTCAGTCAGTGGTCCACCCGTGCCTCGTGTATCTCTTTCCCTCCTCTGTGTATCTGCTCAAACAACATCACATATCATACTTCAGCATTCCCAAAACATTTTAACCACATCTAACTCATTAGATCAAGAATCAATAACTAATAAGGATCACAACTATGAACATCACATATTATGACTTCAAAACTTCCAAGATTTGCGGTTTTTACCAAATCAACCGTTAAAACTTCGCAATAATCGAAATAGAAGCTCAATACAACACATATTAACTACCTACTAATAACTCATAAGCTAATTTAAAGCAAAAACTCAGATTCAAGAACATAGGGTTTAGAACCCTAAAACCACAAATCACTAACCTCGAATTCAAGGACTCAATAACACGTTTCGGATGTTAAATCCAACTTCCCCAACCTTCCTCAAGCAAAACCCTCGACCAAAGTGATCAATTTTTATGCCCCTAGGTCTGAAAATCGTTTTTTAGTAGTTTGTAGTTCGTGAAATGGGTTAAATGAGGGTAAAAACGTATTTATACCCGCACCGAACCCTACCCGGGCTGTCAAACCCGCCCCGGGTTTTGATCTGTAAATCACCGCCTCAGCCCAACGCACTGCTGAACACGACCCGGGTTTTGTGACCCGACCCGGGTTTTGTTGATTTTCATTTTCCTTTGTTTCTTTTATCTCTTTTAGCATTCTACTTTTCTTTGATTAATTTTTAAACATCGTAACTCACGTTTTAACTCATCTAAGCTCGTTTATATTAAAATTAATATTATTCTTATCGAAATTAAAATTTACGGTATTACACTTTTCTTTTGATCCCCCAGCTTCGGACGATCCCATCGTACTTGTAGTGATTTTGGAGTAAGTGGGACACAAAGATACCACAAATGAAGGTGTTCCCAAGCTTGTAGCAACACAGGTAGTTGCTGTTGTTGTTGTTGTTGTGGCTTCGGAGGTTGTGACCACAATAACTTCTCCCCCTTGTAAAGCATGGGCCACATGCTGAGCAGGAGCTGGTCTTGTCTGTTGTCTTGCTATTCGATCCGCAAAGTTGGTGAGAGGTTGTAATATAGTTCTCAATTGTGTGACCATGTCCTGGTTAAGAACAACATTTGTATTTTAAAGTTCCTCAGCAAACTTTGTGATCTCCGAAGCAGTTTGGGCGACAGTAAGCTCCTCAATCTTAGCTTTTGCCTCATCAAGTTATTTTTCAAACTTAGTACTTTTGTTAAATAGATTCGGTTTCATTCCGAAGGTCTTGCGGAGCCTTCATGACTTTGTAATTCGAAGACTCCACTTTATCAACAAACTCTTTCATTTTATTTTCCGTTTCCTCCAAGATCAGCTTGTGTTTGGAGTCGACTTCAGTGATAGCAGATTGGATTTTCTGTTCAAGAATAGACTGGATTCGAACTTGTTGATGCATCAATCTTTTCTCAAGTTGCTTCACTGAGGTGCTTAGTTCATCAGTCAAGTTGACTTTCAAGTCTTCAATATCTTCTGAAAGATCTCCCACAGTTGGTTTTATGGGATCGAACCCTGTTTGAGCTTGAATAGGCACATCAAGCTTGGGGTTGAAAACCTTATACTGTTTCATGAGCATAAGATCTCCATCCTTCAATTCCTCATCAGTGTCTTCAACAATCAAAGGAGCCCTGTGAAAAGCTTCAAAGAAGGCCGCTGAGGTAGGATTTTGTTGTTGAGGTGAATGAGAAATCAATACCAGTAGAGGAAATGTTTAGCATTGGGTCAGAAGAGGTGTTGATGGGTTCATATGTTTAAGGAGCTGAGGATATAGGGTTTTCCTTGGTGGCTGTTATGGGTTCGGAGGTTTGAGTGGTGGAGACTGGAGGTATTTCAGTGGAGGTGTATTTGGGAGGAGCATCCGAAGATGTTGTATGTATTGTGGAGGTGAGAGGAAGGGTTGTTGTTAAAGGTTCTGTAGTTGGTAGTGGAGAGGGTGGTGTCGTGGTTGGTGGTCTTGTGTCTTGGATTGGTGTTCTTACTCATGTTCTACATGAATGTCTTCGGAGGGTGTTTTGTTTGACTCCGAAGACTCATCTACCACAAGTGGTTTCTTTCGTTTGGGTTGTTTTCTTTTTACGGGGTCTGTTCCAAAGCCTTCCTCTTTCTCACAACTTTTGGACCACTCTGTCCACTAGTCACTTTCTTCTAGCCTTTGGTTTTGACTAGAGCTTTGGTTTGAGTTGCTTGAGTAATTGGTCGGACTGGATAAGGCATCTTAAGAGTAGAATGATGGACATTAACTTCATCACAGTCTAAGGATACTTTAGAAAGCATCGCATGAGGAATTTGGACACAAAAGCCAGTAAAGTTTTCATCAAGAGCAGGAACAGTGATATGGGTGTATCTCATTTCGGGAATAGCAGGATCAGAAACATAACCTGCCTTTTGATAGTGCTCATGAACGACCATAGCCCAGAATCTGGCATTGGAAATCTCTGTTTCCTTCATTGAGTGATTGATGTGTGAACATAAATCATCCCACAAGATTGAGGCGAAGTCTACCTTAACATCATAGTAGATTCCATAAAGAACACTCAAGAACGTCTGACTTGCTGAGTCTTTCCCGGCTGTCCTTCCAGAGAGACATCTTAATTGGTCGGACTGGATAAGGCATCTTAAGAGTAGAATGATGGACATTTGAGGTTCGTAACCCATTTCGTTGAACATGTCAACGAGCTGCTCACCATTTGGGAAAACAATGTCCTTTGAATTGTAAATTGGAAGGTGCAGGGCATCTGCAAACTTGGCCTTTGTCAGCTGGACTCTCTTGATGCGGCCATTTGCATCAACAACTTCATAATGTACCGATTTGACGTGTTTCCCAGTATCGAACAGAGCGTTTGAGGTGTAATGTGCTCTGTGAACGAGAGTAGCAGCGATCAAAGGTGTATAGTGTTGGATTAGGTGTCTAAGCCAGGATTTATAATTTGTATTTGTCTTCTTAATTGAAGCAAAGTCCATTTGGGTTGCCCTCAATAGAAATAAAATAAATAGTTTATTAATATATTAAAGTGATAATATATTAATTAGAAACTATATTAATTAATTAGAAATTAATCAAGAATTAATTGGATTTAATTTAGTGATTAATTTAATTAATTAAAAGTGTCGGGACTGGTTTTGTAATTATTCAATAGTTGAATAAATGGCTAGCCAGTGGAAACCCTTATGTGGGCGAAATTATGGAGGGAGCCTCCATAATTTCGAAACCCTAATTAGGGTTTAAAGGAGGCTTGGTCCATTTGATAAAAGGGTTTAAACCCTAATTAGAGTTAAAAGGAGCCTCCAGGGAACCTAATTCCTGCGCCACTTTCCTGAAATCTATCTGGAATTCTGTTCTCCTCCTCTTGCTCTTGGGTGTGATCTCATTTGAGGCAGGACACTTGTGCTACTGGCTTCAAGATTAAAATCAAAGGTTGGTTTTTCTTATTTAATTCTTTAGAAATTATTATTGGCCTTTAGGTTTTAGTTACATGTTCAACGATAGAAAAACATAGATCCTTTTCTTGGTTGCATGTGAACTTAGGATTATTAGTCCATAGATTGCAGAAAACATTTCAGTGGTATCAGAGCTTTTGGCTGTTTTTCTGATTGAATTGTTGTAACTGCTTTATTTGATCAAACTTTTTTCCGAAAATTAAGCCCTTGGGGAGGCCAAAATCGTTTTTGGTGGCTAGGGTTTTGAAAACCGTAGCCTCCACCCCTTATCTGCGAAATTGGGTAGCTAGGGTTTTGCAGGTTTCTTATTTTTGGTAGTTTTGATTAATTAATAAATGGAAACCTTAAACCCACTTGCTTGCCTTTTTCGAAATTAAAAGGGTTTAAGATTGGATTAAATTAATTTGTGATGCCTATCTAGATTTAATTAATTGTTTAATGAAAAGATAAATTAAATCACTTAAAGGTTTAAATTTAATTTTTAAATTAAAGAGTTAATTTTAGAAAATTAAAAGATTAAACCAAAAATATTTTAAAAAGTTTAAAATACATCTTATATATTTTATGATTAACAGTTAATATTTTATATATAAGATAAAATCGGTTGGTCTTACCGTTAGTACGCCTCATTCACAAAACTGTCCTATCAAGAGGGTATAAGGCGATTGCCTATAAAATGGTAGTCTAATGGGTGTCCATTCTCACCCACCGCTCTCCTAGTCAGTCGAGTGTCGTTAGCCGAACGGGTTTGATAGGACCGCTTAAGCCTCTTAAAAGTATAATGGTATTAATGACAGTACTAGAACAACTTTATAGAATCCCAAATCTAGTTACTTTAGGAAAAATGGGAAAATATGCTAACCCATGAAATTGCCCAATACACTTTATGAGACATTAGTAGAGCGTCTGTGGTTAACTGGCACACTTATAGGGGCTCATAAAGAGTGGTAATGGGTTTCTCATGATGTATCATTGTTGATGGAGCATGTTTGGTTAACCGGCACATCAGTTAGAGATGATAAATGACATTGAGGTTACCGAGCACATTTTCATGGTTATTCACATCTAGTTTGTGATCCTCGGCATCCTAGTCACAAACAGGAGAGCATATCCGAGATTAAACATGCCATTGAACAGTTCAATGAATCTCACAGATCTAGGAATTTCATAAGACTGAAATTGATAAGTGTTTATCTACCTTAATGGCCATTATGTTGTGATTATGGCATACCTCTTCACACCATAGTTGGGGTATTTTGGATCCTAGCATTATTCAATAATAAATTGGGTAATTATTTAAAAGGATGAAAATTAAACTAATAAATTCAAATTTTATAGATGTCTAAAGTAAGTTTCAATTCTCATCCTTCTCCTCCTTCACCTATTTCTGAGAGTTTCTGAAAGCACCTGTTACATATGGTAAGGCTGACTGGCCTGAACTATGTGGTATGGCTTCATAAATAGAGAATGGTTCTTAGGTTTGTTGGCAAGCCATATCTTATTAAGTGTCCGCTCCCCAAAGCATGGAATCACATAGAAGCTTGTGATGAGCATGACCCCTTGACTATTGAGTCCAGGGAAGTTCGTTGCCTCATGCTATTGATAAGTGACCCCGAGTTGTGCAGGGATTTAGAATTCCTGGGGTCAGATAAATTAGCATAGCTGGTTGAGGAAAGGTACCGAAAATTGGTTGAAAAGGGACGAGCTAAGATCTTCAAAGAACTTGAAGTGTGCAAGCTTGAAGGACTCAAGGAAGTAGCACCCATTTTCATGTTCTTTAGTTTGAGGGATACATAGGCAAACTGTATAAAATTGGTTACCCCTTTTTATCGGGAGTTAATCACTAGCTCGACTAACTGATCTGTTCATCCAGATGTACAGCAAGGGAAACCAGGGTAAGACTATCATGGGAATGCATTCAATGTTGACTTTGTATGAGTCGTTCATGGAGAAGCATAGTTCCATTGATTCAGCTGATTCGGGATTAAGTCCAGTAACAAGGCACATGAGATGATCTGGATCGTCTGGACCGATTCATCGATGTCTCAAACTAGGAATCTGTAAGACCCTCATCCTGAGAAGTCAAGTTTCGAGTCTTAATGAGTCAATGTGTAAAGCCCGGAACCAAGTATCGAGAAGGTGGCATTTAATAAAGACAAAATAAGGAAAATGGTGAAATTTGATAGATAGCAGTGCTATCTATAGAGATAGGGTGCTATCTCGGCAAATCCCGTATTAGTCGCTGAGTCAGACTGTTCGCGATGTTGACTGTTCGCGATGTTGACCAAGCAGGAGTCTGGAGATAGCGGCGCTATCTTTAGAGATAACGGTGCTATCTCATCTGAAGTTGGAAAAATTGTTTATTTTCGTGATTTAAGTCATTTTTAAGCTACTTATCACCTCCCACTTCGTCATTTCACCTCTAGAACTCCAGAGAACATCCCTAAACTCTCTCTTAAGCTTCCATGGTGTTTTGAGCTCCATTTATGGGTTTGTGAAGGTTTTCGAAGAAGAAGAAGGTGGCTAAGGTGTTCTAGAGAAGGTGGTGCTTAGAAGGAGTCTAGTTGTTGCTGTTCTTGGACCATTGTAAGTGTTCTTGAAGCTTGTTTTTCTTAGTTCTTGTTGTTAATGGAGTTATGAAGCTATTTCTAAGCTTTTCAAGACAATGATGGCTCCATATCTTGGATGAGGGTGGGATTTAAAGGCTAAGGATGAGTTCTTCTCCTTTCAGTCTCTGAATCCTTGAGAAAAACCCAAGCCTAGTCTTAGTATGGTTGTGAATGAAGTTTTGAGTTGTTAATCTTCATTTTTGGAGTTAGATTTGTCACCATGAGCTTGTTTGGCTAGGATTAGTGGTTGAAATTACATTTTTATGAGATAAGAAACTCTTTTGGACAACTCCTGAAAGTTGGAGCTTCTGTCTGAATGGATTAAGCACTTAATGGAGAAAAGGGCTGAACAGTATAGATAGCGGCGCTATCTTTGAAGACAGTGGTGCTATCTGTTTGTTTGACCAGATGTCGACTTTTGTTGACCGTTGACTTTTGACCAGTTTGACCTTTGGTAAAACTTGAAGGTTTTGGATACTGGACTTATGGGATTATTCCATTCGGGATTTAGGAAGTTCTAAGTGGGGTTTATCCTTGATAGGCAGTGCGTATTGTCGGGATCTGCGGGCACTCGCGGGGAATGCTGTGTAGCTTAAGGTTGCGAATCAGGTGAGTCTTCTCACTATACTATGGGTGATATTACATGCGTCGATAGTCTTCATTACTTTGTGTGATAATGTGATTATTTGTGCTTACGATGTTTATCGGTGGATCGGGGCAAGCTCGAGAGCCGAGGACGGATCGGGGCAAGCCCGAGAGTCACACGATGTTTACCGACGGATCGGGGCAAGCCCGAGAGTCACACGATGTTTATCGGCGGATCGGGGCAAGCTCAAGAGCCGAGGATGGATCGGGGCAAGCCCGAGAGTAACTCGATGTTTAACGACGGATCGAGGAAGCTCGAGAGTCACACGATGTTTACCGGAGGCTCGGGGCAAGCCCGAGAGCCAACGATGTTTACGTGATGGATCGTGTGGTATTTTTGGGAAACCTTTTTAAGTATTTAAATCGTTTTAAAAATGAAAATTTTATTATGGAATTTAGGACGTTACAGAATCCACAAGATGGGACACAGTCACAGAAAGATTGGAAAATGCTCCGAAGCCGAACGGTTTGGCAACTCATGGAATATCTTAAAAAAACACCTGATCCTTAATTTCTCAATACAGGATATGTATCTCACATTTGCTCTGTATGCATGGACTCTGTAGGATGCAGGATGTTGTTGCATTGGAGCATATTTGGATTGGATTTGAAGCTTATGTGGTTTTGGAGTTTAGTAAGATATCATGATCATGTTATTAGCCCATTAGATGCATGTGACATTGTTTTTCATTTAGTACATTGTTCAAGGATATTTTGGTTTTATAAAATGTTGATTTTCTTTTAATACATGGTTATTTAAGTTATCCTTGAAATGTTGTATGAATAAGTTAATTGCATGAATGACAATAACTTGAATGTTGATACATCCAAAGGGTTTGGATTCATGAATTGTGTCCTCTATGATTGTTAAAGTAAATTTTATAAGGATCAATTCAACTAAAGGTCTAGTTGGTCAGGACTTTGGAATCATTTGACTTAGAGTCACATGATGAATTGAGTTCTTAATAAAACATATGTGGTGAGAAATGAATCACCCAAAGGTCCAGTTGGACAGGATTTTGGAATCATTTGACTTAGAGTCACATGATGAATTGAGTTCTTAATAAAACATATGTGGGAAGAAATGAATCACCCAATGATCCAGAGGATAGGATTTTGGAATCAGTTGACTTAGAGTCAGGTGATGATTACATATCTTGAACAAAATTAACAAAGTCATGAATTTACATAGAGATGTAAAAGACATTAAGATTATGAGCAACGGACACATCAGTTACTGTGTATTGCTCGAATCTTTGAAAAAGAACACAATTAGTTATACTTCATGATATTTGTCAATTAGTATGACGAATATGGCCTTGCTTATCAGAATAAGCCATTGAATTGAAACCTTGAGCAGTTCAAGGACTTCAAAGGAAGTCTAAAATCAACAGAACCTGAGTAACATCATAAACTGAGAAAATGTTTCACAGTTTGTTCTCTTCCAAGAACATTAATGGTTGTAATGTGTCTTAGGGAAGATGATGCAGCATTGGTCGAAATAGTTCGATCCTCGATGTATAAGATACACTTCAATTAGTTTCCGATGAATTGAATATTCAACTAGTCAGACCATAGAAACCATATTCCGGCTACATCTTAGGCTAAGTAGGTTTTGCAGAAACTGTTTGAAATGTAAAGCTGGGATCGTCCCACTTATACATAGAAAGTCCAGGGTCATGTAGCGTTCGTCCGAACCTCATGACTAGCCTGAACCTGATCAGCAATGTCGTTTCATTGGCTATCCTGTTGTACCTGTGAAAGAAGACCCATTGTTATAAAGGACTCATATTCTAAGGAAACAGTGGGAGTTAAGACAGTCATGAATGAGTTCAGGATTAGCCAAGTGAAAGAACCTTTGGTCATCACTAGGCTTGGAGAAGAAATCAGATTTATGTTTAACCTCACATACTCTTCTCTTAATCAGTAGTGTTGATCGCCGTCATAAGGTGTTATAATCTGGGTGACATACCGATTAGTGGTAAAACACTAAAGTTGGTACGGATTAGCAATCCGATTACTTGGAAGCATTGGTAAGCCCGGTTGCTGCCAAATAAGAGAACCTTAGGGCGAGACACAGTCTATGTGGAAATTTGATTGATTTTACACGTGGTCTAAAAACCAGTGGGAGTAATTGAATCATCAAAAGAAAGCAACATGGATAGAAATGTACTTTCAGAACATCTGGTTGAGTGAGACAATACTCAGAGTCAAGTAATTGATTCCGGGAGAAGCACTCTCAATAGAAGATGAAATCCGAAAGGATATTGCATGGTACATTGTGAGTCGTTAGTGGAGCGCGTGTGCATTACCGGCACACTAATAGGGACTCACGAAGAGCATGCCAATACAAAGGTACATAGGCCCGGGATTCTTCCCACTAGCGCCTCGCAAGAAAGGATATTCGGATTCTCAAAATATGCCAAAAGTTTGGTTTTTGTGAATAGCCTGAAATATTTCCATTAATATGTCAGAAAGGTTTGGACTTCGGATTCTCAAAATGTGCCAAAGGTTTGGATTTTGTGAATAGTTCGAAAGAGTCAGATAACCATGTCAAAGCCAGTGGGAGTCTCGTTGTTATCTACCTATCATTGTATGTCGGTTACATACTGTTTCTAAGAAACATCTCTTATCGTTACAAAGTGTAATGACTTGACATTAAGAGACGCTTCGCTATGCAAGATTTGAAAGAGATACAGCGTACTCAAGTGGTTGCAAACATCTATTAGATAGATCAAAACCCTGCCAATGTGATCTTGATGAGATTCAAGATGCACAAACCCAGGAAAGGAGTTTCCTATCATTGTAAAGTATGATGACTTGGCATGAAAGATATAAAGAAGGTGTAACATACTCACGTAGTTCACAGACATCTATCGGATAGATGAAATCATCAGTATAGACTCAGCCACTGTGAGCATGATCTTGATAAGATTCAAGATGCATGAGAAGAGTCTCCGAAAGGAAATAGTTTTTCGAAATTCATGACACAGATAATCTCTAGATTTTGAAAGGATTTGGAATAAAATTAGATCGAGTTCCACGAGCTTTTTGGATCCATCAGAAGTGCCATGAACATGTCCTGATAACTTAATGCTTAGAGCATAGTAAGTTGGATTTAGGATATAACCTGGCTGAGAGTACTGGATGGATTGTATGTACACATGTGAGAAATCATTGGGAAATGATTGTGGTGAATGTTAGTAATAATTTGAAAGGAGTGTCAAATTGGTAATTATTAACATCAGGACGTGGTGCTAAAGGACTTCATGGTTAAAGAGTTTCGTTGGTATTCCGATGGAGCGTGTGTGGGTCACCGTCACATCATAACACCTCAAAATAGTCTTAGGGTGCAATCATGTAGACTAAAGATCCCGGGAACCATGGGAAGTCACATTACACATCACCGGAATGGAGTTGTGAGTGAGAAAGACAGAATGACAAATTGAGATATCATCGGAAGAGTGTCCGATTGGATTATCTGCAATGAAGCGTATCAGTGTAAGACACTTTGGATATATAGAAAGAGTGAAAAAGGTCATTTAGTTAATATAGACATAGATATACAACATGAATTAGAAGTTTAAAAGATAACAAGAAACCGATAATAGTATTATGAAAAATCCAACTTGGTGATTACCTCGTGGAGACTTGGTAATAAGCAAGAGTAGCTGCCAGTCAGATTTTATGTTTCACTTTCGCATGTTTTACTTCCCGAATAATTTGATTATTCGAAAGGTCCACAGTCGCTCATACTTTGGAAAGTAAGTATTGAATCAAGACTGTCATGAATTGGATTGTAGATTGTCTAAGGAGTTAGACATAGCAATAGTATTGCTTCAACGGTCATGAGTACTTAGAATTAGAGATTTGAGTATTGGATAAACCCACACTCAATAAATTGCTTCATGAATTATATCACAAGCAATGTTGAGACGAAAATATCTTATGGTCTTAAAGCAGAGACATATGAGTTGAAATTTACAAGTTTGTTGTGCATTGATAATGCGTAAACGCATCAGTAACTCGATGTTATTCGTTCCTTGTCTCATGTCTGGAAAGGCCAGCCAGGACTGAATTGATGTGTTCAGTTAGAAGTCTTATGTCATATGTAAAATCGGAAATCGGGAAACAAAGTATCGGACAGAGATTGATCTCAATCTATGTCTCATGTCCGGAAATAACTTGTTGGACGAAGGATCATATGATCACTTATCTATGGACAGAACTCACTCGGTCAGAGTTCGGCAGCAGTTTCTAGGAAGCTGAGATTTGTAGATTAATCTGAAGATAAATCGACAATTAAAGTCATAGACTTATCCAAGTGGGAGACCATTGGATTAGGTGTCTAAGTCATGACTTATAATTTGTATTTATCTTCTTAATTGAAGAAAAGTTCATTTGGATTGCCCTTACGGCTAGAGGTTCGGTACAGAGTTCAGTAGAGAGAAAAGTTGATTTATTAAATGTTTAATAAATCAATAGAAATAAAATAAATAGTTTATTAATATATTAAAGTGATAATATATTAATTAGAAACTATATTAATTAATTAGAAATTAATCTAGAATTAATTGGACTTAATTTAGTGATTAATTTAATTAATTAAAAGTGCAGGGACTGGTTTTGTAATTATTCAATAGTTGAATAAATGGCTAGCTAGTGGAAACCTTTAAGTGGGTGAAATTATGGAGGGATCCTCCATAATTTCGAAACCCTAATTAGGGTTTAAAGGAGGCTTGGTCCATTTGATAAAAGGCTTGTCAAAGTTGGGCTCCTCTAGGGTTTTGATTGTAGCCTGTAGCCACCCGGAGGCTATAAATAGAGCCTCCAGGGAACCCTAATTCCTTCGCCACTTTCCTGAAGTCTCTCTGGAATTCTGTCTCCTCCTCTTGCTCTTTGGTGTGATCTCATTTGAGGCAGGGCACTTGTGCTGCAGGCTTCAAGATTAAAGTCCAAGGTTGGTTTTTCTTATTTAATTCTTTAGAAATTATTATTGGCCTTTAGGTTTTAGTTACATGTTCAAAGATAGAAAAACGTAGATCCTTTCTAGGTTGCATGTGAACTTAGGATTATTAGTTCATAGATTGCAGAAAACCTTTCATATAGGTCAACATTGTGAAAACCGGGAAATATATATCAAGTAAGTAGAAATATAACTTATCTAATACTTAGTTGCTATATTTGAATCTTTATAGTAGAAAGTTGTAAATAAGGGTATTTTAGTCTTTTGACCCTATGAATGATCTTTTGCGTTATAATATTGTGTGTTTGTGGCAAGAGTGTAAGAAATAGAAAGCTTAAAACATATGTTAGAAGTTTTAGACCAAAAATGAACAAAATGGAATTTGAAGGACCAAATGGTCATTTGTGAAAAGTATAAAGGTATAAATAAAGGGAAGCTTCTATTCCGCTCTATTAAACTCGTGAAACATCTCCAGCAGAAGAGAAAGAGATCAAACTCTTGAAACTCTGAAGAATTGAAGCAAGAAATCGAAGAATCAAGGTTGGAATCGAGATTTCCAAGTCAAATAAGGTGCGGATCAAGCAATAGAGAGGCAAGGGAAGGGAAAAGAGGTATTGAATACTTAGACATTTCTTACAAGCTCTAAGGTGAGTATGTGTTTATTTAACATGGTATATGGAAAGTAACTTTACTTTATTCATTATGGAATATTATATGAGATTCAAAGCTATAAAGTTAAAGATCAGTTTGTATTAGTATGATGATATTCTACACATTTGCATGATAGTTAAAAGTAATATCTTTATAAGATAATAGTAGAATGAGTATGAGTTACAGAGTTATGTATTATAAAGAGTTGTCCGGACTAGGACCTTACCCGCTTGAAGGGGGGTCATAAGATGCCACTGGGATGGTACCTCCCTTCGCGAAGTGGTAATCTTAGCATGCCCTTATGGTTAAGATTCGTTCTTTCCATGAAGGGAGGTTAATTATGAGAATTTTCCTCATATAGAAATGAAAAGCAGAAAGTCTTGTTCCGAAATTTAAAAGGGATAAGAAGAATACAGTTATCAGTTCATTTCGTATGCTTATTACTTGCTTCAACATTACTCACAAGACTTTATGTCTTACATATCTTTGTTTGTTTTTTGAAATGTTATGTTTCCAGGTGATTTAGCATAGAGGATTTTGGAAGGACTAGAAGACTTTGATAGTGGGACCTATATTTTGCAGTATGTTTAAACTATGGTATTGTAACTTAGTTGTAATACCCTGAACTGTGTTTTGAATAATGTAATGGTTTTTGTTAAACCTCATTTTGTAATGTAAATATGGTTAAAAACTTTTATCTTAAGGGTTGGGGTGTCACAAGCATGACCAAGAATCGATTGCTTTAGGCATTCGATCAAGGCAACAATGGGTTGAGGGTATAGCGAGAGGTCTGGAAGGAGGAATAGATTTGCCGATTGACTTTTGAGCACAGGAATCGACATAGCTTCAGTGTTTTGGGAAAATTCTTCATGTGCAGCAGACGGCATTGATGATCGAATAGAGAATATAAAGAGCAATTAGGGTTTAGAGAGGGTTTTTGAAGAGGAAATTTTAGAGTTGAAAGTCAGCCAATATTATGTGGGTGACTTTTTCTTTTGTACGAGTTCAACCAGTGAAAGAAAATTCCACCATTATTTTAATATCGCCTGTCACGTTTCTCTTTCAAGACTTTAACTCATCATCATAACTCTTTATGAACACCTTTTGGAATCCAAACCAACTTTAAATATTTTGATCCAAATTTCTCATAAACACCATTTCGAATAACTGAAGAAAAATCATCAAATTTTCTTGGTATTTTGGTTGGTACCAAAAAATCTTCAAACCTCTCATTGTACCAACCCGATTTTTTCAAAAAATTTCTTCTTTGAACAAAAATTTTTGAAAGCTTTCTTTTAACCACAACACAATTTTCAACCTTTTTCACTTCTGATTTTGGAAAAACACCAACATAAATTTTCTCTTTGGCAACCTAGATCATTTTCGTTTTTGGCTTTTTCTTCTTTTTAAACTTATGAGAACAAGATCTAAAACAAGAACTTTGTTCATCCTTTTGAGTTGGAACTGAAACCTTCGGATCAGAAACCTTCAAATCATAAAGGCTTCGTATTTGATAATTTCGATTTTCAACTAGTGTGGATTTTCTATAAGGTTTCATGCCATAAAACATATCACTTGAGGCTGAAGAGCGATTATCTTCAGATTTCGTTCCTTTTGAAGTTTCAACAACAAACAAACCTTTCACCAAACATTTTCTTTTGAAATCCAACTCCCCCTTAACCTTTGCATCTTTCTTTTCAGGTTGAAGAACAAGTGTAGATCCGAAGTGTTCATCAGATTTTCCAGAAACATGAAGATGAAGAACATCATCTTCAAAGTCTTGAGGAACAAGAAGGCCATGTTCATCTTCAACAAGAGAAACATACATTTTTACTGTTTTTTGATTTTCTTATCCATGTGTACTGTCGATTTCTCTCAAAACTTTTAACATTTCAGTGATAAAATGCTTGTTTGATTCATGTTTCAAAGGATTAAAAACCAATCTCCCATATGTATCCTTCTCTCCATTAGAAATAAGTGTTTCGTTAGTGATTTTCTGATTTCTAAATACAAGACCCAAAAATTGTTCAAATGTTACTTTATATTTGAGATTATCAATGCAAAAAGTCCATATTTTCGAATTTGTTGATTCCATTTTCATTTTGAACAACAAATAATCATAGATTTGGAATAAAACTAGAGAGTGAAAGTGGATCTAAAGTGGTTTTTAGAGAGAGAAAGTAGATCTGAAACAATTTCTAGTAAGAGAATCAGATCTGAACGAATTTTCAATGATGAAAACGCGATGTAAACCAAAATTGATGAACATAAACAGATCAAAGATGAAGAACATATCATAATATTGATTCCACATCTGAAAATCTCACAAAAACTGAAGATCCAGATCTGAAATTTTGAATTCTGATTGATGATGTGGTGGGTTGTCAAATCAAGAACCGATCCATTGAAATAATCTGTTAAATCTTCAAGGTTAGGCTCTAATACAAATGTTGAAACATGATTTGACAATAATGCGGAATAAAACGAACAACAATCTAGAATCCAACGAGCCGAATGATTGTTTTGATCAAAGGTTTTACAATAGGGTGTTACAATGTGTGTTTTCTATATGTGTTTCTCTCTCTATCATTATGACTAAGGTCGCTCTAGAATGATTAGCCATAAAATAATAATCAAAACACTATTTATAGCTAGCCAACAGATAAGGAGCCCAATGAACAAGTCCATAAGCCCGTACGCCAAAGCGGGCCTTCCTCATGCCACCAAGTCATAATCATGAAGAACTTTGCACCCAAAATCATTGAGATGAAAGTCTAATGACTGAAGGCTTAGTAAGAATGACAAATTAGAAAGCTACTTTTGGTAGACTGTCAAAATTTCGTTACATGAATATTGGTACACTTCATTGTGGGAAAACAATTATGCTAGGAAAGCACTCATGCTTCGACGACAAGTAATTAAGAGAATGTAATTGGATTACATGTTGACTTTGAAAAGTCAAACTAATTATGACATATAAAGTTAGGGATCGTCAAAGATGTTAGGACATATTTTAGTTGGTTTAAGCTTTGCATTTCAAGTGCTTAATTCGAAATTAATGGGTTGTTTGGAGTTTTCGGTCATGAACCGGAAACCTCCTATTCTCGGTGGCAACATGACCGAAATCCAACGGATGTTGATGGGCTGAGCTTGGTGTTCTCGGTGGGCTCCTACATCCATATGGGCTTAGGTCATCAGTTATGTACAAATAGTTTTTGTAGCCGTCATTTGTCAGGTTGATCGTTTTTAGGAGCTATTATCGAGAAGAACATTATTTTGTGATCAATAAAGCAATCTTATGTACCCGAATTTTGTTAATCAAAGCGTTCGTTGAAGATTTACACCTCGTTCTTATCTGTTTCGGTTTAATTACACGTTTTGGATTCCGCACTAAACGTGTATTTGGATTGATACCTGTAGATCTAGGAAGTTTGGGACATACAAAAGATTATAGTAGAAATACATTTTAGTGATAATGAGTTAAGTGAATGGAACATGAGAAATGGAAGAGGATAACGTCAAAAGGCTAAGTGCTAAAGGTACTTCTCAAAGCAATGTGAAATTCAAGTAAGAATTTCATCGAAGACTTAGTGAGAGGTTCAAAGTTACATGAGATTATGTTACTGCAAGTTAATCTCATTTATATTTTAGTGATTCCGAAGACGGAATCTGTTTAAGGGGTAGATAATTGTGACAACCAAAAATTGGATATATAAAAGATAAGAATTTGTTTCAAGTATCCGATGGACGAAACTTGATACTTGAATAAATTAAACGTATTATGGAAGGACAGAATGGTAAAATGAGGTGAAAAGATGGAAAGTATGGGTTCAAAACTTTTATTAAGCTATGATGAGATAATACCTCAATTTGAATTTGGTTTTAGCGGCCCAAGAGCAAAAAAGGGAACAAAGGACCAGAAGTGAAATTTTTATTGAACAATATTTAAAAATTATTATCTTAAAATCTAAAAGGAATTAAGAAAAAGTTCCCAAGGAGACTTTGGTAGTATTTAAGATAACAAGAATATAGGAAAAAGACTCGGGCCATTTGGAGTTATAACAAAGACCTTATTAGGGTTTCAAAACGGCACAAAAGTGACAAAAATTGCCAAATGGCCATGTTCAAGGGTCTATAACTAAAAATATAGGAAGATTGGGGCTTAAGTCAGTAGGAGAAAGTTCTAAAGCTCGTTCCTACCTTTCTAAAGGTGTAAAGTTTTTGAAATTTAGAAATCACACGAGAAAGTTATGATACGATGAAATCAGGAAAACATTTAAGGAACATAGGATGAAAATATTTCTAAGGCTCAAGGGAGGGGCATTTTCGGAAATTTATCAAATCAGGACACTTAAACCAGAACTCGATTTTAGAGATACGGTGTACACATTTTCCTTTCTGATCTGGTTTCTCCCCTTGATAACACCAAACACGCTAACCAAAATCAAAAAACAAGGAGAAGAAATTTAACGATTGAGAGAATGGCAAGAACGAGATTCAGGTTGTCACACCCCCAAACCACGATGGCGGAATCGTCTGAGGGCGGAACGGGACATGGCATCACAACCATTGCATACATTGAAACATAAGTAGATAACAACCATCATACATTATAATTGGAAAGTTACATTGTTCAAACGGTATTGTTTCAACCCAATTAAAGTATGATAATAAAATAAGTATAAGAGACATCTTCGCGTCCCATTCCAAATGGTTAGTCGGACCTGACTAATTGTTACCTGAGATTTGAAAGTGTGTCAACATCACGTTAGTGAGTTCATAAGATTTTTGTATTGAGAAAATCCATAGTTCCTTTCTCCTTGTAAAGAGATAGTGTTTGAAACCCGAAAATCCAATATTTTCATATAAGTGAGTCGTAGTCTTAAAACCCAAAGACCGAAAATGTATACGTGTTTCTATAATTGAAAATAGTATTACATAGTCTTATTCTTGTACGAAACCATGTAAATACATGTTTATTCGTAGATTAAGTGTAGATCTAATTCCGTGAAACCTTTACGTAGGTAAAATCGTACTTTTATTTATATCTTGATAAAATGTAGTTTTAATTTCCATAAAACTTGTGTGTATAAGTAAAATCATACTTATATTTGTAAGTTGTTAGAATGTAGTTTTAATGCCATAAGACTCGTATGTATATGTTAATTGTACTTATGTTCATATCTTAATGAAATGTAGTTTTAAATTTCCATAAAACCAGTGTGTATAAGTAAAACCATACTTATATTTGTAACTTGTTAGAATATAGTTTTAATGCCATAAGACTTGTATGTATATGTAAATCCTACTTATGTTCATATCTTAATGAAATGTAGTTTTAAATTTCCATAAAACCAGTGTGTATAAGTAAAACCATATCTATATTTGTAACTTGTTAGAATGTAGTTTTAATACCATAAAACTCATATGTATAAGTAAAACAGTACTTATATTTGTAACTTGTTAGAATGTAGTTTTAATAACATAAAAATCGTATGTATAAAGTAAAACCGTACTTATATTTGTATCTTGGTAAAATATGGTTTTAATCTCATAAAACCCGTATGTATAAGTAAAAATCATAATTGTATTTTTTGTAGAGCAACATGTAGTTTTATATTTATATAAAACCATTTGAAGACGTTTTTCCCCAAACTAAGGATATTTGTTGCCGTTCATTTGAGTTATTATAACCTTGCTATGACTATATCCAGGCCTGCCATGACGTTCTTCAGGCGTTGCAATGTTAAGACATTTGTCACCCCATACCTACCGGTCTAGATGTAGCTAGCAGCTTAGGTGTGGGATTGTGAGTCCCGTATAGATCTATACACAACTATCTTGCTCATGAATGATTAAGGTTATAATCCAGGACTTAATGCGTACATCTTTCAGTACAGTGAAGAAATGTCTCACATAACCACCCAACGTGATGTTTTATCCTAGTTCGTACTGAAATGAAAACCCTTTTGTATTTGTAATTATCAAGATATACTCATGATATTATAGTGCAAAACCTTGCTTGTAAATGTAGTGAAAACTCCTTTGTATTCGTAATTATCAAAATGTCCATGATAGTTATAGTATGTAAATATACTGAAAACTCCTTTACGTTTGTAATTATCGAATTGCCCATGATAATTATAGTATGTAATAATTATATATTGATATAATTATCTTTAGCATTTTTGTCGTATCTTTGTCATTCGTTCCATAAATTATACACATTATAATTTATATAAATGTTTTCGTTGTGTTAACGTATTTAAGCCTAAAAGATGTCAATGAGTTGAAAAGTATAATTTCTTACATCTAAGGCACTAAATATACTAATAAGATAGATTTAAAGTTTATCAACATGTCATGGCAAGAAATTTGTTTTAGTCATCTTACATAAGTGATGGCAACATTTTAAATCTTGTCATTTTGCAAAATGATGATAATCCTTCCAAATAGTCATTTTTCATACACATTATTTTGAATATAGTCATTTTTGTTTACAATACCAACTTTTAAAAATATCAATTTCCAAGTTTATTATGACGTTATGAGTCTAAATAGTCGTTATTACGTCAAGTTGACGTTCTCTTTATAAATCACTAGAAAAATCGTATTTGCGGTCACAAAAACATAGTTTTTACTAGTTTTCATTTTTTGACGTTTATATTAAAGATCGAGCATTTTTACACAATATATTTAAAGTATTGTAACTTTTACACAAACATAATACATCATAATGTTCATAATACATAGGTCTAATCATATTTTATGTCAAAAACATTTTTACACAACTACTAGTTTTATAAACTTGTGTAAATCATTATTTATAGTATATAAACACATATAAGCTTGTGTAAATCATCATTTTTAACATATAAACTTGTATTCTCCCCCTAAAAGTTTAGAAAAGATGAAAATGAGTGGTATGAACTCACCCTTGATGCGTGCTTTACTTAGAAACAAGATAGTTCTTGCGAGATTTACGGTAGAATGCACGATCTAAGCTTTGTAGCTCGAAGGAACCTTGGACAAAACTACTACCCAATAGTTTTATGTTGATGTTAGTGTGTGTAAATGGAATAAAACTTGTGTAAAAATGTTTAAAATCACTAGAGATAAGTATCTTACCAAAGAGGAGTGAATTACACTTGAAATGGTGGTGGTTTGTGGTGGTTTGAGGTGGTTTATGGTGACTTATGGTGGTGGGTTGAGAGATGAGAGGGAGAGAGTGATGAGCCGAGAGAGAGAGAGAGAGAGAGAGAGAGAGAGAGAGAGAGAGAATGAGAGAGAGAGAGAGATGAGAGAAATGTGTTGGGTGATTGTTTCAAATGAAACGTCATATACATATATTAGTTTATTAGCTTTTTAGGATTTTTAAGTTGGATTTTATTTCAATTCTTTATTCTTAGGCTAGATTGGTGAATAGTAAGCCCAAGATTGTGTTGGGATGATGATGTTCAGCTGATGGGGAGGGTAGTAGGTGGTAGGGTGAGTTATTGTTATAAAAATTGTAATATTCTTATATAAATGTGTGATTTTTATAAAATCATAAAATGTTTTAGCGAAATTTTATGAGTTTTTGAAGAAACGAAGTTCTAAATAAATATTATGTATAAAAACATTGTTAAACATTTATTTTGATTGAATTATAACTCGTTAGACGTTGAAATATCCGTCTAAGCGCAGTATCCTTCCGATTACGCGATTTTCGACATTTTACCGAAAATTGTATTTGGCTTTGAAACTAAATAGTAGACGTGATTACGCTTCTTAATATATGATTTGTTATTCCATCTTTGATGTTGAAGGCACCACGTTTTGTATTTTGAGTCCAAACCCTGTGTGCATTTATCCGTTCACAGCGATTTAACAGTTGTAACTTTCAGATACGAACTCACTTTTCGACGTTCTATATATCCACAAATTCGTATTCACGAACACATCGTTTTATGAATATTATTAATCCCAAAATAATATTTGTATGATAATCGAAATTTTACGCTACAGTAGCTTATTATACGTATTTTCAGCGTTTACTCGATAATAGTTTTGAATTAGCGTACGTAGTATTATAATATCTAATAATACTTCGTAAGATTATGGAAAAATTACTTTTCAAAATATGGATTATCGTAAGCTTTGTTTGACTACAGTTGACTTTTGTTGACCAAATTGACAATTGTCACGTCATCTACCTGTTAGAAGGAATTTCGTCACGAAATTTAGCACTTGAGTAGATCCTCAAGGGTTTGGGAAGAGATGTGCATATTTCAGTTCCATTTGGTCCTCACGTTCCCAAGTAAATTCAGGTTCACGCTTGGCGCTCCAGCGGACATTTACTATTGGTATGCGGCTTTGTTTCGTCCTATTTACTTCCCTATTCATGATCTCCACCGGTTCTTTATTGAAGTGGAGATTTTCGTTTACTTCAATTTCGTTAAGCGGAATGACGAGAGTCTCATCGGACAAACACGTCTTTAGGTTTGACACGTGGAAAGTGGGGGTGTACATTGTTGATTTCCTGTGGTAGTTGGAGTCTGTAGGCTACTGGACTGATCCTAGCTAGGATCTCAGATGGCCCAACGTATCTTGGGTTTTGTTTTCCACGCTTCTAAAGAGTATCATTCCCTTCTAGGGTGAGACCTTCACTAAAACACGGTCGCTAACCTAGAATTCTAAGGGCTTGCATCGTTTATCCGAGTAATTCTTTTGTTGGTCACGAGATGCTGTCAATCGCTCACAGATCTAAACGATTTTCTCTCTCATCTCTCCTGTGATCTCAGGACTGGTGAGAGTGCTGTTAAGTACTCGTCCTCTGTCTAACTGGGTGTCGCCCACCTTGGCCCAGCACAGAGGGGATCTGCACTTGCGTCTGTATAAGGCTTCAAAGGGAGCAACTTTAATGCTCGTGTGACAACTTTCGTTGTATGAAAAACTCGACGAGCGGCAAGTAGGTGTCCCACAACATGCCGAAATCCATCACGTCAGCTCTCAACATGTCTTTCAGCGTTTGGATAGTTCTTTCACTTTTCCCGTTGGTTTTTGGATGGTAAGTTATACTCATGTTGAGCCTGGTACCCAAGGTCCTTTGCCATGATTGCCAAAAACGTGACGTGAACTGACTATCCTTGTATGTTTTCTCCATTTTATCTGTCCCTTTTATTGGTGGGGATTATGCAGACTTGGTTAACCTATCGACAATTACCCATATGGTATCCAGCTCATCAGTTGCCTTGGGTAACTTAGTTATGAAGTCCATGGTTATCCGCTCCCACTCCTACTTGGGTATTTCTGGTTGTTGTAGTAAACCCAAGGGATTTTGACATTTGACTTTGACCTTGGCACAAGTCAAACACTTGCCCAAATAAGTAGTAATTTCTGCTTTCATGTTTGACCACCAGTGTACCTTGTCTTGCGAGCCTCTTCCAGGACTGAATCTCTAAAGCCACCGAACTTTGGTGTCTGGATTTAGTCCATGAAACATCGTTAGAGTATTGGTCAACTCAAAAGGTATCATGGAAAATTTCTATAGTGGCCCAAACCGATTCCTAAATGATGTTTTTGGAACGTCCTCCTCCTAAACTCTAAGTTGATGGTACCCAGCTTTCAAATCGATCTATGAAAAGTAGTTGGATCCCTATAACTGATCGAACAGGTCATTGATTTTGGGAAGTGGGTATTTGTTCTCGATAGTCAACTTGTTCAGTTCTCTACAGTCAATATGCATTCTAAAGGATCCATCCTTCTTTTTCATAAATAAAATTGATGCTCCCCAAGGCAAGAAGCTCGGTCTAATGGATTCCTTTTCTAGTAGTTCGTGTAGTTGACTAGATATCTCCTGCATCTCTGCTGGGGTTAGTCTATATGGAGATTTTGCTAGGCAACAGCTCCTGGGATCAAGTCGATTCTGAACTCGACCTGTCATGTTGCAGGTATCCCTTAAAAAATCTTCTGTAAACAAATCAGGAAGGTCTCAGTCACTGTCTTCTAGTATCTCAGTGATTTCCTTCCTTGATCGCATCTGACTGGACCCCTTTGCCTTTGAGCAGTCTCTCTTGAAGTGCTCGGTTTCGTCATACCCAAAACAAGCACGACTCAAACCCAAGTAGGATGCTTGATTGGTTTCCCAGTGCCAGAGTCTTGCAAAAGCGGGCTGTATGTCCCTTCTGCTTGCAGTCATAGCAGGTCATCTCTCTGCAGGCACCAGTATGATGAAGATGGCATTTGTTGTGCTTTGGGAGATTCCCGAAATACTGTTTTGATAAAATTTCCTAAAGGTACATACTATGTATAGGCAATGAAGTTTTGAAATGTCTAAAATGTAAAGAGTGTTCAAGTGTCGTCTACAAAACAAGTTATGAAATGATCGAGGATTCTTGGAGACACAATTTCTGTTGCAGCACTCTCCTTACAATAGAACCATATTTGAAGAATATGTTTAAGGAGCCATTGTCTCTAACGGGGCGGTGAAAGCTCATGATAGATGAACACACATGATCTAGGTGATGTTAGAAGGGTTTAGAACGATAAGTAACTTCACTGTTATCAAAGTGCGTTACAACTCCGGGTGAATGAAGAAGCTCGTGTGGTAGCCAAACGAGGTAGTAAGAGAATGAAGAAATTCCTTATGATAAAGGTCTAAGTCGTCGATGAGGGACTCGTATAGAACTATTTTGATTTCTATTTTTGATGAATTATCCAACTGTTTAAGTCATGCCAATTTCAAATTTACAAGGAGTCGGGAAAAAAGAGTTTAGAAGTTAGGAACTTATTTGAAATTGTAAAGGTACAATGCAACTTCGAAGGAAGGCGTAAAAGTATCGATCATTGAGATTGTGTACAATCTCAACTTAGTGATTCTAGGAAAACAATCCTTTGGAGGATAGCAAATTATAACATCTAATACTTTTCTCTCCTCAAAATAGAGGACCTGGCAAATTGTTTGTACGACGTTTGGTGTGAATGCAGTTTTTTTACCTTTTATAGAGGCAGCAGTTGAGCTACAGGTTTGACGTGTGGCTTAAGGTGATTTAATCCTCGATAATAATGAGAATACCAATAACTTTAGAAGGACTCGAACGAATGTATGAAATGATATGGGTCAAAGGATAACTCAAAGTTATAAGAAATTTTTCATGTATTGAAGAAGTGTGAAGTTGAACCGAGAATGAACAGTGTAAAGTCAATGTGTTCCAGAAACATGTGAATAATTTGAAAAGTATAACATGATGGTACACTTTGAGAATATCAATCGTGTATATGAGGGCCTTGAATTAAAACTTAGAAATTTTTGACATAAGGGAAAGTGGTTTGTGCATTACGATATACGAAGTAAAGGTGGTTGGGTAAGCATTCCCAAAAAGGGAGGTGTAGAATCGAGGGATATCCTAGCTTAAGTCTTAAGGTCAAGATGGAAATGATCCAAAGGCTAAAATTGTAGCGCAGAAGGAAAGTCTCACGTATCGGTCAAGTATGAGTTGAACTTCTGTGTCTCCTCGTGAGTCATATCAGGAATACTCACCAATGGTTTTCAAGTCATGACTACTCATGGCGACTCAACGGTCCCTTAATGAGAAGCTCTTGTTGTTGCCCTTTTCGGCAATTAGAACCATTTTCTTAGTCGTAACTCAAGTAAGCAGACGATAAAGAGGTATCGAGATAATATTGATATTAGTGTCGACTTAGAATTATCATTAGTGTGTCTTAATAATAACTAATACTATCAAAAGTATTTATGTTAAGTGTTGACGTGGTTACTAAGTATTGTAGGATTCTCGAGTTTTTACTCGGTTGTCCATTATGCTCACACTTAGTTACATGTTGGTCAAACCCTAGTCAAATGTAGTTGATGAGGCTACGTTTCCCCATGGTTTGATAACATATTATACTAAGTCTAAACATAATGTTCAACTTAAACTCTAATGTTCTTGTATTGTTGTATTATGATACTATCTTTGTTTGTATGCGTATACTTTTATATAAAAATCATTGTGTTTTAAAAGTATACGGGTACGAAACGTTTTAGAGAGTTTTAGTCCCATTGTATTTATAGTTGTATATATTAAATGGATTGATATACTTAGTTCACTATAAACAATGCTCTGATACCAATCTGCCATACCCCCAAACCACAATGGCGGAATCGTCTGAGGGCAGAACGAGACATAGCATCATAACCATTGCATAACTTGAAACATAAGTATATAACAACCATCATACATTATAATTGGAAAGTTACATTGTTCAAACGGTATTGTTTCAACCCAATTACAATATGACAATGAAATAAGTAAAAAAGATGTCTTCGCGTTCCATTCAAAAAGGTTAGTCGGACCTGACTAATTGTTACATGAGAATACAAGTAATTTGAAAGAGTGTCAACATTATGTTGGTGAGTTCATAAGATTTTTGTATTGAGAAAATCCATAGTCCCTTTTTCCTTGTAAAGAGATAGTGTTTGAAACCAGAAAATCCAATATTTTCATATAAGTGAGTCGTAGTCTTAAAACCCAAAGACCGAAAATGTATACGTGTTCTATACTTGAAAATAGTATTACATAGTCCTATTCCTGTACGAAACCATGTAAATACATGTTTATTCGTAGATTAATTGTAGATCTAATTCTGTGAAACCTTTACGTAGGTAAAATCGTACTTTTATTTATATCTTGATAAAATGTAGTTTTAATTTCCATAAAACTTGTATGTATAAGTAAAATCATACTTATATTTGTAACTTGTTAGAATGTAGTTTTAATGCCATAAGACTCGTATGTATATGTAAATCGTACTTATGTTCATATCTTAATGAAATTTAGATTTAAATTTCCATAAAACCAGTGTGTATAAGTAAAACCATACTTATATTTGTAACTTGTTAGAATGTAGTTTTAATGCCATAAGACTCGTATGTATATGTAAATTGTACTTATGTTCATATCTTAATGAAATGTAGTTTTAAATTTCCATAAAACCAGTGTGTATAAGTAAAACCATATCTATATTTGTAACTTGTTAGAATGTAGTTTTAATACCATAAAACTCATATGTATAAGTAAAACAGTACTTATATTTGTAACTTGTTAAAATGTAGTTTTAATACCATAAAACTCGTATGTATAAGTAAAACCGTACTTATATTTGTATCTTGATAAAATGTGGTTTTAATCCCATAAAACCCTTATATATAAGTAAAAACCATACTTATATTTTGTGTAGTGCAACATGTAGTATTATATTTATATAAAAGCATTTGAAGACGTTTTCCCCAAACTAAGGATATTCGTTGTCGTTCATGTGAGTTATTATAACCTTGCTATGACTGTATGTAGGCCTGCCAAGTCGTTCTTCAGGCGTTGCAATGTTAAGACATTTGTCACCCCAGACCTGTCGGTCTAGCTGTAGCTAGCAGCTTAGGTGTGGGATTGTCAGTCCCGTATAGATCTATACACAACTATCTCGCTCATGAATGATTAAGGTTATAATCCAGGACTTAATACGTACATCTTTCAGTACTGTGAAGAAATGTCTCACATAACCACCCAACGTGATGTTTTATCCTAGTTCGTACTGAAATGAAAACCCTTTTGTATTTGTACTTATCAAGATATACTCGGTATAATTATAGTGTAAAACCTTTCTTGTAAATGTAGTGAAAACTCCTTTGTATTCGTAATTATCAAAATCTCCATGATAATTATAGTATGTAAATATACTGAAAACTCCTTTGTGTTTGTAATTATCGAATTGTCCATGATAATTATAGTATGTAATAATTATATATTGATATAATTATCTTTAGTATTTGTGTCGTATCTTTGTCATTCGTTCCATAAATTATACTCATTATAATTTATATAAATGTTTTCGTTGTGTTAACGTATTTAAGCCTAAAATATGTCAATGAGTTGAAAAGTATAATTTCTTACATCTAAGGCACTAAATATACTAATAAGATACATTTAAAGTTCATCAACATGTCATGGCAAGAAATTTGTTTTAGTCATCTTACATAAGTGATTGCAACATTTTAAATCTTGTCATTTTGTCAAAATGATAGTAATCCTTCCAAATGGTCGTTTTTCATACACATTATTTTGAATATAGTCATTTTTGTTTAAAATACCAACTTTCTTGTAAGAATATCATTTCCCAAGTTTATTATGACGTTATGAGTCTAAATAGTCGTTATTACGTCAAGTTGACGTTCTCTTTATGAATCACCAGAAAAATCGTATTTCCGATCACACAAACATAGTGTTTACTAGTTTTCGTTTTTATGACGTTTATATTAAAGATGGAGCATTTTTACACAATATGTTTAAAGTTTTGTAACTTTTACACAAATATAATACATCATAATATTCATAACACATAGATCTAACCATATTTTATGTCAAAAACGTTTTTATACAACTACTAGTTTTATAAACTTGTGTAAATCATTATTTATAGTATATAAACACATATAAGCTTGTGTAAATCATCATTTTTAACAGATAAACTTGTATTCTCCCCCTAAAAGTTTAGAAAAGATGAAAATGGGGGGTATGAACTCATCCTTGATACGTGCTTTACATAGAAACAAGATAGTTTTTGCGGGATTTGCGATAGAATGCACGATCTAAGCTTTGCAGCTCGAAGGACCCTTGGACAAAACTATTACCCAATAGTTTTATGTTGATTTTAGTGTATGTAAATGGAATAAAACTTGTGTAATAATGTTTAAAATCACTAGAGAAAAGTATATTACCAAAGAGAGTAAATTACACTTGAAATGGTGGTCGTTTGTGGTGGTTTGAGGTGGTTTATGGTGACTTGTGGTGGTGGGTGGAGAGATGAGAGCGAGAGAGTGATGAGCCGAGAGAGAGAGAGAGAGAGAGAGAGAGAGAGAGAGAGAGATGAGAGAAATGTGTTGGGTGATTATTTCAAACGAAATGCCATATACATATATTAGTTTATTAGCTTTTTCGGATTTTATTTCAATTCTTTATTCTTAGGCTAGATTGGTGAATAGTAACCCCAAGATTGTGTTGGGATGAGATGTTCAGCTGATGGGGAGGGGTAGGGGGTGGTAGGGTGGGTTATTTTTATAAAAATGGTAATATTCTTATATAAATGTGTGATTTTTATAAAATCGTAAGACGTTTTAGCGAATTTTTATGAGTTTTTGAAGAAACGAAGTTCTAAATAAATATTATGTATAACAACATTGTTAAACACTTATTTTTATTGAATTATAACTCGTTAGACGTTGAAATATGCATTTAAGCGCAATATCCTTCCGATTACGCGATTTTCGGCATTTTACCGAAAGTTGTATTTGGCTTTGAAATTAAATAGTAGACGTGATTACCCTTCATAATATATGATTTGTTATTCCATCTTTGATGTTTAAGGCACCACGTTTTGTATTTTGAGTCCAAACCCTGTGTGCATTTATCCGTTCACAGCGATTTAACTGTTGTAACTTTCACATACGAACTCTCTTTTCGACGTTGTATATATCCACAGATTCGTATTCACGAACACATCGTTTTATGAATATTATTAATCCCAAAATAATATTTGTATGATTATCAAAATTTTACGCTACAGTAGCTTATTATACGTATTTTTAGTGTTTACTCGATAATTGTTTTGAATTAGCGTACGTAGTATTATAATATCTAATAATACTTCGTAAAATTATGAAAAATTTACTTTTCAACATATGGATTATCGTAAGCTTTGTTTGACTACAGTTGACTTTTGTTGACCAAATTGACAATTGTCACACACGTGAACGGGAATCTGATCGCGAACACACACACACTCTCTCCGACCGTGTGTGCATGTTTCCTGATGCGAGGAATAGACGGGAATTGAGAAATCTAGCAGGGAGAAGCAAGATTCGGCTCACACACACAAGTGTATGTGTGCTTCCATACACTTGTGTGTATGACGCTGTCGACAACGGTTTCCGGTGGCCGAAGACCGGCGGTGGCAGCTATGAGTGGTGGTGGTCGACTGTTGGTAGCTGGGAAGGATCTTGCTGGTCCGATTTATGTAGAAAAAACACCTTAACCACCTTATTTCAAATTTTAGACTGATTTGTGGAAAGGTAAAAACATGTTCTTGAACCCTAGGTTGTTTAATCTGAAAATACCTTCATGCATGTCAAATTTGGTGTTAATTGGTGTTCTTGAATATGGATTGAACAGGGAATTCACTAAAAAGGGCAAGAACATTCATAAGTTTAGCTTTTTGGATAAAAAGTGAAAGGTAAAAGCTCTATTTTGAAACTCTAGTTTATTGAGCTTGAAAATACTCGATACATGTTGAATTTGGGGACTATTTCTTGAATATATTTTGTTTTGGTTTCAAAATACGTATGAGTTGCAAGTTTGATGTTATTGTGGTAAAGCAATGGGTTTAGAAGCATGAACTTGTTGGAACCATTCATGCATCAAAGAACCAATTGAAACATACAAATCTAGTTCAATTTGACAGCTTTGACTTTTCTGTCAAAGTCAAACCACGAGTCTAGAAATCAAATTAGTTGGGTTAGGTTTGGTTTATGTTAAAGTTGGACTTGGATTCATGATATGCTATTAGTATAGAACCAGAAACACCAAAGAAAAAAAACGAAGCTAGTTAACTTGGTGATAATCCAATGATAAAAGAGGAGCAAATTTGACTCTTATAAATTCTAAATGGGACAAGAATGAAAATTTACGCTTGTAATGAAGAAACTAATTAAAATATGATTTATGAGACATGTGTAAATTTGAAGATGGTAACATTGAATTAGGGATACAAGTATTTGGTTAAACATCTTATAAAGTATCATTTAGTCATAAAAAGACCAAATATAATGATGTTGATTTAAATATTAAAAATTCGATGAATCAAGTACGATTGTTGAGTCTATGATTGAACGTCAGTTAAAATGGCAAAACAAACATGCTGAGGGTTTTGGGTATAAAAATGTTCCACTACCTGTACACCCCTCCCCTTGAAAACCAATATATAGAGTAGCCCACTGTATCCAGTTCAGTTCAGAATGATCCAACCAGCGCCGCTGACAATATTAAAGTGAACACTACTGATGCTTCTACCTCATCTGCATATAAAATGAAAGAGGAGGATGGGAACCAAGAGGACAAGAATGATCTTAATTTTGATAAATCTGTTTAAAGACTATTATTGTTATTTCTTCTGTTTTGAATGATTGTGTGCAACAAGACATTAAAAGTGTTAATTTTTCAAAAATTTGTGGTGATGCTACTTTTAAGAATTTTAAACCACAAAAATTTGTTAAAATTTTGTTGCTTGTGTGTATGCTTGTGATAATGCTTTGAAACAATCTGGACAGGACCAAGTCCCATTCAGGCCCCCTTGAAACGATAAACATGTTTTAACTATGGGACTCCAGGTCATATTGCCAAAAACTGTCCTCAATACTTGTATGCTCCACGCCATGAACAAAACTGGCAGAATGTGCCAAGAGGGAAATCTTATAAAAGAAAACCCTCGAGGCCATGTTCACGAAATGGAAATTGGAATGTTTCTAAGGCCAAGACTCAGACTGCCAAGGACAAAAAAGGCTGATTTGAGAGATGATTCTACCAAACCAAAATTGGTGAGGTCAAAGTCATCTCAAGGATCATCCTCTAGTCCATGTTTGCAATATAGACCTAAATCAAAGGGTAGTCCCGATTCAAAATCTAATGCTAATGCTCTCATCTGGACAAAGGATAAAATATTTAAATCCAATTACAGGTGGGTCCCCAAAGGCAGTATTTCAAAGACTTCTATAAATTCATTGTTATTTGACAAGCAATATATGAGTTTAGAACCTGTTTCATGTGTTGATAGTATGGGTCAACCCAGTTTCCGAATGGACTAGGTTCCCAAATCTAATTAATCTCGCATATTGTGCAGGAGCAGCTATGGAGGAATATCATCAGACCTTGGTATGCTAATAGTGGCTGTTCCAGGCACATGACATGAGACATATCCCAGTTGCATGACATTCAAAACATTAACGGAGGGTATGTTTCTTTTGCAGGAGGAGAGAAAGGGAATATCACACAGATAGGGACCGTGACAAAACGTTGTGTTGAAATTCGAAAACATCAACTTCATTCCAGAATTGAAGCAAGTATACTGAGCGTTTCTCAGATCTGCGACAGAGGTTTTTCGACTCACTTCACTAAGAAAGAATGTCTGATTCTAAAGCCTGGTCTTGTTATACCATAAGAGTGGATTCTAGTGATATCTAAACGCAGAAGCAACGCCTACATTATCGATTCGAATCATAATACTCCCGAGAACGTTACTTGATTGTTCTCCAAAGTCTCTGAACAGAATGCCATGTTATGGCATCGTCGTCAGGGTCATGCCAATGTGAAGAATCTAAATCGTCTTGCCAAGAACGGTCTCGTCAGGGGGCTACATATCAAAGACTTTATCACCTTCGAGAAGTGTGTGGCCTGTATGCATGGAAAGCATCATCGGAAGACGCAAAGGCGCAAACTGGTCAACTCCATTGACTCACTCCTTCAACTACTTCACATGGATCTCTTTGGCCCTGTCAACGTTCTGAGTATCAAAAAAACCTCTTATTGTCTGGTTATTATTGATGATTACTCACGTTTTACTTGAGTTCTCTTTTTGAATAATAAGAGTGAGACTGCAGAACTAGTCAAGAGATTCATCACTCTCAATGAAAATCAGACTAATGAGAAGGTGAAGGGAATCAGATGCGACAATGGGACCGAGTTCAAGAACATCGTGATGGATCAATTCTGTGCAGAAAATGGAGTGCAACGTCAATACAGTGCTGCTCGTACAACAAAATGGTGTTGCTGAGCGAAGAAATCGAACGTTAATTGATGCTACTCGTACTATGCTATGTGATTCCAAATTGCCAATGTTCTTCTGGGTTAAAGCTATTAATACAGCCTGTTATGTTCAGAATCGGGTTTTAATCAACAAGCTTCACATGAAAACTCCATATGAAATCTTCTATGGACACAAACTGTTGCACATTTTCGCACGTTTGGATGTCCATGCACCCTCCTTCATCTTAAAGCCACTCCAAAGTTCAATTCTAAGGCTGATGATTGTTACTTTGTTTGGTATGCGGGTCGCACTGCTTATCGGGTGTACAATAAGGTCACCAAGCAGATTGTGGAATCTTTTGATGTGCGTTAGCTAGAGGAGAATGAGACGGATGCCTGAGTCGGTCCTGACTGGTTGTGTAATTATGCTGAATTATTTAAACCGTTTTAGGTGCTTTCCGATGATGTCTCAGGTACACCACTAAGCCCGAGTGGAATCAATAGAGATGATGATGAGGAAGTTATTGCTGATCCTATCAAACCATCTGTAATAATTGATGAATCTATAGTTTTGAACGACGTGCATCTCCTAATTCCCCTATCGTGATTAATGACACTCCTGGTGATTCTCCAAGGATTGTTGACGAACCACCAGCTGTTGAAGAAACTGTCACTCAAGAAGGAGTCATCAACTCTGACCCTGAAGAACTGCTCAATTTAACACTCATGGACTCTCTTTCCTGAGAGAATTTCAGATGAGTATGTGGCAAGCACCTCGTACGATTTTAGAACATCTTAAAGAGGTGATTCGGCCGCAGGCAGAGTTGAAAACATAACGAATCTTCCAGTTTCTTCTGAAGCGCTCGAGCATGCTATCCTTCTAGAATTCAGCATAATCACCCAATTGAAAACGTTATTGGTTGTCTAAAGGATGGGGTCCAGGACAAAAGTCAGAGTGGTCATGTCAAGGAGTGTCTCTACTCATGCTTCATTTCACAAATCGAGCCGAAGAATGTGGATATGGCACTAAATGAACCAAGTTGGGTTGACGCAATGCATGAAGAGCTGAACTAATTCGAAAAACTGAAGTTTGGCAGCTGGTGGAGCTACTCGAAGGGAATAAGTCTCTAGACACAAGATGGGTATTTGGCAACAAACAAGATGACAGTGGAGTGATTGTGCGAAATAAGGCGCGTCTGGTTGTTCGCGGGTTCAGACAGATAGAAGGTCTCGATTACACTGAAGTGTATGCTCCCGTGGCACGGTTGGAGGCGATTCGTATCTTCCTGGTATATGCTTCTTATATGGCATTTATCGTGTATCAGATGGATGTCAAGACACCTTTCCTGTACGGCGAAGTCAAAGAGGAAATTTATGTTGATCAACCTCCGGGTTTTGTCGACGCAAAGTTTCTCAACCATGTCTACAAGCTAGATGAGGCACTTTACGGTCTTCATCAGGCTCCTCGAGCTTGGTACACTACACTGACCGAACATCTATTGCAACACGAGTATACAAGAGGGATGATTGACCAGACACTTTTCATTAAACGCGAGAAGACAGATCTAGTTGTCTTTCAGATCTACGTGGACGATATTATCTTTGGATCTACAAGCGAGGATCTGTACAAGGACTTTGAGCAGGTGATGAAAAAGAGATTTGAAATGAGTTCTCTGGGGGAGATGACGATGTTCTTAGGGTTGCAAGTATTTCAATGCTCAACGGGTATATTGGTGCATCAAGGAAAATATGTTGATGACATTATGGAGAAGTATCGTTTTAAAGATGCGAAAGTTGCTTCTACTTCGATGGCTGAGTGACCTCTGTTATCATCACATCCAGATGGACAATCTGTCGATCAAACCTTGTATCGTTTAATGATTGGTTCTCTGATGTATCTGACGACTAACACACCGGATATCGTCTTTGCAGTCTGCCAATGTGGACGTCATCAGGCTAATCCTAAACTTTCTCACCCGATTGCTGTTAAACGGATCTTTCGATACCTTAAAGGGAAACTGAAATTGGGTCTCTAGTATCCTAAGAACTGTGAATTCGATTTATATGCTTTTTCTGACAGCAATTATAGAGGATGTAATATTGACAGGAAATCCACAAGTGCAGGATGTCAATTCTTGCGAGATCGACTGATTTCATGGCAGTGCAAGAAACATCAGACCGTGTCAACTTCCACAACCGAAGCTGAATACATGGCATCATCGACTTGATGTTCCCAGGTCATCTGGATGCAACATCAACTACTCGATTATGGTTTGAACTTTCTCGACACTCCCATATTTTGTGACAATGATGCAGCTTTCAAAATTATTAAAAACCATGTACAGCATTCTAAAACCAAGCACATCGACATCAAAGTTCATTTTATACGAGATTGCTACGAGCGAAAACTTATTCATTTGGAGCAGATCCACACAGATAACAATGTGGCGGATTTTTTTACAAAACCTTTTGCAAAAGCTCGGTTTGATGTGCTTGTTGGTTTTCTCAAAATGATTCGTTTGGATGAATGACAAATCAATTCTTGTATATTTTGTAAATTTCTTTTGGTTTTGGTTAAATTTGTTAATGTTTTACTTTCTCTATTCTCTTCCATGCACAAATTTAGGGGGAGAATTAAAATCAACAAAAAATTATAAAAAATCAAAATCCAAAAATATGTTTTCCCTTTATGTCTTTCCTTTTAAAATTAAAAAAATTCAAAAATATTTCTAATTACACAAATTTGCACGATCGTCAGTGTTCCTGATCCATACCAATCAGGAATACAGATCCAAAACTATCATGTCAATGATGTGTTTCACTATTACCGTGATTCACTAAGACATTCCATACCAATCGACGATGCACTAAGCTATACCACTCACTGCTGAGATAAAACAATTTGTGCTGATGACTGTCATTGGTTCACCACAATGAGTATGAAGCACTAACAACCTTTCTTAACCTAACCTCAAATATTCTAAACTCAACTTCTAGAAACTTTGAGTTAAGCCACTCCGAGTCGAGAGTTACAAACTCTGTGCTGATGGTTAGATTACGTACCGTAGCCTATCACACGCACCAATCCATTCTGACCCGCTCTATCTTTTTGATGCAAGAAATAGACGATTCATCATTTAAAACCAAATGGTGATGATATTTCGAAACTCTATGCCAGTGATCTTTGCTACAACAATAATAGTGAATGTGAGGTATCAACAACCATTCTTACCTACAAATATTCTAATTTAAGAGTTGAATGATTCAGTGTAACATACCATACATTGATGACAATTCGCATGTCTAGCCGATGGGTATATCTCACACCAAGATATATTACATGCTCATATCTTTCTTAACCCAAACTTTATTCTAATAAAGATGTTTGTGATTCAATGTGGTTTTACCTCGCATTGATGAAACATCGAAACTCTGGGTCAGTGATCGTTGTTGACTACCACAATAGCTGTGAGACCCCAATACTTCACCAGAACCCTAAATTGGCACCAGGATGATACACTCCACAGAGATTTGGATACCATTGAACGTCTCGCCAAGAGCCAAGTTAACTTGTTAACTGCATTGAGATCTTTGATCAAGGATATGTAGGGGCCAAAATCAAAACGGCCAAGAGTAGTTCTCCGATACTCAAACAATCAAAGTGTGTTCCTCCGGGTTCACACAGATACCGCCAGTAGACTCCTTCTGAACCAAGGCTGGGCCCTTGATCACTATGGCGAGAAGGGTCTTTATGACTCTGTGACCCACAGGATTTTGGTCATCGATCGTTTCATGAAGTGCTAGTTTTCGACGAATAAAAATCAGTGAAGATTTTTAGTGATGGTTCAAGAAGTGAATTTTGAAGTTTCAACACTACTTTTATCCTCGAAGAAAGGTGAAGCGTAACTCTATGTGACAAGCTGCATTGAATTCCACCTCAAACATTTGCGTTGTTACATGTGAACCTTAAGTGATCAAGAAGTGAAGAAGATGAATCAGACTCCAAGTTCAGGTTAAAGTTAAACTTAAAGCTAGATTTTCTGATTTCAAGACCTATGCAAGAAGCCTTACACTAGATGAGCGTTCAAAATCAAATCTGATGAAAGTCCGTTTGCATCTCGCGAGCCATGTCATGATCGAGCAAAGAGCTGAAAGTCTATATCTAAAGAGAGCTTGAAGATCAATGAAAGAATTAAACCAAGGGGGAGATTGTTAGGACATATTATAGTTGGTTTAATCTTTTCATTTTAAGTGCTTAATTCGAACTTTGGAGTTTTCGGACATGGACCGAAAACCTCCTGTTCTCAGTGGCAACATGACTGAAATCTAAGGATTTTGGCGAGCTGGGGTTGGTGTTCTCGGTGGGCTCTTGCATTTGTATGGGCTTAGGTCATTTATGTATAAATAGTTTTTGTACCCGTCATTTGTCAGGTTGATCGTTTTTATGAGCTATTATCGAGAAGAACATTATTGTGCGATCAATCAAGCAATCTTATGTACCCGTATTTCGTTAATCAAAGTGTGCATTGAAGATAAGAATTTGTTTCAAGTATCCGATGGACGAAACTTGATACTTGAATAAATTAAACGTATTATGGAAGGACAGAATGGTCAAATGAGGTGAAAAGAAGGAAAAGTATGGGTTAAAAACTTTTATTAAGTTATGATGAGATAATACCTCAATTTGAATTTGGTTTTAGCGACCCAAGAGCAAAAAAGGGAACAAAGGACCAGAAGTGAAATATTTATTGAACAATCTTAAAAAATTAGTATCTCAAAATCTATAAGGAATTGAGAAAAAGTCCCAAAAGTGATAAAATTTGCCAAGGCCATGTTCAAGGGCCTCTAACGAAACATATAGGAAGACTGGGGCTTAAGTCAGTAGGAGAAAGTTCTAAAGCTCATTCCCACCTTTTTAAAGGTGTAAAGTTTGTGGAATTTAGAAATCATACGAGAACGTTATGATACGATGAAATCAAGAACATTTATTAAACATAAGATGAAAATATTTCTAAGGCTCAAGGGAGGGGCATTTTTGGAAATTTATCAAATCAGGCCACTTAAACCAGAACCCGGTTTTAGAGATATGGTGTATGAATTTTCCCTTCTGATCTGGTTTCTCCCCTCGATAACACCAAACACGCTAACCAAAATCAGAAATCGAAGAGAAGAAATTTAACGATTGAGAGAATGGCGAGGATGAGATTCACGTGAATGGAAAGTTGATCGCGAACACACACACACATACACTCTGACTGTGTGTGCGTGTTTCCTGGTGCGAGGAATAGATGGGCATCGAGAAATCTAGCAGGGAGAAGCAAGATTCGGCTCACACACACACAAATGTGTGTGTGTCTGCTTCCATGATCGAGAGAGTGGAAACAGACAGATCAGGTGGTGATTTATGAACACAAAGCCACGGGAAAGGGGCTGCACAGTAGCTGTCGGCAAAAGCTATCAAAAAGACAAAGGAGAACGTCGTCGGCGCTATTGACGGCGATTTGCGGTCGCCGACGACCGGCGGTGGCAGCTAGGAGTGGTGGTGGTCGATTTTTGGTAACTGGGAAGGATCTTGGTGGTCCAATTTATGTAGAAAAATCACCCTAACCTCCTGATTTCAAGTTTTAGACCGATTTGTGGAAAGGTAAAAACACGTTCTTGAGCCGTAGGTTGTTTAATCCGAAAATACCTTCATGCATGTCAAGATTTGGTGTTAATTGGTTATCTTGAATATCGATTGAACAGGGAATTCACAAAAAGGGTCAAGAACATTCATAAGTTCATATTTTTGGATAAAAAGTGAAAGGTAAAATCTTGATTTTGAACCTCTAGTTTATTGAGCTTGAAAATACTCGATACATGTTGAATTTGGGGACTATTTCTTGATTATATCTTGTTTTGGTTTCAAAATACGTATGAGTTGCAAGTTTGATGTTATTGTGGTAAAGCAATGGGTTTAGAAGCATGAACTTGTTGGAACAATTCATGAATCAAAGAACCAATTGAAACATACAAATCTAGTTCAATTTGACAGCTTTGACTTTTCTGTCAAAGTCAAACCACGAGTCTAGAAATCAAATTAGTTGGGTTAGGTTTGGTTTATGTTAAAATTGGACATGGATTCATGATATGATATATGATATGATATTAGTATAGAACGAGAAACACCAAAGAATCAAGAAACGAAGCTAGTTAAATTGGTGATAATCCAATGACAAAAAGATGAGCAAATTTGACTATTATAAAGTCTAAATGGGACAAGAATGAAAATTACGTTTGTAATCAAGAAACTAATTAAAATATGATTTATGAGACATGTGTACATTTGAAGATGGTAACATTGAATTGGGGACACAAGTATTTGGTTAAACATCTTATAAAGTATCATTTAGTCATAAAAATACTATAATTTGGCTATTTTTAGTTAAATTGTCGTTTTAAGCCTAAGAACCAAACGTTTGAGAAGTAACCTCAACACTTGAGTACTATAATTCGTTGTCATGTTATTATAGTAGATTAAAAGTAAGTTAAAAGTTTGGGACAATAAAAGTTGAGTTTAGGTTATGCCTAAAACTGACATAATCGGAAGCGGTTGAAGTAAAAAGTTACCGTTTTAGCAAATATGAGCTCGTATGGCTATGGAATGAATATATATCAACATTTATGTGTTGTTGGGTGGTTTTGAAAACAACATATGTAAAAAGTGTGATGTTTAAAAATAATTTTTTTTCTATAATCTTTAGCGGCAAAATTGCCAAAAATAGAATACAAGAACGAAATGAGGGATGTTTTGACATCTAAGCATTTATATTGATTTATAAATATGTAGAGATCAGAAAGTTACTAAATTTTTATGATAAAACCCGTGAAAACACAATTTGGCAAAGTAGGATGTCTAAATAGGAAAACGGTCAAAAAGTGTTGAAACGAAAAGTGGCTTAAAAGATCCCATAAAGCTTTACCAATGTTTTAAACAATATTAGTACATTGTTGGATTATATAACAATGAGTCAAACGCAAGTTTACATGAACTTTTGACGAAGTTATCAAAATGGGACAAAAAGGTAAAATCGTCCAAAATGGTTATTATGCCTTAAGAGTCATACTTGGACATTGGAATGGAACTATATTATGACTAGAAATAGTTCAAGAATGATTAGAAAATTATTATATGTTTAGTTGTCTAATAAGTTACAATCTTCTATTAAATTAATAGAAATTGAAGGACACTTGGAAGCAATGAATGACTATACTTTTGTGGATAAGTGTAGCTAGACGTACCTAGCAACTGAGGTGAGTACATGTGGCAATTTGTTGACAAAAATTTTGCGTGACTTTTGAATATTAAATGATACGCAAATCATTCTACTTATGTTACGATAATGAATGTTTTATACGATAATTTTGAAAGAATGTTTTGGCATCAAGCCTACAATGATTTCGAAAGTATGTTCTGGCATTTAGCCTACTCTGTTATTGAAAGATCGTTTTGGCTTCAAGCCTACTATGCTTATGAAAGAATATTTTGGTGGTAAATCTCCTATGTGTTAATGTTATGAATCTGTTTCAAAAGAACAATGAACATATGTGTTATATGATTTGATTCTTATATAAGTTTATGAAAGATTTAAACTGTTAATGTTTATATTGTTGTACATGCGTCTCATGGCATTATGTGAAATTTTGTACAAAAGAAAAGCTATGTTTTTACACATGCATATAGTGTGAATGCATATGAGTCGAGTAAGGTCCGAACACGTCCCCGTAACGGGACAAGACTCTGCTGGGATGGTGTTGAGTTATGTTTGTGATGAAGTGCCACTCAATCCCAAGACCTGATGTTTTGATAAGCAGACCCCGAAGCCTGAAGACTCTGAAGTGTTCATTGTGGAGGATCCGAAGGCTATGTTGCAGTAACAACTTTTGATGCACACGTGATTGCAGACTACGTGTAAGAACCTGAAAATTTTGGTAAAAGTCATAAAATAAAAATATATAAAAGTTGGGTTGAACAAGGGCGTAACAGTAAAAATTGGTAAAAAGGGCAAAATGGTCATTTGACACCCAAATGACTTCTAAGTAATGAAAATGTGATTTTGGGGTTAATATGTAGTGAAATAAACTTAAAAATAAGAATTTTGGGTTTTTGGGACAGTTTTGCAAAAAATGGAACCAAATGGGCCAAAGTGCCATTTATTGAAACTAGTGGGCAAATTAGTCTTTTGCCATGTTTTGTACTTTGATATAAAGTATTTTAATGTTTGGGGTAAAAATGAAAGAAAATAAACTTATAATGTCTTGAAAATGTGTTTTTAAGTCACTTTGGGAAGAAATGGAACTTAAGGGGTTAATTTGGCATTTGGACAAAGTTAGGTGGTATAAATAGGAGAAATATCTTCTCCCATAAGATGGAACACGGGAAATCAGTTCCAGAGGGATCCAGAGAGAGAGGTCGAGAGAATTCTATGAGGAGAAGCAATGGATGTAACAATTAGTCATTTAGTTCAAGATTTCCAAGCCAAACCAAGGTAAGAACACTTGTTCTTGACTTCTAGCACACGAATTCTTCACGGGGCAATTTGGAAACTAAAAGTTCAGTTGCAATCCAATATGTTTTATGAGTCTTTTCATCTAAACAAGCTTGAATTATCAAGCAATTCTATTTAAATCAAAAAGTATGGTTGAATTGGGGAAAATCAAGATTTTGGCCAAGAACCCTAATTCACGGGTCCTTGTAATTAAAGATGATTTTAATGACTAAAGTGAGTTTAATATGTTAGAAAAGATGTAAGAAATCAATTTTGATAGTTAATTTGAAGTAATTTTAGTTTTTGGGGTCAAAAATCTAAAAACGGGATTTTTATGAATTTGAATGGAATCAGTGATTCCATGGTTTAAAAACATGTTGGAATGGTGGGTTTTAGTCATGGGATAAGTCTAAAATGATTAAGTAAGTTATAAAGAACTTAATAGATGAAAACAGTGAGCTGCAGCGCAAAAATCGGGCAAAATCTCGCACCTGCAGGTCAAGCACGAGTCGTGCTCTTTTACCCTTGGGTTTGCACGAGTCGTGCCATCCTGTAGAAGCCAAAAATAGCATTCTACAAAGAGCACGAGTCGTGCTCTTTCATGCACAAAATGTGCACGAGTCGTGCTCCAAGTCAGGGGCAAAATGAAGTTACAAATTGATGCTAGGCCTATCCATTTGAGGTCCAATTGATACCATAAGGTTAATATGATATAAAAACATGAAAAATAATGTTAAATTGAGTGTATGACTTTCCAAGGGTATAATGGGCAATAATATACCATGTAAATGATAAATGAAAGTAGCAAAGAAGAGGATAAGTAAAATAATGAATGTCACAACCATATTATGATATGAGTCTAGTAAAATCTGAAAGTCAATGGTCTATACATACTATTAAAGTATAACAAGTTATTAATAAAATGTGAATAAACTCCTTAGGTACTTAAGGAGTAAAAGATTATGAATAGGAGGGGCGAGGAAAAAGGATGGTTCTAGTTAGACCTCTCTAACTAGTCAAGGTGAGTAATGTGTGGATTTTCGAGTACATAGCAAAAGGAGTTTTATATAAAGAAATGAATTTTATGAAAAATGATTTTTGGGTCAAAATAGTTTTAAGAAAGTTAATATGGTTAATGAGAAAGGAAATGGTTCTGCGGAACTAAAATGTTTTGTGAAACTGAAAATGATTTTGTGTAATGATAAGTACAATGTGTACAAAAAGGTAAATGAGAAAAGGCAAAGAATTAATGAAGTGTTGAGCCCTGTTGAGAAGTTAAGAAGTATCCGGATAAAGACCACGGCCTGCTGCGGTAGGGGTGGCAAAAGACACTACTGGGATGGTACCTCCCGTCGCGAAGTAGTTGTCTTACCTTGGTAGATGAATTCGTTTCATACTACTGAGGAAGTAGTTATACGGGTGCGCTCGTATAAAACCTACGGGTGCACTCGTAGGAGTGTGCTCACTAATGAAAAGGAATACCTATGGGTGCGCTCATAGGAAATTAAGTAATTTAAAAATTTGGAATGTTTAAAGTATAAGAAAATTATTTTGGGTCTAAAACCCGTATTACTCACGAGACGTATGTCTTACGTATGTTTTTAAAATGCTATGTACTCAGGTAGCAAAAGAAAGGGTAGATGTCGCGTTAAAGGAACAGAAGTCCTAGATTGATCAGAGTATGTACCTACTTCCTTAAATTATGGTAATGTATTGAGCTTGTGACACCCCGTATTGAAACTGGTTTTTTTTATGGGAAATTTAACCCGTAAATTGTTTTGTTAAAATGTTGTATATGGGACGGGGTGTTACAAATTTGGTATCAGAGCCATAGTTTAAGTGAACTAGGTGTCAATAATTGAACCTAGACTTAAACTGTGTAGGAGTTAAGTAGGGTACATACTTAATTATGAAGTAGTAAGTAAGGAAAAGAGGGAGTAAACCCAAAACAGTGGAGCATGAGTCTTGGTGGTAAAGCTGGAAGCAAGTATGTATAGGTGGTTATAATAATATGGGCCCGTACTATCATAATCACAGGATATATACTTGAGTCTGGCGGAATCATACGAGAAACATGTGAAACTGTAAGGGATGAGTGGAGGAGGTGTGAGTAAGGGATGAGTGGAGGAGGTGTGAGGGGACATAGGTTTAGAGTACCTGTGCAATAGAATCCAGTATGCCTAAAAATACTAAAGTAATATTTGAAAAGTATTAAAGGTGAAATAATTAGTATGAGTTATGAAGTGGGGGAAAACTCCATATTCTATATGTGAACTACTACAAAGTATGAACGAAGAGAGTTGAAATTAAGATAACAAGGGTGTAAAAAGGGTAAGAATCCAAATATGTGGTTGTAATAACCACCATACCATATGAAAAATAATGTAAAGTATACGTAACGAGACATGCGACAGTATGAAAGAAAACAGTAAAAGGGACATAACCAGAAGATATAAATATATCGATAATTTTTGAACAGGGAGAAATGGGGTATATAGTACAAATATCAAGGAAAGTGTATAACTGAAAATTCCGTTGTCTAACGGAAAAGAATTATGATTATGGAATGAGAATAAAAGTAGTAGCACAGCAATGATCAAAGAAATATAGATTTGGGAGAAGAATATAGATACATATATAAAAAAAATTATTATAGACTAACCTAAGGACTGTATGAAAGGGTAAAGAATAAATACTGAAAAGTAATATGAAGAGTCTCCCAGGGACAACCAGGGAATTAAAGTATGATCACTAAGAGCTGTAATCAAACATGTTGTTATGAAATAAAAGTAAAATACTTAATTAAGTACTAGACAATGAAGCAAAGACAGAAATGAAAATTTAGAAATGAGAAGTCGTGACTTCCAAACCTGAAGTAAAAGTGATAAGTAAATGCATCTAATGGTTGGAACAAATAACTAAGTCATAAGTACAATGCTATAATGAGTAAATATAACAAAGTAAGCTACCTAAATGGGAAGGAAAAAAAAATGGAAAACTAATAAAGGATGTGAGTATTTTGTATTATCGTAATACGATTATAAGAAAATGAATTGAGAAATGGAGGTAGAATGTCTAATCAAATGTTAGGCAAGAAATTAAAGATAAAGTAAACGTTGAAGATAATGAGGGGAAATATAAAGAAAGTTATTAAAGAAAATGGTAATGAGAAAAATGGTCGTTGGGATCAGATTTGGTAATCATATAAAATAAGTATAAGCAGAAATGTCAATGGAAAAAGGGTAACCGAAAGAATGTGTGAATGGCGACTGAAATAATATGAGGAAAGAAATAAAATTAAATATCTTGATAAGCATCAGAAAAAGAATTAAAGAAATAATAAGAATGATAATAAACAGACAAGAAGTTACCCTTTCCGTATATGAATGAATATAATTAACAAAAGTATCCGAAGATTGTGAGAAATGGCCAATACATGGTTAGTAATGATGAAACATAAGAAAGAGTGTATATGTATATATGTGCATAAATATAAAAGAATAAGTAAGTTACGGGACATATATAAAAGTATACGGGTGATTATGGAATAGGTACCTTAATTAGAATACTATAAAATGTGAAGCATGAGAGTGAGATAAAGTTTTAATGTAAAAGAAAAAGAGAAGAACACAAGATGAAATTAAGAAATTGAACATTGGATTGAAAATATTTAAATGCATGGTAGTAAAAAGATCGAAATGATGAAAATTTATTAACGAGTAATATTGGTAAATTAAGCATTCAGTCAAGTAATTGATATGGGACAAGAAGGGATGAGGTATTTAATTTGGGCTTTTAAAACAAAAGAGAATCAAGTATATGTATACGTGTACATTATACAATTAAGAACTTGTACATATGTGCTAAGAAGTTGTTAAGAAAATGAGTTGTATATCATTGACAAGTTAGAATCATAATAAGACTAAAAGCATATAAAGTTGGTCATAAATTTCTGACAGCTTTGACCTTCATAAGAGTCAAGCTTAGAATATGTCCATAAAATTATTTGAAGTATGTATGAAGTATATTGAAATTGAGGTTGTAATTATACAATACCATATGTAATAAACTAGAAACACCAAAGAATCAACGTGGTAAAGTCGGGGTGCTAAGTGGTAATCAAGAGGTAAAAGAGAAACAAAATTTATTTGTAAAGGTCTAGAGTGGGACAAGAGTTTGACAATTGATTTTTTTTTTTGTAATCAAGAAGTCAATAAATATGGTTTGTGAAATCTACTTACACCACAAGATGATAATGTCATGAAAAGTGTAATGAGCATGAAAACGTGAATGATCATATACAAGATGTATGAGACATTATAAGTTGTTTGAAAAAAAAGGAATCAACCATGGGAAACAATTGAAATACTGGTAGAGGAAGAATAAGTAAAGGATAAAGTGCTAAATTAAGCACTAGGGTGAGAAATAACAATTACGAGAAAGTATTAAAATATAAAATATTAGTATGGGAATGGTACATGGGGGTATCCAACAAAGAAAAAAAAACAAATGTACTTATAAAAGTATTGTACAGAAATTGAGGAATGAGAAAGACATATTTATAATAGTAAGAATAATGAGAAAATGAGGACAAAACCTCATAAGTAACAAGAGTGGACGAAAGAAGTAATTAGAATGTTAATACGCTAAAATGTAAAGGTAATACAAATAAAAAAAGTGATATAGGTTAAGAAACTATGAAAGTATTGTACATAATGTACAGGAAGCGAGTAAGAGGTACGCGGAATTGAGATTTTGTAAAACTACAAGAATAAGGACGAGGGTAACGTTTGAATTATTAATAAATCAAGATTCTAAAGTACTATAAGTATCACAAGATACAAGATATGTATTCATAGGAGTAATTCCTGTGAAATAAAGGGGATGAAGATAACAATATAGTGGAAATGTATGGAAGATAGAATAAAGTTAAATGAATTCTATAATTACATAATAAAGGTGATAAAAGTAAGAGTAATGAAGTTGACAGCAACAATAGGTCAACTTCAATAGTATATATAGAAAGAAAGCTAATGATGTGTAATTTCTAAACTTAAAAGTGGTATGTTGTTTCGATTTTTCTGGAACAAGATATACAGATTTTCGTGAAAGGTACACTGTTTTGACAGATCCTGTCCCAAACATAAAAATGAGAATGTAAAGTGTAACGAAAAGAGGAAAAAGTATTCCTTATGAATAGTAATAAGGCGAGAGTTGTAGTAGAAGTAAAGAAGAATAAATTGAAGTTTAAAATATTTAAAGAATGACTACGTAAAGATAAGAAGTTGTAAAGCTTCTGAGAAAAAGAAATAGAAATAAAACATCTATGCAATAATGAACGAGTAGCGGAATGAGGAAAAACAGAAGAGTGAAAATAAATGAATAATATTATAAGTAAAGAATGGAAAGAAGGAGAAAGCGTTGTAAAACCAATTTGTTAAAGTAAAATGTCCATTAAGGGACAAAATTTAAAAAAAAAAAAAAAGATTTTGTGAATTTTGTATAAATATGGATTATATATAATTATATTTAATGGTATATGGAAATTTTTTTGTAAAGAATGTGATGAGTATAATCTCACAGGTTTTAATAAAGATATGGGGAGAATTATATAGTAGACTGCTATTTTTGATAAAAGTATGGACGTATGAAACTATAATGTAAAGTAAGTTTTACTAAGAGATTTTTGTATATAAATAAAACGAGGTAAAAAGAAAGGTAACTGGAAAATATAGAGTATGATGAATGAGGAAGTAATTAAAAAGTTGAGAAAAACGAATAAAATGATCGAAAGGGGTATTTTAGTCATTTAATAAAAGTAATGTATAAGTTGTAAGTATTTTGAATAATATAAAGAAAGAAGAGTAAAAATGGTCAAAAATATATTTTGGTCATTTGGAAAGATTGTAAAGTTTAAAGAAATATTTATATATATATATATATATATATATATATATATATATATATATATATATATATATATATATATATATATATATACCATTATATAAACCATATATAAATTACAACACTCTTAATGCATAGAAGTCTTAATTTTTAAGACTGTACAAGTCTTTTAAGCATGAAGACAGTCGGGTGAATTTCTGCCACGGTTTCTTTCTTTCCCCGACTATTCATTTCATGAGGGCCCACAATTTAAAGACAAATTCTTAAAACAATGAAGGAAGAAACTTTGAGCAGTTGATTCAAATTTGGCCGGTTGATTCAAAATTTGAATGAAATGGAAATGGGATAAAATCTGAAAGTTTATTCTCTCTGTCTCGCAAAAACCCTAATCGCCATTCTACACAACCACCCTAACCTCCCCGATTACCAGCCGCCACCACCAAACTCAACCCTACGGCCACAACAAGTTATGGCCACCGTCAGCCGCTAATAACTACTCACCCTTCTCTACAAAGCCACAACCCCTGGACAAAATAGACACCTTGTTCGTGATTTAACTCCACCGTTGTGACCACCTTCTTCCATGAAATTCGTTATCGCCTCTCCTCCACGATATCCGATATCACCACCGCCTCTCCTCAATGATACCAGAATGTGAGTTTTACTTTCAATTTTTTTTGTACGGTGCCATTTTCGTCGATCTAGATCTAGATCCCGACACCATCATCATCGACTTTCAATTTTTTCTTTTCTGATTTTGGGGGATTTAACTTGACTTGTAGGTACTGTTTCTACTACTTGGTCATGGTCATTTTGCTGAAAAAGAACGACGAGGAACAAGAAGGTCATGGTCATAGTCTTCTCTACTTGGTCATGGTCGTTTACGCTTACACACATAGACACACACCATTCAACCTATCTTTCTCTCTTCCCCCTCTGTCACCAATTTTTCAATTTCTTTGTTGAATAATGAAGGATGCATAAAAAGAACAACGAACATAGTTCAATCTTCTATAGTTTTAGCTGATATGATGTTTAATTTGTGTTTTTAGGTTATAATCTTTCTTGATCCTTTTGTGTGTTTCAAGTTTTTTGGGTTTTGCTTCATAAATTTCTGTTTTAGGTTCTTAGATCCTAAGATGTATGGGATGACTTGAAGCTATTTTAATAAAGTCAGCGTATTTTTTTTCAGATGTATGAATCTTTAATTTATATTTGATTTGGTTTGTAAAACAGATATTCCAAAAGGGGACCATGTTTCAATATGTTGATGATGACATGAAGATATTAGTTTCTGATAGCTGTGAATCGGGTATTTGAGGTCAAATTGAAGGAAATTGTGATTATAAAGACATCTGATGTTAGTGTGATTAATGATACAGATCCAGAATAATGGTATGCTAATCATTTTTATCAAATGTTAGCAGGGAGAGGAAGATAGAGAGGGAAAATGAGAAGGTGATTGTGGTGCAGGAGGAAAAAGAGTGGACAGAATGCTCTCCTGGATTGGGCAAAGGGCTCTCTCATAAAAAGAAACCTGGTGATTACAAGTCTTCAGGGCCGGCCTTTATGCATTCTTGGGAGATATATTTGGCAGAATTATATGTAACAAAGCTCATCAATTTTTCTCTATATTTTTTCTGATTAATTTGAGATTATTATGTATCATAAAGTTGTGTATAAGGCTTTGATTTAGTATTGATATTGATTTAATTTTGTGTGCAGAAACTGAATCTAGGATTTGGTTTTATAAAGCTACTTGATGGTTCCCACAACTGGTTATTGGCCTTCTACTTTCATATTAAAAAATACAGTTTAATTGCTTCATAATACCTTTTTTGATATACTTTATTGATGTTGCTTCAGTTATGTGGACAGATGGAACAGAGAGGCTGCTTCTGACATGAAGCTTTTAGTTGGAATTGGATGTTAGTACAAGTAGATGTACGGTCTAACTGAAGATGACATGTGCAAGTCTCAAAATTTCAAGGCATAGTATCTCTTCTGTGAATGTATTCGTGCACAAACTGGAATTTAGAAAACAGAATTGCAATAATGAAACCAAGAAGATTACTTTGCTCTTTTTCCAAGTATCATTAGCCCTCTATTTCTTTCGTTGCTGTTTGAATGTGTGTATTTGAAGTTTCTAATGATTTTTTGTTTCATGTTTTCAGATCTAGATCTACAAGTTAAGGACTGAGATAAAAAATTGTCGCTAATCGGTTGTTGCGTTTCTGTGTAGAACCGACTTTCTTTGGTTCACTCATCCTTATTTTTGTTTCCTTGATATTAGCTTTGGATCTCGACCCTATCATTATATGCCCTAATCTTGGTAAGCAGAAATCAGATCATAGCACTCTCTCATTTTTCATGTTGATATGTAAAAGAAAATCACGTCTTGGTGTTATATGTGCTTCATGTTCGATATTGGCCTGAAATATCTCTGTTATTACAAACCCAAACCCTTTTAGGAAGCAATCTAATTGAAATGATGAAGAATAGAGGAAATATGCAGGCTGTCATATTCTTGGTCCTTGATATTTTTTTTCAAATGAATATGTCATGTTGATTGTTGATGTACATAAGCCATTTTAACTGATTTAGGCGGACACCACTAACATTATTGTTCAAATTCAAAATGCAAAAAATCTATCCTGCCTCCAAAAGCTTTCCTCTCTCGGTCTCTATGACAAACCCAACCTATTTTCTCAATTTTATAAGATCTGAACATGGGAAACCAGTATTTCCAAGATCATTCATCTTTATTACTTCTTAATTTTTATGGATTACAAGTTTATCTCTAAGTTGCTACTTCACCTTGTGTTTTATTTATTTTCAGGTGAAGGAGGAGGAGAAGGATGTCAATATATGGGTTCGTCACAGATGTGAGTTATTTTTTGTGGGTGTGTGTTTTCCTGTTTGGTGTATTGATTCTTTCTGCAAGATCGTTTATTCTATCGGATAAACTGATTCTTACAAATTTGATTACCGATTTTAAATGATTAAAATGACATCAGGTATTTGTGTGGGGGTGAAAGGGGATTATATATATATATCTATACTTTCTTATATAAAGCATATATAATTTACAACATCTTATTGCATTAAGATCTTAGTCTTAAAAATGTACAATCCTGTAATGCATAGCTATTTACCTCGATCATCGGCTTTTAGCTGATTAATTTTGACAGGCTGGTTGTAAAAATCAGGCCGAAAAAAATAGGCGGACATCTGTATCGATTCAAATTTCAAAATTTGGAAGACCCCAGACATCATATATTCCAAGAGAGATTCAAACATAGTCCCACTTTCTCTCCCCTCTCTTCAAAAACCCTAACTTGCTCCAGCACCATAGCACGCCAGCTCCACCACCATCAGTGACTAGAGCCGCCAACACCATCAGCCACCGAAACTGTTTTTGGATTCTCATTTATTTTTTAGTACTTGCTGTTCTTTTTCATTTAAATCATTGTATGTTATGTTTTGTTAAGCCACTGTACATTGTGAAATCTACCCGATCATAGCATTGTACTTTAAGTTTTTTCTTTAAGTCCCTGTACTTTGTAAAGCTAACCCTCTTATGGCACTGTCATCAAAGAACAAGGCAAATTTAAATGTTATAATTAGAAACATTTTCTGTTCAGTAGCTGAAAGTTGCTCATTGACTTTGTTTTACATTAATGTGAGGTAATTTGTGTTCTTGCAGAAACTTGGAAGAAATTATAAATTGAAGATAGTTTGTGGTTTTCTGGATTTGACCATTAAAAGTAGTTTGAAAAGTTATAAGAGTTTGAGTTATCTATTTGAAGGACTTTTGTATCTAATGGTTTTACAGTTCAAGCGTTCTTGTGTTTCAAATAAGAAAACAAAAAAACCATAAATATGCTTATATATTCCGGTCTCACCGTATTTCAATGATAATGCGGTTTCTTCTTTTCACCACAAATCTCGTAATACTATTACTTTAGAATTCAATGACATATCACGAGAAAACATTAAAAAGAGGTAAATGTAATTTGAAATTAATAATTATTTGAAGGAATATGTAATTTTTAGTTGATAATAATAGTTTAATAAATTATTCGGTTTCTTTGTTAATCTCCCAGTTGAAAAAACATGCGACCGACATATCCTTCATTTTTCCAGGATGCAAGTTACAGAATTTTATTATACAATATTACTATATATAACACAATACAAATATATAAATAAATATATAAAGTAAAAAATAATTCGATTTAATGTACAAGAGTGAAAATGCGATAAGTGAGTATTGGTTTGTTCACTACATAAATGATACGATTTGGTTCGGAAAAAAGTTGATGATTAATTAGACTTTGATGAAAGTTCAAAGTTATTTATTAAATTAAATAAAACTAATAAAAACTAAAATGTGGTTAAGCATATAATTAATAAAGGACGTGGCATATTTGATACGCATGATGCTTATATAAATGGCACGTTAGTTCGTTGCTTTTCATGATACAATTAGAAACAATTTTTTTTCTTTAAGTTTTAGTTTAAAAAGATATGGAACCAACCAAATACGGATAAGTTAATTACTCAAAGTTGGTTTCATTTAAACAAATGTATGGTTTTTGACATTTTAACATAAGTTGGTATTAAAAAAACTCATAATTTGAAAAGTTTAAAATTTTGTAAATTTGAATAATTTGAAAAGTTTGAAATTTTGAAATTTTCGGAAATTTGAATAATTTTAAAAGTCTGAAAATTTAAATAATTTTGAAAATTTTGAAAATTTTGAAAAATTTCAAAATTTTCGAAATTTGAAAATTTGAAAATTTTGAATAATTTGAAAAGTTTGAAAATTTCGGAAATTTGAATAGTTTGAAAAGTTTTAAAATTGAATAATTTTAAATTTTTGAAAATTATAAATAATTTGAAAAGTCTGAAAATTTTGAATATATGAAGATGTGAAACTGTAAATTGATCTTTTGAACAACCCAATGGACTTTGACACAGTATGTAATTCGGCATACCTAAATCTAATTACCAATATGTTATGCGTCCGGCACACCCTTCAGCCTTATATGTTTGGAATGGGGCGTGCTTTAAAACATGTACAATGCATGTTTTTTGGAATATGACATGTTTCCCTATCGTCCAACGAAAACTATTCGCTGTCCACCAAAAGGAAATAAATAGTGAAAAAACTAATTGACGCCCTTCACATTGCATGGGTACTCCAATTACCAATTAATTGTTGAAACGAAACTATATGCCGACTGTAAACTATTGATAGCAATTGCCGAATCGAACTTACATTCAATACAAAGTATTTAAAAAAGGGGATCAATACCTGAAACGAAATTATACAGATTGTAAACAATTGATCAAAACCCAAAACCTAACTCATACTTCCTACCCCCACCCCCTTGCGGCAAATCTGAAATCCAAAACCTAACTCATAGTTGCCGAAACGAAACAATATGCTACCGCCGCATTGCGCGGGTACGCAGCTAGTATATATATATATATATATATATATATATATATATATATATATATATATATATATATATATATATATATTGATTATAAGAAGAAAATTTAGAAGTGGGAAAAACTTCTAAAACCATAAATTCTAGAAAATTTATTTGGAAAGTTTTGGATATGAAATAAGTAATTAACAAGTTGAGGAAATAAAAGGTTATCTCCTCAAGGATAAAAAGTATAAGTAAAGGAAAAGTAATCATACTATGAAAATACGAAAAGATTCCGGGGACGGAATCCTCTTAAGGAGGGGAGAGTGTAAGAACCTGAAAATTTTGGTAAAAGTCATAAAATAAAAATATATAAAAGTTGGGTTGAACAAGGGCGTAACAGTAAAAATTGGTAAAAAGGGCAAAATGGTCATTTGACACCCAAATGACTTCTAAGTAATGAAAATATGATTTTGGGGTTAATATGTAATGAAATAAACTTAAAAAGAAGAATTTTGGGTTTTTGGGACAGTTTTGCAAAAAATGGAACCAAATGGGCCAAAGTGCCATTTCTTGAAACTAGTGGGCAAATTAGTCTTTTGCCATGTTTTGGACTTTGATATAAAGTATTTTAATGTTTGGGGTAAAAATGAAAGAAAATAAACTTATAATGTCTTGAAAATGTGTTTTTAAGTCACTTTGGGAAGAAATGGAACTTAAGGGGTTAATTTGGCATTTGGACAAAGTTAGGTGGTATAAATAGGAGAAATATCTTCTCCCATAAGATGGAACACAGGAAATCAGTTCCAGAGGGATCCAGAGAGAGAGGTCGAGAGAATTCTATGAGGAGAAGCAATGGATGTAACAATTAGTCATTTAGTTCAAGATTTCCAAGCCAAACCAAGGTAAGAACACTTGTTCTTGACTTCTAGCACACGAATTCTTCACGGGGTAATTTGGAAACTAAAAGTTCAGTTGCAATCCAATATGTTTTATGAGTCTTTTCATCTAAACAAGCTTGAATTATCAAGCAATTCTATTTAAATCAAAAAGTATGGTTGAATTGGGGAAAATCAAGATTTTGGCCAAGAACCCTAATTCACGGGTCCTTGTAATTAAAGATGATTTTAATGACTAAAGTGAGTTTAATATGTTAGAAAAGATGTAAGAAATCAATTTTGATAGTTAATTTGAAGTAATTTTAGTTTTTGGGGTCAAAAATCTAAAAACGGGATTTTTATGAATTTGAATGGAATCAGTGATTCCATGGTTTAAAAACATGTTGGAATGGTGGGTTTTAGTCATGGGATAAGTCTAAAATGATTAAGTAAGTTATAAAGAACTTAATAGATGAAAACAGTGAGCTACAGCACAAAAATCGGGCAAAATCTCGCACCTGCAGGTCAAGCACGAGTCGTGCTCTTTTACCCTTGGGTTTGCACGAGTCGTGCCATCCTGTAGAAGCCAAAATAGCATTCTACAAAGAGCACGAGTCGTGCTCTTTCATGCACAAAATGTGCACGAGTCGTGCTCCAAGTCAGGGGCAAAATGAAGTTACAAATTGATGCTAGGCCTATCCATTTGAGGTCCAATTGATACCATAAGGTTAATATGATATAAAAACATGAAAAATAATGTTAAATTGAGTGTATGACTTTCCAAGGGTATAATGGGCAATAATATACCATGTAAATGATAAATGAAAGTAGCAAAGAAGAGGATAAGTAAAATAATGAATGTCACAACCATATTATGATATGAGTCTAGTAAAATCTGAAAATCAATGGTCTATACATACTATTAAAGTATAACAAGTTATTAATAAAATGTGAATAAACTCCTTAGGTACTTAAGGAGTAAAAGATCATGAATAGGAGGGGCGAGGAAAAAGGATGGTTCTAGTTAGACCTCTCTAACTAGTCAAGGTGAGTAATGTGTGGATTTTCGAGTACATAGCAAAAGGAGTTTTATATAAAGAAATGAATTTTATGAAAAATGATTTGTGGGTCAAAATAGTTTTAAGAAAGTTAATATGGTTAATGAGAAAGGAAATGGTTATGCGGAACTAAAATGTTTTGTGAAACTGAAAATGATTTTGTGTAATGATAAGTACAATGTGTACAAAAAGGTAAATGAGAAAAGGCAAAGAATTAATGAAGTGTTGAGCCCTGTTGAGAAGTTAAGAAGTATCCGGATAAAGACCACGGCCTGCTGCGGTAGGGGTGGCAAAAGACACTACTGGGATGGTACCTCCCGTCGCGAAGTAGTTGTCTTACCTTGGTAGATGAATTCGTTTCATACTATTGAGGAAGTAGTTATACGGGTGCGCTCGTATAAAACCTACGGGTGCGCTCGTAGGAGTGTGCTCACTAATGAAAAGGAATACCTATGGGTGCGCTCATAGGAAATTAAGTAATTTAAAAATTTGGAATGTTTAAAGTATAAGAAAATTATTTTGGGTCTAAAACCCGTATTACTCACGAGACGTATGTCTTACGTATGTTTTTAAAATGCTATGTACTCAGGTAGCAAAAGAAAGGGTAGATGTCGCGTTAAAGGAACAGTAGTCCTAGATTGATCAGAGTATGCACCTACTTCCTTAAATTATGGTAATGTATTGAGCTTGTGACACCCCGTATTGAAACTGATTTTTTTTATGGGAAATTTAACCCGTAAATTGTTTTGTTAAAATGTTGTATATGGGACGGGGTGTTACACTACGTGTTTCACGAATCTACACTCCTATTAGCTAGTACACTGATAGGATATTCTCTATAAATAATTGTACTATGCGTATCACTGATTAAGTACAAGTATCAGTGATACCATTCCGTGTCGGGTGTGAGATTGAAGGGTTTCTATGCAATCAATGAATAAATAATAACTTATGGTTCATATGCAACCCTAAGATGATCTATGTTTTCTTCTATGAAGATACAACTAAAACCTAAGGGAACAGTTAGTTTCTAAAGATCAAAACTGAGAAAACCAACCTTTTGATCTTATGATCCTTGAAGCTAGCAGCAAAACAATCCTGCCTCAAATGGAAGTCACACCCAAAGCAATGGAGAAGACAGTCCAGCAGAGTAACTTTGCTTCAAGTTGGCGCAGAAAAAGAGGTAACAGGTGCCTCCTTTTATAGCCTCCAAGGGTTACAGCAGAAACCCTAAGGAGCCTCCTTAGTGGGCAAGCCTGCTGGCCACTTGGACCAGGCTTCCAAACCCTGAGAGGGTTTTCGCCAAACCCTAGAGGGATCCCCAGGGTGGCGCCACTTTTGGCCCCTGGCTTATCACTTGCCAGTTATTCAACTATTGAATAATTACAAGTCAGCCCCTGCACCTTTAATTAATTAATTTAATCACTAAATTGAATCCAATTAATTCTAGATTAAATCTCAATTAATTATTATAGTTTCTAATTAATATATTAACATTTAAGTATATTAATAAACCATTTAATTAATTCTATTGATTTATTAAACCATTAATAAATCAACCTCTTACTCTACTGAACTCTATCCTAACCTTCAGCTATGAGGGCAAACCAAATGGACTTATGCTTTAATTAATAAGATGAACATAATTATAAGTCATGGCTTAGACACCTAATCCAACAGAGATTGCATCTTCCCCATTATAAAACCCTAATTGATTAATCCAAGCATTCGACACACGTTATCCAATTCTATTGTGTTCTTAATTGTTCTTACTTATATTTGCTTGTGTGTGTTGCTTAGTATAATTCATCTTGGTAGATTACTAGTCATATCTCACTGTTTGATCGATTTCAACACCCAACAAGTGGTATCAGAGCTAAGGTCATGGGTTCGATTCTCTCAGAGAGGAATTTCTTAGGGGGATTGTTGAGTGCAGAAATCACTCAGTCCTTGCGGCGACGTAGGCATGTGCCAAGTGGCATTCGAATTCCAAGGCGCTAGATGGCTGAATGCGTTATATGGTGAGGGTATGCGCATTTCCTACACCAATTGGTTTTGCGAGAGTTGGTAGCGCCTAGATCCAAAAAGGGTCCCACCTTCGGAACCACCACAACAACCCAAGCCAGTGGTTCCGGTACCAAAGCTGAAGACAAACAAGTGAGGATTGCTCCCCGAATGGAGCAGATCCATAAAGAAAGAGAGGAAGAGTTTAACAAGATGCTCGTTATCAACAACATTGCCAATAAAAACCAAACTTGGACTGAAGAATTGATAACAACCATTGGTTTCAATGACTTCAAGGTTTTCAATAGGCTTCCTCTCAAAAGCTTCGATACAAAGACCGGCAACAACCATCAACTGGATCTCCCCTACAACCCAAAACCATTTGCTTACCTACAATTTCAAAGGGATGTGCCGCATGATCAGTTGACGGCTTACATGAAAAGAAAGGTTGCATTCCATGCAAAGTTCATACAGGCTCCGAACTATGTATAGACTGAAAGAAGATCATGAAAATAATATCTATCAAAGAAGGAGATATGTACGGACGGTTTCAAAACATTAATTTCTTCGTACTTCGGGGTATTAATGAAGAAGATTCAAGATTTACTATAGCAGACATCCCAATCACGAATCCCACTGATTTTATAGTACTTCTTGACATCTTGAAGTTCTCAGCTGGAAACAAAGCCGAATCGTTGATGGTATTCACAGCTGCAAAGAACCATATCTCCTCCTTCTTTCGAAACTATCTTCTGAGATTTTCCAAATTTGACATTGTGGTGGCAAATCTCTTCGGACGGTCTCTTGCACCCCACCAACTACTATTAAAAATTTTGATCATTTGAAAGCTGGGCAGATTGTGGAGAAGCCGTGGGGTGTAGTTTTCAAGGGACTGTTTAGTGATAAAGAAACCCTTACCATAAAATTCTTTGAAATAGATTACAAGCGTCTTTACCCTTCGGAATCCATTTCCCAAGTGTTGGTATTGGTGAACAACTGTTTTGTGAACACCTGGGAGGAGAAGAAGAAAGTAAGGGAACACCTCAACTGGTGGTTGACAGTGAGGTATGCCTTGAAGCAAGCTTTCAAGAGACATTACGGAGATAGGCTTCGGATGCACTTCACAAAAAAGGGGAGATTGTTGAGTTATGTTTGTGATGAAGTGCCACTCAATCCGAAGACCTAATGTTTTGATAAGAAGACCCCGAAGCCTGAAGACTCCGAAGTGTTCATCATGGAGGATCCGAAGGCCATGTTGCAGTAACAACTTTTGATGCACGCGTGATTGTAGACTACGTGTTGCATGAATCTTCACTCCTATTGGCTAGTACACTGATAGGATATTCTTTGTAATAAATTATACTATGCGTATCACGGATTAAGTATAAGTATTAGTGATACCATTTCATGTCGGGTGTGAGATTGCATCTTCCCCATTGTAAAACCCCAATTGATTAATCCAAGCATTCGGCACACTTTATCTAATTCTATTGTGTTCTTAATTGTTCTTACTTATATTTTCTTTTTTGTGTTGCTTAGTATTATTCATCTTGGAAGATTACTAGTCATATCTCACTGTTTGATCGATTTCAACACCCAACTGATGGTACCTCCCGTCACGAAGTAGATGTCTTTTAGGCATCATTATAAGATGATTTGTTCTCCTATTTTGGCGAGCTTTTGTCTTTATAGACCTCTAGGCGCGGTATATAACTGCGAGCTTTTGTCACGAATGTGACCTGGTCTTTTAGACCTAAGGCACGGGTAGGAAAACCCGCGAGCTTTGCATTGGTGTGTGTGAATCATGCATTCCATATGCACCGATTATGTATGACAAGTATTGAATTGAATATATTGTTTACGTTTCAAGATTTTGTGAGCTGGTTTTGCAATGAATTTTTGAAAGTAAATGTCATCTATATGACTTAGATCGTAAAGAAGTTTTGGAAAGTAAAGGTCATATTATATGACTTATTTTGCAAAGGATTTTAAAAAGAAATATGCCAAAAATATGATATTTCTTATAAAATATTTTCAACGATGTTTTGAGTCTAAAACTCATGTATCTCACGAGACGTTTTCGTCTTACGTATTTTATTTTATGCCATTTATCTCATGTTTTAGACACGAGAGTTAGAAGCAATTGGATGACCCGAGGAGATTGGGATTTTAGATGAAGCGAATTCTGGCTCATGTAATAGTTTGTAATCCTAACTTGCTTTCTATGGTCTAGTATGATATGAAGTTGTAACCCCCGAAGTGGTTTAAATATTCTTAAAACTTAAATGTTTTTGTTGGGACCGAAATTTTAAGACATGACTCGATGTCATGAGAAAAGTTTTTAAAAGTTGACATTTTGTCACATAACGTTTTTTTGTAAAGGATGACTTAACGTCAAAACAAAACAAGATTTTTTGAAATATGAGATTTTTCAACATTAAGTTTTATAAAATACTATACTATTTATGGTGTGTGAAAAACGGGGTGTTACAATGTTGAACATGAGACATGGATCACAATCAATCCCATACATTAATCTACTTTTGAGTAAGGCCTTAGATGTCTAACTTTCAACAAATAAGAGGAACAAATCACATCTTCACTACATACACCTATCATGTAGTTCATGCAATACCTAACGATGGTCCTTATAACCTTCTTTTACAGAACAATGTTAAACCATGTCTAAGCAAAACAATTCATACGCTTAAGTCCCAGATATGTATCTTGGGTCTAAGAATACAAAGATATTACCTTAATCAAATATCACTCATGACAACGATCCATGAAGTGGTTTTGATGTGGGTCTTGTCCAATACTTATTCTCTAATCAAGTACCTATGAATTTTGGTCGCAACCCGTTGCCATTTTCATCTCCATGAAAATCATCTAATCCATTCATATTAGTATTACCTCATAGATGCTCCCACAACTATGAACGACTATGGAAGTTTAGAATAACCAGGTTACTCAAGGATTAAACATGCTAATATAGAACACAACAGTTATTTAATGAAAAGATCAAATCCAATATGTCAAGTCATTAGAACAAATGTTGCTTATATTATTCTAATGTACAAATACTAAATTTAAGTTGTATGAATTCTATGAATACGATCGTCCTCATAATCAACTTTATACTAAGTATAGTTGGTTATCTTGGAGAGCATGATTGGAGTTTTAGATGTGACTTAGTATCTTTTAGTTTGATCAAGTACATTCTTGAAATCATAAAAGATTTCTAGGTGATCCCTAGATGGAAGGACTCAACCTAGTTTTTCAGTCAATCTATACACCCAATCACATTAGAATGCAACTTCTGAAGTAGCAATGTATTCAATTTTGTAGTAGACTGGATTATTATTTTGCTTGCAACTAATTCTTCATTCATAATGAAGTTATAGTTCATTTATAATTTACAATTAGATCTAGGTGTTTTGAAGTCAGCATCTTATGTCGCTCTTTACATAAAGATATTCTTCAAAACTGATTAACGCATATACATTCTCTTATGACGATTAGATTTCTCGCATTGCTTGGATTCTCTTCAGACAAATACTATTCATTATGACGATTTAGAGCACTTATTATGATTGTTAGAGTTTGGATTTCCTAATACATCCGACGACGAAGACTTATTTGGTGATGCAGCGTGGCACTTATTTTTAGTCTTCTGAGATCAAATTCATGGCGTTGCTAGACTGTCTCCGAATGACGATTATTTATTGTTCAAACTCTATTACAGTATGTTTGTTTTTTTAGTAGGTTATTCTTATTGTTAATGGTTCCCTATGACGTTCTTTAGTGATTCTAGGAACAAGAGACGTTTCAGAATTTTGATCACAACGTATGATCTGTTCATTGGGATGTTTAGTTGCGTAGTAGACACAATCCTCCAGACTTGATCAGTATTTGAGGTTGACTATTTAGTTGTAGATAGCGATCTCACTTTCCGCCTCAAACATGGGTCATCTGAAGCCGAAGACCTTTGATGATTAGAGATTCTATTATCCAGCATTAGAGATCACAGACACTTCAGAGCTCCGAGACATTTCAACATTTGTTTCTCATAGCCGCACCATTGCTTCTTCCGAAAATTGTGTATTATAGCATTCTTTTTATCACTCACTGTATCCCTCATCATATCCTAGCATTTAGGGGGAGATTGTTGGAGCTGGAAATACTCTACAATGACGAGTGATTGATAGACTAGAATACTCCCTTTGTATTTAGAAATATTTCTTTTTCCTATAAATAGGATGGGAAATGGCAATTTGTATGTGTGCATCCTATAATGTAGATTTGATATTTCAGAGAGTTTCTTTGTGGCTTGGAACCACTTTCCCTAGCCACATGATCTTCATGTTGTATTATAACTCTTTGTTGTCATCGGGTTATTCATTTTATTATTGACTATATAGTATCATTCAAAATATTTATTATTCTACATTTCGCTAGCCAACACGGATTTCACTAGCCAACACGGGTCCGATCAGTCTCAAGGACTAAAGAATCGCGATCTTTAGGTTGGTTTTTAATTTCTGCCTCGTATTTTATTTCGTACGACAACGAGACAAGCTACTTCAATCTTTCAATAATCAGATCTGGTCGCAAATGATCAATCTTATTTCCGGAAGATATTCGGTAATAAATAATAATAATTGAATTTATTATTAGCGACCAGTCGATACATAATTATCAGTATTATTTGTCGATCCGTCTGCTTTGGTATTTTCCGGTATTCGAAATTAGTTCACATTACTAATTTCCGGATTTTTTGTGGGTCAATAGACATGAGCCAAAAGGCAAAGATCACTCTTCTTCATCATGGTTATGCCAGGCATAGCGTCAAAGTCTATATCTTCTTTGTTCATGCCATTCGGCAACCCCCAATCGAACAAGTAAACAAGATTAGCAAGCAAAAAAGATCCACCGAGGCAAGTCCCACTGCCATTCCAGGACAGATTCTTCGGCCGGCCCCAAAAGGAATTAACTCGAAATCATTACCTTTAAAGTCGATATCGCTATCCAAAAACCTCTCCGGTAAGAACTCCTCTGGGCTCTCCCAAGATTCAGGGTCCCTTCCGATAGCAAAAGCATTCACGTAAACCACCGTTTTAGCCTTGATTTTGTAGCCTTGTAAAATGACATCTTTTGTTGTTTCTCTAGGCACTAGAAGAGGAATTGGAGGGTATAATCTCACGCTCTCTTTGACCACTGCTTTCAAATATGTGAGTTTAGGAAGATCATCCACATCCACTCTACCCTTTTTTCCAACAACGTTTCGCACTTCTTCTTGTGCTCTCTTCATTACTTTAGGGTTCTTTATCAATGCCGTCATCGCCCAAACCACCGTAGCTGAACTAGTATCGGTTCCTGCTAACAGTGCATTCTAAAAGACCAACAGATGAATTAGACACTAAAAGATGAAAAATCTTATTCAGCCAATAAAGAGAGAAAACATTGAATACCATTAGCAAGCCTTTAATGTGATCGTAAGTGAGGTTAACGAGCTTGTCTTCTTTGAGTCGTAGTAATATGTCAATAAAATCCGTTTCTTCTTCATGGGACTTAAAGTTCCGAGAGTTGAGGTGTTCGTCAATGAGTTCATGGTAAAATACATCAAAATAATGGAAGCATTTATCTAGCCGGTCCATTTTGCCCAGTAACCGGTCAACCAAACCAACAAAAGGCAGACTAGACCAAATATCCGAGACAAAAAAGTCGCCGATAATCATCTGTGCTTCATTGAGAAACCGAAGAACCTGTTTTCTTTGATGTCCGTCTTGGTACCTCTTGCCAAAAGCAACTCTCATCATTATCGTACTCGTCACACTATTCATGAGCTCACTCAAGTTTACTGGCTTAGATGATAGACTCAGCTCATATATGTTCTTCATGGCACTGGAGACCTCATGTTCACGAATACACCTAAAAGATTCTACTTTATTATGGCCTAACAAATGAATCACAAAGATCTTTTTCATCTCTCTCCAGTACTCGTTATAGGGTGAAAAAGCGACATCATGGTAATTGTAAGATAACTTATCTGCTCCAACAAGTGATGGCCTATTGCAAAATATGACATCTTGTGTTTTCAAGACTTCTTTCGCTAGACTGGCTGAAGAAACAACGATAGTTGGGATGAAACCCAAGTTGAGAGACAAGATTGGACCGTAGGATTTTGAGAGTTGCCATAGCGAAATATGGAGGCTTGAGCGATTGATCTGGTGCAAGTTTCCGATGAAGGGTAGTCCAACAGGGCCAGGTGCAGTGAATTTTGATCTGTTTTTGATGATTTTAGGAAGAAGGTAGATGAGAGGAGAAGAGAGAAGGAGAAACAGAAACAGAAGTAACATGGTTGATATGTTATGGACCTCCACTGGTAATTTTGGTTTTATAGACTACATGGATCTAAGATAAGATATGGTGGATTCATGATAGCTATACACCTAAAATGCGAATGCATGCTTTTTGGTTTATCGTTTCCAAGAGCTGAGAGTGTGATGTTAATAGTTAGGTTTCGGTCATCTCCTTTCTAGTTAGGGAACAATTAAAAGGAAAAATTAGGAGATTTACTTTCGATCGTAGTAGCAACGAAAGATTAAGATAACGGTAACCCCTTCTCCGTATATGAAATTAAAAGGAAGCCATAAATGTCATTAACACAATATTGATAAGATTGAAAAAACAGAGAGCAAGAGAAAAACTGCAAATACGTGTACCTGAGGGCAATAGAAGCGCCAAAAACAAGAAGGGTGGTGGAGACGGGAGGGTTTCAAATATTTGGCAGGGACATATTTTGGCCCAAAAGCAATTGTTTTCATAATTTAGTATATTAGTTAGATTGATATGACAAATATGAAAGCGTTACCCAAGATAAAAAAATTAGTGCACGTTTACGAATGTATGAGATCTAGCTAGTAGACAAATTAGATTTAGTACGTGAGTTCCGTAGCTCAATGTATATAAGATCGGTTTAGGATCAGACACTTTTGGATTATTTGGTTTAGGTTGTACCGATGTGAGGTAGTCGCATAAACCACCAGCGAACTCAACCGCATAACATGCAGTTTTGCGTCGGGTTTGGTACATATGGCTTGATTCGGCATTTCGGCTAACCACATAAAACTAAGGTTTTTTTTTTTTTTTTTTTTAAGTATTATTATTATTATTATTATTTATAAATTGTTGCAAACCAAATAACCAACTTCAAGTATTCAACTAATAAAATAAATAGTCTTTAACAATCATTACTTAATACATCCAGTTAAATGTAATTTATTTAAAAAAATACAAAGAATAACAATAGTTTATTTAATTTTTGTCTCTCGATAGTGTAGGTCTGATTCAAGAAGTGGCAGAACATGAGCAGTAGAATAAGGGGGCCAGAACCAAACCTTTAAAATAGAACCAAATATCTTTGAAGTCTGATACAATTGCTATTAAACTAATTTTTTTTACAAGTTCTCTTTCGAAGTACAAAACCAACAATTCATTTTGGTAACTTGAACACTAGACATAGGGGTATTTACTCAGGATTGACTTATTAAAAATATCACTCGAGATAAAGTTAAATGAGCCCATGCCAAGCTTGAGCATGAACTTCAATCAATGAACTCGATTAGGCTCACGAGCCTAAACGATCATCTATATAAAATAAAATATTATATATTATTATTGATTTTTGACAAAACTAGCATTTTTATTAAAATTTAACAAATTAAACATGCTCAACTTCAAAAGCAATTTTAATTATCATTGATTATATTGGTCAACTAGTATTAACTCGTTAAAACCCGTAAAATTATAGAATACTTCAAAGTTCTCGCCATTACAATGTATTTGGTCAAAAGTGTAAGACCTAATCCCAAAATGCACAAGTTTAATGTTAAAGGAATGAGATTTTGAGAAATTTTGCAGTTAGCGCCACTAAGTTAAGGGTTAGAGTCGTTAAGTTCAGTTAGCGCCACTAAGTTAAGGGTTGGAGTCGTTAAGTTCGCAGAGTTTGTGGGATGGCACGATCCCTAGTTAACGACGCTAACTGAGCTTTTTGGGAAAAATCCTAGATTTTGAGCTATGAGCCATATATAAATGTAATAAACCCTAGGGTAGCAGCCATTCTTCACCTTTCAGCTCCCAATAACGTCTTTTTTTTCTCTCTCTCTCTCACTCTCTCTAGCCTCCTTGGAGTGGTTTTTGGTGATTTTGGTCTCCTTCGGAGGGTTTTTGGAGTTATGGTTATGCTAGAGGATGCATGGTGGTGCTAGAAGGTTTTTACAAGTAGGAATCAGCAAGATCTTCACTTCTTCTTGACCATTGTTCGTAAAGCTTCCATCTTTTAGTGTTCTTAAGGTTTTGTTAGTGTTTATGAGGACTTTAGTTTGGTTTTTGGTCCTCTTGTTGTTTGATGTTTCGGTGGGATGATAAAGGTTGGACTTTATGTCCCTTGAGCCTTCCTAGGCAAGTTTTGATATGTCTTGGGGTGTAAGCCAAGCTCCTTTGAGTGTTAAGGTTGGTTTTTCGCTCATTTTGGACCTAGATATTGACCATTTGCTTGTGTGGTCATGTTTGGATGGGAAAGTCAGGATTTTTATGGACCTAGGGACTGCTTGGAAGGGTTCTAGAAGGTTTTGGACCATGGTTTATAGAATTAAGAGCTTTGAAGGATTTTGGCTAAACAGAGGAGTTAGCGGCGCTAACTCTGTAGTTACCGATGCTAACTACAGAAGGGTTCTAACTCAGTCATGGTTCCCGATGAAGGTTTGAGGCTGTTCATAGTTAGCAGACGCTATCTAGGGAAGATAGCGGCACTAACTGAGTGTTGACCGTTGACTTTGACCTACCTTTAACCTTTGACTTTTTGACCACTTCGACTTTTGGTCAAACTTGGATGTTTTGGGCACCTGTCTCGGGGGTTTATCCTGTTTGGGGTTTAGGAAGTTCTAAGTAAAGTTTACCCTTCTTAGGAGGTTCACATTGTCGGGATCTTAAAACACTCGTATGGAGTGCTGTCTAGCTTGCAGTTGCAGATCACGCGAGTCTCCTCACTATACTATGTGAAGTTCCATGCGAAGGATTTACTATATCTTAGGGAGTAAGATAACGTTTGTTGCTAAACAAATACGATTGTATGAGCTTACGTGTAGTTGTATGGATTGGTTCTTGCGACTTCGGTTGGCGCTATTGAGAGTGCTAAGTCGGGGATGCTCTAGATTCGGACTCAGGGATAGGGTCGTGCCGGAATCCCACAGTGATGACGAACGGAGGCTGGCGCTATTGACAATGCTAAGCCAAGATGCTTAGGATGTGGACTTTGGGATAGGGTCGTGCTAGGATCCTCAAGGAACAATGCTAATTGGGTCGTTCCTAGATGTCGTATGTGCTTAGGTGATGGATTATGTGGTATTTTGGAGAACTCACTAAGCTTTGTACTTACTCTTTCACTCTAACCGTTTTTCAGGTGTTCATTGGCTTGAGTCTGGAGCACGATGCGACCGTATTGAATCTGGTATTTTAGTATTCAAGCGTTGCACTGAATAATGTTTGTAACTATTTTGTTAAACCCGGTTTTATATGTTTTTAAATGTTGAATTTAAATTGGATGTTTTACAGTTCCTAACCCGTTTTATGTAATTTATTCGTTTTTAAAACAAATTTACTCTGGATTTTGGGGCGTTACAAAAAAAAATCTAAGATTAAAATTAGATATCTTGTCGGTATAGTTTATTTTTTATTGCATAAAGAATGTCAATTTTTAAATGCATTCAAGAAATAGATTCGGCATATTATATTAGCATGTTTTATATTTAGAAATACAAGAAATAATAGATTAACAAAAAATAATCATATGGAAAGTAAATATAAATTGGGAAATGTTATATAAGATAATTGGGGTTAAATCTCAGATGTTGCAATAACAAAAAATGGAAACATGATCATAAGATCAAAAAAATAAGAAAATTGAATATAAGTTGTAAATAGAAAGTCTCCAAGCTCTAAAAGATAATGGGCTTCCATTTTTTTGAATGGATTTGATCATAATAACAAGATCGTATTGCATAGTGGGGAACTTAATAAGATCAAATCAAGTTCATACAAAATCAACCAAGGATCATGTTTTTCATATCAATTGTTGCAACTTAAAAGATGAATCATAAATTCATACCTTTTGTTTGGATGTAAGGATCCAAACCTAAATACATCTTTTGATTCACACTCAAGACTACTCAATTGAACACATCAATTTAATGAGGGCTCGGCCGAGCACTTTAATGTCAACATCAAATCTTCGAGGGGCCCACAGATATCGCTTTTCCTTAATAAGACAGAAGGAACAAATAATATTTGACTACATAGTTTTTGTCCACCCATCATGTCATACATGGACATGCCCTTTATAACTGCAATTACGAACAACGTTTGTGTAAACCAATGCACAACAGACTTCTAGAGAAAAAAAAACCTCATCTACCTTAGTTTGAAGAATAAGAGATATTATCATCTTAGAATTACCTGATGGCTACCACTATGAAGGTTTCCTCATAATCAATCCCTTGAGTCTGAGTGTAACCCTTCGCAGCCAGTCTAGCTTTGAAAGTGTGTACATTTCAATCCATGATGGTCTTCTTCTTAAAGATCCACTCACACCTAACGGTTTTAAGGCCGGATGTAGGATCAACCAAATTTCAAACTTGGTTATCATACATGGATTGAATCTTTCTCTCCATGGCCTCTTTCTATTTGGTAGCCTCTGCGCTTGCCATCACTTCCTTATAATTGGATGGCTCATCCTACTAACCAGTGTTTTATCACTAATCAGTGTGTCACCTTCAGAAATATGAACACCATAAACTCGGGAAGGTGACTAACTTTATTATATCTGTGAAGAAGAGGTGATACTATGTCGGTTTCCTTAACAGGTCACACATCCTCTGGTTGAGTACCGGTGTCAACTATAGGTTTTTCATTGGTTGGTTCTTAAATCTCGTCAAGATCATTTCTGCTCCTACTAGCTTCTTTGGATAGGAGCTCCATTTCAAGGAAGACTCCCCTTCGAACCACAAACACATTGTTCTCAGAAATTTTGTAAAACAAGTACCCAAAAGCACCTTGTTCTTAGAAGGTTTGTAAAACAAGTATGCAAAATACTTTCGGGGATAACCAATAGAGTGACACTTCTTTGATCTGGAATCTAGCTTGACGTTGGCTTCACAATGAACGAAGACTTCACAACCCCATACTTTCACATGTGTTAGTGAAGGATGAACCCAACTCCACATTTAAGATGGTGTCTTTGCAACCTTCATAGTTGGTACGAGGTTTAGGGTATGGGTTGTTGTCTCTAGGGAAGCTTATTGTAAGTGTAGCACGAGTCATCATGGATCGAACCATGTCTAATAATGTTGGATTTCTTCTCACAAAAATGTCATTATGTTGTGGTGTTCTGGGAGGACATAACTGTGACACTATTCCACAATTTCTAAGATGTTCGGAGAATTCAAGACTAGGATATTCATCACCCTTATCGGATTAGAGCATATTGGTCTTCTTGCCGAGTTGATTGTCTACTTCATTTTGAAACACTTTGAACACGTCAAAAGTTTCTGGCTTATGTTTAATCAAATAAATATAGCCATATCTATTGAAATCATTAGTAAATGTAACAAAGTATCATTCATCGTGTCTTCTGGTGGATTTGAATGATCCACCCACATCCGTGTGGATAAGGTCCAACAAATCCTTGCCTCTTTCACAGCTCCTTGTGAATGGCAATTTTGTCATCTTTCCAAGTAAGCAAGATTCACATACTTCATCCGACTTTAAGTCAAATGATACCAATACCGTGTCTGATTAGAGCTTGGCGATGCATATTTTATTTATATGGCTAGGATGACAATGTCACAAACACGATTTATCCAATACTCTTTTGGATGATTCAACATTTAAGATTATAGTATTATTATTACTTACGCAAATAACACATACATATACCATTTCAAGGAATAGTTTAAAAACAACCAAAATATTTGCATAATCATTATAAAAAACAAAATGGAAATCGTCATCCTTAAACAATGCGTAAAATGAAACAATGTCTCATGCCATTTCAAGGAATAGGTTTAAGCTCCCCATGCTTCAGCTTCTGATGAAGATGTTGCTATTTATGAGAAGGGTTTTTTTCATAAATGTCTTTAACTTTTTCGTAAATGTTCGGTTTTGTCCTTCTATGGATTGTATGTCTAGTAAAGCCTAAAATTTGCTGACTTTTTTCCATCTTTGTCCTGAAACCTGTGATAACATGTTTTAGGTTACCTTGAAATTATTTTCGCATAGAAGTCCTTGAGTTTTTCGAAAATGTTCCGTTTTGTCCTCCAACACCGCTACCACTACAGTGGAAGTGATGGTGTTGGTGGGAGGTGGCCATTGAGGGGGTCAAAACCAAACATTTTCGAAAGACTTAAGAACTTCTATGCGAAATTAATTTCATGGTAAAAACGTACAAATTTGTAAACATGAGGACTTTTATGTGAAAATAATTTCAAGGTAACCTGGAAACCTGTTATCACATGTTTCAGGGACAAAGATGGAAAAAGGTTTGTAAATTTTGGGCTTTACTGGACATAAAACGCATATAAGGACAAAATCGAACATTTACGACAAACTTAAGGACTATTATGAATAAAGCGCTTATGACAAACACTATGATGAGTTGAATAAGGTTGCTTGCCTTATGTTGGCGACCATGTCCTCTGAGCTCCAAAAGAGCATTGAAAATTCTAGGGCGTATGACATAAACCTTCAGCTCAAAGAAATATTCCAAGAGCAACCGAGGCAAGAACGATTCAAGATCATTAAATCCATTAAATCCCTGATGGCTTGTAAACTACAAGAAGGGCTATATGTATGTAAACATGTTCAAAATATGAAATTATACATACACAGATTAGAAAATATTGGTGTCCAGCTTCCAAAGAGTTAGCCATTGACATGGTGCTCAACTTGCTTTCCATTTCATACCAACAGTTCATTATGAACTACAATATGCACAATCTGGAAAAGACCCTGATGGAGCTGCACGGTATGTTGAAAACTGTTGTAGCTAGTATGAAGCAGTCCCGTGGCATAAACTCCACTAATCATGTTTTGGCCATTCATCATGGTGGAACTAAGAAGAAGAAAGTTTCTTATCCCAAGGGAAAGGAACAACTAAGGGTAACCACGGCTACAAGAGAAAAGCTAATTCTGACATAGCTCCAACTAGTGACCCGAATAAGGCCATATGTTTTTACTGCCAGTAGAAGGGACATTGGAAATGTAGCTGCCAAAGTACCTTGAGGATCACATGAAGAACAGGACCAAAGAGTGTGGCACCTCAGGTATTTTTATGATCGAACTACATAGTACTATGACTTCCAATTCTTGGGTCATTGATACAGGATGTGGTACTCACATTTGTGCAGACATTTAGGGTCTAAAGGGAAAGTAGGAAGTCACAGCATGGAGAGCTCAACCGGATCAGGAGAGACAGACATATTGTTGCTATGACAAGGATTGGGAACTATGAGCTTATGTTGAACAATAGTTTTTCGATTAGATTAATAAATTGTTGCTACTCGCCTGATATAGCTCGTAACATTATTTCATTTTATGCTTTATTCAAGGATAGTTTTAGATTTTCTTTTGACAATGAAAATGGTGATATTTTAGTTTATAAAAATGGTTGTTTTTATTTCAATGATGGTCCTTGGAATGGTATTTATGGATGTGTTGTTTATGTTAGTAGAAGTAACAATGTAATCTTGAATGTTGATTCGAATGAGAATGTTTTAGATAAATCGCGTCATTGGCACTGTCGTGTTGGCTATATAAAAAAGAATCGCATCACCAAGCTCCGGTCAGAAGGAATGCTGGAATCACTCGACTTAAAGTCGGATGATGTATGTGAGTCTTGCATGCTTGGAAAGATGACTAAATCCCCATTCATAGATGTATGTGGACCGTGGATGTGCCACTAGACACAGTGAACGATACTTTGTTGCATTTACTGATGATTTTAGTAGATATGGTTATATTTATCTAATTACACATAAGTCAATTTCAAGTGTTCAAGGAGTTTCAAAACAAAGTAGAGAATCAACTGGGCAAGAAGATCAAGATTCTCTGATCCGATAGAGGTGGAGAATATCTTTGTCTTGAATTCTACGAACATCTTAGGAACTATGGAATAGTTTCACAGTTATCTCCTCCTCGACACCGCAGCATAATGGTGTGTCTGAAAGGAGAAATCGAACATTGTTGGACATGGTTCGATCCATAATGAGTCGTGCTATACTTCCAATAAGTTTATGGGGTTATGCCTTAGAAACTGTAGCCCACATCTTAAACCTTATACCAACTAAGAAGGTTGCAAAGACACCCTTGTTGCAAAGACACCCTTTGAAGGAGTGGGGTTTGTCCCTTACTGGCACATATAAAAGTATGGGGTGGTGAAGTCTTCGTTTGTCGCGAAGCTCACGACAAGCTCGAACGCAGAGCAGAGAAGTGTTATTTCGTTGGTTATCCCCGAAAGTCCTTTGGATACTTGTTTAACAAGCCTACAAGCCTTTTGAGAACAAAGTGTTTGTGGCTTGAAGGGGAGTCTTTCTTGAAAGAGATCTCAAATCCAAGAGGCCAGTGAGAGTAAGATTTATCTTGAAGAAATTCAAGAGTCAATCGATGAAGAACCTTTAGTTGACACCAGCACTCAACCAGAGGATGAGACTCCTGTTGAGGAAACTGGCATATCTCCACAGCCTCTTCGTAGATTCGGTCGAGTTAATCACCTTTTTGAGTTCTATAGCTTCCATATTACTACTGAAGGTGACACACCGATCAGTGATAATACACTGGTTAGTGAGGATGAGCCATCCAACTATAAGGAAGCGATGGCAGACCTAGAGGCTGCCAAATGGAAAGAAACCATGGAAAGCGAGATTTAGTCCATGTATGATAACCAAGTTTAGAACTTGGTTGATCCTACACCTGGCCTTAAAACCGTTGGGTGTAAGTGGATCTTCAAGAAGAAGACCGAGATAGATGGGAATTATACACACATTCAAAGCTAGACTTGTTGCGAAGGATTTTACTCAGACTCAACGAATTGATTATGATGTGATTATGATGAAACCTTCTCACTGAAGGGTTTTCTAGCAAACAATGAACACAAAAACTCTTATGGTTCACATGCAACCCTAGAAAGATCTATGTTTTCTTCTATGAAGATAATAAACTAAAACCTAAAGGCCAACAGTTATTTCTAAAGTTTAAATCAGAAGAACCAACCTTTGAATCTTGTTCTTGAAGCTAGCAGCAAAAGTATCCTGCCTCAGATGCAAGTCATACCCACAGCAATGGAGAAGACAGTCCAGTAGAGTTTGTCTGGTGAAAGTGGCGCAGGTTTTAGGGTGGCCAGGTGCCTCCTTTTATAGCCTCCAAGGGTTACAGCTGAAACCCTAAGGAGCCTCCTTAATGGGCAAGCCTGTTAACCATTTGGACAAGCCTTTTCTAAACCCTAATTAGGGTTTCGCCATTTTGAGGAACCCTCCTCAATTGGCGCCATTTATGGCCCCTGTCCACTGGCCAGCCTTTTATTCAACTATTGAATACTTACAAAACCAGCCCCTGCACTTTTAATTAATTAATTTAATCACTAAATTAAATCCAATTAATTTTAGATTAAATCTCAATTAATTATTATAGTTTCTAATTAATATATTAACACTTAAATATATTAATAAACCATTTAATTAATTCTATTGATTTATTACACAATTAATAAATCAACCTTTAACTCTACCGAACTCTATCCTGACCTCCAGCTATGAGGGCAACCCAAATGGACTTTGCTTCAATTAACAAGATAAATATAGTTGTAAAGTCATGGCTTAGACACCTAATCCAACAGTCTCCCACTTGGATAAGTCTTTGACTTTAATTTATCTTCTGATTAATAAACAACCTGCAGCTTCCTAGAAACTGCTGCTGAACTCTGACCTAGTCAGTTTCGTCCAAAGATAAGTGATCATATGATCCTTCGTCCAACAAGATATTTCCAGACACGAGACATGGATTGAGATCAATCTCTGTCCGATACTCTGTTTCCCGATTTCCGATTCTGCTTGTGACTTTCAGACTTCTAATTGAACACATCAATTTAGTCCAGGCTGGCCAGCACTTAAGTCAACTTCAAAATCATCGAGCGGCCTACAGATATCTGTTTCCCATCAGGGTCAAGGAACGAATAAGCTTTGACTCATATGGTTGTGTCTTTTACTTATCAAATCGTACACAACAATGCGTTTTATAACATCGAGTTACCGATGCGTTTCGCATTATCAATGCACAACCGACTCGTAAATTTCAACTCATATGTCTCCGCTTCAAGATCATACGATATTATCGTCTCAACATTGCTCGTGATGTAATCCATGAAGCAATCTATTGAGCGCGGGTTTATCCAATACTCAAATCTCTATTTCTAAGTACTCATGAACGTTGTAGCAGTCTTACTGCAATGTCTAACTCCTTAGACAATCTACAAACCAATTCACGACAGTCTTCATTCATACTTACACCCGAAAAGTATGAGCGGCTGTGGACCTTTTGAATAATCAAATTATTCGGGAAGTGAAACATGCAAAATTGAAACTTAAAATCTGACTGGTGGCTACTATTGCCTAATTACCAAGTCTCCACGAGGTAATCACCAAGTCGGATTTTACATAAACTATTATCGGTTTCTAGATTCCTTTTAAACTATTTAATTCTTATTATGTATCTATGTCTACTTGACCTTTTACTCTTTCTATGTATTCAAATGTTATACATTTATACACTTCATCCGATGATATTTCAATTTTGGTCATACCGTCATTCTCACTAACAACTCCATTCTTTGTACTGTGACTTTCTATGGTTCTCGGGATCTTTAGTCCACATGACTGCACCCTAAGACTATTTTGAGGTGTTACGATGTGCCTGTGAGCCACACACGCTCCATCGGAATGCCAACGAAATTCTTTAACCATTAAGTCCTTATTTGAAAAACTCTTTTCAAATTGTTATTAACATTCACCCCTAATTATTTTCCAATGATTTCTCATGTAGGCACAAAATCCATTAAGTATTCCCAACCAGGTCATATCCTGAATCTGACTCAGTATGCTCTAAGCATTAAGTCATCAAGACATGTTCATGACACTTCTGATCGATCCAAGAAAATTTGTTGGATTCGATCTAGTCCTATTCCAAACCCTTTTGGAATTTTAGGATTATTTATAATCCTTGTGTCACGACTTTTAATAACCATATCCTTTCGGAGACTTTTTCTCATGCATCTTGAATCTTATCAAGATCATGCTTACTATGGCCGGTTCTATACTGATGACAACATCTATCTGATAGATGTCTATGGATTATGTGAGTATGCTGCACCTTCTTTGTATGCCAAATCATTACACTTTGCAATGATAGGAAACTCTTTTCCTGAGCTATGCATCTTGAGTCTCATCAAGATCATCTTGGCAGAGTTTCGATCTATCTCATAGACGTTTATAACCACCTGAGCATGCCGTATTTCTATTAAGTTTTTCATAGCGATCCGTCTCTTAACACCAAGTCATTACGCTTTGTAATGAAAAGAGACGTTTCCTAGAAACAGTATGTAACATACATATTGAGATAGATAACAGCAATACTCCCACTGGCTTTGACATGGTTACGGACTATTCACAAAATCTAGAGCTTATGGCACATTTTGAGAATCCAAACCTTTCTGACATCTTAATGGATATCTTTCAGCTCGTTCTCAAAATCCAATCCTTTGGCATATTTCGAGAATCTGAATATCCTTTCTTGCGAGATGCCTGCGGGGAAATCCCGGGCCCATGTACCTTTATACTGGCATATTCTTTGTGAGTCCTCATTAGTGTGCCGGTGATCCACACGCTCTCCACTAACGACTTACATTATGCAGTATCCTTTCAGATTTCATCTTCTATTGAGAGTGCTTCTCTCGGAGTCAATTACATGACTCTGAGTATCGTCTCACTCAACCAGATGTTCTGAAGGTACGTTTCTGTCCATGTTGGTTTATTTTTGATGATTACTCCCACTGGTTTTAAGACCGGTTGTAAAATCAATCAAACTGTCACATAGACTGTATCTCGTCCTAAGGTTCTCTTAATTGGCAGCAACCGGGCTCACCAATGCTTCCAAGTAGTCGAATTGAAAATCCGTACCAACTATAGTGTTTTACCACTATTCGGTATATCACCCCGATCATAACTACTTATGATGGTGATCAGTACTACTGGTCAAGAGAAGATAATGTCAGAATTTAAAACAAAAATCTTATTTCTGCTTTAAGCCTAGTGATGACTAAAGGTTCTTTCACTTGGCTAATCCTGAACACATTCAGGACTGTCCCAACTCCCACTGTTTCCTTAGAACATGAGTTCTTTCTAAAAGAGCTCTTTCTTTTCAGGTACAACGGATAACCAGTGAAACGACATTTCTGATTAGGTTCAGGCTAGTCATGAGGTTCGTACGAACACTACAAGATCCTGGACCTTTAATGTACAAGTGGGACAATCCCAGCTTTACATTTCAGACAGTGTCTGCAAAACCTACTTAGTCGAAGGATGTGGTTGGAATATGGTCTGACCGGTTTAGTATTCAATGTATCGGAAATTAATTGACAATGTATCTCATACATTGAGGATCGAACTGTTTCGACCAATGCTCCATCATCTTCCCTAAGACACATTATAACTATTAATGTTCTTAGAAGAGAATAACTGTGAAACATTTTCCCAGTTTATACTGTCACTCAGGTTCTGCGGATCTTGTACTTCCTTTGAAGTCCTTGAACTGTTCAAGGATTCAATCCAATCGCTTATTTTGATAAGCGAAGTCATATTCGTCATACCGAATGACAAATATCGTGAAGTACAAAGAATTGTGTTCTATTCGGAGATTCGAGCAATACACAGTAACTGATGTGTCCGTTGCTCCTAATCTCAATGTCTTTTACATCTCTATGTAAAATTATGACTTTGTTAATTTTATTTAAGACTTGCAATCTTCAGTTGACTCCAAGTCAACTGATTCCAAAGTCCTATCCTTTGGATCTTTGGGTGATTCATTTCTTACCACATGTGCTTTATAAAGAACTTAATCATCATCTGACTCTAAGTCAAATGATTCCAAAGTCCTGTCCAACTGGATCTTTGGTTGATTCATTTCTTAACACATTAAGAGCTCAATTCATCATGTGACTCTAAGTCAAATGATTCCAAAGTCCTGTCCAACTAGACTTTTGGTTGAATTGATTCTTATGACATTTATCTTAACAATCATAAAAGGACACAATTCCTGAAATCCAAACACTTTGGATGCATTCAACATTTAAGTTATTAGCAATTATGCATTTAACACAATCATACAACATTTCAAGGATATCTAAAACAACACGTGTTAAAAGAAAATTGACAATTTTATTAAAACAAAATCCTTGAACAATGTATTATATGACAGACAATGTCATACGCATCTAATAAGCTAATAACACGATTTCAACATCTAACTAAACTCTAAACCTGCATGAGCTTCAGATCCAATCTGAATATGCTCCTATGCAACAACATCCCACATCCTACAGAGTCCATGCATACAGAGCAAATGTGAGAAACACATCCTGTATCAAGGAACTAAGGATCAGATGTTCTGAGTTTTAAGATATTCTTGAGTTGCCAAACTGTTCGGCTTCGGAGCATTTTCCAATCTTTCCGTGACTGTGTCCCACCCTATGGATTCCCAGTTTGAACCATCGAGGAACTGGTCCAGACGATCTGGACCATTTCTTGATGTGTCCTATTACTGGACTTAATCCCGAAGCAGCTGAATCAATGGAACTATGCTTCTCTATGAACGACTCATACAGAGTCAACATTGAATGCATGTCCACGATTGTCTTATCTGGTTTCCCTTCCTGTACATCAGGATGAACGAATCAGCGAGTCGAGCTAATGCTTTAACTCCCGATCAAAAGGGGACCAAATTTATACAGTTCACCTATGTGTCTCTCAGTCTTGAGAACATGTGAACTAGTGCTACTTCCTGCACAGTTCAAACTCTTTGAAGATCTTAGCTCGTCCTTTCTCAACCAGTTCATGGAACCTTTCCACAACTAGCTTATCTGACCCCAGGAATTCTAAATTCCTGCGGAACTCGAGGTCAATGATCAATAGTATTAGGCAAAGAACTTTCCTTGACTTGACAATCAAGGAGTCATGCTCATCACAGGCTACTGTGTGATGTCATGTTTTGGGTAGCGGACACTCAGTCAGATATGGCTTGCCAGCAAAACAGAGAACTATTCTCTATTTATGAAGCCATACCATATAGTTAAGGCCAGTCAGCCTTTCCATATTTAGCAGGTGCTTTCTGATGCTCTCAGAAATGGGTGAAGGAGTAGAGGGAGGAGAATAGACACTTGATTCAGACATCTACAATACACAGAATTTATTAGTTTAATTTTTCCTTTTAAATAATTACCCAATTTATTATTTATTAAGGCTAGGACCCAAAATACCCCAACTATGGTGTGAAGAGGGATGCCGTAATCACAACATAATGGTCATTAAGGTAGATAATACACTTATCAATTTCATCTTATGAAATTCATAGATCTGTTGAGACACATTGAACTGTTCAATGACATGTTTAGTCTAGGATGTGCCCCACTGTTTGTGACTGGGATGCCGAGGATCACAAACTGGGTGTGAATAACCATGCAAATATGCTCGGTACTCTCGAAGTCGATTGCCATCTCTAATTAACGTGCCGGTTAACCACACACGCTCCGTTAATAATGACAAAATCGAGAAACCCATTGCAAGTCTTTGTGGACCCCAGTTAGTGTGCCGGTAAACCACACACGCTCCACCAACGTTCCACAAAGTGCAATGTGCAATTCCATGGATTAGCACCAATTCACATTTTTATCCTAAAGTAACTAGATTGGGTTTTGTTTGAGGTTCTAGTACTTTCAATTATAGCATTATACTTTTAAGAGGCTTAGCGGTTCTATCAAACCCGTTCGGCTAACGACACTCGACTGACCAGGAGAGCGGTGGGTAAGAGTGGATACCCATTAGACAGCCATTTTATAGGCAGTCGCCTTATACCCTCTTTATAGGACAGTTTTGTGAATGAGGCCTACTTGCGGTAAGACTAACCGGTTTAATCTTATATATAAATAATTAACTTTTAATCATAAATATATAAGATATATTTTAAACTCTTTAAAATATTTTAGATTTAATTTTCTAAGAATTTTCTCAAATTAATTCATAATTTTCGAAAATTTAAATTAAATCATTAAGCAATTTAATTGGTCTTTTAATTAAACAATTTAATTAAACTAATTAAATTGGGTATGGGGAAACACAAAATTAATCAAATTAATTTTCTAATCTTCCTATTAATTTCGAGATTTAGCAAGCAAAGGAAAGGGTTCCAGTTATTTAAATAAGCAGCAATTACCAAAAATAACAACCTACTTCCAAAAAGGCATGTAAATCGAAAAAGGAAAGGGAGGGAGGCTAGGGTTTTGAAACCCTAGCCACCATGAACGAAATTGGCCTCCTCAAGGGGTTAATTTCGAAAACCCCATGATCATATCAAGCAATTATATCAAATTCACAAGAAAACAAACCATAGCTCTGATACCATTGAAGGGTTTTCTAGCAAACAATGAACACAAAAACTCTTATGGTTCACATGCAACCCTAGAAAGATCTATGTTTTCTTCTATGAAGATAATAAACTAAAACCTAAAGGCCAACAGTTATTTCTAACTTAAAACCTCAATCAAGCATACTTCACATGTTTGATTTTTGAATTTGGATATTTATCCAAACCCTAACTTCAAAATAAGATAAGAACGATGAGTAGTTCTACATTCTCAATACATATAGTTCAATTCTAACACTAATACTTCAATATCCACTTTTTTATCCTCCTAAATGCTTCAAATCACCGTATTGTTTCTTTTTCCATCTCTCAAATACGTTTTTGAAACAAATAAAGTAGGGAAGATGTAACACCATGTTCCTTTTTGGTAAGTGTTTATGTTTAATCTTACGTGATTAAGGTTGATTGTGTAGTTAAATGACAAAAAGGGGTATTCTAGTAATTTTTATATGATGTGAAGTTGAGTTGAAGTGTGATTCGGAGTGTTTTCGAGAATGTTTGGATCGCAAAATAGTAACTCAATTGAAAGTAGGATGCTATTTATGAAGTTTAAACTAAGTGAAGTCATCTCAAGCTGACATGTGTCAGCTCCAGCTGACAATGGAGCTGAGTACATGAAGCAAAGTATAAAGGGGTGTTGGAGCTGACCATTAGTGCAACTAATGGGAGCATTAGCGACGCTAATGTTGCAGGCCCTAATAAAATAGGTCGGTTTTTAAAGGTCTTTTAGGGATGGTTTTGGGTACTATTCGTAGAAAACCCTAGAAAAACTCCTAGAAATCTCCCAATGTGCGATTGAAGCTCAAGAACACTAGGAATTGAAGCAAGAATCAATATATTGCATCTAAGAGGTAAGATTTCGTGTTCTAGCTTCAAATTGACGAGTTTTATACCTCAGGAAGAGTTGCTTACAGGTGGTGTTGGTAACCCACCTATAACGAATGAGCTTTTGAGGAAGTGTTGCTTGAATCGTGGGTGTAAACAGGTTTCCAATCCCGAACCCTAAGTAGAAAGTTCATGTAGTGAATTTAGTTGTGTAGATATGAAGTCTTTACATATTTGCTATGTGTGTGATGATGTAGGTGTTTGAAAAGTGTTGGAGAAACACTTTAAACCTACAATTTAAGTTAGCTAAACTTTCGCAGGTCTTCTAACCAGGTGAGTACCTCTACCTAACATGTTAGTTATAACATGTTTAAGTGTTGTATGTGTCTAATTGCCTATTGTATACGTGGTTAGAAGCGTCGGGAGTTGTTGTACGACTATTGTGTACGAGAACCTTACAGTCATGATATACAACCTTTGTGGCTAGGAGATTGGGTTTAATTACCCGATATATTGTTGGACCCTCTATGGTTTATATAGGACATTTATGGCTAGGCGATTGGGGTTTAATTACCCGATATATTGTAGGAACCTCTGTGGTTCATATACGGCCTTTGTGGCTAGGCGATTAGGTTTAATTACCTGATATATTGTAGGAACCTCTGTGGTTCATATACGAACTTTGTGGCCAGGCGATTGGGTTTAATTACCCGATATATTGTAGGAACCTCTGTGGTTTATATACGGCCTTTGTGGCTAGGCGATTGGGTTTAATTACCCGATATATTGTAGGAACCTCTGTGGTTCATATATGGCCTTTATGGCTAGGCGATTGCGTTTAATTACCCGATATAATGTAGGAACCTATGTGGTTCATATACGGCCTTTGTGGCTACGCGATTGGGTTTAATAACCCGATATATTGTACGAACCTTTGTGGTTTATATACGACCTTTGTGGCTCGACGATTGGGGTTAATTATATGATATATTGTAGGAACCTTAGTGGTACATATACGACCTTTGTGGCTAGGAGATTGGACTTGATTGTCCAACATATACGACCTTTGTGGCTAGGAGATTGGACTTGATTGTCCAATATATACGGCCTTTGTAGCTTGGAGATTAGACTGGATTGTCTAACATATGACGACCTTTGTGGCAAGGAGATTGGGCTTGATTAACAATAGGAGTGACGTTGAGTTTTAGGGACTTAAGACCGTGGAAGTGGAGAAAGAGACATATATAAATCCTTTTTGGCTTACGACTGGAGAGGTCATAGAGTGGAAGGATTTGTATTGGAAGTATGTGTGATGGAGTACCGTGTAGTGGTATAGAGTTGTTAGTTATGTGTATTCTTGTATTACTTGTATACACCATGCTTATTCACTAAGTTGGCTTAGGTGTCAAGGACATATGTATGACTACATAACGAGTATCTTGTAGTCAGTTGAAGTGAGTATGACTAGGCTTATATGCTTATGTTAACGAGTATTTATAAGCTATTGCAGGAAGTTGTGACACCCACAAGTTGGGTAATATATTGCATTGTGAATAAGTTACTATATGTTGTTGTAATGTTGCTCACTAAGCTTTGTAGCTTACATGTGTTTGTTGTGTTGTGTGCAGGTTAGCAGTGGTAGCGTCCAGCTTGGATCCAGGCTCGTTCCTGATGGTGGTCAACACGGGCGACCACCCAGGGCCCATCGTCTTAGGGGGCCCAAAATTGTATGTCCAATATATATATATATATATATATATATATATATATATATATATATATATATATATATATATATATATATATATATATATATGTATATATATATATATATATATATATATATATATATATATATATATACATTTGTCTTCTAACAAATACAAGTTAGTTGAATATTTTTATAATTTTTTAAAGCATATGATACTTCAGGGATAAGAATTTTTAATGAATTATTAGATATATATATATATATATATATATATATATACATTTGTCTTCTAACAAATACAAGTTAGTTGAATATTTTTATAATTTTTTAAAGCATATGATACTTCAGGGATAAGAATTTTTAATGAATTATTAGATACACTGAAATTGGTACATCTTAATATGAAATTGGTTATGACAATAGTTCTAAATATTGAAGGAAAACACCAAGTTATTAAAAAACGACTACTTGTAATTGTTAATAGTTATATGTATATTTGAAACTATCATTATGAAAAACGCTAGAAAATATTTTTTTATAAATGGTTTTGCTAATATTTTTTAGGACCCTTTGTTTCTCCTCTTGCCCCGGGCCCCAAAAAAATTTGGACCGGCCCTGCTCGGATCGTGGGACGATTGTAGGTGATAACTTCTTGTAGTATCCAGAACACACAAGTATCAAATTGTATTATATATGTTGTAAAAACGAAAAAAATTGGGTATACTCTGTGCTGAAAACTTGGCGTTACAGAAGAAGATGACTAATTTATATCTATATTTAATCTTCGTGTTTTTTTCATTTTTTGTAACGTTTGTTTTTTCCCGGGTTGTGTCACGCCTTTGTGTCCGGATCTCCAGGATCCAAATCTGGTTCTTCGATTTTATACCCGCTTCCTCGATTTTGCGTCTTACCGCCGCTTACTTACTCTTCTGCACCGCCTTCTTCGTTCCTTCAAGACCCATTATCTCCCTCCGACGCCTTCACCTTCACCACCAATTCCTCACCGCCTTCTTCTATCTATTATACATTTGATTTCTACAAACCAACGACATCTATATGTTGCTTCCCAACTTCGTATGGAGATGTTTGCTTAGATTAACGAATGAAGCTGTTTGAAGATTCACTTGCCTGCTAGGATGAAGAAGGAAGGAAATCTAGTGCACACACCGAATGTGTGTGTGCGCAAATCAGAAATCAGAGATTCAAGAGAGGATGAGAGATCTCGAGAGGAGGAGGAATGAAATCGAGGGCAAGGCTGTGAGGTTTAGACACGAAAAAAAAGGAAATCAGCAGAATCGACGCCTGTGGTGCGTCGTTGGCAGCAATCACCTGAAGACCGCCGGGGAGTGGCGGTGAGGGCTTTCCGGCGGTGACAGGTGGCTGGAGATGGCGTTGTTAACCCGATTTCAGTTCAGAAAACTCCAAACTTTCTGTTGAACATCAGAATTAAGGTAATTTTGTGTGATTGGTTTACGAAAATTGCAGAAATTCGTAGAAAGCAGCGATGCATGTTGACTTTTGCACTTGGTTTCTGATGTGGGTCTCCTGCAGGTCCGATTTTCATTGATGTGTTAAAAAACATCTCCTATATGTTCAAGAACACCTTCTGATTTCAGATTCTTGAGCAAGAACTGAAAGGTACCTTCTTGATTTTTAAGAACCGTAACTATGAACCGACTTCGACACCCAAGATTGTTCCCATTCTTTGGTTGGGAAGTAATTGCAAGATTAAACCACGAGTTTCGTTCGTTTTTGTGAAAAAGGACCGCGTTTTTGGGTTTAAAGAGTTGAAAGAAACAAGAACAAAAAGTGGGGTTTCGTGTGAAGGGTATTCGGACCGTGAAGCAGAGTTGGGTTTGGAGAGTGAAATATTGATGTTCATGAAGAATTCGAGTAACCCAAATGAGTTTCCGACTAAGAAACAACTATCCGATGCCGGAAGAATTGATTTAGTGGATGCGATTTCGAAAACCGGTGGGTGGCCGGCATTGGGTTGGGATTATTCCGACGATGAAAATGATTTCGAGAACTATAATTTCGATCATACCACCGACTTACAAACAACACCTAAAAATTTTCAACAGAGACAAGATCCGTATGACAATTTTCCAGATTTTCTTGATACTTCTCATCAATCTGCTTCACCCTCCGGTAGATCACTGTAAGATTCTTTTATATTAAATTTGTAATCCTCCGATACAAGTTCTTGATTTAGGGTTCTACCTTCTTCCAATAAAAAACATGCAATGATAATTAGAAAAAAGACGGTGTTCTTAATTCGAAATGTAAGACTCACATGAAAAACTTTTATTGCAAATGTGAAATACATATTTTCTTGATGGAAATTGAGTCAACTCGCATGAAGTACTGACTCGTTATAATTCTTTTACTCAGAGAAACAGTACCTGATGAAGATACAGGAGTAGAAGGTATTTTGAGTAGATTGAAGAAACATAGGAGTTTATCATTTGATGTTCATATGGAGAAAAACATATACCATACATATGTTTCTAAAAAGAACAATGGTGTCCCCACTGATTTTAATATATATATTCCTGCCGGAAAGATTCGCATTTAATAACTTAAAAAGAAAAAATAGGACAAGTATTTAAAGATGAGGTATAATAATGCGGATGAAGTGCAACCGTGATGAGTTTCTTTTATAGTTATTATTGATCATAATCTTAATTGTAGGACTTCTTCCTTTTATCTGCTAGAAAGCGTAAGCGTGATGAGTTTCCTTCACGATACCGCCCGGGCGGACATATTCCTCAGCAAGATGGATCAGCAGATGTCATAGCTAATAAACTTGAGGTTAAACTTATCTCAAAATTTTATTCATATTTATAAATTCTAAATTTAATCAGATTGTGTTTTTCAGGTTGGTGAAGGGAGCAATTCTGGATCTAGTAATGGAGTCAAGTTTTCTTCTAGGATCCCTGAACTGGATGGGCCCATTGCTGATCCCTATGATGATGCACTTTCTACTCCAAATGTAATAATTTATATTCTTATATTAACTTATTAATTACCATTTTTTGCATTTGTAATCAACTAACACTATTTTTTTAGATCTACGACTATTAAGGAGCTGTGAACGAAGACTATCATGTAGCCAATACACCTGCTCCACAAAGTAAACTTAATGAACTACTTTACTTGGAAGCTAATTTTGTGAGTCTGAATATGTTGTCTGTATTTGTTCCAAGGTGATTTCGAAATACATGTCAAATTTTAGTATTATTATCAATCGTATTACAAATTTGACTTTTTTTTTCTTTTTTATGCATTCTATTAGCTGGTTTGTCTTTAAATACATGTCAAACTCCTACGAATACTTTCATTATTTGTTTATACAAATGACATCACTGAAATGGTTAGCAAGGTTTCAATCCTAAACCTATGAACGTTATATATCTCCATGTGCAGGTAATTGCATTTCGATTCACCATTAAGCTTCCGTCTTTCGGCTTTATCCTTGTAAGACCCGTTCCGCCGAGGCGCGGCCAGGACAGATCCGCGGCGCGGCTCGGGAGAGATCCGGAATCGCAAATGATTTTGTACGCGCGGCGCGGCTTTAAAGACCACGCGGCGCGGTGCGCCGCTAATGTGAAAAACCCTAATTCGATTTTAAACGCCTATATAAAGGGACCCAGCCCTAGGGTTCGTGTTTTTGGGAGTTTTCTGGAGCAGAGGCGTCTGGTTTCAGCAGAGACTCTTTGGTTACAAGGCTTCGAAGGTTTGAAGGAAGAGATACAACGTGTGGAAGGGCTTGTAGTTGATCGGGTGCATTTCTCTGTTTTCCAGAAACAAGGTAAGAGGATCTACCTTCTGATATTTCAGTTTATCCCATTTTTATGGTGTTATCCTTTGAGTAGTAGTCTTGGATGACTTGTAACCATTAGGGGTTAGACTAAGGACATGAATACTCTTGCATGTCCCTAAGGAAGTGATCTTAGGAAGGGTTTGGAGTGAAACCCTAGCCGATTGATGTACTGTTAAACGCTAAGAAACATTTTGGAATATTACGAGCCGCGACACGGACTGGCTATGTCAGCTGCGCGGACTCGGTTGAACCCCCGTATTTATTCGATGATAGCCGCGGCGCGTAGGATGAGGAGCCACGTCGCGGCGAGCGACTGTTTGACCAGGAACTTAGTTTTGACCACGGTTTGATGGCAAATATTGGGTCTAATCATTAGGCAGGTCTGTAAGAGCCTGGTCAGTAATTGATATGTTGTGTGTGTATGGGATTTAGGTGTGTAGACGAGCTAAGTAGAGATATTAGAGAATATCTACACGGTTTCTAACATGTTAGGCATCTTGTGTGTTTCGTACAGTTTTATGATTTGTTCTATATCTGTGATTATTTGTGGTTTGGCTCAGTACTGATGCGGGTTTACTCGTAGCTGTTGTATGGCGAGTTGGACTATTGCCTTGTCCCATAGCTGTTGTATGATGGGCTGGGCCATAACTGGGAACCCATAGCTGTTGTATGATGGGTAGAACCTTCCCGTGTCCATAGCTGTTGTATGATGGACGTCCGTAGCTGTTGTATGGCGGGTAGGGTCGGGTCGTTCTCGAGGACGGGTTGTTTAATGTGTGGGTATGTATGGTAATTTGTGGACTCACTAAGCTTTAAGCTTACCCTTTGATTTTATAACATTTCATGTATTTCAAATGACAAAGGGAAGGGCAAGGCGTGACGGCGGCACATCGCATACAAGAGATTTACTTTAATGAACTATGTTAGTATTTTCAAATGTTTCCGCTGTTGGTTTAAGTAATCTGTTGAACCATTCTATGTTTTTGGAATAAATGTTTTATTGGAACCTTGATAATAAATGATTTTAAAATTTTTGAAATTGGGGCGTTACAAATTGGTATCAGAGCCTTGGTTTGAGGGATTTGGATGAACTGTATTGGGAATCCAAACTCAAACTTAGGACTGAGCGGTTTTTGTTAAGAAAATGTTTTTGGAAGGGTAAATTAAAGTAAAAGAAGATGCGATGTGAACCGTCAGCCGAGCTCAAGTAACTTTTGTGATTCCCAATTACCCATGCCAAGTTTGTGTTATGTGATAAAATGTATTGTGTTAGGATGTAAAATTTCCTGGAAATTATACTCTATAGACTGTTTTGTGCCATATGTGCTGTTTTGGAATTTTATGCTACTGTCGTTAGGTTACTTAGTGAATGCTGGTAGGTTATATACAATTAGGGTAAGATAGCCTAAGAATTTTTGGTCTGGCCTTACTGGTTGTTCCTTGTTTGGTTGTGACTTTAGGGTAGATCAGTTATCAAACGTCTATCTTATTCCTGATTGTGTACGGCTGTGCGTCCGTGAGGCGACTCGACGACATTAGCAATAGTTCTCTTAGGCACGTGTGAGAGGGAGAGTTAGATCAAAAGATTAGGCACCACGGTGCATGACCATATGAGCCATAGGAAATGGTTTAGTGCGTATGACATTTTAGGAGGTTGATTGACGAACTTGGAACAAGGGCGAATAGGTGTGGAAGGTAGTACCAGGCCAGTATTACCGAAAGCACAGGATTCACGCTTGAGTCAAGAGTAGTCAACCAAAGTCCTAGAAAGTCAAGTAGTTGGGTAGATAGGAGTGATCCGAGTATTGATATTAGAAACTGTTGCGCATTTCAGAATGGCAGTCACTCGAAGTAACGGTGGACCAGATGCGGGTGCCTCGAGTGGGGGAGGACCGACTGATGAAAATCTCCGCAACCTGATAGCGGAGGAGGTTTCGCGAGAAGTGTTGGCTGCGATACCTCAGTTCTTTGGTACGATTAAGGCTGAGCTATGGGCAATGCTCGAGGAGCGACTGGCTACTCAGGGCACATCACGTGCTAGGGATGCAAGTTATAAGGACTTTTCGGCTTGTTCGCCTCCGATGTTCGATGGGGGCAGGGATCCGATTGTTAGCATGCGGTGGATTTCCGCGGTGGAGGGTGCTTTCCGCACATGTTCCTGTCCTGAGAACTCCAAGGTAACGTTTGCGGCGAATCTTTTAAGAGAGGGTGCGATGGATTGGTAGGAGATACGAACGAAATATCTCACTCCAGCTCAGTTGGATGCCATTACGTGGCTGCAGTTTAAGGAACAGTTCAAATTGGAGTATGTTACAAAGGTGGAAATGGAACGCTTGGAGCAGGAATACCTGAATCTGACCCAAACTACTGATACGGTGACGGAGATCACCAAAAAGTTTAATAAGGGAGCACTTTTCTGTCCAGAGTTTGCGGCGACCGAGCGCATGAGGATGACTCTATATTTGGCGATGCTTCGTACAGACATTCGGGAATTTGTGTCCGCTGCTAGGCACCAAACCCTTACTGATATGATAGCGGCCGCTCGGGCCCGAGAGTTGGAACTAGAAACCCAACAAAGGCAGAAGCGTCCAGCGCCTACTCAGACTCAACATGCGTCAAAGAAAATTCGAGGGGCAGATTAGGGAAAGCAAGGGCAAAAGAGCCATGGTAAGTGTAGTAAATGTGGAAGGAATTATGAGGGGCGTTGCTGGGTGTTAATATGCCATAAGTGTGGAAAGGAGGGCCACTATGCTAAAGATTGTCGCCAAGAGGTCAAGATTTGTTTTAATTGAAATCAGGTAGGCCATTTCAAGGCCTAGTGTCCCCGTCTGACTCAGGGAATGGTTCAGAATCCGGCACCCACTACACTCTGGATTACCGATGGTAGGCAGGGGAAAGGGGAAGCCCCTAAGACCAAGGGTCGAGCATTCGTCATGACCGCTGAGGAGGCCCAAGATGCGCCCGACGTCGTCATGGGTACTCTTTCTTTACTTGCCTCGTGTTTGTGGTGTGTGTTCTTAATGTGTCTATTATGTTTTGATTAGGAACTTTCTTAGTCAACTCTACGCCTACCTTTGTACTGTTTGATTCGGGTGCTAGTCATTCTTTTTTATCTGCCATGTTGGGAAAGGGTTTTGGTATTGTTTTAGGAACTCTTCATCGGCCGCTAGAAGTAGAAATTGCGGATGATAAAACCGTGCAAGCGACTAGTGTTTATCGGGGATGTGAAGTAGTAATTCAAGGAATAAAGTTTCTGATCGATCTCATCCCTATACCGTTGAGTGACTCTCGAGTCATCATTGGTATGGATTGGTTGGGTCAGCATGAATCCTGGATTGACTGTAAGAACAAACGAGTGTGGATTCAAACCCCAAGTGGAAGAGAGCCGGTAGTGCAGGGCGAAAGGAGGAATAAGGGTGCAGTTTTCTGTTCAGCTGCTAGGGCACGCAGACATTTTCAACATTGAGGTTTGGGATTTGTGGCTTATGTTTTAGACGCGCGAGAAAAGAAGCCACAGCAGAAAGCAGGTGCTATACCGGTGGTTCGGGATTTTCCTGATGTTTTTCCCGAGGACCTGCCTGGCATACCGCCAGAGAGACAGGTGGAATTTAAGATCGACTTAACTCCCGGAGCGGCTCCAATAGCTAAAGCACCGTATCGTCTTGCGCCTCCAGAGATGTTGGAGTTGTCTATTCAACTTCGGGAGTTACTGGATAAGTGATTTATTCGACCCAGTTGCTCACCGTGGGGAGCGCCCATTTTGTTTGTTAAGAAGAAGGATGGTTCCAATAGGATGTGCATAGATTATCGTGAACTGAACAAGCTTACGGTGAAGAATCAGTATCCATTACCTCGCATCGACGACTTATTTGATCAACTGCAGGGCGCTTCGTGGTTTTCAAAAATTGATTTGCGGTCAGGATAGCATCAAATGCGAGTATAGGAGGAAGACATCCCGAAAACGGCTTTTAGGACGTGATACGGCCACTTCGAGTTTGTGGTGATGCCGTTTGGACTGACCAACGCTCCTGCAGCTTTTATGGACTTAATGAATCGGGTGTGTCGGCCGATGTTGGATCGATCGGTTATAGTTTTCATTGACGATATCTTAGTTTACTCTCGGAGCAGGGAGCAACACGAACAACATTTAAGGGAGGTATTGGAGACCTTAAGGAAGGAGAAGCTTTATGCGAAACTATCCAAGTGTGATTTTTGGCTGAGGGAGGTTCAGTTTTTAGGTCACATCGTTAACGAACAAGGAATCATGGTAGACCCAGCTAAGGTGGAGGCCGTGATGAGGTGGGAGGTTCCGAAAACTCCCTCAGAGATTAGAAGTTTCTTGGGTCTGGCTGGTTATTATCGTCGTTTCTTTCAGGACTTCTGAAAGGTCGCGGTACCTTTGACTCGGCTAACTAAGAAAAACGCTGCTTTTCGGTGGGGTGAGGAGTAGCAGCAGGCTTTTGAGACTTTGCGGCGGAAATTTTGTGAAGCTCCAGTTTTAACCTTGCCTGAAGGCATGGAGGATATGGTAGTTTATTGTGATGCATCTATCTCGGGATTGGGGGCAGTCTTGATGCAACGAGGTAGGGTGATTGCTTACGCCTCGCGACAGTTGAAGCCCCATGAGGCTAACTATCCTACTCATGATTTGGAATTGGGAGCGGTGGTCTTCGCTCTCAAGATTTGGAGACACTATTTGTATGGAGTGAAGTGTACCATCTATACCGACCACAAAAGTTTGAAGTATCTGATGGATCAGGCCAATCTCAATATGAGACAGAGGAGATGGTTAGATGTATTAAAATACTATGATTGTGAGATACACTATCACCCTGGAAAAGCCAATGTGGTAGCGGATGCATTAAGCCGTAAGACTTCAGGAACACCCCTTCGGGGCGTTTGTCTAAGGATGACAATTGTGACACCGCTGTTTGAGCTGATAAGGAAGGCTCAGGTGGAAGCAAGCAAGAGTGAAAATCAAAAAGGTGAAAGAATTGTGGGTCAGTTGGCAGCTATGGTCAAAGATAGTAGAGATTTGTTAACTCGCCATGAGAGAATTTGGGTGCCAAAGTTGGGCGGGGTTCGTCAAACCCTATTGGAGGAGGCACATAAATCCAAGTTCTCTATTCACCCTGGAGCAACTAAAATGTATAGGGATCTGCGCGAATATTATTGGTGGCCAGGTATGAAGAAGGAAGTAGCTTGGTTTGTCGAAAGATTCATGACCTGTCGTAAGGTCAAGGCCGAGCACCAATGGCCTCATGGTAGATTGCAGCCTCTCGAGATCCCAGAATGGAAATGGGAGCATATCACAATGGATTTCATCACGAAGTTGCCAAGAACCCCTCGACATATGGACACTATCTGGGTTATCGTGGATAGGTTGACTAAAAGTGCTCATTTCCTTCCCATCCAAGAGACTTTCTCTGCAAAGAAATTGGCTAAGGTCTACGTAGATGAGATTATCTCTCGGCATGGTATACCGGTCTCGGTGATATCCGATCGGGATGTCCGATTTACGTCAAGATTTTGGAAGAACTTTCATGAGGAATTAGGCACTCGCCTTCATTTCAGCACAGCATATCATCCTCAGACGGATGGGCAGAGTGAGAGGACGATTCAAACGCTAGAGGATATGCTTAGGGCGTGTGTCATCGATTTTGGCGGGAGTTGGGATTCCCATCTCCCTTTAGCTGAGTTTTCCTAAAATAATAGTTATCACGCGAACATTGGCAGGGCTCCCTTTGAAATGTTGTATGGAAGGAAATGTCGGACACTTATTTGCTGGGGCGAGGTTGGCCAGCAGGTATTGGGTAGTACTGAGGTGGTGCTCAAGACAACTGAGTTAATTCAGAAGGTTCGGGAGAGATTGTTAACGGCTCAAAGTCGACAGAAAAGTTATGCGGATAGGCGACAGTCCGATCTCGAGTTTCAAGTTGGGGATTATGTTCTTCTTAAGGTCTCACCTTGGAAGGGATTATTCGTTTTAGGAAGCGAGGAAAGCTTGGCCCTAGGTACATTGGACCATATCGAATTGTCGCCCGAGTAGGTAAGGTAGCTTACCGGTTGGAGCTCCCGAGCAACTTAGTCACATTCACGACACGTTCCACGTTTCACAGCTCAGAAAGTGCATTACCGAGGAATCTACAATAGTACCTTTGGAGGATATTCAATTAGATGAACGACTAAATTATGTGGAGCGGCCAATTGCCGTCATTGAAAGGAAGATAAAGACTTTACGAAATAGAACAATAGGATTAGTTAAGGTGCAGTGGCAACATCGTAAAGGGTCCGAGTGGACTTGGGCACCGAAGGAGGAAATGCGAAGGCATTATCCAGAATTATTTACCGGCGCGGATTTTGGGGACGAAATCCAGTTAAGTGGGGGAGAATTGTAAGACCCGTTCTACCGAGGCGCGGCCAGGACAGATCCGCGGCGCGGCTCGGGAGAGATCCGGAATCGCGAATGATTTTGTACGCGCGGCGCGGCTTTCAAGAACCCGCGACGCGGTGCGCCGCTATTGTGAAAAACCCTAATTCGATTTTTACACATGCATATAGTGTGAATGCATATGAGTCGAGTAAGGTCCAAACACGTCCCCGTAACGGGACAAGACTCTGCTGGGATGGTGTTGAGTTATGTTTGTGATGAAGTGCTACTCAATCCCAAGACCTGATGTTTTGATAAGAAGACCCTGAAGCCTGAAGACTCTGAAGTGTTCATTGTGGAGGATCCGAAGGCTATGTTGCAGTAACAACTTTTGATGCACGCGTGATTGCAGACTACGTGTTGCACGAATCTACACTCCTATTAGCTAGTACACTGATAGGATATTCTCTGTAAATAATTGTACTATGCGTATCACTGATTAAGTACAAGTATCAGTGATACCATTCTGTGTCGGGTGTGAGATTGAAGGGTTTCTATGCAATCAATGAATAAATAATAACTTATGGTTCACATGCAACCCTAAGATGATCTATGTTTTCTTCTATGAAGATAAGAACTAAAACCTAAGGGAACAGTTAGTTTCTAAAGATCAAAACTGAGAAAACTAACCTTTTGATCTTATGATCCTTGAAGCTAGCAGCAAAACAATCCTGCCTCAAATGGAAGTCACACCCAAAGCAATGGAGAAGACAGTCCACCAGAGTAACTTTGCTTCAAGTTGGCGCAGAAAAAGAGGTACCAGGTGCCTCCTTTTATAGCCTCCAAGGGTTACAGCAGAAACCCTAAGGAGCCTCCTTAGGGGGCAAGCCTGCTGGCCACTTGGACCAGGCTTCCAAACCCTGAGAGGGTTTTCGCCAAACCCTAGAGGGATCCCCAGGGTGGCGCCACTTTTGGCCCCTGGCTTATCACTTGCCAGTTATTCAACTATTGAATAATTACAAGTCAGCCCCTGCACCTTTAATTAATTAATTTAATCACTAAATTGAATCCAATTAATTCTAGATTAAATCTCAATTAATTATTATAGTTTCTAATTAATATATTAACATTTAAGTATATTAATAAACCATTTAATTAATTCTATTGATTTATTAAACCGTTAATAAATCAACCTCTTACTCTACTGAACTCTATCCTAACCTTCAGCTATGAGGACAAACCAAATGGACTTATGCTTCAATTAATAAGATGAACATAATTATAAGTCATGGCTTAGACACCTAACCCAACAGAGATTGCATCTTCCCCATTATAAAACCCTAATTGATTAATCCAAGCATTCGGCACACGTTATCCAATTCTATTGTGTTCTTAATTGTTCTTACTTATATTTGCTTGTGTGTGTTGCTTAGTATAATTCATCTTGGTAGATTACTAGTCATATCTCACTGTTTGATCGATTTCAACACCCAACAAGTGGTATCAGAGCTAAGGTCATGGGTTCGATTCTCTCAGAGAGGAATTTCTTAGGGGGATTGTTGAGTGCAGAAATCACTCAGTCCTTGCGGCGACGTAGGCATGTGCCAAGTGGCATTCGAATTCCAAGGCGCTAGATGGCTGAATGCGCTATATGGTGAGGGTATGCGCATTTCCTACACCTTTTGGTTTTGCGAGAGTTGGTAGCGCCTAGATCCAAAAAGGGTCCCACCTTCGGAACCACCACAACAACCCAAGCCAGTGGTTCCAGTACCAAAGCTGAAGACAAACAAGTGAGGATTGCTCCCCGAATGGAGCAGATCCATAAAGAAAGAGAGGAAGAGTTTAACAAGATGCTCGTTATCAACAACATTGCCAATAAAAACCAAACTTGGACTGAAGAATTGATAACAACCATTGGTTTCAATGACTTCAAGGTTTTCAATAGGCTTCCTCTCAAAAGCTTCGATACAAAGACCGGCAACAACCATCAACTGGATCTCCCCTACAACCCAAAACCATTTGCTTACCTACAATTTCAAAGGGATGTGCCGCATGATCAGTTGACGGCTTACATGAAAAGAAAGGTTGCATTCCATGCAAAGTTCATACAGGCTCCGAGCTATGTATAGACTGAAAGAAGATCATGAAAATAATATCTATCAAAGAAGGAAATATGTACGGACGGTTTCAAAACATTAATTTCTTCGTACTTCAGGGTATTAATGAAGAAGATTCAAGATTTACTATAGCAGACATCCCAATCACGAATCCCACTGATTTTATAGTACTTCTTGACATCTTGAAGTTCTCAGCTGGAAACAAAGCCGAATCGTTGATGGTATTCACAGCTGCAAAGAACCATATCTCCTCCTTCTTTCGAAACTATCTTCTGAGATTTGCCAAATTTGACATTATGGTGGCAAATCTCTTCGGACGGTCTCTTGCACCCCACCAACTACTATTAAAAATTTTGATCATTTGAAAGCTGGGCAGATTGTGGAGAAGCCGTGGGGTGTAGTTTTCAAGGGACTGTTTAGTGATAAAGAAACCCTTATCACAAAATTCTTTGAAATAGATTACAAGCGTCTTTACCCTTCGGAATCCATTTCCCAAGTGTTGGTATTGGTGAACAACTGTTTTGTGAACACCTGGGAGGAGAAGAAGAAAGTAACGGAACACCTCAAGTGGTGGTTGACAGTGAGGTATGCCTTGAAGCAAGCTTTCAAGAGACATTACAGAGATAGGCTTCGGATGCACTTCACAAAAAGGGGGAGATTGTTGAGTTATGTTTGTGATGAAGTGCCACTCAATCCGAAGACCTGATGTTTTGATAAGAAGACCCCGAAGCCTGAAGACTCCGAAGTGTTCATTATGGAGGATCCGAAGGTCATGTTGCAGTAACAACTTTTGATGCACGCGTGATTGCAGACTACGTGTTGCATGAATCTTCACTCCTATTGGCTAGTACACTGATAGGATATTCTTTGTAATAAATTGTACTATGCGTATCACTGATTAAGTATAAGTATTAGTGATACCATTTCATGTCGGGTGTGAGATTGCATCTTCCCCATTGTAAAACCCCAATTGATTAATCCAAGCATTCGGCACACTTTATCTAATTCTATTGTGTTCTTAATTGTTCTTACTTATATTTTCTTTTTTGTGTTGCTTAGTATTATTCATCTTGGAAGATTACTAGTCATATCTCACTGTTTGATCGATTTCAACACCTAACTGATGGTACCTCCCGTCACGAAGTAGAAGTCTTTTAGGCATCATTATAAGATGATTTGTTCTCCTATTTTGGCGAGCTTTTGTCTTTATAGACCTCTAGGCGCGGTATATAACTGCGAGCTTTTGTCACGAATGTGACCTGGTCTTTTAGACCTAAGGCACGGGTAGGAAAACCCTCGAGCTTTGCATTGGTGTGTGTGAATCATGCATTCCATATGCACCGATTATGTATGACAAGTATTGAATTGAATATATTGTTTACGTTTCAAGATTTTGTGAGCTGGTTTCGCAATGAATTTTTGAAAGTAAATGTCATCTATATGACTTAGATCGTAAAGAAGTTTTGGAAAGTAAAGGTCATATTATATGACTTATTTTGCAAAGGATTTTAAAAAGAAATATGCCAAAAATATGATATTTCTTATAAAATATTTTCAACGATGTTTTGAGTCTAAAACTCATGTATCTCACGAGACGTTTTCGTCTTACATATTTTATTTTATGCCATTTATCTCATGTTTTAGACACGAGAGTTAGAAGCAATTGGATGACCCGAGGAGATTGGGATTTTAGATGAAGCGAATTCTGGCTCATGTAATAGTTTGTAATCCTAACTTGCTTTCTATGGTCTAGTATGATATGAAGTTGTAACCCCCGAAGTGGTTTAAATATTATTAAAAACTAAATGTTTTTGTTGGGACCAAAATTTTAAGACATGACTCGATGTCATGAGAAAAGTTTTTAAAAGTTGACATTTTGTCACATAACGTTTTTTTGTAAAGGATGACTTAACGTCAAAACAAAACAAGATTTTTTGAAATATGAGATTTTTCAACATTAAGTTTTATAAAATACTATACTATTTATGGTGTGTGAAAAACGGGGTGTTACAATGTTGAACATGAGACATGGATCACAATCAATCCCATACGGTAATCTACTTTTGAGTAAGGCCTTAGATGTCTAACTTTCAACAAATAAGAGGAACAAATCACATCTTCACTACATACACCTATCATGTAGTTCATGCAATACCCAACGATGGTCCTTATAACCTTCTTTTACAGAACAATGTTAAACCATGTCTAAGCAAAACAATTCATACGCTTAAGTCCTAGATATGTATCTTGGGTCTAAGAATACAAAGATATTACCTTAATCAAATATCACTCATGACAACGATCCATGAAGTGGTTTTGATGTGGGTCTTGTCCAATACTTATTCTCTAATCAAGTACCTATGAATTTTGGTTGCAACCCGTTGCCATTTTCATCTCCATGAAAATCAACCAATCCATTCATATTAGTATTACCTCATAGATGCTCCCACAACTATGAACGACTATGGAAGTTTAGAATAACCAGGTTACTCAAGGATTAAACATGCTAATATAGAACACAACAGTTATTTAATGAAAAGATCAAATCCAATATGTCAAGTCATTAGAACAAATGTTGCTTATATTATTCTAATGTACAAATACTAAATTTAAGTTGTATGAATTCTATGAATACGATCGTCCTCATAATAAACTTTATACTAAGTATAGTTGGTTATCTTGGAGAGCATGATTGGAGTTTTAGATGTGACTTAGTATCTTTTAGTTTGATCAAGTACATTCTTGAAATCATAAAAGATTTCTAGGTGATCCCTATATGGAAGGACTCAACCTAGTTTTTCAGTCAACCTATACACCCAATCACATTAGAATGCAACTTCTGAAGTAGCAATGTATTCAATTTTGTAGTAGACTGGATTATTATTTTGCTTGCAACTAATTCTTCATTCATAATGAAGTTATAGTTCATTTATAATTTACAATTAGATCTAGGTGTTTTGAAGTCAGCATCTTATGTCGCTCTTTACATAAAGATCTTCTTCAAAACTGATTAACGCATATACATTCTCTTATGACGATTAGATTTCTCGCATTGCTTGGATTCTCTTCAGACAAATACTATTCATTATGACGATTTAGAGCACTTATTATTATTATTTTTTTTTTGGTAACCGAGGACCCCACCCGACCCATCCTTTGGATGACCCTGATGAAGCAACCTCGGGGCCCACGCACACCTGGCAGCAGGGTGGTCCGGGTCAATCACCTACGGGGGTAGAGAGGTGGCCAGTGGCCATCCCCTGATTGAAACCTAACACTCCCTATGGGGAAAGGGAGGGAGTGGGATTAGAACTTGGAACCTCTTTATGGGGGAAGAGAAAGAGTCCTAAGCCTTATCCACTAGGCCATCAGGGTGATGGTTAAAATAAGTTAGAGTTTGGATTTCCTAAGACATCCGACGACGAAGACTTATTTGGTGATGCAGCGTGGCACTTATTTTTAGTCTTCTGAGATCAAATTCATGGCGTTGCTAGACTGTCTCCGAATGACGATTATTTATTGTTCAAACTCTATTACAGTATGTTTGTTTTTTAGTAGGTTATTCTTATTGTTAATGGTTCCCTATGACGTTCTTTAGTGATTCTAGGAACAAGAGACGTTTCAGAATTTTGATCACAACGTATGATCTGTTCATTGGGATGTTTAGTTGCGTAGTAGACACAATCCTCCAGACTTGATCAGTATTTGAGGTTGACTATTTAGTTGTAGATAGCGGTCTCACTTTCCGCCTCAAACATGGGTCATCTGAAGCCGAAGACCTTTGATGATTAGAGATTCTATTATCCAGCATTAGAGATCACAGACACTTCAGAGCTCCGAGACATCTCAACATTTGTTTCTCATAGCCGCACCATTGCTTCTTCCGAAAATTGTGTATTATAGCATTCTTTTTATCACTCACTGTATCCCTCATCATATCCTAGCATTTAGGGGGAGATTGTTGGAGCTGGAAATACTCTACAATGACGAGTGATTGATAGACTAGAATACTCCCTTTGTATTTAGAAATATTTCTTTTTCCTATAAATAGGATGGGAAATGGCAATTTGTATGTGTGCATCCTATAATGTAGATTTGATATTTCAGAGAGTTTCTTTGTGGCTTGGAACCACTTTCCCTAGCCACATGATCTTCATGTTGTATTATAACTCTTTGTTGTCATCGGGTTATTCATTTTATTATTGACTATATAGTATCATTCAAAATATTTATTATTCTACATTTCGCTAGCCAACACGGATTTCACTAGCCAACACGGGTCCGATCAGTCTCAAGGACTAAAGAATCGCGATCTTTAGGTTGGTTTTTAATTTCTGCCTCGTATTTTATTTCGTACGACAACGAGACAAGCTACTTCAATCTTTCAATAATCAGATCTGGTCGCAAATGATCAATCTTATTTCCGGAAGATATTCGGTAATAAATAATAATAATTGAATTTATTATTAGCGACCAGTCGATACATAATTATCAGTATTATTTGTCGATCCGTCTGCTTTGGTATTTTCCGGTATTCGAAATTAGTTCACATTACTAATTTCCGGATTTTTTGTGGGTCAATAGACATGAGCCAAAAGGCAAAGATCACTCTTCTTCATCATGGTTATGCCAGGCATAGCGTCAAAGTCTATATCTTCTTTGTTCATGCCATTCGGCAACCCCCAATCGAACAAGTAAACAAGATTAGCAAGCAAAAGATCCACCGAGGCAAGTCCCACTGCCATTCCAGGACAGATTCTTCGGCCGGCCCCAAAAGGAATTAACTCGAAATCATTACCTTTAAAGTCGATATCGCTATCCAAAAACCTCTCCGGTAAGAACTCCTCTGGGCTCTCCCAAGATTCAGGGTCCCTTCCGATAGCAAAAGCATTCACGTAAACCACCGTTTTAGCCTTGATTTTGTAGCCTTGTAAAATGACATCTTTTGTTGTTTCTCTAGGCACTAGAAGAGGAATTGGAGGGTATAATCTCACGCTCTCTTTGACCACTGCTTTCAAATATGTGAGTTTAGGAAGATCATCCACATCCACTCTACCCTTTTTTCCAACAACGTTTCGCACTTCTTCTTGTGCTCTCTTCATTACTTTAGGGTTCTTTATCAATGCCGTCATCGCCCAAACCACCGTAGCTGAACTAGTATCGGTTCCTGCTAACAGTGCATTCTAAAAGACCAACAGATGAATTAGACACTAAAAGATGAAAAATCTTATTCAGCCAATAAAGAGAGAAAACATTGAATACCATTAGCAAGCCTTTAATGTGATCGTAAGTGAGGTTAACGAGCTTGTCTTCTTTGAGTCGTAGTAATATGTCAATAAAATCCGTTTCTTCTTCATGGGACTTAAAGTTCCGAGAGTTGAGGTGTTCGTCAATGAGTTCCTGGTAAAATACATCAAAATAATGGAAGCATTTATCTAGCCGGTCCATTTTGCCCAGTAACCGGTCAACCAAACCAACAAAAGGCAGACTAGACCAAATATCCGAGACAAAAAAGTCGCCGATAATCATCTGTGCTTCATTGAGAAACCGAAGAACCTGTTTTCTTTGATGTCCGTCTTGGTACCTCTTGCCAAAAGCAACTCTCATCATTATCGTACTCGTCACACTATTCATGAGCTCACTCAAGTTTACTGGCTTAGATGATAGACTCAGCTCATATATGTTCTTCATGGCACTGGAGACCTCATGTTCACGAATACACCTAAAAGATTCTACTTTATTATGGCCTAACAAATGAATCACAAAGATCTTTTTCATCTCTCTCCAGTACTCGTTATAGGGTGAAAAAGCGACATCATGGTAATTGTAAGATAACTTATCTGCTCCAACAAGTGATGGCCTATTGCAAAATATGACATCTTGTGTTTTCAAGACTTCTTTCGCTAGACTGGCTGAAGAAACAACGATAGTTGGGATGAAACCCAAGTTGAGAGACAAGATTGGACCGTAGGATTTTGAGAGTTGCCATAGCGAAATATGGAGGCTTGAGCGATTGATCTGGTGCAAGTTTCCGATGAAGGGTAGTCCAACAGGGCCAGGTGCAGTGAATCTTGATCTGTTTTTGATGATTTTAGGAAGAAGGTAGATGAGAGGAGAAGAGAGAAGGAGAAACAGAAACAGAAGTAACATGGTTGATATGTTATGGACCTCCACTGGTAATTTTGGTTTTATAGACTACATGGATCTAAGATAAGATATGGTGGATTCATGATAGCTATACACCTAAAATGCGAATGCATGCTTTTTGGTTTATCGTTTCCAAGAGCTGAGAGTGTGATGTTAATAGTTAGGTTTCGGTCATCTCCTTTCTAGTTAGGGAACAATTAAAAGGAAAAATTAGGAGATTTACTTTCGATCGTAGTAGCAACGAAAGATTAAGATAACGGTAACCCCTTCTCCGTATATGAAATTAAAAGGAAGCCATAAATGTCATTAACACAATATTGATAAGATTGAAAAAACAGAGAGCAAGAGAAAAACTGCAAATACGTGTACCTGAGGGCAATAGAAGCGCCAAAAACAAGAAGGGTGGTGGAGACGGGAGGGTTTCAAATATTTGGCAGGGAAATATTTTGGCCCAAAAGCAATTGTTTTCATAATTTAGTATATTAGTTAGATTGATATGACAAATATGAAAGCGTTACCCAAGATAAAAAAATTAGTGCACGTTTACGAATGTATGAGATCTAGCTAGTAGACAAATTAGATTTAGTACGTGAGTTCCGTAGCTCAATGTATATAAGATCGGTTTAGGATCAGACACTTTTGGATTATTTGGTTTAGGTTGTTCCGATGTGAGGTAGTCGCATAAACCACCAGCGAACTCAACCACATAACATGCAGTTTTGCGTCGGGTTTGGTACATATGGCTTGATTCGGCATTTCGGCTAACCACATAAAACTAAGGTTTTTTTTTTTTTTAAGTATTATTATTATTATTATTATTATTATTTATAAATTGTTGCAAACCAAATAACCAACTTCAAGTATTCAACTAATAAAATAAATAGTCTTTAACAATCATTACTTAATACATCCAGTTAAATGTAATTTATTTAAAAAAATACAAAGAATAACAATAGTTTATTTAATTTTTGTCTCTCGATAGTGTAGGTCTGATTCAAGAAGTGGCAGAACATGAGCAGTAGAATAACGGGGTACAATTGCCATTAGGAACATGGCAGAACATGACCAGAACCAAACCTTTAAAATAGAACCGAATATCTTTGAAGTCTGGTACAATTGCCATTAAACTAATTTTTTTTACAAGTTCTCTTTCGAAGTACAAAACCAACAATTCATTTCGGTAACTTGAACACTAGACATAGGGGTATTTACTCAGGATTGACTCATTAAAAATATCACTCGAGATAAAGTTAAATGAGCCCATGCCAAGCTTGAGCATGAACTTCAATCAATGAACTCGATTAGGCCCATGAGCCTAAACGATCATCTATATAAAATAAAATATTATATATTATTATTGATTTTTGACAAAACTGGCATTTTTATTAAAATTTAACAAATTAAACATGCTCAACTTCAAAAGCAATTTTAATTATCATTGATTATATTGGTCAACTAGTATTAACTCGTTAAAACCCGTAAAATTATAGAATACTTCAAAGTTCTCGCCATTACAATGTATTTGGTCAAAAGTGTAAGACCTAATCCCAAAATGCACAAGTTTAATGTTAAAGGAATGAGATTTTGAGAAATTTTGCAGTTAGCGCCACTAAGTTAAGGGTTAGAGTCGTTAAGTTCAGTTAGCGCCACTAAGTTAAGGGTTGGAGTCGTTAAGTTCGCAGAGTTTGTGGGATGGCACGATCCCTAGTTAACGACGCTAACTGAGCTTTTTGGGAAAAATCCTAGATTTTGAGCTATGAGCCATATATAAATGTAATAAACCCTAGGGTAGCAGCCATTCTTCACCTTTCAGCTCCCAATAACGTCTTTTTTTCTCTCTCTCTCTCTCTCACTCTCTCTAGCCTCCTTGGAGTGGTTTTTGGTGATTTTGGTCTCCTTGGAAGGGTTTTTGGAGTTATGGTTATGCTAGAGGATGCATGGTGGTGCTAGAAGGTTTTTACAAGTAGGAATCAGCAAGATCTTCACTTCTTCTTGACCATTGTTCGTAAAGCTTCCATCTTTTAGTGTTCTTAAGGTTTTGTTAGTGTTTATGAGGACTTTAGTTTGGTTTTTGGTCCTCTTGTTGTTTGATGTTTCGGTGGGATGATAAAGGTTGGACTTTATGTCCCTTGAGCCTTCCTAGGCAAGTTTTGATATGTCTTGGGGTGTAAGCCAAGCTCCTTTGAGTGTTAAGGTTGGTTTTTCGCTCATTTTGGACCTAGATATTGACCATTTGCTTGTGTGGTCATGTTTGGATGGGAAAGTCGGGAGTTTTATGGACCTAGGGACTGCTTGGAAGGGTTCTAGAAAGTTTTGGACCATGGTTTATAGAATTAAGAGCTTTGAAGGATTTTGGCTAAACAGAGGAGTTAGCGGCGCTAACTCTATAGTTACCGATGCTAACTCAGTCATGGTTCCCGATGAAGGTTTGAGGCTGTTCATAGTTAGCAGACGCTATCTAGGGAAGATAGCGGCACTAACTGATTGTTGACCGTTGACTTTGACCTACCTTTAACCTTTGACTTTTTGACCACTTTGACTTTTGGTCAAACTTGGATGTTTTGGGCACCTGTCTCGGGGGTTTATCCTGTTTGGGGTTTAGGAAGTTCTAAGTAAAGTTTACCCTTCTTAGGAGGTTCACATTGTTGGGATCTTAAAACACTCGTATGGAGTGCTGTCTAGCTTGCAGTTGCAGATCACGCGAGTCTCCTCACTATACTATGTGAAGTTCCATGCGAAGGATTTACTATATCTTAGGGAGTAAGATAACGTTTGTTGCTAAACAAATACGATTGTATGAGCTTACGTATAGTTGTATGGATTGGTTCTTGCGACTTCGGTTGGCGCTATTGAGAGTGCTAAGTCGGGGATGCTCTAGATGAGGACTCAGGGATAGGGTCGTGCCGGAATCCCACAGTGATGACGAACGGAGGCTGGCGCTATTGACAATGCTAAGCCAAGATGCTTAGGATGTGGACTTTGGGATAGGGTCGTGCTAGGATCCTCAAGGAACAATGCTAATTGGGTCGTTCCTAGATGTCGTATGTGCTTAGGTGATGGATTATGTGGTATTTTGGAGAACTCACTAAGCTTTGTACTTACTCTTTCACTCTAACCGTTTTTCAGGTGTTCATTGGCTTGAGTCTGGAGCACGATGCGACTGTATTGAATCTGGTATTTTAGTATTCAAGCCTTGCACTGAATAATGTTTGTAACTATTTTGTTAAACCCGGTTTTATATGTTTTTAAATGTTGAATTTAAATTGGATGTTTTATAGTTCCTAACTCGTTTTATGTAATTTATTCGTTTTTAAAACAAATTTACTCTGGATTTTGGGGCGTTACAAAAAAAAAAGTCTAAGATTAAAATTAGATATCTTGTCGGTATAGTTTATTTTTTATTGCATAAAGAATGCCAATTTTTAAATGCATTCAAGAAATAGATTCGGCATATTATATTAGCATGTTTTATATTTAGAAATACAAGAAATAATAGATTAACAAAAAATAATCATATGGAAAGTAAATATAAATTGGGAAATGTTATATAAGATAATTGGGGTTAAATCTCAGATGTTGCAATAACAAAAAATGGAAACATGATCATAAGATCAAAAAAATAAGAAAATTGAATATAAGTTGTAAATAGAAAGTCTCCAAGCTCTAAAAGATAATGGGCTTCCATTTTTTTGAATGGATTTGATCATAATAACAAGATCGTATTGCATAGTGGGGAACTTAATAAGATCAAATCAAGTTCATACAAAATCAACCAAGGATCATGTTTTTCATATCAATTGTTGCAACTTAAAAGATGAATCATAAATTCATACCTTTTGTTTGGATGTAAGGATCCAAACCTAAATACATCTTTTGATTCACACTCAAGACTACTCAATTGAACACATCAATTTAATGAGGGCTCGGCCGAGCACTTTAATATCAACATCAAATCTTCGAGGGGCCCACAGATATCGCTTTTCCTTAATAAGACAGAAGGAACAAATAATATTTGACTACATAGTTTTTGTCCACCCATCATGTCATACATGGACATGCCCTTTATAACTGCAATTACGAACAACGTTTGTGTAAACCAATGCACAACAGACTTCTAGAGAAAAAAAAACCTCATCTACCTTAGTTTGAAGAATAAGAGATATTATCATCTTAGAATTACCTGATGGCTACCACTATGAAGGTTTCCTCATAATCAATCCCTTGAGTCTGAGTGTAACCCTTCGCAGCCAGTCTAGCTTTGAAAGTGTGTACATTTCAATCCATGATGGTCTTCTTCTTAAAGATCCACTCACACCTAACGGTTTTAAGGCCGGATGTAGGATCAACCAAATTTCAAACTTGGTTATCATACATGGATTGAATCTTTCTCTCCATGGCCTCTTTCTATTTGGTAGCCTCTGCGCTTGCCATCACTTCCTTATAATTGGATGGCTCATCCTACTAACCAGTGTTTTATCACTAATCAGTGTGTCACCTTCAGAAATATGAACACCATAAACTCGGGAAGGTGACTAACTTTATTATATCTATGAAGAAGAGGTGATACTATGTCGGTTTCCTTAACAGGTCACACATCCTCTGGTTGAGTACCGGTGTCAACTATAGGTTTTTCATTGGTTGGTTCTTAAATCTCGTCAAGATCATTTCTGCTCCTACTAGCTTCTTTGGATAGGAGCTCCATTTCAAGGAAGACTCCCCTTCGAACCACAAACACATTGTTCTCAGAAATTTTGTAAAACAAGTACCCAAAAGCACCTTGTTCTTAGAAGGTTTGTAAAACAAGTATGCAAAATACTTTCGGGGATAACCAATAGAGTGACACTTCTTTGATCTGGAATCTAGCTTGACGTTGGCTTCACAATGAACGAAGACTTCACAACCCCATACTTTCACATGTGTTAGTGAAGGATGAACCCAACTCCACATTTAAGATGGTGTCTTTGCAACCTTCATAGTTGGTACGAGGTTTAGGGTATGGGTTGTTGTCTCTAGGGAAGCTTATTGTAAGTGTAGCACGAGTCATCATGGATCGAACCATGTCTAATAATGTTGGATTTTTTCTCACAAAAATGTCATTATGTTGTGGTGTTCTGGGAGGACATAACTGTGACACTATTCCACAATTTCTAAGATGTTCGGAGAATTCAAGACTATGATATTCATCACCCTTATCGGATCAGAGCATATTGGTCTTCTTGCCGAGTTGATTGTCTACTTCATTTTGAAACACTTTGAACACGTCAAAAGTTTCTGGCTTATGTTTAATCAAATAAATATAGCCATATCTATTGAAATCATTAGTAAATGTAACAAAGTATCATTCATCGTGTCTTCTGGTGGATTTGAATGATCCACCCACATCCGTGTGGATAAGGTCCAACAAATCCTTGCCTTTCACAGCTCCTTGTGAATGGCAATTTTGTCATCTTTCCAAGTAAGCAAGATTCACATACTTCATCCGACTTTAAGTCAAATGATACCAATACCGTGTCTGATTAGAGCTTGGCGATGCATATTTTATTTATAAGGCTAGGATGACAATGTCACAAACACGATTTATCCAATACTCTTTTGGATAATTCAACATTTAAGATTATAGTATTATTATTACTTACGCAAATAACACATACATATACCATTTCAAGGAATAGTTTAAAAACAACCAAAATATTTGCATGATCATTATAAAAAACAAAATGGAAATCGTCATCCTTAAACAATGCGTAAAATGAAACAATGTCTCATGCCATTTCAAGGAATAGGTTTAAGCTCCCCATGCTTCAGCTTCTGATGAAGATGTTGCTGTTTATGAGAAGGGATTTTTTCATAAATGTCTTTAACTTTTTCGTAAATGTTCGGTTTTGTCCTTCTATGGATTGTATGTCTAGTAAAGCCTAAAATTTGCTGACTTTTTTCCATCTTTGTCCTGAAACCTGTGATAACATGTTTTAGGTTACCTTGAAATTATTTTCGCATAGAAGTAGTTGAGTTTTTCGAAAATGTTCCGTTTTATCCTCCAACACCGCTACCACTACAGTGGAAGTGATGGTGTTGGTGGGAGGTGGCCATGGAGGGGGTCAAAACCAAACATTTTCGAAAGACTTAAGAACTTCTATGCGAAATTAATTTCATGGTAAAAACGTACAAATTTGTAAACATGAGGACTTTTATGTGAAAATAATTTCAAGGTAACCTGGAAACCTGTTATCACATGTTTCAGGGACAAAGATGGAAAAAGGTTTGTAAATTTTGGGCTTTACTGGACATAAAACGCATATAAGGACAAAATCGAACATTTACGACAAACTTAAGGACTATTATGAATAAAGCGCTTATGACAAACACTATGATGAGTTGAATAAGGTTGCTTGCCTTATGTTGGCGACCATGTCCTCTGAGCTCCAAAAGAGCATTGAAAATTCTAGGGCGTATGACATAAACCTTCAGCTCAAAGAAATATTCCAAGAGCAACCGAGGCAAGAACGATTCAAGATCATTAAATCCATTAAATCCCTGATGGCTTGTAAACTACAAGAAGGGCTATATGTATGTAAACATGTTCAAAATATGAAATTATACATACACAGATTAGAAAATATTGGTGTCCAGCTTCCAAAGAGTTAGCCATTGACATGGTGCTCAACTTGCTTTCCATTTCATACCAACAGTTCATTATGAACTACAATATGCACAATCTGGAAAAGACCCTGATGGAGCTGCACGGTATGTTGAAAACTGTTGAAGCTAGTATGAAGCAGTCCCGTGGCATAAACTCCACTAATCATGTTTTGGCCATTCATCATGGTGGAACTAAGAAGAAGAAAGTTTCTTATCCCAAGGGAAAGGAACAGCTAAGGGTAACCACGGCTACAAGAGAAAAGCTAATTCTGACATAGCTCCAACTAGTGACCCGAATAAGGCCATATGTTTTTACTGCTAGTAGAAGGGACATTGGAAATGTAGCTACCAAAGTACCTTGAGGATCACAAGAAGAACAGGACCAAAGAGTGTGGCACCTCAGGTATTTTTATGATCGAACTACATAGTACTATGACTTCCAATTCTTGGGTCATTGATACAGGATGTGGTACTCACATTTGTGCAGACATTTAGGGTCTAAAGGGAAAGTAGGAAGTCACAGCATGGAGAGCTCAACCGGATCAAGAGAGACAGACATATTGTTGCTATGACAAGGATTGGGAACTATGAGCTTATGTTGAGCAATAGTTTTTCGATTAGATTAATACATTGTTGCTACTCGCCTGATATAGCTCGTAACATTATTTCATTTTATGCTTTATTCAAGGATGGTTTTAGATTTTCTTTTGACAATGAAAATGGTGATATTTTAGTTTATAAAAATGGTTGTTTTTATTTCAATGATGGTCCTTGGAATGGTATTTATGGAAGTGTTGTTTATGTTAGTAGAAGTAACAATGTAATCTTGAATGTTGATTCGAATGAGAATGTTTTAGATAAATCGCGTCATTGGCACTGTCGTGTTGGCTATATAAAAAAGAATCGCATCACCAAGCTCCGGTCAGAAGGAATGCTGGAATCACTCGACTTAAAGTCGGATGATGTATGTGAGTCTTGCATGCTTGGAAAGATGACTAAATCCCCATTCATAGATGTATGTGGACCGTGGATGTGCCACTAGACACAGTGAACGATACTTTGTTGCATTTACTGATGATTTTAGTAGATATGGTTATATTTATCTAATTACACATAAGTCAATTTCAAGTGTTCAAGGAGTTTCAAAACGAAGTAGAGAATCAACTGGGCAAGAAGATCAAGATTCTCTGATCCGATAGAGGTGGAGAATATCTTTGTCTTGAATTCTACGAACATCTTAGGAACTATGGAATAGTTTCACAGTTATCTCCTCCTCGACACCGCAGCATAATGGTGTGTCTGAAAGGAGAAATCGAACATTGTTGGACATGGTTCGATCCATAATGAGTCGTGCTATACTTCCAATAAGTTTATGGGGTTATGCCTTAGAAACTGTAGCCCACATCTTAAACCTTATACCAACTAAGAAGGTTGCAAAGACACCCTTGTTGCAAAGACACCCTTTGAAGGAGTGGGGTTTGTCCCTTACTGGCACATATAAAAGTATGGGGTGGTGAAGTCTTCGTTTGTCGCGAAGCTCACGACAAGCTCGAACGCAGAGCAGAGAAGTGTTATTTCGTTGGTTATCCCCGAAAGTCCTTTGGATACTTGTTTAACAAGCCTACAAGCCTTTTGAGAACAAAGTGTTTGTGGCTTTAAGGGGAGTCTTTCTTGAAAGAGATCTCAAATCCAAGAGGCCAGTGAGAGTAAGATTTATCTTGAAGAAATTCAAGAGTCAATCGATGAAGAACCTTTAGTTGACACCAGCACTCAACCAGAGGATGAGACTCCTGTTGAGGAAACTGGCATATCTCCACAGCCTCTTCGTAGATTCGGTCGAGTTAATCACCTTTTTGAGTTCTATGGCTTCCATATTACTACTTAAGGTGACACACCGATCAGTGATAATACACTGGTTAGTGAGGATGAGCCATCCAACTATAAGGAAGCGATGGAAGACCTAGAGGCTGCCAAATGGAAAGAAACCATGGAAAGCGAGATTTAGTCCATGTATGATAACCAAGTTTAGAATTGGTTGATCCTACACCTGGCCTTAAAACCGTTGGGTGTAAGTGGATCTTCAAGAAGAAGACCGAGATAGATGGGAATTATACACACATTCAAAGCTAGACTTGTTGCGAAGGATTTTACTCAGACTCAACGAATTGATTATGATGTGATTATGATGAAACCTTCTCACTAGTAGCCAAGATTAAATATATTATAGAATTACTTGCCATAGCTGTATTGATTTTAATATTTCAAAAACATAATTACACTAACTTCAATTGTATACAAGTGTGATCTACTTGACGTCTAAATTTTCTTCATACTCATTTGAAGTCCTATAAGTTCCAATATGACATCAAAGATTTTAACAACCATAGATCATAAACTATTGTGTTTTAGATTAACTTAGTTGATTAATATCAAAACATTTCAATGATTTATAATGACCCATTAACTAATTAATCCTTCAAATAATCTTAAAGAACTCAATAGAAGTCATAAGTCAACTTGAAAATCTTTATTAGATCAATGAGCATAATTAATAAGAAATGGCAGATACCTTAGCTTAGATAAAATCTAGACACATCAATTAAACTCAGAAATAACATCAACTACATGAGAGAGATATCAAATTCGGATTTCTACCATTATTAGAGTTTTGAAGCTTCAAAATCTCATTTAGACATAAATCAAGTTATAAATGCCAAGAATGGAAGTAGACTAGCAATCTAATGGTGAAAACTAACTTAAAACCTCAATCAAGCATACTTCACATGTTTGATTTTTGAATTTGGATATTTATCCAAACCCTAACTTCAAAATAAGATAAGAACGATGAGTAGTTCTACATTCTCAATACATTTAGTTCAATTCTAACACTAATACTTCAATATCCACTTTTTTATCCTCCTAAATGCTTCAAATCACCGTATTGTTTCTTTTTCCATCTCTCAAATACGTTTTTGAAACAAATAAAGTAGGGAAGATGTAACACCATGTTCCTTTTTGGTAAGTGTTTATGTTTAATCTTACGTGATTAAGGTTGATTGTGTAGTTAAATGACAAAAAGGGGTATTCTAGTAATTTTTATATGATGTGAAGTTGAGTTGAAGTGTGATTCGGAGTGTTTTCGAGAATGTTTGGATCGCAAAACAGTAACTCAATTGAAAGTAGGATGCTATTTATGAAGTTTAAACTAAGTGAAGTCATCTCAAGCTGACATGTGTCAGCTCCAGCTGACAATGGAGCTGAGTACATGAAGCAAAGTATAAAGGGGTGTTGGAGCTGACCATTAGTGCAACTAATGGGAGCATTAGCGACGCTAATGTTGCAGGCCCCAATAAAATAGGTCGATTTTCAAAGGTCTTTTAGGGATGGTTTTGGGTACTATTCGTAGAAAACCCTAGAAAAACTCCCAGAAATCTCCCAATGTGCGATTGAAGCTCAAGAACACTAGGAATTGAAGCAAGAATCAAGATATTGCATCTAAGAGGTAAGATTTCGTGTTCTAGCTTCAAATTGACGAGTTTTATACCTCAGGAAGAGTTGCTTACAGGTGGTGTTGGTAACCCACCTATAACGAATGAGCTTTTGAGGAAGTGTTGCTTGAATCGTGGGTGTAAACAGGTTTCCAATCCCGAACCCTAAGTAGAAAGTTCATATAGTGAACTTTATTTGTGTAGATATGAAGTCTTTACATATTTGCTAAGTGTGTGATGATGTAGGTGTTTGAAAAGTGTTGGAGAAACACTTTAAACCTACAATTTAAGTTAGCTAAACTTTCGCAGGTCTTCTAACCAGGTGAGTACCTCTACCTAACATGTTAGTTATAACATGTTTAAGTGTTGTATGTGTCTAATTGCCTATTGTATACGTGGTTAGAAGCGTCGGGAGTTGTTGTACGACTATTGTGTACGAGAACCTTACAGTCATGATATACAGCCTTTGTGGCTAGGAGATTGGGTTTAATTACCCGATATATTGTTGGACCCTCTATGGTTTATATACGACATTTATGGCTAGGCGATTAGGGTTTAATTACCCGATATATTGTAGGAACCTCTGTGGTTCATATACGGCCTTTATGGCTAGGCGATTAGGTTTAATTACCCGATATATTGTAGGAACCTCTGTGGTTCATATACGGCCTTTGTGGCCAGGCGATTGGGTTTAATTACCCGATATATTGTAGGAACCTCTGTGGTTTATATACGGCCTTTGTGGCTAGGCGATTGGGTTTAATTACCCGATATATTGTAGGAACCTCTGTGGTTCATATATGGCCTTTATGGCTAGGCGATTGCGTTTAATTACCCGATATATTGTAGGAACCTATGTGGTTCATATACGGCCTTTGTGGCTACGCGATTGGGTTTAATAACCCGATATATTGTACGAACCTCTATGGTTTATATACGACCTTTGTGGCTCGACGATTGGGGTTAATTATATGATATATTGTAGGAACCTTAGTGGTACATATACGACCTTTGTGGCTAGGAGATTGGACTTGATTGTCTAACATATACGACCTTTGTGGCTAGGAGATTGGACTTGATTGTCCAATATATACGGCCTTTGTAGCTTGGAGATTAGACTGGATTGTCTAACATATGACGACCTTTGTGGCAATGAGATTGGGCTTGATTAACAATAGGAGTGACGTTGAGTTTTAGGGACTCGAGACCGTGGAAGTGGAGAAAGAGACATATATAAAGCCTTTTTGGCTTACGACCGGAGAGGTTATAGAGTGGAAGGATTTGTATTGGAAGTATGTGTGATGGAGTACCGTGTAGTGGTATAGAGTTGTTAGTTATGTGTATTCTTGTATTACTTGTATACACGATGCTTATTCACTAAGTTGGCTTAGGTGTCAAGGACATATGTATGACTACATAACGAGTATCTTGTAGTCAGTTGAAGTGAGTATGACTAGGCTTATATGCTTATGTTAACGAGTATTTATAAGCTATTGCAGGAAGTTGTGACACCCACAAGTTGGGTAATATATTGCATTGTGAATAAGTTACTATATGTTATTGTAGTGTTGCTCACTAAGCTTTGTAGCTTACATGTGTTTGTTGTGTTGTGTGCAGGTTAGCAGTTGGGTTCAAAAGGGGGCGACCTAGACCAAGGGCGTTGTTCTGTCTAGTCGCTGCTGTCTGGCCGAGTCGTTCGGGGCCAGGAGGGCAAGACTGTGAAGGGGACCGTAGCGGGTTAGACACAACTGGTCGGGGGCTAGTGCCGCCTCCCTGATGAGCCCATGGCAGGGCGAAACCGGTTGGCATGCGTATACGGGAGGGCTGGTCTCGGGGTTTTATGGGGGACCTCGGGACGCCGCACGGGCAAGGAGTGTTGCCGAACTCGCGTCCGTGATAAGTGGTATCAGAGCAGACTACGAAGGGACATATCGAGATAGTTGTTCACTTTCGTGGGGTCCGTTGAAGTATATGGCGGACTAGCGGGTAGGTTGTCGCGAAGTAAAGGGCACCTACAGGAGATCGCTCCATCTCTCATTGAAGTGGAAGTACGGAGATGGCCACACGGAGTATGGAGGTGTGCTGCTATACTTGGTATCTAAAGAAGAAGTATCACTTTGAAAAGACAAGAGTTCCTCTTCTACCGCACGAGGACGTGCGACAATTTGGCGGTGGGAGAGTGTCACGGGCTAAAATTCCGTGACCGTGTTAGACCGAGAAAAGGAAGATCATGCCACTGGATTATACTGTCATTGGGTTCAAAAGGGGGCGACCTAGACCAAGGGCGTTGTTCTGTCTAGTCGCTGCTGTCTGGCCGAGTCGTTCGGGGCCAGGAGGGCAAGACTGTGAAGGGGACCGTAGCGGGTTAGACACAACTGGTCGGGGGCTAGTGCCGCCTCCCTGATGAGCCCATGGCAGGGCGAAACCGGTTGGCATGCGTATACGGGAGGGCTGGTCTCGGGGTTTTATGGGGGACCTCGGGACGCCGCACGGGCAAGGAGTGTTGCCGAACTCGCGTCCGTGATAAGTGGTATCAGAGCAGACGACGAAGGGACATATCGAGATAGTTGTTCACTTTCGTGGGGTCCGTTGAAGTATATGGCGGACTAGCGGGTAGGTTGTCGCGAAGTAAAGGGCACCTACAGGAGATCGCTCCATCTCTCATTGAAGTGGAAGTACGGAGATGGCCACACGGAGTATGGAGGTGTGCTGCTATACTTGGTATCTAAAGAAGAAGTATCACTTTGAAAAGACAAGAGTTCCTCTTCTACCGCACGAGGACGTGCGACAATTTGGCGGTGGGAGAGTGTCACGGGCTAAAATTCCGTGACCGTGTTAGACCGAGAAAAGGAAGATCATGCCACTGGATTATACTGTCATTGGCTTCAAAAGGGGGTGACCTAGACCATGGGCGTTGTTCTGTCTAGTCGCTGCTGTCTGGCCGAGTCGTTCGGGGCCAGGAGGGCAAGACTGTGAAGGGGACCGTAGCGGGTTAGACACAACTGGTCGGGGGCTAGTGCCGCCTCCCTGATGAGCCCATGGCAGGGCGAAACCGGTTGGCATGCGTATACGGGAGGGCTGGTCTCGGGGTTTTATGGGGGACCTCGGGACGCCGCACGGGCAAGGAGTGTTGCCGAACTCGCGTCGTCCAGCTTGGATCCAGGCTCGTTCCTGATGGTGGTCAACACGGGCGACCACCCAGGGCCCATCGTCTTAGGGGGGCCAAAATTGTATGTCCAATATATATATATATATATATATATATATATATATATATATATATATATATATATATATATATATATATATATATATATATACATTTGTCTTCTAACAAATACAAGTTAGTTGAATATTTTTATAATTTTTTAAAGCATATGATACTTCAGGGATAAGAATTTATAATTAATTATTAGATACACTGAAATTGGTACATCTTAATATGAAATTGGTTATGACAATAGTTCTAAATATTGAAGGAAAACACCAAGTTATTAAAAAACGACTACTTGTAATTGTTAATAGTTATATGTATATTTAAAACTATCATTATGAAAAACACTAGAAAATATTTTTTTTATAAATGGTTTTGCTAATATTTTTTAGGACCCTTTGTTTCTCCTCTCGCCCCGGGCCCCAAAAAAATTTGGACCGGCCCTGCTCGGATCGTGGGACGATTGTAGGTGATAACTTCTTGTAGTATCCAGAACACACAAGTATCAAATTGTATTATATATGTTGTAAAAACGAAAAAAATTGGGTATACTCTGTGCTGAAAACTTGGCGTTACAGAAGAAGATGACTAATTTATATCTATATTTAATCTTCGTGCTTTTTTCATTTTTTGTAACGTTTGTTTTTTCCCGGGTTGTGTCACGCCTTTGTGTCCGGATCTCCAGGATCCAAATCTGGTTCTTCGATTTTATACCCGCTTCCTCGATTTTGCGTCTTACGGCCGCTTACTTACTCTTCTGCACCGCCTTCTTCGTTCCTTCAAGACCCATTATCTCCCTCCGACGCCTTCACCTTCGCCACCAATTCCTCACCGCCTTCTTCTATCTATTATACATTTGATTTCTACAAACCAACGACATCTATATGTTGCTTCCCAACTTCGTATGGAGATGTTTGCTTAGATTAACGAATGAAGCTGTTTGAAGATTCACTTGCCTGCTAGGATGAAGAAGGAAGGAAATCTAGTGCACACACCGAATGTGTGTGTGCGCAAATCAGAAATCAGAGATTCAAGAGAGGATGAGAGATCTCGAGAGGAGGAGGAATGAAATCGAGGGCAAGGCTGTGAGGTTTAGACACGAAAAAAAAGGAAATCAGAAGAATCGACGCCTGTGGTGCGTCGTTGGCAGCAATCACCTGAAGACCGCCGGGTAGTGGCGATGAGGGCTTTCCGGCGGTGACAGGTGGCTGGAGATGGCGTTGTTAACCCGATTTCAGTTCAGAAAACTCCAAACTTTCTGTTGAACATCAGAATTAAGGTAATTTTGTGTGATTGGTTTACGAAAATTGCAGAAATTCATAGAAAGCAGCGATGCATGTTGACTTTTGCACTTGGTTTCTGATGTGGGTCTCCTGCAGGTCCGATTTTCATTGATGTGTTAAAAAACATCTCCTATATGCTCAAGAACACCTTCTGATTTCAGATTCTTGAGCAAGAACTGAAAGGTACCTTCTTGATTTTTAAGAACCGTAACTATGAACCGACTTCGACACCCAAGATTGTTCCCATTCTTGGGTTGGGAAGTAATTGCAAGATTAAACCACGAGTTTCGTTCGTTTTTGTGAAAAAGGACCGCGTTTTTGGGTTTAAAGAGTTGAAAGAAACAAGAACAAGAAGTGGGGTTTCGTGTGAAGGGTATTCGGACCGTGAAGCAGAGTTGGGTTTGGAGAGAGAAATATTGATGTTCATGAAGAATTCGAGTAACCCAAATGAGTTTCCGACTAAGAAACAACTATCCGATGCCGGAAGAATTGATTTAGTGGATGCGATTTCGAAAACCGGTGGGTGGCCGGCATTGGGTTGGGATTATTCCGACGATGAAAATGATTTCGAGAACTATAATTTCGATCATACCACCGACTTACAAACAACACCTGAAAATTTTCAACAGAGACAAGATCCGTATGACAATTTTCCGGATTTTCTTGATACTTCTCATCAATCTGCTTCACCCTCCGGTAGATCACTGTAAGATTCTTTTATATTAAATTTGTAATCCTCCGATACAAGTTCTTGATTTAGGGTTCTACCTTCTTCCAATAAAAAACATGCAATGATAATTAGAAAAAAGACGGTGTTCTTAATTCGAAATGTAAGACCCACATGAAAAACTTTTATTGCAAATGTGAAATACATATTTTCTTGATGGAAATTGAGTCAACTCGCATGAAATACTGACTCATTATAATTCTTTTACTCAGAGAAACAGTACCTGATGAAGATACAGGAGTAGAAGGTATTTTGAGTAGATTGAAGAAACATAGGAGTTTATCATTTGATGTTCATATGGAGAAAAACATATACCATACATATGTTTCTAAAAAGAACAATGGTGTCCCCACTGATTTTAATATATATATTCCTGCCGGAAAGATTCGCATTTAATAACTTAAAAAGAAAAAATAGGACAAGTATTTAAAGATGAGGTATAATAATGCGGATGAAGTGCAACCGTGATGAGTTTCTTTTATAGTTATTATTGATCATAATCTTAATTGTAAGACTTCTTCCTTTTATCTGCTAGAAAGCGTAAGCGTGATGAGTTTCCTTCACGATACCGCCCGGGCGGACATATTCCTCAGCAAGATGGATCAGCAGATGTCATAGCTAATAAACTTGAGGTTAAACTTATCTCAAAATTTTATTCATATTTATAAATTCTAAATTTAATCAGATTGTGTTTTTCAGGTTGGTGAAGGGAGCAATTCTGGATCTGGTAATGGAGTCAAGTTTTCTTCTAGGATCCCTGAACTGGATGGGCCCATTGCTGATCCCTATGATGATGCACTTTCTACTCCAAATGTAATAATTTATATTCTTATATTAACTTATTAATTACCATTTTTTGCATTTGTAATCAACTAACACTATTTTTTTAGATCTACGACTATTAAGGAGCTGTGAACGAAGACTATCATGTAGCCAATACACCTGCTCCACAAAGTAAACTTAATGAACTACTTTACTTGGAAGCTATTTTTGTGAGTCTGAATATGTTGTCTGTATTTGTTCCAAGGTGATTTCGAAATACATGTCAAATTTTAGTATTATTATCAATCGTATTACAAATTTGACTTTTTTTTTCTTTTTTATGCATTCTATTAGCTGGTTTGTCTTTAAATACATGTCAAACTCCTACGAATACTTTCATTATTTGTTTATACAAATGACATCACTGAAATGGTTAGCAATGTTTCAATCCTAAACCTATGAACGTTATATATCTCCATGTGCAGGTAATTGCATTTCGATTCACCATAAAGCTTCCGTCTTTCGGCTTTATCCTTGTAAGACCCGTTCCGCCGAGGCGCGGCCAGGACAGATCCGCGGCGCGGCTCGGGAGAGATCCGGAATCGCAAATGATTTTGTACGCGCGGCGTGGCTTTAAAGAACCCGCGGCGCAGTGCGCCGCTAATGTGAAAAACCCTAATTCGATTTTAAACGCCTATATAAAGGGACCCAGCCCTAGGGTTCGTGTTTTTGGGAGTTTTCTGGAGCAGAGGCGTCTGGTTTCAGCACAGACTCTTTGGTTCCAAGGCTTCGGAGGTTTGAAGGAAGAGATACAACGTGTGGAAGGGCTTGTAGTCGATCGGGTGCATTTCTCTGTTTTCCAGAAACAAGGTAAGAGGATCTACCTTCTGATATTTCAGTTTATCCCGTTTTTATGGTGTTATCCTTTGAGTAGTAGTCTTGGATGACTTGTAACCATTAGGGTTAGACTAAGGACATGAATAGTCTTGCGTGTCCCTAAGGAAGTGATCATAGGAAGGGTTTGGAGTGAAACCCTAGCCGATTGATGTACTGTTAAACGTTAAGAAACATTTTGGAATATTACGAGCCGCGACGCGGACTGGCTATGTCAGTTGCGCGGACTCGGTTGAACCCCCGTATTTATTCGATGATAGCCGCGGCGCGTAGGATGAGGAGCCACACCGCGGCGAGCGACTGTTTGACCAGGAACTTAGTTTTGACCACGGTTTGATGGCAAATATTGGGTCTAATCATTAGGCAGGTCTGTAAGAGCCTGGTCAGTAATTGATATGTTGTGTGTGTGTGGGATTTAGGTGTGTAGACGAGCTAAGTAGAGATATTAGAGAATATCTACACGGTTTCGAACCAGGTGAGTATGCTCACCTTACTATATGATGTTTCATGTTAGGCATCTTGTGTGTTTCGTACAGTTATATGATTTGTTCTATATCTGTGATTATTTGTGGTTGGGCTCAGTACTGATGCGGGTTCACTCATAGTTGTTGTATGGCGAGTTGGACTATTGCCTTGTCCCATAGCTGTTGTATGATGGGCTGGGCCATAACCGGGAACACATAGCTGTTGTATGATGGGTAGAACCTTCCCGTGACCATAGCTGTTGTATGATGGACGTCCGTAGCTGTTGTATGGTGGGTAGGGTCGGGTCGTTCTCGAGGACGGGTTGTTTAATGTGTGGGCATGTATGGTAATTTGTGGACTCACTAAGCTTTAAGCTTACCCTTTGATTTTATAATATTTCATGTATTTCAAATGACAAAGGGAAGGGCAAGGCGTGACGGCGGCGCATCGCATACAAGAGATTTACTTTAATGAACTATGTTAGTATTTTCAAATGTTTCCGCTGTTGGTTTAAGTAATCTGTTGAACCATTCTATGTTTTTGGAATAAATGTTTTATTGGAACCTTGATAATAAATGATTTTAAAATTTTTGAAATTGGGGCGTTACAAATTGGTATCAGAGCCTTGGTTTGAGGGATTTGGATGAACTGTATTGGGAATCCAAACTCAAACTTAGGACTGAGCGGTTTTTGTTAAGAAAATGTTTTTGGAAGGGTAAATTAAAGTAAAAGAAGATGCGATGTGAACCGTCAGCCGAGCTCAAGTAACTTTTGTGATTCCCAATTAACCATGCCAAGTTTGTGTTATGTGATAAAATGTATTGTGTTAGGATGTAAAATTTCCTGGAAATTATACTCTATAGACTGTTTTGTGCCATATGTGCTGTTTTGGAATTTTATGCTACTGTCGTTAGGTTACTTAGTGAATGCTGGTAGGTTATATACAATTAGGGTAAGATAGCCTAAGAATTTTTGGTCTGGCCTTACTGGTTGTTCCTTGTTTGGTTGTGACTTTAGGGTAGATCAGTTATTCAAACGTCTATCTTATTCCTGATTGTGTACGGCTGTGCGTCCGTGAGGCGACTCGACGACATTAGCAATAGTTCTCTTAGGCACGTGTGAGAGGGAGAGTTAGATCAAAAGATTAGGCACCACGGTGCATGACCATATGAGCCATAAGAAATGGTTTAGTGCGTATGACATTTTAGGAGGATGATTGACGAACTTGGAACAAGGGCGAATAGGTGTGGAAGGTAGTACCAGGCCAGTATTACCGAAAGCACAGGATTCACGCTTGAGTCAAGAGTAGTCAACCAAAGTCCTAGAAAGTCAAGTAGTTGGGTAGATAGGAGTGATCCGAGTATTGATATTAGAAACTGTTGCGCATTTCAGAATGGCAGTCACTCGAAGTAACGGTGGACCAGATGCGGGTGCCTCGAGTGGGGGAGGACCGACTGATGAAAATCTCCGCAACCTGATAGCGGAGGAGGTTTCGCGAGAAGTGTTGGCTGCGATACCTCAGTTCTTTGGTACGATTAAGGCTGAGCTATGGGCAATGCTCGAGGAGCGACTGGCTACTCAGGGCACATCACGTGCTAGGGATGCAAGTTATAAGGACTTTTCGGCTTGTTCGCCTCCGATGTTCGATGGGGGCAGGGATCCGATTGTTAGCATGCGGTGGATTTCCGCGGTGGAGGGTGCTTTCTGCACATGTTCCTGTCCTGAGAACTCCAAGGTAACGTTTGCGGCGAATATTTTAAGAGAGTCTGCGAAGGATTTGTGGGAGATACGAACGAAATATCTCACTCCAGCTCAGTTGGATGCCATTACGTGGCCGCAGTTTAAGGAACAGTTCAAATTGGAGTATGTTCCAAAGGTGGAAATGGAACGCTTGGCGCAGGAATACCTGAATCTGACCCAAACTACTGATACGGTGACGGAGATCACCAAAAAGTTTAATAAGCGAGCACTTTTCTGTCCAGAGTTTGCGGCGACCGAGCGCATGAGGATGACTCGATATTTGGCGATGCTTCGTACAGACAGTCGGGAATTTGTGTCCGCTGCTAGGCACCAAACTCTTACTGATATGATAGCGGCCGCTCGGGCCCGAGAGTTGGAACTAGAAACCCAACAAAGGCAGAAGCGTCCAGCGCCTACTCAGACTCAACAGGCGTCAAAGAAATTTCGAGAGGCAGATTAGGGAAAGCAAGGGCAAAAGAGCCATGGTAAGTGTAGTAAATGTGGAAGGAATCATGAGGGGCGTTGCTGGGTGTTAATATGCCATAAGTGTGGAAAGGAGGGCCACTATGCTAAAGATTGTCGCCAAGAGGTCAAGATTTGTTTTAATTGAAATCAGGTAGGCCATTTCAAGGCCCAGTGTCCCCGTCTGACTCAGGGAATGGTTCAGAATCCGGCACCCACTACACTCTGGATTACCGATGGTAGGCAGGGGAAAGGGGAAGCCCCTAAGACCAAGGGTCGAGCATTCGTCATGACCGCTGAGGAGGCCCAAGATGCGCCCGACGTCGTCACGGGTACTCTTTCTTTACTTGCCTCGTGTTTGTGGTGTGTGTTCTTAATGTGTCTATTATGTTTTGATTAGGAACTTTCTTAGTCAACTCTACGCCTACCTTTGTACTGTTTGATTCGGGTGCTAGTCATTCTTTTTGTCTGCCGTGTTGGGAAAGGGTTTTGGTATTGCTTTAGGAACTCTTCATCGGCCGCTAGAAGTAGAAATTGCGGATGATAAAACCGTGCAAGCGACTAGTTTTTATCGGGGATGTGAAGTAGTAATTCAAGGAATAAAGTTTCCGATCGATCTCATCCCTATACCGTTGAGTGACTCTCGAGTCATCATTGGTATGGATTGGTTGGGTCAGCATGAATCCTAGATTGACTGTAAGAACAAACGAGTGTGGATTCAAACCCCAAGTGGAAGAGAGCTGGTAGTGCAGGGCGAAAGGAGGAATAAGGGTGCAGTTTTCTGTTCAGCTGCTAGGGCACGCAGACATTTTCAACATTGAGGTTTGGGATTTGTGGCTTATGTTTTAGACGCGCGAGAAAAGAAGCCACAGCAGAAAGCAGGTGCTATACCGGTGGTTCGGGATTTTCCTGATGTTTTTCCCGAGGACCTGCCTGGCATACCGCCAGAGAGACAGGTGGAATTTAAGATCGACTTAACTCCCGGAGCGGCTCCAATAGCTAAAGCACCGTATCGTCTTGCGCCTCCAGAGATGTTGGAGTTGTCTATTCAACTTCGGGAGTTACTGGATAAGGGATTTATTCGACCCAGTTGCTCACCGTGGGGAGCGCCCATTTTGTTTGTTAAGAAGAAGGATGGTTCCAATAGTATGTGTATAGATTATCGTGAACTGAACAAGCTTACGGTGAAGAGTCGGTATCCATTACCTCGCATCGACGACTTATTTGATCAACTGCAGGGCGCTTCGTGGTTTTCAAAAATTGATTTGCGGTCAGGATACCATCAAATGCGAGTACAGGAGGAAGACATCCCGAAAACGGCTTTTAGGACGTGATACGGCCACTTCGAGTTTGTGGTGATGCCGTTTGGACTGACCAACGCTCCTGCAGCTTTTATGGACTTAATGAATCGGGTGTGTCGGCCGATGTTGGATCGATCGGTTATAGTTTTCATTGACGATATCTTAGTTTACTCTCGGAGCAGGGAGCAACACGAACAACATTTAAGGGAGGTATTGGAGACCTTAAGGAAGGAGAAGCTTTATGCGAAACTATCCAAGTGTGATTTTTGGCTGAGGGAGGTTCAGTTTTTAGGTCACATCGTTAACGAACAAGGAATCATGGTAGACCCAGCTAAGGTGGAGGCCGTGATGAGGTGGGAGGTTCCGAAAACTCCCTCAGAGATTAGAAGTTTCTTGGGTCTGGCTGGTTATTATCGTCGTTTCTTTCAGGACTTCTCAAAGGTCGTGGTACCTTTGACTCGGCTAACTAAGAAAAACGCTACTTTTCGGTGGGGTGAGGAGCAGCAGCAGGCTTTTGAGACTTTCGGCGGAAATTTTGTGAAGCTCCAGTTTTAACCTTGCCTGAAGGCATGGAGGATATGGTAGTTTATTGTGATGCATCTATCTCGGGATTGGGGGCAGTCTTGATGCAACGAGGTAGGGTGATTGCTTACGCCTCGCGACAGTTGAAGCCCCATGAGGCTAACTATCCTACTCATGATTTGGAATTGGGAGCGGTGGTCTTCGCTCTCAAGATTTGGAGACACTATTTGTATGGAGTGAAGTGTACCATCTATACCGACCACAAAAGTTTGAAGTATCTGATGGATCAGGCCAATCTCAATATGAGACAGAGGAGATGGTTAGATGTATTAAAATACTATGATTGTGAGATACACTATCACCCTGGAAAGGCCAATGTGGTAGCGGATGCATTAAGCCGTAAGACTTCAGGAACACCCATTCGGGGCGTTTGTCTAAGGATGACAATTGTGACACCGCTGTTTGAGCTGATAAGGAAGGCTCAGGTGGAAGCAAGCAAGAGTGAAAATCAAAAAGGTGAAAGAATTGTGGGTCAGTTGGCAGCTATGGTCAAAGATAGTAGAGATTTGTTAACTCGCCATGAGAGAATTTGGGTGCCGAAGTTGGGCGGGGTTCGTCAAACCCTATTGGAGGAGGCACATAAATCCAAGTTCTCTATTCACCCTGGAGCAACTAAAATGTATAGGGATCTGCGCGAATATTATTGGTGGCCAGGTATGAAGAAGGAAGTAGCTTGGTTTGTCGAAAGATTCATGACCTGCCGTAGGGTCAAGGCCGAGCACCAATGGCATCATGGTAGATTGCAGCCTCTCGAGATCCCAGAATGGAAATGGGAGCATATCACAATGGATTTCATCACGAAGTTGCCAAGAACCCCTCGACATATGGACACTATCTGGGTTATCGTGGATAGGTTGACAAAAAGTGCTCATTTCCTTCCCATCCAAGAGACTTTCTCTGCAAAGAAATTGGCTAAGGTCTACGTAGATGAGATTATCTCTCGGCATGGTATACCGGTCTCGGTGATATCCAATCGGGATGTCCGATTTACGTCAAGATTTTGGAAGAAGTTTCATGAGGAATTAGGCACTCGCCTTCATTTCAGCACAGCATATCATCCTCAGACGGATGGGCAGAGTGAGAGGACGATTCAAACGCTAGAGGATATGCTTAGGGCGTGTGTCATCGATTTTGGCGGGAGTTGGGATACCCATCTCCCTTTAGCTGAGTTTTCCTAAAATAATAGTTATCACGCGAACATTGGCAGGGCTCCCTTTGAAATGTTGTATGGAAGGAAATGTCGGACACCTATTTGTTGGGGCGAGGTTGGCCAGCAGGTATTGGGTAGTACTGAGGTGGTGCTCAAGACAACTGAGTTAATTCAGAAGGTTCGGGAGAGATTGTTAACGTCTCAAAGTCGACAGAAAAGTTATGTGGATAGACGACAGTCCGATCTCGAGTTTCAAGTTGGGGATTATGTTCTTCTTAAGGTGTCACCTTGGAAGGTATTATTCGTTTTAGGAAGCGAGGAAAGCTTGGCCCTAGGTACATTGGACCATATCGAATTGTCGCCCGAGTAGGTAAGGTAGCTTACCGGTTGGAGCTCCCGAGCAACTTAGTCAGATTCACGACACGTTCCACGTTTCACAGCTCAGAAAGTGCATTACCGAGGAATCTACAATAGTACCTTTGGAGGATATTCAATTAGATGAACGACTAAATTATGTGGAGCGGCCAATTGCCATCATTGAAAGGAAGATAAAGACTTTACGAAATAGAACAATAGGATTAGTTAAGGTGCAGTGGCAACATCGTAAAGGGTCCGAGTGGACTTGGGAACCGGAGGAGGAAATGCGAAGGCATTATCCAGAATTATTTACCGGCGCGGATTTTGGGGACGAAATCCAGTTAAGTGGGGGAGAATTGTAAGACCCGTTCTGCCAAGGCGCGGCCAGGACAGATCCGCGGCGCGGCTCGGGAGAGATCCGGAATCGCGAATGATTTTGTACCCGTGGCACGGCTTTAAAGAACCCGCGGTGCGGTGCGCCGCTATTGTGAAAAACCCTAATTCGATTTTAAACGCCTATATAAAGGGACCCAGCCCTAGGGTTCGTGTTTTTGGGAGTTTTCTGGAGCAGAGGCGTCTGGTTTCAGCAGAGACTCTTTGGTTCCAAGGGTTCGGAGGTTTGAAGGAAGAGATACAACGTGTGGAAGGGCTTGTAGTCGATCGGGTGCATTTCTCTGTTTTCCAGAAACAAGGTAAGAGGATCTACCTTCTGATATTTCAGTTTATCCCGTTTTTATGGTGTTATCCTTTGAGTAGTAGTCTTAGATGACTTGTAACCCTTAGGGTTAGACTAAGGACATGAATAGTCTTGCATGTCCCTAAGGAAGTGATCTTAGGGTAGTTTCTGATCTCAGGAAGGGTTTGGAGTGAAACCCTAGCCGATTGATGTATTGTTAAACGCTAGGAAACATTTTGGAATATTACGAGCCGCGACGCGGACTGGCTATATCAGCGGCGCGGACTCGGCTGAACCCCCGTATTTATTCGATGATAGCCGCGGCGCGTAGGATGAGGAGCCACGCCGCGGCGAGCGACTGTTTGACCAGGAACTTAGTTTTGACCACGGTTTGATGGCAAATATTAGGTCTAATCATTAGGCAGGTCTGTAAGAGCCTGGTCAGTAATTGATATGTTGTGTGTGTGGGGGATTTAGGTGTGTGGACGAGCTAAGTGGAGATATTAGAGAATATCTACACGGTTTCGAACCAGGTGAGTATCCTCACCTTACTATATGATGTTGCATGTTAGGCATCTTGTGTGTTTCGTACAGTTATATGATTTGTTCTATATCTGTGATTATTTGTGGTTGGGCTCAGTACTGATACAGGTTCACTCGTAGCTGTTGTATGGCGAGTTGGACTATTGCCTTGTCCCATAGCTGTTGTATGATGGGCTGGGCCAAAACCGGGAACCCATAGCTGTTGTATGATGGGTAGAACCTTCCCGTGTCCATAGCTGTTGTATGATGGACGCCCGTAGCTGTTGTATGGCGGGTAGGGTCGGGTCGTTCTCGAGGACCGGTTGTTTAATGTGTGGGAATGTATGGTAATTTGTGGACTCACTAAGCTTTAAGCTTACCCGTTGATTTTATAACATTTCAGGTATTTCAAATGACAAAGGGAAGGGCAAGGCGTGACGGCGGCGCATCGCATACAAGAGATTTACTTTAATGAACTATATTAGTATTTTCAAATGTTTCCGCTGTTAGTTTAAGTAATCTGTTGAACCATTCTAATTTTTGGAATAAATGTTTTATTGGAACCTTGATAATAAATGATTTTAAAATTTTTGAAATTGGGGCGTTACAATCCTTCTTTCTCTAGGCCATAATTGTGACAATCTTGAAATTATTGCATCTCATTTACGCTTTTCTTTTTATATTTTTTTAGTCTCGTGGAATATTGGAGGCATTTGAAAACGAGTATAATATTCGAATGAAATGGTTAAGTGGTAATGGTATAGTGTACTCACTTGAAGACCTAAAAATAGGAGTCAAAGGGGATTCATCGGAGCTTAATCCTGGTCCAAGGGTAAAAATGTCATTAGGTGAACCTGGGCAGTCGACGTGTTATAAAAGTGTACTTCTTGATGCTCAACAAAATTCTGAGGAGTTTTTATGTCATTGTGGGTTTTTTCTTGTACCCAAGGTCAGTTTATTCTATCATTTATATGCTTTATGTAAATAAAATGTATAGATTTAATTATAATCTTTGTACATTATTTAAGTGTACTTAATGAATTTTTTTATCTACGAGTAAAGTTTTATTATTCATTAATTTTTATGCTTAACAAATCAGGTTCCTTGGTACATAAATAAATTTTAATGTGTTATTTTGATAAGTATTAGACAAAGTGGTATGATGTATGGTTTATTTTTAGAATATTAATTTGTATTTTTTTTTCGAATTTAAACATCTATATTTCCTTATAATTAAACTTTTATTTCTTTTTGTATCATATGTAATTGTAATATTTCATCGCCATCAGAAAGATTTGGAGATCAATCTTCTATGTTATTTGCAGTAAAATACTACAGAAACATATATGGATAAAATTAGGTACTGAATTTTTCTGTTTGAAAAATGAAACAGAGAGAAATTTGGAAGATTTTTGGGGATAAATTTTCTACTGTTGCTCATCTTCAAAAGATTGCAGCTACAAACTTTTAATACTAGGTAAAATACTAAAAAGAAAACAATACTTCCGCTACTTTAGGAATCAATTAGGTAAAATGTTTGAAAACCTACTTTAAAAAAATTATAAAGTTTAAGAGAAAGAAAGCTTACCAACCTGTAAAATGATTAGTTTTGTTAAGTTCTTTCACTTTAGCCTTCTGCATAGCTATTTCTTCCAGGAGTTTTGCCATCTTTCTCTCTTTTTCACCTGTGACACAATAAATAGCAACATACTTTTATATATTTGGGTATTATGGCATCCTAATTTCATTTCTTTCTAATATATCATTATACTGTCAATATTTTTCTTATTAATAGCATTATACTTTAAATTAATTTGATATTAGGACATTATATTTTGAAAAATGTACCCGATTATAAAATGCATTCTAAAGTATAAGAAATCACACATCATTGTTGGTTGGAATGGCTAAGGCCCTTGCCTCTCCTAGGAGAGGTTGTGGGTTCTAGCCTCACTCCACACAAATGAAGGCTAAAGATATTAATGCCTAGTTTGTGGCCTCTGTGCTAGGCAGTGTTGTGAGTACCCGGGGCTGCTGGTTTAACCAGTAGTCAGTTGCCTGCAGGGCGTCCTTACGGGGTGGGCGTGTGCTATGCGCCAGGGTTTGCCGATTGCGTGTGCGGGTCTAGTCTCTGTGCAGCATCTACTTGGAGAAAGGGAAGGTTCAACGGTATAACGACCGAGCAGTCCCATATGTACCTAGCTAGGCTGTAGTATATTACGTACCCGTGTAATAGGATTTATCCCTAACTTGCAAAAAAAAAAAAAAAAAAGTATAAGAAATCACATTTTAGGTGTACATAATTGGTGATGATGGCATATAAAAAGGTGCATCTGCCATTTAGAAAGGTGAGTGCTTTTTTAAAGATTATGTCTGTTTCCAGTTGCTTTGTAGATTCTAGATGTATATATGGAAAGATGTTTGTTAAGTTTTTTCTTATCTATTTTATTTATTTATTTATTTATTTTTGTGAAAGGAAGTTCAAAAGGTCGCCTTCATCTGGCAGTAGTTGGGGGTTCCTAAGACAACTGATAATGATTGTAAGTTTTTTAAACCATTTTTTTCCAAATATGACAACTCCTTTTTTAGTCGCATAATAACAAATTATTTCAGGTAATAGACAAAAATTTTGGGTTGGATATCGCTGTTGAGGAAGCTCAAAGGGCAATAAATGTTGCACATGTGGAAGTGGAAAGTGTTGAAATTGAAGTTGGAATAGTCAAACTCATGGGTCGTTACAGTGACAAGTATCTTCACATATAATATATAAAAATTTTATCTCTTAAAATCTTCTTAAATCATCTCACATTTTCAGGATTCATTGCCATGTTTGCCACGCTGGCAAGTTGAGAAGTGGTAACACCTCAACTAACTAAATTTAAAATTTACAAAATTTCTAATTATTAGTTTTATTAAGATATGTTAATAGTTTATGGAGATTGTAACAGGATTGCTGCTTGATTCAAGAGTCTGGTTCTATCTAGAAGGGCAACGTGGTCTTTGTCGGTAGTCACTTGGCATCAGAAAAGAAACTCAAAAGCGCACCGTTTCCAAATGTTTACACAACACCCAATTGCAATGTATCATACGATGTTTTAGACCACATAGTAAGAATCTTGCTTTACGGTTATTTTCTTTATTATATACAGATGAATTATATCAATTAGAGTCAACCGTCATCTAATATAATTATGATTCCTCCTGCCATAGTGACATGTCATTTGGTTAAGCGATTTTTTAGTTACGTGAAACTAAGAACTTTTTAGAGCCAAATGACGTGCCCATCGGGCTTTTTTTCCTTATCCTCAAAATATATCCATGTCATTAGAGGTCCGCTGTTAAGGTCATAAAACTAATAGATTGACTCCATTTAAAAGGTAAAAAAATCATAAATAAATTGTGTGCTTAAAATTGAGACCATAACAGCTTCTTTTTCTTTTTCTTTTTCTTTGTTTCTAAAAATGACCACAAAAAGTTGTACTTTGGGTGGTGAGATTGCTATAACCTGGAAGATTTTCAAAGTATAATGTTTTAATAGGAACTATTACAAGTACATTACCGTCGTTCGTCATCAGGTTTTCTTTCCATATGCTCTATTTGCTTATTTGTATGATATTTTTCTTGAATGATGTATATCGTTTGATAATTTGTTTGATTGTTTGCATGTTCAAAAGATCAGATTACTTATGCGCTCAATCCTTATTAAATTCAAGCAAAGCCTTTCGTAAGATCATTACTAAAATCCCAAATTTAGTTTCAATTTCATATTTCATATTGTTCAAATTTTTCTTTATCCCAACTAAGTAATCCTAAGGATTCTTTAAGACCATTATTGTATCTTTCATTTTCTTCGATTCTGCTTTTGTTTGTCAATTAAAAAGTTTTTATTACATGTTTTTTTCTTTTATTATGTTTTTTCTATTGATAAGACTCCCTTCATCCTTAAAGTGCAGGTTTGATAAGGAAAACAACAAAGAGGTTGCCATTAAAGTTATCGATTTGGAAGAATCGGGAGCTTTTCTTCTCAAACTTTTTCCTTTTTTCTTCATAATTATAACCCCTCTAAATTCCTTTTCTAAGTTATTCTAGCATTTCTTCTTTATTTACTTCAGAGATGATGAAATTGAAGAGGAAGAAGAGAAGAGTGCTAAATCAGGGAGAAATTTCAATCGACAGTGGACAGGAAGAGGTATGTTTGGTGTAATATGCGCGGCCATGTTGGCATATTATTGTTTTAAAATATCTAGGATATTCCTGATAAAACTATCAACTTTTAATTAAGAACGCATATTTCATAATCTCAAAAATGTACATGAAATTTTATTTTATAAATTATCATAACATTTACAAGGTTATTAACAAGGTTCACATAATTTTTTTAATTTAGTTGAGCTATTAACTTTTGAAAAAGTCAAACTTCTCCTTGCTGCGTTCCATGCATCTACTTTAAATGGACAAAATCAGGAAGAGTGCTAAATCAGGGAGAAATTTCAATCGAGAGTGGACAGGAAGAGGTATGTTTGGTGTAATATACGCGGCCGTGTTATTTCAATGGAATTGCTGATTCCATTCCCTTCTATAAGACTAAATAAATGTTTTCTTTTTTCATTATTGTAGGGAATTCTGCAACTTGACATGTGGGGACTAACACCTTCGGAAGTTGAAAACCTACCTGATTTTCAAATGAACAACAACGATGCTGGATTTGGAACAATGAATTATCTAAATCGACAAATGCAGTTTTCACAGCAGCAATTTCCGGCCATGTGAGCGTTTCAAGCTCAAAACAATAATCAACTTCGACCAATGGTGTCAGTGCAAATTCCCCAACTCCAGCCACAAGCCCATTCACCGTAAGAATATTACAAAAAACAGCAACCTACTTTCGTTAGTTTGTTTATTATAGCAACGTACAATGTTTTAATAGAAAGTAATGAAAGTAGGATGCCATATTTAACAAATGTATGAAAGTATATTGTTCACTTGCTCATGAACTCGCCTTTGGTTGCAAGTTTTCTTCCCGACCCGTGCATAGCACTGGTTGCCCACTAGTTTATATTATTAGGCGTGTCGACAACTAACATCCTTCAACTTTCAAGTTTCTTATTTTGACCACCATTTGACTTAAATGATTAGTCACACTTTCATTTTTCAAATATAACTCCTTCTAACAATTTATAATGGATTAATTATGTTACGTTGGTCAATTACTAGGTTTTTTCTAATTTATCAAATTAATCCTAGTTTTACATTTTTACCAAGTGAACTATGTAATATTAATAAATTATGGATTTTTGTTTTTCAGATTAATAATGGAGATATATTATTATTTTTTTTATATAACTATTTGTATATTATTTTATTATTTAAAATATTTTAATTTATTTATTATAAGAAAATTTAAATTAACCTTAAAATGAAGACGTTACACTTAGCACTACACATATATTATTATTCCAAGTGTTCTAAGGACTGGAAAGCAATACTTAAATATAAATGGCGTTACTTGTATAATCAAATTTATAAAAAGTAGAATCACAAAAAACTTATATGCATCCAAAAGACGATTTCTAGAAAACAATTTTGTCTAATTACTTGTTAAAACTAATTTTAGCACACACTAAATGTCTAAATTGTAAAAAAAAAAAAAAAAAAAAAAAAAAAAAAAAAAAAAAAAAAAAACGTTTTAATCAATTTATTAATCTGAAATGTTAAAGCCAATCTTAAAACAACTATAACCCACCTTTTACCGAATAAACATTTTATTTTAAAAACTCATTTTTTGTTTCATTTTAGTTTTCAATGAGAACTATATTAAATGCATAATATCAACAATCACGTGTATGATGATAAAGCTAAAACATATGTTAGTATATGGGTTAGGGCTACGGCCCAATGTCGTTTAGGGTTAGTGTATGGGTTAGGGCATCAGCCCAATGTCGTTTAGGGTTTAGTTTTGGTGTCTATATATATTTATATGTATCCTCACATTTGGGACAATCAATCAAGCATTCTATATTTTATCATGGTATCAGAGCGGGTTCAAACCTTGTGCTGACCACAACCACGTGCCGCCAACGCCCACCTCCGGCGACATTCCTTTGACGTCGTCGGAGGTGCATTCCATTTCTTTCTTTTTCAATTTTCCGTTTCTTCCGCCTCGCATTATAATAACGGGCGATAACCCTAAACCCTAACCCTAACCCTAATCAGCACCTCCTCTCCTCCGCCGCCTTCTTCTCCGGCGACTCTTTTCCGGCGACCTTTTTCCGGCGTCTTCTTCTACGGCCGTCTTCTCCGACCACTCTCCGGTCGCCTGCTCCTCTCCAGCGAACAGCACCATCGTCCTCTTCCTGCTGCTGTTACCTTCTTCCTTCTTCTTCTTCCCTCCTGCTCCCATTCGCGTTTTCCGATCATCACCTGCAACCATCTGTTTCGCCGCCTTAGCCGCTACTTCTGAACCCTCCGCCGCCGGTGTTGATCTTCTGTAAGCCTCTGGTGCAAAACCCTCCACTCCCCTCTGCAGATCTGCTCCTCTGTTCACGATTGCTCTCTCTCTCTTTTCTCCATTTCCCAACTGAGACCTCCATCTCTCACCTGCAACTTCCGTTTTCGAGACCAAAACCACCGGTTCCCGGCCTACTGACACCGGTTCTGAGCACCAGAGACCTTCCGGCGCAAACCCTTACCTTCCATTTTTCCGATCTGCAACCGGGTCGTTGACTCGGTCAACTCAGCGAGTTGACCCGACGAGTCAAACCGAGTCGGGTCCAAGTCAGCACAGTGGGTCGAGTCTGTCAAAGTCGGCGGGTTAGTTATGCAGTCCAGTTCAGGTGTCGATCCAAGCTATCTTATTCTTATTTGTTCTCATTTTGTTTTGTTTTATTTGTTTCCAGTTTCATCGTCCCGCCCGATGAAACTGCGGGGGGATGTTAGTATATGGGTTAGGGCTACGGCCCAATGTCGTTTAGGGTTAGTGTATGGGTTAGGGCATCAGCCCAATGTCGTTTAGGGTTTAGTTTTGGTGTCTATATATATTTATATGTATCCTCACATTTGGGACAATCAATCAAGCATTCTATATTTTATCAACATATACATGTATGGCCAAAGTCTAACATATGCCCAACATAAATGTGATGGTCCCAAAAATAGGGACGTGATCAAAATATTTATTAGCTCAATTGGGTCGAAAAGAAACATCAAAGGGCTATTGAGAAATTGTGTCAGGACGTTCCAAGAAGAAGGTAAGTTTTCTATAAAATTTTCAGAGTTTTGGTTATAAGTTCTTGGATCGCGTCTAAAAAACCTAATTTACAGATCGAAGTGATGAAGCTGTTTAAACTAATTTACTGTCGTCCATCTCTCAAAAACGATCGAACTTGTGATGTATGTTTATGACTTTCATACCTACAAATGATATGGCTCATTGTTCTATTCAGTTTCTCAAGTACTTACCGTTCCTATGTTTTTGTCCTGATATCTTTTGGTCTTTAATTTGTAGTAGTTGGTGTAATGTCATAAGAATGTTCTAAAAATGTTATTTAACCTGCAACATATTAACTTCTATATTTGTATTGTTTCTGATTTCAACCTCCATTGAAGTGTTTTCTTCTTTTAAGATACAATTTAATGAAACTTTTAGGAGTTTTTTCTTTGAAAGTATTGAACTGGTATCAGGAAAGAGGACAATACATGTCTTTTGTTCAATAATTTGAATTTTTTTTGGAAATATGTGGATTTAGCCCAAAATATATAAGAAAAGAAGGAAAGAACGTGTTTAACCAATAATTGACCAATTCAGATTTCTTTGATGGGATACGATGAAAATTTGTAGGAATTATAAGGCTTTATAAGCATAATTATAGTCAAAATGAGAAAAAGTAAGTTGACTTTAAAGTGAATAGTTTGAAAATATTCCCGACGTAAAACCAACTTTAAATGGTTGCTAATTTAGGCAACGTACTTTTCAAAAAATAGTTTTTTTAGCAACCTACTTTAGTATATGGTTTCTTTAAGCAAGGAACTTTTGAAAACACAATTTTTTAAGCAACATACTTTAATACTAATTGGTTCAAGTTATTCCTCACATAACATCTTTGAAATCGTTGCTATTTTAAGCAACTTACTTTATAAATATGCTTGTTTTAACCAACGTACTGTGACAAACAAATTTTTTTTCATAAATAATATAAGAATTTATGCAAGTATTCAAATTAAAGAGTTAATGCTTAACTGAACTCAATATAGTGTGCAAGGGCAAAATGGTCCAAGAAGGTAAAATTATGGAGAAATTATTTGTTAATACCCTTATTTAAGTCATGAGATGACGATTATTCAATTAGAATCTAATCTTAAGGACATAAGGGCAAAGTTTGAAACAAAAGACTAAAAGTGAAAAGTTTATTGTGCAAACTTTGAAAATTATTATCTGAAAATCTAGAAAGATTTGGGCAAAAGTCGTCGAGATGACTTTTGTAATATTTGAGATGAAAAAAATATAGGAAAAAGATTCGGGTCATTTGGACTCATAACAAAGAGATTATGACGGAACTAAAATGACTCAAAAGTGGCAAAAATGACCAAATGGTCATGTTCAAGGGTTTATAACGAAAAATATGATAAGACTTGGACTTGAGTCAGTAAGGGAAACTTGTTCAGCTCATTTCCACCTTTCTAAATGTATAAAGTTTGTAAAGTTCGGATATTATATGAGTAAGTTATGACTGGATGAAAATCATGAAAATTCTAAAGATAAAAGCCGAGTTTTTGCCAAGGCATGTATGTTTGGGGGCATTTTGGTCATTTTCACATTTGACCAGTCAAAATCAGGCTCTCTTAAACCTGATGTCGCGATTCTGTGTGCGACAAGGTAGAAAAAGGAGAAAAGGGTTACGCTCCCTGATTTCAACTCGTTTACACACATACGCAATGTGTGTGCGTGATTTAGCGAACACGAGAAGGAGAAAGAGAGATTGTCGCGGCAAAAATAGAAAGAAAAGAGAGTAATGAGAGAGAAACAAATGAAATCGAGACTGAGATCTGTGGGTTGCGAGTTTGTCAGTTCGAGAAAGACGAAATCGAGGAGTTCAACTTGTGGTAGCCTTAGGCTCGCGATTCAGGAGGAAAAAGAAGGAATTGAGGGTCGATTTTGGTCCCTATGGCTCATGTTCCAGCAGCGAGAACTGGAGAAAGAGCGACCCCAACAGCCATCGCTACTGTTGCGTGCTCAGAAGGCAGAACCGTCGCTGCCGGCGGTGGTTGTGGTCGTCCGGCGGTGCCCTTAGTGGCCGGTGGTGGTGGGATTTCAACCTATGGTCTGATTTTCACATTATATGCCAAGAATTTTTGATTTCTGTGATTTAGAACCAAGACGAAGGTAAGTCTAAAACCTAATTTCTGATTTTTGAAACTGATTTGGGAAATCTAAGATGCATGCCGAAAAGTTGATGTTAATAGGTAGTTCTGAACATGAATTGAAACAGGAAATTCTTGAGGAGGCTACAAGATGGTGATTTTGGTCAAATATTGAGGGTAATGTCTTAAACCCTAGTTCTTGAGCTCAAAAATGTGTTCATGCATGATGAATTGGGAATTGTTTTTTTCGGTTTATACTCCATCATGAACCTGAAAATACATATGAGTTTCCAAATGTTATCTTTTGGGATTGGGTTCTTGATTTTATGCTTGCTATGGCTTGGACTTTGAAGGAATGAAGAATACTTGGTACATAATACCATAAATAAGGTTTTATTGGATAAAAATCTGATTTTTGGAATTTTAACTACTATAGTTTGTTATTGGGAAGCTTTTGGTACAAATTGGTATTTGAGAAATTTGACAGCTTTGACTTTTCTGTCAAAGTCAAACAGTGGACTAAATATCAAATTACTTGGAATTGGTTTGTCTTATGGGAAATTGGGTTTGGATATATGAAATGCTATATATAATAAGTTAAAAATACCAAAGAATCAACAATATGAAGTTAGTTTGCTAGATAATAATAAAATGGCAAAAGATTGATGAATTAGACTTTGGTAAAAGTCTAAAATGGGACATAAGTGGAAAATGATGCTTGTGATCAAGAAACTAGTTAGAGTATGATTTATGAGACATGGTTATACTACAAAATGGTAACATTGAATTGGAAATACAAGTACTTGATTAAACATCGTGTAAAATACCATTTTGTTATAAAAAGACTATAATTGGTCTATTTTTAGTTAAATTGTCGTTTTAAACCTAAGAACCAAAAGTTTGAGAAATACTCTCAAGACTTGAGTACTATGATTTATTGTCATGCTATTATGCTATATTAAAAGGAATTTGGTGGTTTGGGTCAAGAAAAGTTAAGCTTTTGTTAAGCCAAAAAAATGACTTTATCGGAAACGGTCAAACTATAAAGTTACCGTTTAAGCAAATTCGAGCTCATGAGGGTATGAAAATGAATTTATATCAAAATTTATGATTTGTTGGGTGGTTTTGGCAACAAAATATGTAAAAAAGTGTGATGTTTAAAAATAATTCTTATTTTTATAATTTTAACGGCAAATTTGCCAAAAATGGAATAAAATAGTAAAAAGAGAGATTAACATCTAGGCATTGGGATTGTTTAATAAACATGTAAGATCAGAAAGTTACAAAAAAATTACATGTTAAAACCCAAGAAAATACATTTAGGAAAAATAGGAAGTCTAAATGAGAAAACGGTCAAAAAGTGTCAAAACGGAAAATGGTTTAAAAGGTTTCATGAAGCCTTATACATGTTCTAAACACTATTGGTACATTGTTGGGTTATATAACAATGACTTAAACAAAAGCTTACACGAATTTTGGACTAAGTTGTCAAAATAGGACAAAAAGGGTAAAAAATTGTCCAAAATGGTTATTATGTTTTAAGAGTCATACTTTACAACTAGAATTAAATTAGATAATGACTAGTAGTAGTCAATAATGATTAGACACATGATATATGTTTAGTTGTTTAATATGTTCTAATCTTCTATTAGATTAATAGAGATTGAAGGATGTTTGGAAGCAACTAAAGGATAGAGTTTTGTGGATTAGTGTAGCTAGACGTACCTAGCTACTAAGGTGAGTACATGTGGCATTTTCCCTCTTTGGGGTACATGGCAAAGAATGTTTTTATGGTTTATGTGAATTTCAAATATGAAATAATATGCAAGTTTATTTTACTTATGACCTGTTTATAAAACTCTTGTACAATGATTTGAAAAGCAAGTTTTGGCATTAAGCCCAAGTGATTTGAAAAGTACATTTTGGCACAAAGTTATAACGGTTTGAAAGCAAGTTTTGGAATTAAGCCTGCTATGAGTTGAAAATACGATTTGGCATTAAGCCTAATATGTTTTGAAAAGTGTGATTTGATATCAAACTGAATCGGAATTGTAAAGATTGGTTTGACACTAGCCTTAATGTCATTTCAGCAAGTAATTTGATGTCAAATCATATTATGTTTTCTTTTTATGACTGGTATTTGAGATATGAATGAATGCAGCAATGCATTTTTAGTATGTTACCCACTTTTGCCCGGGGCATGATGTTACCACAAAGGAATATAGAGGAATCTACTGGGGTGGTACCTTCCCCTTTACGAAGTAGATGTCCTAAAACTCATGATGCTAGGATGGACTGATTATGTTCTTTTCATCTTAGTATAGACTTGGGATATCACCAAGCGTGATTATCCTAAGTATAAAAATAAAGCATGTTGAGATACCAGTCAAAGCATGTGATAAGATGCTGAGGTGATTTGATTATGTTCTTACCATCTCAGTATAGACTTGGGGTATCACCAAGAGTGATTAAGGCCCTAAGTATAAAAATCCAAATGTTTGAATACCAGTCAAGTTTAAGAAATTAAAGTTTTATAATGGCAAACTTTTTATGAAAGGCTTTAAAAGCAAAACAATGACACGTTTCAGTTATAATGATTTTAACAGCAAGTGTAATGATATGATTTGGTTACAAAGATTTTGAAAATGATATATGTTATGTTTATAAATGTTTTGTGTCCAAACCCATGTAGCTCACGAGACATTTTTGTCTCACGTATTTTATTTTATGTCATGTATCCCAGGTTCTATACATGAGAGATAGAAGCAAGTAGATGAGCCGAAGAAATTGGATCTTAGATAGAGTAAACACTGCAGTTAAGCGTGCCCGGATGAGAGAAATTCCATGAGGGCGGCAGATCCCATAACTGCAGTTAAGGGATGTGGATACCTCCCCTACCGGACGCGTTTTACAGCCGTGAGGGCGGCAGATCCCATAAAAACTCTGCAGTTAAGCGTGCCCGGTTGAGAGAAATTCCATGATGGGTGACCCCTGGGAAGTTTTCGTCCGGGTAGCCCAAAGCGGACAATATCTCGTACGTGCAGACTTGGGCTGTTACAAATGATATCAGAGCCAGGGAACGGATCGATGGTGTTCTACGAGGACGTCGAATCTTTGATGAGGGAGGAGACGGGTTTGCGTACCCGGATCCCACATCGGTTGGGGAAGGGAACGAAACATGCCTTATAAGGGATGTGGATACCTCCCCTACCAGACGCGTTTTAAAGCCGTGAGGGCAGCAGATCCCATAAGAACTCTGCAGTTAAGCGTGCCCGGATGAGAGAAATTCCATGATGGGTGACCCCCTGGGAAGTTTTCGTCTGGGTAGCCCAAAGCGGACAATATCTGGTACGTGCAGACTTCGGTTGTTACACGTACTTTTGAAAAAACAGTTTTTTTAGCAACCTACTTTAATATATGGTTTTTTTAAGGAATGTAATTTACAGAAAATAGTTTGAAAATATTCCGGACGTAAAACCAAATATAAATGGTTGCTAATTTAAGCAACCTACTTTTGAAAAAACTGTATTTTAGCAACCTACTTTAATATATAGTTTTTTTAAGCAACGAACTATTGAAAACACAGATTTTTAACAACCTACTTTAATGGTAATTGGTTCAAGTTATTTCTAATATAACCACTTTTTCAATCGTTGTTATTTTAAGCAGCGTACTTTTAAAATAAGTTTGTTTTTAGTAACGTACTTTTGAAAAAATGGTTTTTTAGCAACCTACTTTAATATATGGTTTTTTAAGCAACTATATTTTGAAAACACAGTTTTTTAGCAACCTACTTTAATGGTAATTGGTTCAAGTTATTCTTGACATAACCACTTTTCAAATCGTTGCTATTTTAAGCAACATACTTTTTTAAATATGTTTGTTTTTAGCAACATACTTTTGAAAAAACAGTTTTTTACCAACCTACTTTAATATATGGTTTTTTATAGTAACGTACTTTAAAGGAAATAGTTTGAAAACATTCCTGATGTAAAACCAACTTTAAATAGTTGCTAATTTAAGCAACGTACTTTTGAAAATATTGCTTTTTTAGTAACCTACTTTAATATATGGTTTTTAAGCAATGTAAGGTTCAGTAATATTGCAAGTTACATGTGGTTTATTTTTAATTTTTTTTATAATCTGTTACTTTCTCCACAAATTGCATTTGTTATGTCTGACACAATTTATTAAATGATACGATTTTTTGTTCATTTTAGCTAAATATCGAACCAAACTGCATGGTGCTCGCCCCTAATAATTTGTGTCACGCTGCATTGCGCGGGTACACAACTATTCAATATTAAATATGTAGTTTTCCCAATAATTGTATCTATAAAATATATGGAAGAGAAGTTGTATCTATTAACCATAAATTGTTAAATAATTATTTGTTGTAATGAACTCATCGGGTGGATCGCCAACATTCATTGACAAATGTATCTGGAACCATATTAGGCAGATTGCCAAAACGGATAGCCCTTTCCTCCCATATAATTCTGAATTGGCCACAAAGGACACCCCACCATCGCCTAGAATTCACCATTGTCGGCGGAAAGAAACCTAATCGACGAAAATAAAAAATGGAAATATTCGCCGTCCTACGTATCCTTTGCCCACTGCATCGCGTGAGTATACCGCTAGTAGCAATTATGGCTGAGGCCAACAAGCGATAAGAATGAGACTGCCAAGGAGGTGGGCATACTACTATTTGGGTCTTCCAAATGTTTGGCTTCTTTATTTTTACTACAAAAATAAAAAGAATCACATTCTAGTACTTCTACAAAAAACAAAAGAAAAATTGGAAAACATAATCTAATGATAATAATAATTACGTAAATGGATATTTAGGTATTCCAAAATGTTTGACTTCTTTGTTTTTACTAGAAAAATAAAAAGAATCCCATTCTAATACTTCTACAAACAACAAAACATAAAATTGGAAAATCTAATGATAATAACAATACATAAATGACATCAAATTACAAATAAACCATCACATCAAAAACCAGTCGATACAAAGAAGACATTATGTAAATAATAGATCTAACCATAAAGATTTTAAATACAAATAAGAATTAAAAGGAATTTGAAACTTAGATTTTCTTAATCAAAAATTTTGAAAGGTAATCTAGAGATTCAAAACTTGGTGCTAATACCACTACTTGGAATTATGTATTTCTTAAAAAAAACAACATAAAACTACATAGTGGAAGTTAAAAATATTTATATAAAATAAAACTCCAAAAATTCAAATGTAATTTGGATCAATTAAGTTAACCGAAGTACAACCATATGTGTTTTATAGGAAGTACGTTTGATGTGAACCCTTAATCAGGACAGCTGGCCTAACGGGGTCTTCTTTCCCTCCAGCTCTCAACCCCGAGTACCGAACATGTAAGGAGATGTTCTCACCACCCTTTTCCTCCATTTCTATATTTGTGTCCACCCCCAACTAGGACGGCAGCCGACGGTATTGCATGGGTATTCCACTATATAGGGTTAGGTTCTATTGAGAACTCAAATATTCATGAGATCTTGAGAATTCATTCTGATTGGTTGGATCATAAAAGGGCATGATAGTCATTTACCAAAAATCTCATTTAATTCTGATTTTCTTATTTTTGGCAACAAAATAACCATTCCTAAAATCAAGCCTCTTAGATTTGAATTTTCAAATTTAAAAAAAAAATCAAATTTTTGTTTTTTAAAAATCATATTTTTTTGGAATTTGATTTTTCAAATTTTCGTTTTTTTAAATACGAGAATTTTTGAAATTTGAAAAAAACAAAAAAAAATTCTGATTTAAAAAAAACAAATTTTCGAAATTAAAAAAAAAACATATTAGTGTATTTGCATGTGTATATATGTATACTCGAAAGTGCATATATGCATATTTTCACAATACATATATACGTATTCGTATTTTTAATATGTAAATGTAAAAAATGAATAACGCATTTTATTATAAACAATAATATACAACTGTTTTTAACGATACATACATAAAATTTAAAAAGTACAATGAAAAATAATAAACGTTACATACAAAAAATATAAAAAATACAACGAAAATTCATGATGTCTTCATTCCTCAAATTTTCAATTTTCATTTCTTCAATTTGCTCGATAACTTCTCCAAAATCTGCAATAACATTAATAAAAATTAATATACATGTATATTCATTAAAATAAATAGATACATGCATATACGTATATGAACAAATGCACATCTATTTTATCATATATAGGCATATATGCATATGTGCACATACATTTATATGCATATAAACACCTATACACATATGCACACATATGTACACACACGTTATTGCACATGTAATCACATATGCACATATGTGTACATACACGTTTTTGCACACATACACATGCACCTGCATGAATTCACATTCAAAGGAACATATGCACAAACATGGATATATACAAGTTATCATATATATGCATGTATGCATTTATGAATATATGCACGTATGCAAATATGCATACATGTGTACACAAACAAATAGACATATATGAATATCTACACCTATGCACATACACACATGTGTACATATGTACATGTGCACATGTGCACATATAAATATGTATGGTTATGCACATATGCACATATGAATATGTACGACTATGCACATATGCACATGTGCATATATGCATATATGCACATGTGCACATATGAATATGTACGGCTACGCACATATGCACATGTGAACATATTCACATGCATATATACATACAGCTGAACCCTGCATACCATTTATGTGTACATGTGCATATGCACATATGTATACGCATATACATGTAGATATACACGTATATGCATTTGCATTGTAAAAATACAAACCTAATATTACAACTTGCAATGATGAAATGCTATAAAGGAGAGAGTAAGTGAATTAACTCATTACAGGATTGTAACTCCTCATTCCAATCTCTTTACATGTCAATTAACTCACTCCCGAAGGAGAAAGTAAGTGAATAATCTGCTCTAGCTGCATCACGTCTATGATCTACATCATGCAATCAAAACAGAATTAATATCAAAAGGATAGAATTAATCAAGAAAAACATTATATATCTATTTTACCTGGAACAGGGTGTAATCCCAGCCACGAAATTGGAGGCAACAATGATTGGATGTTTTCAAATGGATGAGCAGATGCCTTGCGTTCCAACATCTCATGAAAAGCTTCAAATTGGAACGAAAAGACCATCACAAAGATGAAATCTTTTGAGTACCTCTGTTAGAGCTTTCTCTACAATTTCCAGTATTCTATCTTCTTCTTTCTTTTAGCTTGCCATTTTTTCATCAACATCGAGCCCAGCCAATTCCGAAATCCCTGAATCTCCAATGCTTAATAATCCGGATCTGATTACTTTAACGATAACATCAACATTCAAAATGAAATATTTTGAAACACAATAACAAAAACCGAGATTCACCTAGATCAGATTCCGTCTAAGAAAAAAGGTTCTAAAACAGAGAAAGATCGAGAAGGAGAATGGGCAGTTCTATGGAGGAAATAGGCTTTCTAAACCGAACCCACCTGCAAATACCTTGTACATACTTTTGGATTCAGTAGAAGGAAAGACATTGTCGGAGTGGCGGTGCGATCGTGTTGATCGTGTGAGTAGAACCGCCTGTGGCCGAGGGGAACAGATTAGGGCTTTCAGATTTTTGGTGTTGTATCAACGCAATCGCAAGGGAACTGACACCCGATTGGCCGATCAATTTCTTTCTTCGATTCTGAGCGAGGTGCATATACATCGATGAGGGATCGGGATTTCGACGCAAGATGCTGGTGCTCAATAACCCATCGAGGCTGGTGCTCAATAACTCGCGAAGAGACGGAGGCGGGTAACAGAAGGAGGTTTAGGGTTCTCGATGCAGAGGCTGGTACGCGTTTTCGAGAGTGGAGGAGAAAAAGAGATAAATCCGGTAACGGAGAGAGAGAGAGAGAGAGAGAGAGAGAGAGAGAGAGAGAAAGGATTTCTTAAATTAGCCAATCTAAATATCAGGAAATGATATTTTTAATTCCCAATATACCCCTTTAACCGGTTTTGAAAGGTCTAATATAGTATTGAAGAGGTTGATAATTACAAATCTGCCATTTTATTATCTAGACCATTAAAAATTTTGATCTAACGTTCCAGATTTGGTTCTCAGGATCTCAGGATTTTTTGAGTTCTCAAAAGAACCTTACTATATATATATATATATATATATATATATATATATATATATATATATATATATATATATATATATATATATATATATATATATATATATATATATATATATATATATATATATATATATATATATATATATATATATATATATATATATATATATATATAGACGGGTTCAATACAGAACCAAATTAAATCACCTAACTGTAGAACCATGTTCATCAATGAACATAAATTCCAAAAACCCCAAAACCGACACCCCAATCAACAATTTCATCGTGCTAATCTTCTCTCTTGTAAGTTCACGCCATGATCCGATAGCCATGGTGTCGGATTTCAGGTCTTGATTCCAACTTCTAGTTTATTATTCGATGTCAGATTTCAATTCATTCACGATTTCAACTAATTAGTGTGTCCAATTTCAGCTAATTAGCATGTGATTAGCTTAATAGATTCTTCGATTACAGGTCCCAATTTGAGCTGATTAGCATGTTCTTCGATTGCAGGTTTCGATATGCATCTGATTAGCTACGATTGCAGGTCCTGATTTCAGCTTATTAGCGTGTTCTTTGATATGGTAGTCGTAGTAGATATGTCATTAGGTCCAGGTCTGATTCCTTGACAATCAGAGTCATTTGTGTCTACGATTACATCAATCGACAAATAAATAGCTATGATTCGGAATTTGGAATACTACAATTGATTAAACATAAGTTTTCATTCTAGTTTATATTGTGCACACCACGTGTTTGGTAAAATGCTCAAAAGAATCTCAAATCACTTGGATTATTATGTTCACTAATGAACATATGTTCACTAATGAAAATATGTTCACTAATGAACATTTATGTACAAACTGACTTTTATTTGGATTTCTTTACCGAAAGTGTTTGAGATTAAAGTGAGAATACTTCTTAGAAAAAACAGAGTTTTCACTTTTCATATGTAATGTGCTGAGTGTTGTGTGGTATTCATTCCAGTGTGGAGAGAGTTCTTATGGGGAGCCCTTGCTGGTGGCTTTGGAGAAGGCATGATGCACCCACTTGATACAGTGAAAACTCGAATCCAAAGTCAAGCCATTTTGACTCATAGCCAGGTCTGTTATGGTTTGCTTCAATTCTTGTGCATTATATGATTGTCATGTTAGTCATGTAACATGCTCTTATGAACTTGGCTCATTTTCTTTGCTGCACTTTATAACACTTGTTCATGTTGGTGCATTGTTTTCCTATGATCAGAATCAAAAGACTATATTACAAATTGTCAAAGCTGTCCGGGGTGCTGATGGTTTTTTCAATTGGAATTCAATATACGTGCTCAATTATTCACGTAGTTCATGTGGTTTATTTCAATTGGAATTCAATATACTTGCTCAATCATTCACGACTGTATTGTGGTTTGATATGTTCACCAATGAACATATGTTCATCAATGAACATATGTTCACCAATGAACATATGTTCATCAATGAACATATGTTTACATATGCTAGTTTGTTTATTGATTGAGTTATGAATATATACATTGCTTGTTTCTTGTGTCTGATAATCAAAAAAATAGTTGGATAACTGAAATTTTGAAATATTTTTTGTTTGCATGTTACATACAGTTGTTTTGAAATAGTCGGATTTATGTTCATTGATGAACATTTGTTCATTGATGAACATGGTTCTGCAGTTAGGTGATTTAATTTGGTTCTGCATTGAACCCACCCCGGGATGGGTTCAATGCAGAACCAAATTAAATCACCTAACTGCAGAACCATGTTATTAACCGTTAGATTTGATTACTTAATTAAGGGTACGATGGGAAATCAAAGATATGGGAATTGATAACGTCAAAAACATCACCGTCTAGGTTTGAACTGCACAAAGATGTATAATTTTCTGGGAATTGATATCGCTTGATTTTGTTCGTTGATTAGGACTGGCATTCGAATTTACTTCTCCTCTGTCTCTCGCTCAAAAACTTAACCCCACCATCTATATGTTCATCAATGAACATGATGTTCATCAATGAACAAGATGTTCATCAATGAACATATGTTCATTACTGTTCTCGAATTGATTATCGATAAAGGAAGTTCCTATTGAGAAATTGAATAACAAATCTTCTAATACAGTTGCTAATCTTAAAATAGTTGATTCTGAATCCTTAATCGCTAAAGATGAATCCAATTTGGTCAATTATTCAATCAAAAATTCCAATGATATGAAACTGAATCAAAATTACGAACATATGTTCATCAATGAACATATGTTCATCAATGAACAAATGTTCATCAATGAACATCGATATGTTCATCAATGAACATGATGTTCATCAATGAACATGTTCATTACTGTTCGCGAATTGATTATCCATAAAGGAAGTTCCGATTGAGAAATTGAAAAACAAATCTTCTAATACAGTTGCTAATCTTCAAATGGTTGATTCTTAATCCTTAATCGCTAAAGATGAATCCAATTTGGTCAATTATTCAATCGAAAATTCCAATGATATGGAAACTGAATCAAAATTACGAATAACATGTTTATGTTCATCAATGAACATCATGTTCATCAATGAACATCATGTTCATCAATGAACTGATTAGCGGAATCGAGGACGGTAGGTGATGTTAATTGCTTCAGTTTGCGGCTTGATTAACCCTAGGTGTGCAATGGAGAAGAAACGAAAGCCCACAGATGACGAGAACCAAACCCTCTTTCGTTTTTTGAATCCCGTAATCGCTATATGGAGATGGCTCCTTTATTTTCGGAATGAATCAATACCAAAATTACCCTTTATTGGATATGATTTACTGTAAATGTGTATAATTTTTTATGGTGTACCCCTTTTAATCTAATACATTGAAATAATGATCTAACGGTTATAAGGGTGGTTCTGCAGTTAGGTAATATATTTTTGGTTCTGCATTGAACCTCTCTCTCTCTCTCTCTCTCTCTATATATATATATATATATATATATATATATATATATATATATATATATATATATATATATATATATATATATATATATAGACACACATATGTACACAGTTAGATTTTCGATTTGTTAAAAAAATCCAATTCAGTTTAAGTTCGGGACTAAGACCACGCTCAACCTTATTTTATATATAAATATCAGTCATTAATATATGATAAACTCCTTGCTCCCTTACATTACAAAATATAAGTTTTCCATTATATTCACCTACTAACCAAACACTATCAACTTTGCAGATCTCAATCAACTTGAGTAAGTTTTAAGCATAATATTTCGCAATATCAAAGTTATTATTTCTAGTATTGTATGTCTTATTGATACAAGTCGACGTGTTTGTCTGAACATTTTATAGTATTGGTGCATTTAGCAAGGTTGATAGAGGTTGTTGGAGGAGCGTGCTCCATATACTAAATTAGGGTCAACAATAGGGATGTCAACGGGGTCAAATGGGACGGGGATAGCTTCCTCCGCCCTCGTTCCCGAAATTCCCATGTTCCCCCGCCCCCGCCCCCGCTCCCGCTCCCGAATCCCCTGAAAGTTTTGCCCCCGCCCCCGCCCCCGAATCCCTACACTTTTCCCCGCCCCCGCCCCCGATCTTTAAACTAAAAAAATATTTTTTGGGCTAAAAAATCAATTTTGGGTTGAAAATTTATTTTTTTTGGTTATATATATATATATATATATATATATATATATATATATATATATATATATATATATATATATACTAGCAGGCGTCCCGCGCGATGCGGCGGCCGGGGGGGGGGTGTCGAGGTTGGTTAGGTTAGTAATGGGTAGGCGGTTAACTGTTTTATTTGGTCATATTAAATTGAAAAAGAAGTTGGTGTGTACCCACGCTATGCAGCGGATGACGATTATTTTCATTTACCTGAATAGTTTCTGGATGACGATTATTTTCCTTTCATCAAACGTCGAATGCGAGGTACAGTGATTAGTTTTGTCGTTGAATAACTATGTTTTGATATGCATTGAATGGTTTGGTTTTGCTAATGGATTATTGCAGTCAAGAACAAGAAATTAAGAACGTTGCTGGCTTGCTGGAGTCGTCAATCGGTTTTAGCCTTTAGCGACTTTCAAGGAGACGATTTTAATTTCTACAGAGGACGACAACTTACCAAATTCCGCCATGAATTAAAATCTTCAATCTAGGGGTTCGTTTGGATGGATCGGTTCAATCCAATCCAATCCAATCTAGTGAATCCAAATAGATTTCAGTTTTCAAAACATGGATCCAAATAGTCCAAACTAAAAATCAAATCCGATCCGAACCAACCAAATTACAATTCGGTTGGATCGGTTTTTTTTAGTTCGGTATTCATGCATTGAGTCATTTTAAACATATACATATAACTTGAATTTTAGCAAAATCTAATAAAGAAACGAAAACAAAATATTTAGTTGTGAATTAAAAATTATAAACAACTACAAATAAAAATAACTTACAATTTATATTTTACAGACAAAAAACATTGAGAAAAAATACATATTAATGTTTTTCATTAAGCGGTGATTTCTATTCTACTAAAAACAATTTATTAGAATTCAATAAATAATTAAAGATATAATTAAAGAATAAAAGTATAAATAAATAAATAAATAATTGTCTATTTAGTTTTTTTGAACTATTCGATTCTTGTTGTATAAACCAAAACCAATAAAAAATCCAAAGTAATAATTCGGTTTTGCTTAAAAACCCATCCAAAAATCCGAATATCCGAACCAAATAGTCCAATCCAAATAGTCTAATTAGACAATTCGGTTTTATCCAAATATGTCTAAATTGGTCGAATGGCTAACAGTCACAAAATATTTAGTTGTGAATTAAAAATTATAAACAACTACTAATAAAAATAACTTACAATTTATATTTTACAGACAAAAAAACATTGAGAAAAATACATATTAAGGTTTTTCATTGAGCGGTAATTTCTAATGTACTAAAAACAATTTATTAGAATTCAATAAATAATTAAAGATATAATTAAAGAATAAAAGTATAAATAAATAAATAAATAATTGTCTATTTAGTTTTTTTGGACTATTCGATTCTTGTTGTATAAACCAAAACCAATCAAAAATCCAAAGTAATAATTCGGTTTTACTTAAAAACTAATCCAAAAATTCGAATATCCAAACCAAATAGTCCAATCCAAATAGTCTAATTGGACAATTCGGTTTTATCCAAATATGTCTAAATTGGTCAAATGGCTAACAGTCACAGACTTAAAATTAACCTAATCATTCTATTTTATATCTTCTTTAAATAATGTTATTGATCAAAAAAACTAAAGTAAATTAAATAATAGAAAATAAAAGATAAAATACAATAATGCCATTGATAAGTAAATTTTGATTATCTTTCGTCCAAAAAATAAGAAACGTAAAACTTGATAAAAAATCATATTTCCTCGCTAGTTTTGATTGTAATAAAATCTAAAAATGTGTTGTAAAAAATCTTATGATTTACAAATCAAAAGTAGATTCTTAAATTTTAAACTTCATGTTTAAAGTCCGAACATTAAATTCAGTATTTCAATATTTAAAATTTAAAAGTTAAAGCTGAATATTTTATATATTGCATCAAAACATTATCCAATATTCTAAAATTTTGTTACGTTCAAACTTAGAATTTATTTCTTTGCAATTAAATAGACTTATAACAGGAAGCATAATTATTAAGAATAAAAATCATGATTGCACTAATAAAAGGCTCTCCCTTATTAAATGAGTCTAATGATTCTCTAAAAATTAGATGAAAATCAACAAAAAGCATCATTATTATTGTTCATATGAGAATCAAAGTTAATACATCACGAAACACTGAGTTTTTCCGAGTTCACTCTTGCAAAAATGACAGCATTTAATCAGTGTAAATGTCTTGACCAATAATAATTTTTAAGATCATCATTTATACACCAAGCAATCCATAATTCTTCCTATTGGAGCATTGTCATCTAGCAACTCCCTCCCCTAGTGTCGAACCAACATTAGCAAAATTAAATTAGGAAAAAAGAAACAATGATCAAAAAGACCAAAAAAAAACAACCAATGGCCGCGGCACAGAGCACATTAAAAGCCATTAAAAACAATCATAATTGATCCAAATTGCCTTGCTAAACATGCAGGCTTTGCCCTGCTTTATCTTGGCCTCCACCCACCTCATTTGTAAATCCCAACAACAAACCATTTTAATTCTTTTACCATAAGTAATTTATGGATGTAACCTATAACCTATGACACCTGCAGTTCAAATCAAGAAACTACACATAAATTTGTTATCAGAACCATGGTTGTCTGTATGAAATTCAAATACTACAGTAAGAACGCTCCATTAACTCTTGAGACTGGACCCTATAGAAATCCAAGAAATGGTCTCTCCAAGTCCATTCAGTAAACCTACAGGAATACACACACAAACAATATTTTACTGAAATATAAAAATTTAGAGTACGATGTCTAATGTACAAATAGATGAAAGTATGGAAGTAAGTTGTTATTTGTTGCACTAAGCCAAAATAAATGCAATGTTAGCAACTTACTGTCATTTATGGTCGGGGATGAGATGGTGGTGCCAAGACCTGAGAAATACAAATTACATAAAATAATCTCGTGACCGCAAGAAAATGTATATAAAATAAAGAATTTAGAGAAAAAGTGGAAGTTACCACACATTAGGTATCATAATTTTTTAAAGAACTTTGTAAACTATTGTGCTTTTAAAGTACATTGCTATATTAGGTATCAAGAAATAGCAATCGACTCTCACATAAACACAGAAAGCAGTGGTTGTGTGGGTAAGTGTGTTTATTACCTTAGGAGCAGAAATCAACTATTTGGAGTATTTTTTTCTTCATCCTTATTCTTGTTGGACTCTTTGTAAATTAGATCAAAAAACAGTGTTAGTACAGGAAATTCCATGTGAAGATGTAATGTCACCTGTTTGTAGCATTGAAGTTGAGAATCGAGTGTATCCTTTCCCCATTTCTGAAAATTTAATTATAATTCACATTAAATAAACTAAAAAGATTCAAATACAGAGATCAGAAACTATCTAAAAGTGGTTCTCGATTCTTTGTTTCACCACCCATATTTTGGTTCTCAAACAGTTCTTGTAGCACGGGTCTTGTTGTAGCACCCCCCCCCCTTCTTATTAATTACAGCAATATATAAACATCAAAGAACATGAAAAAAATGAAACTATGTGGTATTATTATTAGGCTAAATGGAAAAAAAAATACCAACATACTTTCAATTTTTTCTATTATTTCTCTTATTAAAACATTACACACATGTGTATTGTAATTACACACTTTATAGAGGATTAGATTCAGGAGTCAAGGGTGACTAAAGTACCAAACATGAAGAGTGTCCCGAACAGATATTTCTTGAATCCCAATGCCAAGAATACCTTCAAACTTGGTTGTTATGTCAATTTTTAGGTTTAGTCCATGAGGTCTCTGATGTTTTTGAGTTCCCATAATAAACTTGCGTCGATGCTTCATCCCAATATGCCTACATAAACAAATAGAAATTATGCACCTTTCTAGTAATTTATTTTAGTTTCAATAACAATTAATATATTAAATATCATCACAAAAACAAAGAACCCAACTACTTAAGCATATTAAAACTGTTTAACCCATTTCTTTTTAATTTCACTCGTTTGACCCATTCTTAGTATATAGAGTGAAAAAACAATTTTTGGTCCCTAAATATAGCTGACTTTTGCAATTTTGGTCCCAAAAGTTCTCTTCTAATTTTAGTCCTTATTTGAGATTCTTGTAACGTTTTTGGTCCCTCTTCCAAGTAAAATGACTATTTTGGTCCCAAAAAGTTTCTTCTTGCAATTTTGGTCCTTATGTAACGTTTTTGGTCCTTCCGAGTAAAATGACTATCCCAAATAAATTATAGTCATTTCACTTAAAACAGGAGCACAAACAATGACCAAAATTGCAAAAGAAACTTTTTTCTGAAAAAAAAATCATCTAAACTCAGGGACCAAAAATGCAATTTACCATATCAAATACAATCTGCTTTGACCTACATTTTATATATTTATGAATATTGTATATTGATTTGACTAAAATTACCTGCCAACGGGATGGGAGTTGTTTTGTAAGTTGAACAAGATCAGGCTTTTGGTTTGTGTCATCATTGCCCTTTCCTTGATGTTCTTCAGCTTCCATTGTTTTTTAGCTCTCTTCCGCCTAACTCTCTCCCGCCTAAAATACAAAAAATAGTAAACTTGTCTTAAAAATTTATAAAAACACACACAATAAAGTAACAGAATCAATGCAAAACAGCTTAGCAATCACCACCAAGAGGCTGAAAGTTAGCATTGTCTTTGGCTTCTTTGGTTGCAATCTGCTGTGCACGCCATTGCTGTTTTTTTCAACATAACAAATATAACCAAAAAATTGAAGACAAAAACAAATTTAATAGTATGATCCATGGTAATTTTAAATTTTTCAAAGAAGAAATAATAGGAAAAACTTTACCTTATCCACCAAGCCTTAAACTTTATTGTTATACCTTAGACCAGGCATTGTAGCAGCTATTCTTTTTTTATTTTTTGTAACTGTTAAGTTGGAAAGAAAATCATTAGGCCTTGTATTTGTAACAAAAAAGAAATCGGTAGTTAATAGTGTTCAATAAATGATATTACATAAAGGGGTTGTTTCTTTTTTCTTTTCTTGATTGAATAAACCATGTGAATGAGACTAAATAATCATTTAACCGTTGTATTCCAACAAACAATTTTCACAATATTCATCAATGTTAACAATGTTCCTCATATTTAACGTGGGAGAAGTTGGATGAAAACGGTTGGTATCTTGATACATTAACTCAAGTTTTTTGGCCTAACCCAATAAGTCATTTTGTCCAAGATAAGTCAGAAAGAAAAAACAATGTATAGATTAAATGCTTAACCCATAAATCTCATTAAGTCGAAAAGAAACAACCCCTTAATGGCTTAACCCCTCAATACAGCTTGTACGGCTTTGCCCAATAAAGATTTCAATACATCATAGACACCCAAAGATGAGGCTGAAAGTAAGAAGATGTCAAGTATGATCTTTAAAAAGAAAAGCCTTTTTGTCATATTATTGAATTGAAATATCATTGAAAAAAAATGGTAAAATCGAATTAAGATAGATCAAATTACCCGAAAAAATAGTATCATTACCAACTCCTTCAGCATCGGATGTCACAGAAAACCATGGAAAGATAGACAAAGTAGGTCGGAGGCGGAATGAGGCTGCGATGGTGGTGATGCAAAGCTGACAATGACTGGTGGTGGTGATGGCGGTAACCTATTTATTGACAAAACTTGTAATTTCCCGAGGGAGGAGATAGAGAGTAAAGAAACTGAAATTGGATCTGAGCATAAAGGATTGTGATGCTTACCACTTAATTATTCGACATTAATCAATGAAGTAAAAGCTATTGGATTCAACTTCACACATCATGTTACCACTTCATATGCAACAACCAACTCAACCTGCGTGCAACCAGTTCTCACTTCAGAAGCAAGATCGAAGAACACATCAGTTGCCCTAAATAATTAAAAAAATCAATAAAACTGGAAACATATTACCAGGTTAGGGATTGAGCACTTGCAACCATACACCACCTGCAATCAAGATAACTCGTGAATTTTAAAAATCGAAATAATTGAGAAGTGTTGGGTTTGTACATATAATCAAGAGTTTTTTTCCTTTCTATGATATCTGACCACTCAAAAAAAGATGGACCGCTAATTCAAAAATCAAAATAATTAAAAACTGTAGGGTTGTGATATTTGGTAGATTTTTCATGTTACATTATTCATGATATGGATGGAATTCGAACTCACCGCATCAAATATCTTCGCACGATTTGGTTCTCCTTGACTTGAACAATCACGGAATTGCTGGTTGATCGTGGATAGGTCTTCGTCATCAATGGATGAATCCAGTAAAGAAATTGTATCGCCACCCATCACTGCTCAAATTTTGAAATGACGGTGAGTGAAGAATGGTGTTGATGGTGGTTACCAGGGATGATTGCAGCAACGATTACTGAAGATGATGACGGCGATGATCTTCATAGAGCTTACCGGTTCAACAGTTCGTGATGGCGGAGAAGGCAGCGATTGTCGGGACTGTTTATCATCAAATGCTCTGTGTGAAGGCGTAATCGTACAGAAGAAGATGAGAAGGCGGTGGTGGCTTAGGGTTTGACGGCGATGGAGGAGCGGAGAGAGAGCAAGCCGAGATGGGTGATTTGAAAGCGATGACTTCTATTCTCGAATTTTATATCGGATTATAGCTGTAAATGGAACCGTAATCCGAGAGAACAGGGGAACGTGGGGAACTGCAGTGAAAATGGGGAGAAGAAGAAGGAAGTCGTGGGCAAAGAGATCGTGCGACGGTTGTGAGGTTGGATTCAGTCAATGGAGAAACATCGTGGAGAAACGTTTTCAATCGTGGGGAAGAAGTTCTCGCCGCCGGGATGTGGAGATCGTGGGATGACCAGGATGAGAAATCGCTGTATAGCATAAAAGGTGTTGTAACTTATGTGTTGAATGTTTTACACTTGTAACTTGGGGCAATACGTTTTATAATATATATATATATATATATATATATATATATATATATATATATATATATATATATATATATATATATATATATATATATATATATCTTAACGGGGCCCCCACGGGGTTGCCCACCCCCGCCCCCGCCTCCGAAATCAAAACGGGGGTTAATCTTGCCCCCGTCCCCGCACCCGCCCCTGAATTTTTCATAACATTACCCATTGTACGGATTCGGGATCCCACGGGAACGGGGCCCCACAGGGGTTTTTGCCATCCCTAGTCAACAATCTCTCTCTCTCTCTCTCTCTCTTGTGATCTTTGCCAACGGCTAGAAAAAACTATTGTTAATATTATTTTTATCAATTAAATTGTATATTAAATGATGGTGGACTTCAAATATTTGTGACGCAGACTATTTATCAATATTACCCAAAAGTTAGCCAAATGGTTCATGAGCTTCATCATCAAGTTCTAGGCATGTACATAGCAAATATACGCATGAAAATACCTTTGTATCTTCTTCATCTAGTTTAGACGCTACAGCGTTATTGAATAACTACACAAAATTTTCACACCACGGATCAAGTTGCATTACTACTTTTTCAAGACATTGCAAGTTCTAGCATTCCAACAACTAGAAAACTTATGCAAATAAATATCGCAAGAGATATTTGGTTTATCTGAGATTACTTTGCTAACAATCCAGTATATGATAACGACGCTTTTAAAAACGGTTTTAGATGCTAAAAGAACTACTTGTACAGATAGTTGATGATATGTAGAGACATTATTCACGGTTTAATTTACAGCGAGATGCTAGATTCAAAATATGTTGTCTATTACACAAGTGCACATCTGCAGTTCGGCAACTAACATATTGTATAATTTTTTATACCTTAGATAGTAATTGAATATGTTTGAAAGAACTTCACGTGATACTTTAAACTTCTTTTATGAAAAATACTATTAAGTTGTAGGGAGATGAATATTTGCGTAAATCTACATCCAGTAACATACAACTTTTGTATGTCGCACACGAAGACAAACATCAATTTCCTGGAACGCTAGGTAGCATCGACTGTACACGTTGAACTTGGAGGAAACTCTCAAATATATAGCGATCAATACACTAGATGTGATCACAGTTCTCCAATGATTATGCTTCAAGTTGTGGCATCACAAAACTATGGTTTTGTCATTCATTAATTTTTAATGTTTTTTAATTTTTAAATTTATGTTACAAGTTTTGTCGTGCTAAAGTATATAAACTTGTGAAATATATCCATGAGATCTAGTCGTAGATTGTATTTAGTTGAGGTTACGTATATAAACTTGTGAAATATTTCATAAATAAAAAATACATGACGAAAAAAACAACCACTTGTTTTTTTTGTTTTTTTAATGATTTGATTTAGTTTTTTTTTCATCTTGTACTTTTTATTTATAAAATGTTATTTTAATTTTATACTTCGTGAGCTATTTATATATTTTTTAATACCTTTTTATTCACTAAAATTTTTAAATTTTAAAAACCGGTTAAAGATAAGTGTAATGGAAATAACGATCGTTCATCGTGTTCACGGATGGGAAGAATGCATCAAAAGAGAAAAAAATTATATAATCCAAATGATGTGTTTGTCACTAAATCTAATTAAAATGGAAATATAATGTTTTTGTGCATAAATATGGAAGTGGATCACGCAAATGCAACGAAATACATGAAATTTCACCTCAAAATAACGAATATTATTCAAGATAATAAATTTGACGAATAACATGGATGTATAATTATTAATAAGGAGTCAATTATATAACCTATGTGTAGGATGGATTTTACTGCTCAACGGATAAACTCTTTAGTGACAAGCGTCATTGAAATCGATATGACAAGCACGAATAATATCACCTATAATGAAGAACTGACTTTTGTAAAAACAAATACAGCCTTTATGCTGTCTCAATTTGTCACAACATTGTGCGGTTGGTGATTGACTAGGGTCTTCTAACACTGGAGAACAATCCACAATATCAAAAATGTTGCAATCCCTTGATTGTGGATGTACTTTACCGGCTAACAAGGTCATCGAAACTATGGCGATAACTAAAACTCCAAACAACTTCATTATTATGCAAAACAGATCAATATTTGAGAGTCAAAACAAAGAGGTATATGAGTTTATGGAAATATAGATTGTGTATTTATAGTATAGATGTTATAAATTGAACTAAAAAGAAATTACCAGAGAAAAAATCGGGATTTTGCAATTCCATTCAATAGGATAATTGATTGCTTTGTACAGTTTTTGTTTGAGAATAATAAAATCAAAGCGAACTACGTTATTGTTTGAGAGGAATAAATTGGGTAATGAAAATTAAAGCTATATACGTTTTTGTTTGAGAACAATAGATCAAACGCAAGTTTGCAATCCATTAAATAGGGTAATTAATTGCTTTTTAACATTTCCTGTAACAGTTGCTCTATCTTGATATCATTAACTTGCTAATAAAGGTCCATTGAATTGTAAGTTGGTGGCCTTCTAGTAAAAAAAATATTGATGACGCTAAATTCGTGTTCTTTACATACGCCTTCATGACATTTAAACATTGCCCGAACGACATTAAGACCAATATGAGTTGCATAGAAAGTTTGCAATAAACATCATGACATCATGGTTCGAATGTCTTCATAAATAAGTTTCACAAAGCATATGAGACGAAAGACTCACCAGTCACCATTCCTTCTAAGTATACGTATATTCTAAAACGCGTAATATTTTTAATGTTTTTTAAAGTAGATTTGGTTTTCAAAATAATGACTGAAAAATAAATAACTAACACGAATAGGCGGTGGAAGATAGTGCGAACACTGCTTATGTTCACTTTGAAGATAATGGTGTATAACCGACACTAATGCATTATGGAAGATGGGTTAAATGGGATTGGGAAAAAGGATGCATTGGTATCAGTAACCAAGCGAGTTTTCTAATTTTTATTGCAAAAGTGGGGTTGGAAGGTTGCAAAGACAACAATGCATCGTAGGTTAAAATCGTCAAACCGATGAAACAATTAGACTAAAGTGAGTATTTCTTTTTCACCATTTACTTCATCATTTTTCTATTCTAATGTAAAATGTTATCTGAGGTTTTACTTATTTATTTATTTATTTAAATTTAAAAATATCATTTTTTATTATTTTTAAATAACTAAATAAAAAAATATGAATAAATAAATTGATTATAAATATAGTTTAATTAAATAATATTAAATTTAATAAAAAATATATTTAAAAATGTCTTTATTTGTTATTTTTCTCCAGATGTTTTTTGTTTTGTTTTGGGGGTGTCTTTTTTAGCCAATGTTTTTCGTTTTGAACTACATATGAGCATCAAACTTGAGATATATTGTTCAAACTTTTGTACGATCACAATGCACTAGATGAAGAACTTTTTCTTCTCCTCTTATCTCTACCGATAGGTCAGACTAATTTTCAAATTCAAGCTCATTGTCATCTTCGTTCAAGTCTAAATGGACACGAGCATCTAAAGATGTTGTGTGACTTGACTTTGATGTTTTTGTTCTTTTTTATTTGTGCCCTTTTCTTACTCATTCGGGAGATGACTTTTTCTACACAGTTATACGATCTTTCACAACTCGACATATTTGAACGTCTTCCCAGGATTCTTTTGTCGAAATATTTCTAGTGTCATCTCGAGAATGTTCTGGTCTTTGCCAGCTTTTACATTCTCTTTTCAGGTTGTGTTACAACCTGTTGAACTTCATTACTATTCAGTTGATGTCTGCATATTTAGTGGTCACTCCATGTTTTGAATGATAATAGCCACGACCCATTTTCTTTTATGAATATATTCCTTAACAGGCTGCTAATAATGATCCGCCACTTGCAATTTTCCAAGTCGTCGCATCCTTCAAAATGTCGATCTATGAATGGACCAACGCGATTTCTTCCTCCTCTTGGGTTATTTGTTACCATTCCTTTTATTTCAGTGTCGAAATGTTAAACCACGAGATGTGTTTTAGAAACATGTTCGAATGAGGGTTGGGTTTCTAAAACATGTTTGGGTGAGGGTTTTGTTTGTGTGACGTATTCAAGAAAAGGTAAGAAGTTGGTGAATAGGTTTGGGGTAACATTGGGCATACTTGAAAAAAGGTTGTATACCCTGAATTTGGAATGGATTGAGTGAGTACAAATGAGCATCAATTTGTGGTCGGTAGGATTGGAAAATTTATCGAAACTAAAAACTTTTGTAGTGGGTGTATTTAAGGGCAGTTGGTTACGATTGAGTCTTGGGAGATGTTGTTGGAAGAATTTCTTGAAGACATTTTTGCAAGTAAATAATTGAAAAACGAAATAAAAAATGAAGTTATAAAAACAAATTGTAAAAAGAATATACAAAAACGAATTGGCATAATCTTAAAAATTTAGTGACTAATTATAGTAAAAAATCAATGACCTTAAATAGTTAATAAAAGAAGTTCACTGACCTTATATAGTCTAAAAATATGGAAAGTTGTTACTGCCGGTCACCATAACTATTTTAGAGATAATTAGCATGTTAAATGACTTTGTAAAACTTAAATAAAGTTAAGTGACCAAATGAACACCAAAACTAGAACATAAGTAACCAAATGTGATATTAACCCATAAAAAACATAGCCCCTTCTCCCAAAAACATTGAAAAAAATTTATATCTATCATTTCTCTTAGTAGCTACAAAAACGGAAAAACCCAAGTCATCATCCCTAACTAAAAAAAATCGAATCCACTACTATTAAAGCCTTTACCGATTGCTTTACAATCTCCGTCACCGGCCACCGTAGCCCAATTCTTGAAAGAAAATGTCACTCAATCCTACATATCTTAATCGATCAAATAAAATGAACGGAATGAGATTTCACTCACCAGTCAGATCGAAGTTTAACTCTTATAGTAGAGGATGTATGGATTTTGGGACCTCATCTAAACAAAATATTGTTGCTTTAAGGAAGTTTAATTCAATAATGTACAAATTTATGGAGGCTATGGAGTTTCATGATGGCTCTTTAATTGAAGGAAGTTCATTGTTATTGGGAAGGCTCTAGGCTATCGAATGAACAGTACAAAAAATACTTCTTGGAAGTTATTGATGGCATAAATCATTTGGAAGATTATGATGTTCTTAATGTTTCCCAATGAATATTATGTCTAAAATTTATGTAGCTCTATAGTGGAGAAACAAAAGCGGGTGATATCGTTCTGTGAGAAGAATCGTGTCTCTTTCTTGGGAATTCAGGAGATGTTTTGTCTCAGGTTGATGTTGTTAAAATTAAAGCTTTGTGGGGAAATTTTCATTTTAAGTGTGCTAGCTCTTCAGCAAGAGGTCATTCAGGAGATGTTTTGTCTCAGGTTGACGTCTATTTTTTGTCAATATGATCTACTCATTGTGGGAGGGGTGTGGGTGGCTGCAAATTTTAAATGTTTTATGATCAATGTGTGATCAGTAGGAGGGGGTTGCTAAGCGTTCTCTTTGAGATTTTACATTGTATTCTTGATCGTAAGAATGTTCATTGTATTTGCTTTTGGACTTCAATGTTGTCGGGGGTGGCTTCAGAATGTTTGAGTATGGACTTTTGTCTGTATATTGTAGCGGATTTTAATTAGTTCGTTAAGTTTCTAGTTTTGTAGGTGTGCCTATGGGTGGATTTGCGTTTACTAGAACTAACGTGCATGGTGCGAAGTTAGCTAAGTTGGATCGATTCCTTGTTACAGAAGAGGTGATTGATTTGTTTCCTAATATTAAAGTTATTGCTTTGGATGTTAAGAAATAAGATCATCATCCTATCCTTTTGGATGGTGTGCCTCACGATTAAGGATCTACTCCGTTTAAGTTTTATAATTCTTGGTTTTGGTGGGATGGTTTTGAGGTGCTCCAAAATGCATGGATTGGTCAAAAAGCTGTTGGAGGCTGTTCTTTCTTTCTTTTTAAGAATAAACTCAAAAATGTGAAAAAGCACTTGAAAGATTAGTTGGCCACGATGCGTGAAAATTGAGGAAAAGAAAAGAATGATGTGATTAGTCGGCTTCAAGAGATTGACAAGTTGATTGATGATGGTTTGGTTTCTAATGACTTGTCTTCCAAACATCATCTCATTTTTGGCATTTTGGAGAATTTTGAAAGGGATGATTCCCATGATTTTGGCTCAAAAGGTTAAAGCAAGTGTGGCTAAAGAGGGTGATGAAAAGTCCAAAACGTTTCATAGCCTTTGAAGAGGTGAAGTCGGCATATGATGGTTCTGGATATTCTGAAAAACGGCGAGTGGGTCACGAACTCTAAAGAGGTTAAATAAGAGTTTGTAACGTCCCAAATTCCGTAATAATTTTTCATTTTTAAAAGCTATTTTAATACATAAAAAGGTTTGAAAACTAAAAACCATTCAATTTAAAACTTAGTATTTAAACATATAAAACGTATTTATAAAAACATTTATAAACATCGTCTAGGGGAAGACTTTAATCGTTGAAATCCTTAGATTCGGTACAGTCGCGCCGTGCTCCAAGCTCAAGCCAGTATTTACCTGTAAAACATTTAGAGTAAAAGGGTAAGCACAAACATTAGTGAGTTTCCCAAAAATACCACACGATCCATCACATAAACATTGTCATCGACTTCCGTCAGCAAACATCGTCATCGGCTTTCGCCGACAAACATCGTCATCGGCTCTCGCCGGCAAACATCGTCATCGACTCTCGCCGGCAAACATCGTCATCGGCTTTCTCAAGCCGGCACTGTCGGCCCACATTCCAACAGCCTTCGACTTTTGTCGGCAAACACATAAAGCACAAGTAATCACATTATCACACAAAGTAATAAAGACTATCCACGCATGTCACATCACCCATAGTATAGTGAGAACACTCACCCGATTCGCGACCTTAAGCTAGACGGCACTCCACGGGAGTACCCCCAGCTCCCGACAATACACACTTTCTAAAAAAGATAAACCTCACTTAGAACTTTCTAAATCCCTAACGGAATAATCCAATAAGACCGGCATCCAAAACCCTCAATTTGACCAAAAGTCAAACTGGTCAAAAAGTCAACAGTCAACGGTCAAAGTCAAAAAAGTCAATAGACGAAGTTAGCACCACTAACTCCTAGAGTTAGCGCCGCTAACTCCCCTGTTCAGCCCAAATCTCCATTAAGTGCTTAATCTATTAAGATAGGAGCTATAACTTCCAGGGGTTTTTCCCAACAGTCCAATAACTCATAAAAACATGACATAACCGACCAATCATTTCCAAACAAGCTTATGGTGACAAATCTAGTTCCAAAAATGAAGATTAACAACTTAAAACTTCATCAACAACCACATTAATACTAGGCTTGCATTTTTCTCAAGGATTCAGAGACTAAAAGGAGAAGAACTCATCCTTAGTCTCTAAATCTCACCCTCATCCAAGATATGGAGCCATCATTGTCTTAAAAAGCTTGGAAACGACTTCATAACTCCATTAACAACAAATATCTAAAGAAAACAAGGTCTTAAACACTTACAATGGTCCAGGCACAGAGGCTTGATTCCTCCAAGCACCACCCTCTTGAGCACCTTGTTTCCTTCTTCTTCCTCCAACAACATTTACAACTTCATTGCATGAGCCAAGAACATAAGAGAAAGCTTAAGAGAGTGTTCTATGGTGTTTCTAGGGGTTAGGAATGAAGAAAAACGGATCTCCAACGAGCTCTACACTTAAAAATGACTTAAAACCCTGAAAATGTGGTTTTATTCTGCCCAGACGACATTAGCGGCGCTAATATTAAAGTTAGCGTCGCTAACTGAAGGCCCAAGCAAAGTCACTATTGCGTCCAGACTGAAAATCGTGACAAACCTGGATCTGACCGGTTAGCCTCGCTAACCATAGGGTTAGCGGCAAGAGGCTTGATTCCTTCCAAGCACCACCCTCTTGAGCACCTTGTTTCCTTCTTCTTCCTCCAACAACATTCACAACTTCATTGCATGAGCCAAGAACACAAGAGAAAGCTTGAGAGGGTGTTCTATGGTGTTTCCAGGGGCTAGGAATGAAGAAAAACGGATCTCCAACGAGCTCTACACTTAAAAATGACTTAATACCCCGAAAATGTGGTTTTATCCCGGCCAGGTGCCATTAGCGGCGCTAATATTAAAGTTAACGTCGCTAACTGCAGGCCCAAGCAAAGTCACTATCGCGTCCAGACTGAAAATCGCGACAAACTCGGATCTGACCAGTTAGTGTCGCTAACCATAGGGTTAGCAGTGCTAACTTCTTTTTTTGTCATTTTCTCACTTTTTTCCTCTTATTAAATGTTGTCCACTCGATACCTGGTTCCGGGATTTTCACTTTGACTCCTTAAGACTCGGAACTTGACTTTTCGGGATTAGGGTCTTACAAGTCTTCCCCACTTAACGAGATTTTTTCCCTAAAATCCTTTCCTTACTTGCCGTAATCGCGCACCAGAAAATTAACCATTCCATGGTCATTTATATCCTTACATGACCAAACCAGATGGATGTTTCCACTAACTCCAAACACATCCACACGAAACCGACTCCTTCAATGCCAAACGCCATACCATGTTGACCGAAAACCACAATAACCACCACGCGCCTAATCTGTGTCGACCCGCAACTTCAGATACTCACCTCCAGAGTATTTTACCAAGCACCAAAGCTAACCAATTTAATTGCACCAATTCAGAAAATGTCCACCGCATAACACCAGGTCACTATACACACGACAACAACCACCGTCCTACAAACCCACAAGCGCTTTGTCCAAGAGTATCCGATCGACCATGATACAACCATAAGACGCCCCACTCATGCACAGCACATCAAGCTATTCTCGCACTCATCGTCATTCATGGAATCACAGGATCCCCGTTCCATTCAGCTCACGACCGAACTCGCAGGTTCTCGACCTAGTATCAACTTCTCGACCAACCATAACAAACTCCACCTAATGAATCTAGAAGATCTTCCAACACAGGCCGCAACACCCGATCCCTTCTACATACTGGAACGAACAGGTCTAACAAAAACCACCATCATAAACCGAAAATCTCACAGACCCTACCGCACCAGAACCCTACGGTCTCCTAATTATCGAGAACGGACTAAAATTCGCCCAAATGAAATCACAATCACTCCTTTTGCCAACAATCAACCAACTTCCGAGTAGACGAAACTTCCTAGAGAAAATACCCAACCATCGTGACGATCATGACCCAAATCCAGAACGCAACATCTTAAAACTTCCCACCATTTCCTAGATCGATCATCTAACCATTTCTTACAGCGCTATCGAGAAACCCTATGAGCCGAACGCTTCCAATGCCACCATTTCACAATTTGAAAGATGATTTGAAGAACCAAACCCATGCTTCTTAACTTCACCAATGTCTCAGCTACTTACAGATTCCAGCTCAACTTCCATACAACCAACACTCCTCAAGGGAGATACTCGACCGTACCTCGACCATCCACACTCAGTCTGAATTTTAACACACTAACTTTCCTATTCCTTTCCCCCAGACCGATTATCCAATCGATCCGTAACGCTTCACGTGGAACCTCCATTAATAACTAGTGCTCTTACACAACTGATCCATCACTCGAGAGGAAACCGAATACTCGAGCCTAGCATTCCCAACGTTAAAGAACCGTGGTGCTCTTACTGCCACGAACGAGCACGCTAATAACTATCTCTTTCTCACGCCTTCCTGGTTGCTCTGCCGCATGCGTCACTGCCACTACTCGACCCGAACAGGAACAAATGAACGTACTTGAGCATTACCATTTCGAAGGATTCATCAATGATCACCCCCGCTCTTGTCAGATCAAATTAACGGTAGCCCAACGAACTTACTTGAATTACCATTCTGGCAACACCATGGCGTTAACACGAACCCAGTCGCAACTCCAGGTAATTACAATTGATCCTAACACGCCGAAGGATACTCAACCGACATCCTGACCATCAGAACGAATAAACAATCGCTTCCAACTCAGCAATCGAACATCACCAGACCCAGTGCAAACACCGTTACCCGAACGCAACACACACGATCGGGATCAAGAGAGCACCAACATATTCAACCGTCACAATTACCGATGCAATCTACCTGCTCCACAAAGCAATTTCTAACTTGCCGCAGACCCTTGGTCTCTTCTGCAATCTATGCACTTGACGGTTATCCCCACTCGACCTTACAGACTCGACCCAACACTAAAACCACCAGACGCTGAACCCGCAACAACCCTCGAATACTGACGATGCAGCACCCACAAGTTTTGTTGCATAAGGAAACGTGACACTCAGTCAAAATTCCGTACCGTGCTCCACCTAAGCTAACTTCCGTCAACTCCACACTACATAACCAAACTCTCTGCCGCATCGACGAACATCCTTACCTTAATGCCACAAGCTGCATCCGTTGATACCTCTTTATCCCAGTACCGACAACGAAGCCTACACGGGGCGATCAATAGAACAGAAGATCCAAATGCTCACAACCCAACAAAACACTCTGACACAATTCTTCATTCTTTACGCAGTTCTCCCCCACTTACGGTTCGAACCCACCAATAGCTGACCCAACAGCTACTGCCGTTTCACTGGCAGTCCACCCTTTACCTACAGGCAACACCACAGACAACCACTTGTATTCACTCGCACGCTTGAGATAGATCTCGAATTTTTACCAAAATACTCAGAACCAACACAAAGGCAATTAGAAATGAAAGCGATAAAAGCATAATCGCGAAAACGTACCGACAACGACCAACGAGGTTCCACCTCTACATCCAACTGCTAATCCCCATCTTCCAATTCTGGGTCCTCCATATTCACCTGATGGACACCCCCACACTTCGAAACAACGAAACCCAAATTTTGACCAGCATCCCCACACAATCTGCCCTGATGTGGCCAAATTGATTGCATGAAACACAAAACTTCGCCTCTAGCTTACCATCCTGGCAGTAAGGGTCCTCCGCTCTATCCGAAACTGCAGCTCGAAACTTCTCCTGAAACGACTATCCCAATTCCTGATTTTGCCTCTTCTGCCCCAGTCGAGCATCGAGCCCGATCTCCTTCGACGCCGTAGCAGACTCCATCTCAGCAAAAGTCTATCATCGATCAGTTGCCACAAACCCGCTGATCTCTTTTCTCATCATAGCCTGGCACCGAGCCATCATCGCCTCCTGCTTCGTGGCAAACCGCTCCTCAAACATTGCTAACATCTCCGAATTAATCGAGTCAATCACCGAAGGGTGCATCTCGAACACAGCCCTAGTAACCTCCGGGACGAACAAATCTTACCATTTTCATCAGTCATCTCAGGCCCAACCCGGCCTCGCGAACTCGACCCGAGTCCCGTATCATTCCCTCTTGGATCAACCCTCCTCATTCTAAAATCCGGTATGAAATGAGTTACAACACTCGTCTAGCACATAACACACACAATTCCATCGTCTACAAACTCCATAGGTCCCTCAGGTCTCTCTTCGTCCCACATACGAATCCTGTGCTTCCAATAGTACGGGCCTTTGTACTACCTTCCACACCTATTCGTACTTGTTCTCAAGATTGTCTCGGTTCTCTAAGTCGCCTCACTCCCTTTTAAAGGGCATTCAGACATCATCCAGCCACCCTACACTAAAGTGCCTACCACTCTTCCTAGTGTACCTAGGAATTCCACGTCTCACCCGTACCGCAAGAACTTGCACTCATACCATCAGGTCATTTCGTGAACATTTAATTGTATGCAACAAGAACAGATAGACTGTCGAATAGATGCCCCTACCTCAAAGTCACAACCAAACAAGGAACAGCCAGTAAGGCTGGTTCAAGAATTCTAAGGCTATCTGGTCCTATTACATATAATCCTAAAACATTCCCTCACCTTCCTAACAGCATAAGCATAGGTCCAAAAAGGTACACAGATTCAGCACATATCACATAACACACAGTAAGCAGCACACTAGGCAAAAGACATCCCTATGATCCAGGTCAATTCTATCATGCAATCTCCTGAGCGTGTCCTTAGCCTATTTCTAGCATATAACATCACATCAGCACATAATATCGTGGGTATTTTGGGAAATGACACTTACTTGAGCTCCGGCCCACTATACACATTGCATCTCATTCTTTCCGAACCCATTTGTCTGTTAAAAAATCATAAGCCAGATGTGCATACTATGTTTCAGACTCCCAAGCAACAATCAAACAAGAACATGCAACGGAGTCTTCCACATGTTACACATCCCAACAGCTTAGAAATTTTACTTAAAAACAATATTTCCTTCGAAAATCATTCTAGAAAACCCTCAACTCCTTGGTTTGAGTTTGGAATCCCAGTCATCTTCATCCAAATCCTCGAAATCACATTCTTGTTCATCCAAATCCCTCAAACCAAGGCTCTGATACCAACTTCTAACGTCCTAAATTCCGTAATAAATTTTTCATTTTTAAAAACGATTTTAATACATAAAAAGGTTTGCTAACTAAAAATCATTCAAATTAAAACTTAGTATTTAAACATATAAAACGTATTTATCAAAACATTTGCAAACATCGCCCAGCGGAAGACTTTAATCGTTGAAATCCTCAGATGTGGTACAGTCGCGCCGTGCTCCAAGCTCAAGCCAATATTTACCTGAAAAACATTTAGGGTAAAAGTTTAAGCACAAAGCTTAGTGAGTTCCCCAAAAATACCATACGATCCATCACACAAACATCATCATCGAATTTCGTCGGCAAACATCGTCATCGGCTCTCGCCAGCAAACATCGACATCGGCTCTCAAGCCGGCAATGTCGACCCACAGTTCGACAGCCTTCGACTTTCGTCGGCAATCACATAAAGCACAAATAATCACATTATTACACAAAGTAATAAAGACTATCTACGCATGTAACATCATCCATAGTATAGTGAGAAGACTCACCTGATTCACGACCTTAAGCTAGACAGCACTCTACGGAAGTGCCCCCAGCTCCCGACAATACGTACTTCCTAACAAGGATAAACCTTACTTAGAACTTTCTAAATCCCGAACGGAATAATCCTATAAGACCGGCATCCAAAACCCTGAAGTTTGACCAAGAGTCAAAACTGGTCAAAAAGTCAACAATCAACGGTCAAAGTCAAAAAACTCAACAAACAAAGTTACCACCACTAACTCCTAGAGTAGCGTCGCTAACTCCCCTGTTCAGCTCAAATCTCCATTAAGTGCTTAATCCATTAAGACAGGAGCTATAACTTCCAGGGGTTTTTCCCAACAGTCCAATAACTCATAAAAACATGACTTAACCTACCAATCATTGCCAAACAAGCTCATGGTGACAAATCTAGTTCCAAAAATGAAATTAACAACTTAAAACTTCATCCACAACCACATTAAGCTTAGGCTTGGGTTTTTCTTAAGGATTCAGAGACTAAAAGGAGAAGAACTCATCCTTAGTCTCTAAATCCCACCCTCATCCAATATATGTGTTGAAAAATATATTTTTGTATGTGACCATCACTGAAATAAGATGAACTGTTTTTATCTAACAAATATTATCAGTTTATTTCAGGTTGCGTGAACTCGAGATCAAAAACAATAATGAATCAAGACCCAAGAAACTTTGAGAAAACAACCAAACCTGAGGAAGTGATGAACCAAAGAGCAAAAATATCACCCAGCTACAGCAATCACGACGCGACGGACACCATGGTCGCGACGTGAAGAATAGCAAACACAAAAGTCCAGAATGCTACAGCACTCGCGACGCGACGGGACTCATGGTCCTTTTAAATACTGTCTAACTTCTAACTTCTAACTTCTAACCTTTTTATTTATTGTAAAAACACTTTATCGTTGATAATGGCGTTTATTACATCTAACCTCTAACTTCTAACATTTACTTTATTTACCGCTTTCTGTCCTTTTAAATACTGTCTAGATTAAATTTACCGCTTTATTTTACTTATTTACAGCTTTCAGTAACTTAGTTTTAGTTTATATTTATTCCGCAACTCTTACTTATTCCGCATATTATAGATAAAATACATATCTGTCACACAGTAACCTGCTTAAAAACCTTATTCGTGGAGATCAGTTATCGTAATTTTCAACAATTGGTATCAGAGCTCGTGTGATTTAGTCTGAAATTTTTGTCGAAAACTTTATTTGTGTAGCGTTTTTATAACCAACCAATATGTTTTCCTTAAAAATTTCATTTTAATATTACTTGTTCAAAATCCTCTCAAAAAAAAAGAAAATATATTAAAAAAAATTAAAATCTTAAATTTTTCAAAAAAAAAAAAAAAAAAAAAAAAAAACCCAAAAATGTCTTCCACAACCTACTCAAGAGCTCCATATGTCAGCGATCAGGTATGGTCTATGATCTCAGAAATCGGTCTTTCAAAAGCACCATTTGAGTCCCACATGACTAAGATTGAGAACAGTTTGAAAGCTGATCTCAAACTATATCATGACACAATAGTCAAATCTGATATCTGCAAATCTGAATTACAAACCTTGCAACTCAGATTTGAAGAATCAACAAGGACTAGAGACAAACTTGAAAGAGACGTCGAACGAAAAACAGAAGAATGTAATCACATTTTAGAACAATTAAATCAGACCCTAATTCAGAAAAAGGTTTTAGAAATAAAAAATCAATCAGTCATTTCTTCTGAAATAAAAGATGTTTTGGAAATGGAAATCCTTCAGTTGAAACAATACCTTCAAGAATCAATTGAAAATTTCCATTGTTTAAATAAAAAACTGTCTGATTCTTCAAAACAAAACAAATTTCTTGAATCCGAGAATAAAAGACTTCAAGGAAAACTGGAGTCTATCAGTCTTGCTAGAAAGCTAAGTGATGATATTTTCATCAAAGCAACATCCTTAGGATCTGGAAAAATCGATACAAATTACAGACCTGGATTAGGAAGAGAATCCTTCGAAATCGAACAAGCCAAACAAGAAACCAGGACTAACAGTGAAAACTCTGAATCAACTCTAACAGATCTATCCACATCTGTTAATGAGGAAAATTCAGACGACGAAACAGTTATCAACTGTAACCCAGATGATACTGATTTCACTGTTTCCAAAAGATCTTTCACTAATAGGTCTTCAACCCACCAAATCCAAATTACCAACCAAAACTCCAAACTTAAAGACTTTTTGAATAGAGCAAACTCCTTTTTCGAGAAAGGCAGTACCTCTAAACAAATTGCTCTTCAAAAGGAACAAGGCAAACCAAAAGTTTTCAAACAAACCCAAAAGAAACCTTTGAAACCAGCCTCCTTGCCACAAAAACAAAAAAAATTTCAAAACCATCCTCATCCCAAAAACAAAGAAAGGTTATCAGACAAGTCATTACATAAAGGATACCTTTCACACAATCAGAAATCTTTCCAAATGACAGGTTTTCAAAAACAAAACTTAAATTGGGAAAATCTGATAAGTCAAATCAAGCCTCAACCACTTCGTCCAATTAACAGAAACCATAATGATTTCAAATTACCAAAAACCATTAACAAATCAGGACCCACCATGGTTTGGGTACCTAAACTTTTTGTCTAATTGCAGGCACTTTGTGCTGGAGAGCCCAATGATGATACGTGGTATATCAATAATGACCGTTCCAAGCATATGACAACAAACCATAGCCTTCTACAAGACTTCAAACCCACACTACCTCCGATGCAGAAACTTCACAATCAAACCAAAATGATGCGGATCCAGTCGAGGGGGAACCACCAAAACCAGAACCCTCCTAAAACATCCCAATCGACCTGTCCAAATGATCCTAATGCATCATTTATGGGAGAACCACCAAAATCAAATTCCCCTCTAAAACAATCCCAATCTACCTATCCAAAATGATCCCAATGCATCATTTATGGGGGAACTCTCGTTACCCAATTCTCACCCCCATAACCAAAATTTACCAAAAACATTCAAATAACCAAATTTTTCAAAAAAATCCACATAATCAAAAATCACAAAAATTGAATAAAGTTTTATCCTTTTAAAAGTTTTTATAAAACCATGTGATTAACATCTTCTTGACTAAAATTTCAGATACTTATGCTCGATGAATGTTCTCAGTTATATTGATTCTTAATTAAAGAGAAGGTTCAAATTTCAAACATTTTTGTTATGTACATTCTCCTATTCCCTTTGAATTTATTTCAATTGTAACGATTTTATCCTTTAAGGGACATAAGATCAGGAGATTCAGATGAAAACCAAACCCATGTGAGAATTTGTGCCTCGTCTTCAACTACTAAGTGGAATTCATTTCTGTGAGCAAAGGTGTTTTTATTGTGACTTATAGGATTTATACTCTTATACCGTGATGCTAGTCTCATTTTTGCTTAGATATCAAAATGACCAGGGACGATACAATCATTTTCTTATATATTAGACAAACTGTCTTTTATATCACCTATCCCTATCCTCAATCAAGCCACATCAAGAAAATATTTATCATCTTGCATAGCAAGTCAGACAAATTGAAGAAACAACAAGTCATATCCAAGAAAACCAAAAGAAAACATGGAACTCAAATCTCAAAATGCAAAGTCATCTCCAACAAATGCTGTCAACAAATTACAATTGGCAACCACATCAGATATCTTTTATACAATGTGTATTCACACAAATCAAGAAAAGATAAAGACAAAGGTGAACACTTCACCAAAGAAAAGGAAGATTTACAACAACAATCCATCAAGACAGACATCTCTCAAAATTTTCCAAACAAACATATTCTCAAATGCTTTATCAAATTCAACTGTTAAAACCGAAGATTTACCGGGATACTGTAGCCTTCATAATTGAATATTCTTAGTTGCAAACTGCACTATGAATATTTATAAACCCCTCTACATGTATTTCCCGACGGAGAGAGAGTGAACATCAATGGCATGAATGAAGAAACCCTCTGAGTAATGCCGAAACCAGTCTTATGTGATTGATTATCTAATATGAAGAACAAGTGACTAAAGTATATAGGTATAAATCCATATTAAGCATAAGTCAACACCTTCAAACTAAGAGATATCACTCATCTTTAGTGATTATACACCAATTCTGCACCCAGAACAACCAAAACACCTCAGTCAAGTGTGAGCTATACCTATGAGAGTTCATCTGAATCGACCTATTAAGATCACTTGTCGTCTTTATAAATGTTATAAAATCTTAAGGAATATTATGAAAGTACATATACTAAAACCTTTTGATAATTGAACCTGAAACCTTGATTCAGAAACATATATTCTTGACAAACATTTTTCAAAACATAAGTAAAATCTAGTCACACTTTTTCAAAACAAGTGATATGGTTTTATAAATGTTTTATCCAATTTTCAAGAATTTGCTACCTTACCTTTTAATCTGTTCTTATTTCAGTAATGATCACATAGGGGGAAATTGTTGAAAAATATATTTTTTTATGTGACCATCACTGAAATAAGATGAACTGTTTTTATCTAACAAATATTATCAGTTTATTTCAGGTTGCGTGAACTCGAGATCAAAAACAAGAATGAATCAAGACCCAAGAAACTTTGAGAAAACAACCAAACCTGAGGAAGTGATGAACCAAAGAGCAAAAATATCACCCAGCTATAGCAATCACGACGCGACGGACACCATGGTCGCGACGTGAAGAAGAGCAAACACAAAAGTCCTGAATGCTACAGCACTCGCGACGCGACGGGACTCATGGTCGCGACGCGAAGCCCAGTGAACGCGACACCACCAACTTTTCAATCGCGAGACTACCAACACAACGCACTAACCAGTGGCCGACCAAAAGCAACACGACACACGCACCCTCGCGACGCGACGGAAGCCCTGGTCGCGACGCGAACGCTGTATTTCAGCAACTATAAATAAGAAGCTCACCTCTAGCCATTCTTGTGCAAAAAACCTTACACCACATCATACCCATTCAAGCACCAATACATCAAGATTACCCCACGTCTAAAGAGCAAAAAACCTGCCAAAACTCTCTAGAAAACTCTTTTCAACCAAAGAAAATCCACGTCCAAACAAACACCAAACAAAACCGCTACACCCATACTCTACCCGACACCAAACAAAACCTCTACCCAACACCATACAAAACCTCTACCCGACACCAAACAAAACCTCTACCCTACACCAAAAACAAAACCTCTACCCGACACCAAACTTCAAACCTCTAAACAACCTCAACCCGAATACCAAACTACAAAACCTACACACCCTCTACCAAATACATACACCACGAAAACTAAACCACAAAAACCCCGTGCATCTCAATTAAACCGACACCAAAAACCCATTTCACCAAACACCAAAAACTACCAAACCTCATCCTACCGTAAAGAACAAGAATCGACGCTTCAAAGAAAACACCGTCTTCCTCAGCTATCGATAAGTTCTTTTGAAATTATCTGTGTCGTTATTGATTTATTTAAACTGTTATAAATCAACTGTACCAAATATCCAATACATCCGAATTGAACCTTGACAACGAAAACATATGTGGCCTGTATTTAACCGAGACATCTAACTTCTAACTTCTAACTTCTAACCTTTTTATTTATTGTAAAAACACTTTATCGTTGATAATGGCGTTTATTACATCTAACCTCTAACTTCTAACATTTACTTTATTTACCGCTTTCTGTCCTTTTAAATACTGTCTAGATTAAATTTACCGCTTTATTTTACTTATTTACAGCTTTCAGTAACTTAGTTTTAGTTTATATTTATTCCGCAACTCTTACTTATTCCGCATATTATAGATAAAATACATATCTGTCACACAGTAACCTGCTTAAAAACCTTATTCGTGGATATTAGTTATCGTAATTTTCAACAATATGGAGCAATCATTGTCTTAAAAAGCTTGGAAACGACTTCATAATTCCATTAACAACAAATATCTAATGAAAACATGGTCTTAAACACTTACAATGGTCTAGACACAGCAAGATGCTTGATTCCTTCCAAGCACCACCCACTTGAGCAGCTTGTTTCCTTCTTCTTCCTCCAACCACCTTCACAACTTCATTGCATAAGCCGAGAACACAAGAGAAAGCTCGAGAGAGTGTTCTATGGTGTTTCCAGGGGCAAGGAATAAAGAAAAACGGATCTCTAATGAGCTCTACACTTAAAAATGACTTAAAACCCCGAAAATGTGGTTTTATCCCTCCCATACGACATTAGCGGCAATAACATTAAAGTTAGCGTCGCTAACTGTAGGCCCCGACATAGTCACTATCGCGTCCAAACTGAAAATCGCGACAAACCCGGATCTGACTAGTTAGTGTCGCTAACCATATGGTTAGCAGCGCTAACTTCTTTTTTGTCATTTTCTCACTTTTATCCTCTTATTAAATGTTGTCCATTTGATACCTGGTTCCGAGATTTACACATTGACTCCTTAAGACTCGAAACTTGACTTTTTCGGATTAGGGTCTTACAGAGTTCTTTTATTTTTTTAGATACATTTAAGTATGTTTTAAGTACAATTTTTGCTGCCAGAAGCTCGAGTTTGAAGCATTAAATTGTGACATGATCATGGATCTTTAAAAGCCTTTATTGGAATACGAGGTTAATCAAGCCGTGTGGGATTTGTGGTGGTGATAAAGCTCAGGGGCTGATAGGTTTATTTTTCTTTTTATTAAACACTTTTAGGATCTTCTTAAAGGCAATATTATGACATGTATGGCTGATTTTGGAGAGAGAGTTTCATTCCTCCGGGTTGTAATTCATCGTTTATTACTCTTATTCCAAAAGTTCAACACCCTAGACTGGTTAAAGATTTTCGTCCCATCATTTTAATTGGGGTTTTGTACAAGAGGGGTTTTGTACAACATCATTGCTAAGACCTTAGCAAACCAGCTCGTTGTGGTTAATGGATCAGTTATTGGAGTTGAATAATTTATTTTTAAAGGAAGACAGATTTTGGATGGGCACTTAGTCTTTACTATGAGGTAACTCATCTGGCTAAAGACGTTAAACTTAGCGCTTTTCGGGAGGCAATTCGTGTCTTTTGGTTCCTTTTATGTTTGCATTTTTATCGTTTTGAATCAAGGACGATCTAATGTGTATGTTGGGTAGGGGGTATTTAATTATGAAGTTAGGATAATACCAGGTGAAAATACTTAAAAAACGATAATTTTTTTAAAAAGTCCCTCATTAAGTCAAAAAAACGGCTAAAAATTATTGTATAAGCACCAACGTTCTATACATAGGGTGAAACACTAACAAGTCTAAACATGTACCGGACAACGCCTAGTAATATCAAGTATTTTAGTCGTTGTTAGGCCCTATTCTTGGTGAATTTATATCATAGATATACTGGTATTTCTCACTTTCTGTGCTAGTGCTTGTGTGCAAGAAAATGTTAAAAACAGGGACTAAATGCGGACAAAATGGAAGAAGTTTGGATCAAGTCAATATCAGTCGAATAAACACGCGTGTCGTGGGAAGAATGCATGCGCGTCGCGCCACGTCTTAGATCAGGCGATTCAAATAGCGAAAAAACGGGGATAATGCTATACGCGCGTCGCGACTTGAGGCTTTGCGCGCCGCGGATCGACAGATTTTGCAAGTTTAAATAGAGGTCATTAGGTCGAAATCAGGAGGCGAAGATCGAACCCTAAGATGGAATTAAGGCTTCTTTGACTCAAGTTTCGGAATTTCAGCAACCTTCTTGGTATTTCTTATGTTTTCACTTTTAGTTTAATGTTTCTTAGTTTAAATTAGCTTCTAGCCTAGTGTTTCTTGATTGTTCAAGCTAGTAGCTTTAGTCTAGGGTAATTTATTTTCGATTTTTAGTACATTGGATCTTCTGTTTTGGTTTATAATTCAAGTAATCATTTAGTTTATGTTTTTATTGCATTTTTTAGCTTTAATTGTGTTTGGATGTGTTTTGAATGCTATTGGATTGTTTGTTTGCTTCTGGTTACTAAACTTGGTTTCTAATTTCAGTAAGTAATCATACTTTAGGATTGGATTTGGTTGGGTTTAGTTGATGTTTGAATTGGATTTTGGAACTTGCTTGGAATTGTGTTTTTGTTGGATTTTTGGAAAAGTAGAGTTAGTCCCTCTGGCAGTAGCGTGACACTGCAGTTGGTAAGCTATCGTCTTGTCTTGACCACCAAACTCCCGTGGATCGACACTAGCTACCGCTATACTAGTGTGTGTGAGGTTAATTTACTTATTTTTTACCGCATAACGACCCAGGCGTGTCAAATTTTCGCGCCGTTGCCGGGGAGTTGTGAGCTTAGGATAAGACGATCTGTAGGGAGTTGTTTTTTGATTTTTGGATTTACTTTTGGTAATTGAGTTTAGTTAGTATTTTCATTTTGGTCTTGGCGGTCGTTTTGCATTAGTGCATGCGTACCCGTCGGGGTGGGCATACATCACCCTTGCTTTTTGACTCTGAAATTGAGCGAATCGCATGCAATAACCATGTGCGTAGGCATTTTGTTAATATGAGTCCTAATACTTTAGTCATAGAGGATGATACAAATGAGCTCTTGGGCGAGGTAACGGGGGGAGCACCAATTATACCCCCAGTTTCTGAATTTCATGTGGGAAGCACAAGTGCTAGTGGTGGTGCGGTTTCAGCCCCCGTACCAGTACCATCATGCACTCAGCCTGTAGTCCAACCTTTAAGCCAGCCTAGTACCAACCCACTAGGAAATCTCGTGTCTACTGCGATGGCCTAGGGAGCGTCTACCCAAGATAGCAACCCATACCGGTTTCACAACCATTACCATCACAATACCAGAAAACCATTTTTAAACCACAACCAGTTATTCAACATATACCACCACAAACCCAAACCCAATCACCACCTCAAATACCTCAGCAGCCACAATACCAGTACGAAGATGCAGACCCAGTTTATGACGAGGAAGACAGAGGATGGATGCCCTATCATCCAGTCCAGGCACAGCAACAATCGAACCGAGGTCGGGGACCTCCGAGGAGATTTCGACAACCACAGCAACAACAGGGGCAGCAGTACTACAACAATGAGCATCATAACGCTAACTTTGTTCCACCTCTATATTTTGCTCAACCGAGAGGGCAATCGGTTGCATCACACTTCCAACCCAGGGAGTATGATGATGCGTCGCCCATATACTTTCCTGGTAACGTTGAAAATCAAGTAGAAATTAGGTCGGAACTTTTAGGCATATTACCTGAATTTAGGGGCTATAAACAATATGATCCCTATAATCACCTTTACGAATTTCTAGCCATAGCCAATGCGAACACCCCTATAAATACAAATAAGAATACTTTTAGGTTAAGATTGTTTCCCTCTACTTTAAAGGACAAAGACAAATATTGGTTTACTTCACTCCAACCTAATAGTATTACTACTTGGGAGTAACTAAAAGCTAACTTTCTGCAAGAATTCTATCCGGCTAGCAAGACCATGGAGATCAGGCGAGCCATTCAGTACTTCCAATAGAAGCCAGGTGAAGCATTCCATGATGTGTTTGATAGATTAAAGGAGCTTCTGAGGTCTTGCCCACATCATGATGTGCCGCGGTGGCAGTTGGTGAAGATATTTTTCGACGAGGTAGACCTGACAAACCAGGCCATGATTAATGCATCATCCAGTGGTACAATAATGATGCAGGAGCCTGATGACGCCTGGCGGTTCTTGGAACAACTCAGCAATGGATCGAAAGCAAATTTCTCTGCCAGGAAGCCTATGAGTACAGCCGCAGCAGTAGGTGCAAATGCTGACTGGAAGAAGGAAGTGAAGAAGGAGATTGGAGAGTTAAATAGGAAATCAGATAGGTTGATGTCTACTTTGAAAAATAGACCACAAAATCAGCAACAGGGCAATCAACAAGGAAAAAGGACGCAGAAAGTTAATCAAGTTCACGGTCAAGGTCAAGGACAGTATAATGATGGATGACTTTACAGACCTTACAACCAAGGAACTCAAAATTTCAACAACCAGTCCTATAACAACAGACAGAAAAACTACCAAGGACAGCCCTCCAATCATCCTAGACAACTTCAGCCTAGGAATAACAGTGGTCCTAGTGGGAGTAACAACAGCAATAGGGGGCCGACCAATTCTAGTAACAATTCTCCGGAAATCCAGGAATACATGATAGCCAAAATGTACGAGCTTGTGAATGCTAGTCAGCAGCAAACCCAATCGAATGCCAAATCTATTGCAAATATGGAAAGGCAAATAAATCCGATGGCTGAGGATCAAAGGAAAAGAGATAGTGGCAAATTACCAAGCAGTACAGAGATGAACCCAAACCATACACAAAGGGCAGGAAAAGAGCATGTGAATGTTGTTGAGACCAAATGGAGAAAGGTCACGGAGGAGGATTTGGTATAAAACGAAGGTGAAAGTATGATTGAAGAGAGTAAGGAAAAGAGTGAGGAACGCGACCAAGTTAAGGAGGACAAGGAAGTCCAAGAAGAAGGAGAAGAGGGTGAAAAAGAAGCAGGTGGTGCCTAGCATGCCAAGTGGGCCGTCGATCAACCAACCTCTATGGGACGAATTGAAGAATGCGCCAGAGGATACGAAAATTCTTCAGCAGATGTGTAAGAAGAATAAGGCGCCAACGCCGGACATGGTAAGATTGACCGTCAAAGCAATCGAGGCTCTGTTCGGGACATTGCCTAAGAAAGAAAGGGATCCCGGTTCACCGCTGATCACTGTCATGGTGGGTGATTTTATCATTAAGAACACCTTGCTGGATTTAGGAGCAATTGTTAATGTGCTGCCAGGATATCTCTATAATAAGTATAAAAATGAGGAACTTGAACCCGTAAAAATGGTGTTGCAATTGGCAGATCAATCAACAAAGGTTTCTCGGGGTAAGCTGACAAACGTGATAGTCAAAGTCGGAGACTTCTTTTATCTCGTAGATTTTCTGGTGTGGGGTATGAGATTTTAGAAGATGCTCATGCGTTAATTTTGGGACATCCATTTTTAACCACAGCTGGGGCTGTAATGGACTGTAAGACTGGAGACATGGATATCTCTTTTGGAACGAGGAAACGTAGGCTGAACATGTTTGGGTGCCCGATATCGTTGTCATCGGGGTATGACGACAAGTATTTGAACAACAGACTGCTCATGGCACCAAAGGAAAAGGATAAAGGTAGGAATCAAGTTCAAGGAAATAGAAGTGATGAAGAAGAAATATTGTGGGAAGCAAAAATACATCCATTGTCAACAGTAGACAAGATACAGCTGTTAGATATGCTCGAAATGATAGAGTTGAAGCATCAGCAATATGAGAAGGACACACGGTGCAGGGAGGCAAAAGTATTCCAGATTCTGGATGCTCAACAACATTGGATCAGTCAAGTGAGCGATCGAATGACACAGCTTACCACATTACTAGCAACATTGGTCCATGACTTTGCACCTGAGATGAAAAGGATGATGCCACTAGAAGAAAGGGAGGAATAATGAGCAGCACGTCTGGCTGAAGACGTTAAACTTAGCGCTTGTTGGGAGGCAACCCATCTGTAAATAGGTTAGGTATAGTGTTTTTAGAAGTAATTAGGAAATATCATCATCATCATTGCAGGTATTCGTGGTACGAGGCAAGTGTGGGGTCAAACGAAGAACTTTAGAGAATTTAGAAGGCACGACGCGGCATGGAGTAAGGCGCGACGCAGGATCGCAATGTAACCCGATGCACAAGGGTTAAATTGGACACGCGCGACGCGACTTACATCCACACACGTCGCGGAATTTGATCAGATGGAAACTGACATCGTAGCCGTCATCATGCGGTCAAAAATAGTAAAATTACCTCACTCTCACTTAGCATAGTGGTAGTCAGGGTCGATCCACACGAGTTACATGGTCAAGATAGGCGATAGATTACCAACTGTAGTGTCACTTCTACAGCTAGAGGATCTAGTTTCCGACTCTTACCAAAACAATCCCAAAAATCATCAACTAAAATAATTCCAAAACAAACATCCACTAAACTAAGGTCCAAATCAACAGCTAATCCTAATTGCCTACTAAAATCAGAAATAAACTTCAGTCTTTTCCTTGTGGGTTTTTGCTGGCGTGTTGCATTAGTGCATGCGTACCCGTCGGGGAGGGCAGTTATCACCCTTACATTTTGACTCAGAGATTGAACGAACCGCACGCAAGAACCGCGCACGTAGGCATTTAGATACAATGAGTTTTAGTCATGTTAGTAGTAGTTTAGAGGATGTTACCCAAGACCCTTTGGGGGAGGTAACAGGGTGGATACCATTTATTCCTCCAGTTTCAGAATTTCACATTGGGAGCATGAGTGCTACTGGTGGTGCGGTTTCAGCCCCCGCATCAATACCATCATGCACTACGCCTTCAGTTCTAGCATTTCAACCACAATCTACAAACCCTTTTTCATCTGCTATGTCTTGGGGAGCGCCGACCCGTGATGGCACCCCAGTTTCTAGGCAGCAAACCACCATTTCCCAATCACAACCATTACAACCACCATACCAACCCACCACCTTTAAACCACAATCAACTTTTCAAACCTTACCACAACCAACCCAGTATGTACAACCACAACAACCTCTTCAGAAGCAGTACCAGTATCAGGAGGCCGATCAGAGGTATAAGGACGAGGAAGAAGGATGGGTTCCACAAGCACCACAACAACCACGGAACCGACGTCGGGGACCTCCACGAAGAGCACCACCACAACAACAACCGCAAGGTCAGCAAGGGTACAACAATCATCATTTTTACGGTAACCCTGCTCAACCTTTATACTTTGCACAACCGAGACGGCAGTCGGTTGCATCACACTTCCAACCGCGGGAGTATGATGACTCATCACCCATTTTTATTCCAGATTATGTAGATGCTCAGGTACAAATTAGACCGCAACTTTTAGGAATATTTCCTGAATTTAGGGGTTATAAACAGGATGACCCATACAATCATTTGTATGAGTTCATAGCGATAACAAATGCCAATACCCCTAGGAACACGAATAAGAATATTTTTAGGTTGAGGTTATTCCCGTTTACTTTGAAAGACAAGGCCAAGTATTGGTTCACGTCTCTTCCGTCAAACAGCATCACTACATGGGACCAGCTTAAAGCTAAATTCTTGCAAGAGTTCTACCCGGCAAGTAAGACGATGGAGATTAGAAGGGCTATCCAGGATTTTCAACAGAAGCCTAGAGAGGCATTTCACGAAGCGTGGGGTCGTTTGAAGGAGTTGATGAGGTCGTGTCCTCATCACGATATTCCGAAATGGCAATTGGTTAAAGTATTCTTCGAAGGAGCGAGCAAGACAAATCAGGCGATGATCAATGCATCTTCCAGTGGCACTATCATGATGTAAGACCCTGATGAGGCTTGGCAGTTTTTGGAGCAGTTAAGCAACGGATCTAAAGCAAATTTCTCTACTAGAAAGACGGTAGGCACGGCTGCAGCAGTGGGAGCTGATACAGATTGGAGGAAGGATGTTAAGAAGGAGATAAGTCAGCTTAACAAAAAGTTTGATAGGCTGATGTCCACTTTACAAAACGGACCTCAGACTCAACAAAAAGGAAGCCAAGGAGGACAAAGGACACAAGAGGTAAACCAGGTTTATGGTGAGGGTCAAGGTCAATATAATAATGGACGTCCTTAAAGACCATACAACCATGGCCAGCAGAACTTCAACAATTAAAGGCAGAACAATTATCAGGGCCAGTCATCTAATCAACCCATGCAGTATCAACCGGAAAATAATAATGGCAATGCAAGTGGGAGTGGCAACAACAACAAAAGGGGGCCGAACAACACCAACAACAACCATCTCCCACGTTCTCAAGAAGACTTGACTGCAAAGATGTACGAAATGTTCAACACCACGCAGCAGCAGTCTCAAGCTAACGCCAAAGCCATAGCCAACATGGAGAGGCAGATTGCTCAGATGGTTGAGGATCAAAGAAAGAGAGATAGTGGTAAGTTGCCTAGTACTACGGAAGTCAACCCGACCCATACTTAGCGGACGGGAAAGGAACATGCAATGCCGTTGAGGCTGAATGGAGGAAGGTGACTGTAGAAGATTTGCTTGGTTATGAAAGTGAAGATGAGAGTCAGAGTGAGGAAATTAAGGTTGAAAATGAAAATAAGGAAGAGGAGGTTATGGAAGAAGCTAAGATTGAAAAGAATAATGAAAAAGAGGAAAAGATTCAGGTTATAAAGGAACCTCAACCAAAAGAGGACAAGGATGTCCAAAAGGAGGATCAGCCGATGGTGGCTGGAATTAAACAGAGGAAGAAGGATAAGAAAGATAAAAAGAAGCAGGATGTGCCAAATAAGCCAGCTGGGTCCTCAATCAACCAACCTTTGTGGGACGAATTAAAGAATGCTCCTAAAGATACTAAGATTCTTCGGGAGATGTGCAAAACCAACAAGGAAAGTAAGACACCTACACCCGAAATGGTGAGGTTAACGGTGAAAGCTACCGAGGCATTGTTGGGTACATTGCCCAAGAATGAGAAGGACCCCAGTTCACCGTTGATTACTGTCACGGTAGGGGATGTAGTCATTAGGAACACTTTGTTGGATCTAGGAGCAAGTGTCAATGTATTACCAGGATACTTGTATGACAAGTATAAAAATGAGGAATTAGAACCTGCTAAGACAATGTTACAGCTGGCTAACCAGTCAACCAAGGTTTCCCAGGGTAAATTGACTAATGTGATAGTTAAGGTAGGTGATTTTTTTATCCCGTCGACTTTTTGGTAATGGAATACGAAAGCTTAAAGGATGCGCCTGCATTAATTCTAGGACGCCCATTTTTAGCCACAGCTGGGGCTATTATGGACTGCAAGACAGGAGACTTGGATATCTCCTTTAGAACAAGGAAGCGCATGCTCAACATGTTCAGATCCCTGATGTCATTACCATCAGAACATAATGATAAGTATCCAAGTAACGATCCTCTTATGGCACCAGGAATGAAGGATAAAGGGAAACAATGGACAAGAGTAGGCGAAGGTACAAAGGAAGAAATTCTATGGGAGGCAAAGCAGCACCCTTTGTCAACTATCGACAAAGTGCAGCTATTGGATATGATGGAATTAATGGAGCTAAAGCACCAACAATACGAAAAGGAAGCACGGTGCAGGAGGCCAAGGTTTTACAACTCCTGGATGCTCAACAACAGTGGATTAGCCAGGTTAGCGATAGGATGACACAGCTAACATCATTACTCGCGATGATAATTCACAATATGGCGCTAGAAATGAAGAAAAGGATGCCCCAAGACGAATGGGAAGACTAAGTAATGTCTGTCTGCCTGAAGACGTTAAACTTAGCACTTGTTGGGAGGCAACCCATCTTCATAGGTTAGGTACTGTATTTCTTAGGCGTAATTAGGAAAATATTATCATCGTCATTGTAGGTATCATTGGTTCGATGCAAGTGTGGGGTTATAAAAGAGGAATTTGGAAATTTGAAGACCGCGCCGCGGTATAGAGTTTTGCGCGACGCGGGATCGCAGACCAACCCGATGCGCAGGAGTTGATTTGGAAGCACGCATGCCGCGGTCATCACATATCCGCGCCACGGAGATCGATCGGTCAGATTCTTCCTTTATAAGGTACGTCGCATTTCACTATTCACACACATTACCCACACCGCGCCTCAGAGCTCCGATCAACCGACGTTTTTCTTGCATTTTTCTCGTTCATTTCATTCCTACTATCAAGGTATGTCATTCTAATTAGTTTTTACTTGTTAGAACTAGTGATTAGGCCGTGAAATTGGTTGATTTCTCCAAAAACAGAAAAACTTAGAAATCGACAATGCTGGCTCATAGGGTGTTTTGTTTGCCAAATGATCACCCTAGAGGAGCTAGTCGGTGCTTAGAAAACCTTGTAGTATGTTTAGATCGAGTTAACAGGTGGAAATCAGTGAGATTGGAATTGAATTTCGCAGCAGACCTTCGACGCGCCGCGCTCTGGTTCTTGGGCCGCGCCGCGGTTCGGTGGGGAAGATAAGGACTTATTATGCAAAAATTTGTGTGGTTTCTGTGTGCAGATGGCTTTTTGGCACGATCATCCTTTTCTCCAGTTCCCTGATGGGCTGGAGAGTTCTGTCGAGTATATTCAGAGAAGGGACGCAACGATTGGTCGCCGGGTTCTGGAGGCGACGATTATAGACCGGGATATTCTCAGGACGGCCGGACTCTGGGATGAGATCGAGAACTTTCTTCACTGCACCTGGGTTGATGGGGAGGTTACATTCACATGTCATGGGTGGGACAGGCTTATGGCCACCCAGGACGATATCGTTTACACCGAGCTTCTTCTGGAGTTTCTCTCTACGGTCCCTTATGCACCAACTTCACCGGAGGCCCGATCCAGGTTGGTCCAATTCAGATTGGGGGGAGTCCCTGACAACGCCTACTAATATCAAGTATGTAAGGCGTTGTTTAGCCGTGTTTTAGTTAATTTATTCTTATTAATTGGCTAATATCACTTACTTTTGTGCAAGGTTGTAAAAATCGATTGACGGTAGCTCGGCGGTTGAGTGAGGTTAAGAGATTAATCGGATTAATCGGGGATTAGTCGGGGATTAATCGGGGATCCTAAATTATAAAGGAATTCATTTAAAAATATATAAATATAACAAAATAGCAATGTTTGATTCATTTATTCGAAGATACACATTCAAATATTATACATTTGTTTGTTTTTATTCTTTAATATTGATTTTTTTAGTGTTCTTGAGTTATTAGAGAGTGTTTATGTCGTTATTTAAAAATAAGAATATAAATAATAAATTAAAAAACTAAAAAAATTAAAAAATGACCTCCAAGACCGATTAATCGGCTGCCAAGGCCGATTTTTGCAGCAAACCGTTAAGTTGACCGATTAGGTCTAATTGTAATCGGTTGAAGACCGCCAAGCGATTAATCGTCGATTAATCGGCCGCCAATGCCGATTTCTGCAACACTCCTTTTGTGTTTAAATACTTGGAAATGTTTTTAGTGTAAATGCTGGGCTTTAGTGCAATTCTGAAGAAGTTACAGAGCAAAACAAACGAGAAATAAAAGTCAGCAAACATTAGCATCGCTTATTTAAAGGTTAGCGTCGCTAATGTTCGCAGGAGGGAAAATCTGCAATTCAAATTTCGAACGCGTGCGAGGAATCTTCTGGGGGCACTCATTAGCGACGCTAATTTTTATATTGGCGACGCTAATGTCAAAAAAGGATAAAATCTCCATTTTTGAGTCTTAAACTCCGATATTTCGGGATAAGTCGATATGTGCGGCGCGGATTTAGCTTGGCCGCGACGCTGGAACCCTAATTTCGCACAACTATAAATATCGGAATCCCGTCCGACTTTTGAAGCATCCTAGGACACGAAGGAGGGATCCGAAGGCACAATTTCGTCAGTTTTTCAATGGGAATCAATATTTTGGTTAGTAATTTAGTTTTTCTCTTATTTTATCAACTCGGTATCGACGTATTCCACAATCGGGATTTCCGTCGATTACTCGATGTTTGTTTGGATTCATAATTTCTGATTTCAGTAGAGTAGTTGATAGTTTAGATCTGATATTTGAGTGTTTGGATATTGGTTTGATGTTTGGTTTTTGAATTATAAATTAATCATTCGGTTCTTGGTTTATTTGCACTTTTTCGGTATTGTTTTTGTTGAATGCTTGTTTGGATGTTTTGGGATTGTAATTGCTTCTGATTTTTCTGGAATTTACTTCTGGAATCAGTAAGTATCCTTAGTTTGGAATTTGATTTAGTTTAGTTTAGTGAATGTTAGATTTGGTTGTTGGCATTGGTCTTAAAATTGTGTTTTGAGTTGGTTTTTGGAAAAGTAGAAAGAATATCGCTGCCTGTAGAGTGACACTACAGTTGGTATACTATCGTCTTTTCCTAACCACGAAAGTCCTGCGGATCGACCCTGACTACCACTGTACTAGTGTGTGTTAGGTTATTTTTACTATTTTTGACCGCACGACGACCTAGGCGTGTCAAATTTTGGCGCCGTTGCTGGGGAGTTGCGCGCTTAGGATAGACGATTAGTGGTTTTTTTATGTTTAGTGTTAGTTTTTTGATTTTTGGTATGTGTACGTCTTCATAATGGGCGATTACATGTACCCGGATCAGTATGAGTATTATGAAAATCCAGCCGACAACTATTACGAGGATGATTGCTACAATGGATCATTCGATGACAATGGATGGCGGACCGAGGAGTCATCTCAACCTGAAAATTCTGTAACTTAGGCCCAAGTATTAGAGCTCATGCCTGACTTCCACCAAGTGCAGAAGGACCAGGCTGATGCTCTTGAAAGAGTGCAAGCTTCTTTAGATAGGTTAGAGAAAAGTTGGGAATATCCCCCACCCTCGCCAGAACCGGAGGCGAGTGATTTTTATACCAATAATAATGTGTGTGAACTTGTATCACCTGAATATGTGATGGAAGGGCATACACATTGGGAAGATCAAGAGACCATTGAGAGGGTCGACAATGTTGTTGAGGAAGAGGTTGCAGGTGACAATGCTTCTCCTGACTTAACAACTTTTGATGTTTTTGATGTTTTTGTTGATAATGCATCACCAGACAATTTGGTTGATGAGGATGTTGTAGAGGAGGTTGAAAATGACAGTACAGACCCCAGCCCAACGACTCCCGAAATTGTTGATAACATTGGGGAAGGGGGCGTAGATGACAATATGTAACGCCAAGACACTCTTTTTATGTAAATATAATAAAAAGGGTAAATTGGTCATTTTACCTTAGAAGGGTAATTTGGTCTTTTGGACAGAAAAGAATTTGGTTTGAAATAATATTTTGAGTTTTGGACTTAAAATGTTATAAAAACTGAAATTTGGTCGTTTTACCACAAAAGGGTATTTTGGTCATTTGACCATGTGAAGGACCAATTGTGAAAAAAATATTGCTCCTTGTGGCAAAAGTATAAGAAATGAAAGTTTTATTGTGATAAAACTTGATATTGGTGCCAAAAGTTCAAGAAATGGAACTTAGGGACTAAATTTGCAAAAATTGGAAGTATAAATAGAGAGGTTGACTCTCTCTTTGACTGACCATTTGTGCAGCAACGGGAGGAGCTTTGAAGGAGCAAAATTCTGCAGAAATCATGGAATTGAAGTATGAATTGGAATCATAGATTGGAATTGGTGATTCCTATGTTAATCAAGGTTAGTAAACTTGATTTTTACCAAGTTCTTGAAGTGTTCTTGATTTGGTTTTATAGAAACTGAAATTTGTAAATTTCAGTTATGATTATGTAGTTTGAATGGTTTAATACTTCCATTAAGTCATGCTAAATGGACTTAATTCAAGAAAATGGAAGTAGATTGCTATTTGTGATGAATTTGAAGTTTTGGGGTTTTGGAACTAAGAACCCTAATTCTTCCTTTGATTGATTGAGTGGGTTTTAATGGTTGAAAACCTTGTTTTAAAATAAGGTTTTAGCCTAGGAACAAACCCCATACGATTAAGAACTGGATTAAGGACTTAATGGGCCAAAACTGCGTGCTACAGTGCACAAATCGCGACTGATCAGGAGACTGCCCAGGCGCCAGGCGCAGTGCGCCCAGGACCAGGGCGGGGTGCGCCCAGGCGCAGTGCGCCCAGCCCCTGGCGCGGTGCGCCCACCAGACAGGAACTTTAAAACGCTAACTTTTGTTTGGCTTGTCCGATTTAGCTCAAACTTGAACCATAGGCTCGTTATGGTCTGAAAAGTTTGGGAAAATTTTTATATTGAGTTTCCGACCCCTCAGGGGCACTGTAGATCGATTCGAATGCCTCGGTGAATAGTAAAATTCACATAAAGATAATAAATGTAAAGTTTACCATCTAGGCATTGTTTATAATGATATAATATTGGACTCTTACGTATTAGAGTCAATTTAGACGATTATTAACCTATTATCATTTGGTATATAAATGGATAAATAGGTATGGGACAAAATGGTTGTGGTGCACGCAAACGCAAGAAACCACCGGGAATTAAATGCAGCTAGCATCCAGGTGAGTAATCTCACTTATATCATATATGATATGTGTTGATTGACCTATTATAGGTTGAAACTGTTTTGGGGGACGGAATTGATGGTTCAAAGATACATTTGAAAAGACAATACCAGATAAGCCGTGAGTCTGAAAAAGACAAGAACGGAGCTGTCAGTCAATAAATAGATAAACAGGGATATGACAATACCAGATAAGCCGTGAGTCTGCGATAGACAAGAACGGAGCTGTGAGTCAGTAATGCGACAATACCAGATAAGCCGTGAGTCTGCGATAGACAAGAACGGAGCTGTGAGTCCACTTTAATTAGGCAATACCGGATAAGCCGTGAGTCATTGCGATGACAAGAACGGAGCCGTGAGTCTATGCAATAGCGGGTAAACCCGTGAGCCATGATTGATTGTGAAATAAGCTGATAATAGATGGTGCGGCCACTTGTGGCTATGATATTGGATGCTATATCCAACTGGTGCGGCCTATACGGCTATGATATTGTTACAGGAACATGGTACGGCCTGATGGCTATGATATCGGGTTATTGAAACCAATTGGTACGGCCTGAGGGCTATGATTTATATATTGAAAATGTTTTGGTGCAGCTTATATAGCTATGACACAGGGTGCGGCTTAAATAGCCATGAAATACTATGCGGTCAATTATGACTATAAAATATGGGACAGAAATGTATGCAAATAACAACCCGTAAGAGTATGCGATAGGATGTGCAATCCTAAGACATATACGGTTAGCCAGAATGGCTAGGAGTTTGGATCCGATATCCAGACAGAGATATACGGTTAATAGATTTATCATATATAGGAAATTATATATGAATGTATTTCTTATACGTGTTATTTGCAGATATGATTACTCACTGAGCTTTGTAGCTCATACCGTTTGTTAAATGTCCCTGCAGGTTAGCATAACCCTGGTAAGGGTAAGGATAAAGTCTGTGACTCAAGAAGTGGACTTGTAGATGCTGTCAGTAGCAGCCCGGCTTATAAGGAGGTTATTATATTTGTATACTCCTTGATACGCTTGTACCCGTTTTTATTAAAATATACCCCTTTGTTTATGGTTTTATGTATTGAAACCTTTGTTAAAAATGAAAAATTTTCAGGGGTGTTTTTGTTTTAAAAGCCGGGTGTTACAAGTTGGTATCAGAGTCGTGGTTTAAGTGAACTAGGTGTCTATAGAGTAGATTCCTGGACTTAAACCTGGAAATAGTAGACATGACATATAGTTAGGTGTATATAGTTGTTATTATACATATATAACCTAACTGTTGCTGACTTCTAACGTATACGAAGTATGAGCAGCGAATCGTATTTAGAGGAATTTAGGGCATGTAGCTTTAAGAAGTGAACTAGTTCTTTCTCAAGGCTCCATTGAACGAGGGGCAAAGAGACAAGTAGTAGAAAACCCACACGGAAAGCAACAGTAGTTGCTGTGGTCAGAAAAAGAAATTAGGTGCTCACCCTGACTGATAGTCAAGGTGAAAGAAAAGTAGCTGATCCTATAAGAAAAGCAGAAAAAGATTAGTGGACGCTTCAGGAGAAGTTACCACGAACTGGGTCCAACCTTAAAGGGAAGGGACCAAAACAGAGCAACTATGTATTGTGAGAAGTGCAGCCAAAGCACTCAGGGAATTTGTAGAGTTTTGACTCTACCGTTGAATTGCTGAAATTGCAGAAAGCAGGAGCATATTGCTCGAGTCTGTTGGGTGGAACGGAAGTGTGTCTAGCACGGAACTATAGAACACTTTCCTAAGAAATACTCACATGCTAAATGTGGAGTAACGGGTGATGAACCCAGGAAAGAATGAGGGAGGAAAGAAAGAAGAAACGAATGGTCGAAAAGGACCAGTGATACCTTGAGCATTCCAGCAGACTGTGGAAAAAACTCATGAGTAGACTGATATGGTCTCAAATATAATTGTCTTGAATATAATCCCCGTATATGTTATATTTGATCCATGGAGCTGTGCTTGGGATCAGTGACTTTGATGTCTTGTATAAATATTTCATCAACGATTTCGGATGAAATGTTGGAAGTAGCTATAGCAGTTAGCAAATATGTTCAAGATATTGAACACCTGGAAGGTAGTCTGCTTAGGATTTACGGGACCATTTTTCCCTATAAATCTGAAGCCGATGACTACCAGTGAATCTGAAGAAATTGTACATATGAATTGGTTAGCAATGAATGAAGCTAACATAAATTGTAGAAATATGAACATTGTGGTTCTAAAAATCAGAAATGAAATCGACGAAAATCCATGGTAAATGACCGTTGTTGAGAATACCGATTACTTCTCTTTGCTTAAACTCGGAAAAGAGTTAGTAAAAGAATGATGTTGTAGTTGGCATACGTGGTATTGGCCAAGTTAAATAAAGCAGTGATAGTAGTGTACTACTTTAAATAAATTCTCGGATGTTTCTTTTGAAAAGAACTTCCAGGATTTCTGCCAGATTGGCGAGAAGAGTTTATGATTAAACTGGTCTTGGGAGCCGTTCCTGTTATTTAGGCTCTATATTGATTAGCCTCTGTAGAGATGGCAGAGTGGTAAAACAGTTGGAAGAAATTGTTTTTGAATTGGGGTCTCATATGGCCGAATGTGTCATTATATGGAGCCCTATCTTGCTTGAAAAGAAGAAAGACAAGTTAATGTGTATGTACATTGACTACTGAGAATCTGATATTCTCGAAACTAGACTGAATATGAGGCATATTTGTACCAGATATTGGAGTTATTTCACTGAGTTAAGTGATATGTAAAACTCTCCAAGTATGAAAAATTTGGCTAAAAGAATTTCATATTCTTTGGGCATGTTAACATTGCCAAAGATGATAAAGTAAATCCAGTGGAAATGATGCTGAGATAAAACGGGAACCGCCTGAGGAATTTGACTAAAATTTGTAGTTCCTTAGATTGGCGGGTTATTATAGGAGAGTTGTAGAAAACTGCTCCTTGATTGCTGTCGAGTTGACTAAAGTTGACCAAGAAAAGTGAGAAGTTCGAGTGGTAGAAAGACCACAAATATCTTTTCAAAGGTTGAAATAAACCTTGTGTGAAGCTCCGGTGTTAGCATTATCGCTAAGCGGAGAAGATAAACTGGATTATAGAAATGCATCCAGAGTTGATTTTGGATACATGATATTGCAGTAGCCATTATGATTTTAGCATTTAAGCTTTGGAGACACTACTGATGTGGTGTAAAGCTTACTGTTTATACGGATCATAAAAGTTTGAAGTACTTAATTGATCAAAAGAAGCTAAATATGAGATAGCAAAGACAGATGGGTTACTAAAAGATTTCGGTTATGAAATCTTGTACCATCTCGGAAAGACGAATGTGGCTATAAATGTCTTGAATTGAAAAGAGTATCTTTTGAAAGATGCATCCACATGTATGAATGTGGCGAATTGATTACCTGTTGATTCGGGTAGCACAAGAAGAAGTGTGCCAGTCTGAACACGTGAAAAGTGAACGAATGATTAGCTATTGAAAAAAGCTAGTTAGAAACACACGGTGATTGAAAACCCTTGGGGTTGTGTATGTGAGTTCCAAAGCAAAGCGAGATATGAAAATTTACCCTTAAAAGATGTATATTTGGGTAGATATGCAAAATGTCCGGGGCAATACCAAACTGTATAGGATGATGTAACCTACGCATTGGTGGCCGGGACTAAAGAAAGACATTGAAAGACATGTGAAAAGTGTTTGACTAGTGTGTAACTACAGTCAAATCATTAGAAACATACGGAAAATTTAACCGTTGTGGGTCCCAAAGAAGTAATGGGACGAAAATATTATAGACTTTGTAGTAAAGTCTTTGCAAGTACCGCATGGGTATGACACCATATGGGTAATTGCAGGTTGATTGATGAAATCAGTGAAGATTTATACTGACTAGGGAAGAAATTAAGAACAAAAAGTAGTGAAAAACTACATAGAAGGAGAAATTTGCCGACGTGCGTTACCGGTAGCGACTGTATCGAGTCGAGGAACTAGAATTATTCGTTGATTTTGGCATAAATTCCAAGAATAATTAGCTCAAAAGTACTAGTTAGTACTGTATGAGATTTGCAGATTGATAAACAAGATGAAATAATGACGCAGACTTTAGAAAATATGCATTGAACTTGCATAATAGACCCTGGTGAAAGATGAAAAGATCGCCTATCTTTGGTAGAACCCGTAGATAATAACAGTTTTCGTACCAGCATTTAGATGGCCTGTATAATGTATAGTATAGGGTATCGTGTTGCACGCAGATTTACTAGACTGAAGTTGGGGAGAAGCCGTTGGCTGGACCCGAGATTTTACTTCAAAAAGAAGTAAAAGATTAGGCAAATTCGAGAAAGCTTGGAAATAGACCAAAATCGACAAAAGTAGTATGCGGATTGTCGAGTAAAACCATTGAAACCCCAAGCGAGGGAAGGTGGTGATGCTCAAAATATCCCTTGGAAATACTAAAAATTGATGTGGGACAAAAAGGAAAGTTGAGTCCTTGTTTATTGGACATTTCCAGGTATCCCAAAGAATAAGAATTATGATGTATTGATTGAAGATTCTTGATGAACTTCAAGATATTTATAATGTTTCCTATGGGTCTCATATTTCTGAGAACATGGAATGATAAATTTCAACAAATCCCTCATGTTGAAATGAGGTAGATAAGTGATTAAGGTGCCCGGAACAACCGCAGGAATGATATGCGAGTGGTGATATAACCACGAGATAAGAAGACTAGTATGGAAAAGTGCTTTGGCAATACCATGAATGTTTCCATATAGTATGGGAAACCGAAATTGTGACAAGATAGAAATACCCCAACTCTTTGTATGATTTCGGGGACGAAATCTTTTGAATGAGGGGAGAATTTGTAACGCCAAGACACTCTTTTTATGTAAATATAATAAAAAGGGTAAATTGGTCATTTTACCTTAGAAGAATTTGGTTTGAAATAATATTTTGAGTTTTGGACTTAAAATGTTATAAAAACTGAAATTTGGTCGTTTTACCACAAAAGGGTATTTTGGTCATTTGACCATGTGAAGGACCAATTGTGAAAAAAATATTGCTCCTTGTGGCAAAAGTATAAGAAATGAAAGTTTTATTGTGATAAAACTTGATATTGGTGATTCCTATGTTAATCAAGGTTAGTAAACTTGATTTTTACCAAGTTCTTGAAGTGTTCTTGATTTGGTTTTATAGAAACTGAAATTTGTAAATTTCAGTTATGATTATGTAGTTTGAATGGTTTAATACTTCCATTAAGTCATGCTAAATGGACTTAATTCAAGAAAATGGAAGTAGATTGCTATTTGTGATGAATTTGAAGTTTTGGGGTTTTGGAACTAAGAACCCTAATTCTTCCTTTGATTGATTGAGTGGGTTTTAATGGTTGAAAACCTTGTTTTAAAATAAGGTTTTAGCCTAGGAACAAACCCCATACGATTAAGAACTGGATTAAGGACTTAATGGGCCAAAACTGCGTGCTACAGTGCACAAATCGCGACTGATCAGGAGACTGCCCAGGCGCCAGGCGCAGTGCGCCCAGGACCAGGGCGGGGTGCGCCCAGGCGCAGTGCGCCCAGCCCCTGGCGCGGTGCGCCCACCAGACAGGAACTTTAAAACGCTAACTTTTGTTTGGCTTGTCCGATTTAGCTCAAACTTGAACCATAGGCTCGTTATGGTCTGAAAAGTTTGGGAAAATTTTTATATTGAGTTTCCGACCCCTCGGGGGCACTGTAGATCGATTCGAATGCCTCGGTGAATAGTAAAATTCACATAAAGATAATAAATGTAAAGTTTACAATCTAGGCATTGTTTATAATGATATAATATTGGACTCTTACGTATTAGAGTCAATTTAGACGATTATTAACCTATTATCATTTGGTATATAAATGGATAAATAGGTATGGGACAAAATGGTTGTGGTGCATGCAAAGGCAAGAAACCATCGGGAATTAAATGCAGCTAGCATCCAGGTGAGTAATCTCACTTATATCATATATGATATGTGTTGATTGACCTATTACAGGTTGAAACTGTTTTGGGGGACGGAATTGATGGTTCAAAGATACATTTGAAAAGACAATACCAGATAAGTCGTGAGTCTGAAAAAGACAAGAACGGAGCTGTCAGTCAATAAATAGATAAACAGGGATATGACAATACCAGATAAGCCGTGAGTCTGCGATAGACAAGAACGGAGCTGTGAGTCAGTAATGCGACAATACTAGATAAGCCGTGAGTCTGCGATAGACAAGAACGGAGCTGTGAGTCCACTTTAATTAGGCAATACCGGATAAGCCGTGAGTCATTGCGATGACAAGAACGGAGCTGTGAGTCTAGGCAATAGCGGGTAAACCCGTGAGCCATGATTGATTGTGAAATAAGCTGATAATAGATGGTGCGGCCACTTGTGGCTATGATATCGGATGCTATATCCAACTAGTGCGGCCTATACGGCTATGATATTGTTACAGGAACATGGTACGGCCTTATGGCTATGATATCGGGTTATTGAAACCAATTGGTGCGGCCTGAGGGCTATGATTTATATATTGAAAATGTTTTGGTGCAGCTTATATAGCTATGACACAGGGTGCGGCTTAAATAGCCATGAAATACGATGCGGTCAATTATGACTATAAAATATGGGACAGAAATGTATGCAAATAACAACCCGTAAGACTATGTGATAGGATGTGCAATCCTAAGACATATACGGTTAGCCAGAATGGCTAGGAGTTTGGATCCGATATCCAGACAGAGATATACGGTTAATAGATTTATCATATATAGGAAATTATATATGAATGTATTTCTTATACGTGTTATTTGCAGATATGATTACTCACTGAGCTTTGTAGCTCATACCGTTTGTTAAATGTCCCTGCAGGTTAGCATAACCTTGGTAAGGGTAAGGATAAAGTCCGTGACTCAAGAAGTGAACTTGTAGATGCTGTCAGTAGCAGCCCGGCTTATAAGGAGGTTATTATATTTGTATACTCCTTGATACGCTTGTACCCGTTTTTATTAAAATATACCCCTTTGTTTATGGTTTTATGTATTGAAACCTTTGTTAAAATTGAAAAATTTTCAGGGGTGTTTTTGTTTTAAAAGCCGGGTGTTACACAATACTACCCCTGAACCTATAATTTTTGAAAATTTTGAGCATTTTGAAAGTGAGGATCTGGTGATGAGTGAATCTGTACCATCACCAGATAATACCAGTCGCTCACTCTTGGCACCGATCCACCTGTTGGACGATGATCAAGATGATGATGTCGACGAGTTGGTCTTTGAAAACAATAAACATGATTTCTTTGGCACCCATGAACCATTAATGAATGGAAATTTGGATGTGATCAATACCATTGATGAGGACATTCGCTAGTATACCAAAAATATGCCTCCCGATCCCATTCAATTGGAAAATTTCTATTGGCACTGCAAGTCAAAATTGCAAAATGAAGACACCATGCGAGATGCGAGCAACAAACAACTTGGGGAACACTTACTAGGAGCAGCACTGGGCGCGCTCCACGTTAAGCCGGTGATCTTGAAGAGACACCGAAGGAAGGACCGAGCTTGGAGGTTTAAAGTCTCTTCTAAGCATTTACGCGAAATAATCAGAAAAAGACAACCAGGGAGTAGCAGAGGAATCGGCAAACCATTTGACACAGGGAAATTGGAGTATGGAATCAACGAGAAGATGGTGGTGACTGAAATTCAGTGGAGTCAAATGGTGTACGACCCACCGTAGCCGCAGAAAGACGGTCCAGCTAAAAGACCGAACATAGAAGCGCTTCCGGGAGGCAACCTGACATTTCGGTAAGTATTTTTAATATTTCTTTTTAATTTTTAGTTTTTATTTTGTCAAAAATCACTTGGAAAATTTTTCAAAATTTCCTCGCATAACTCGAGTGTAGGGTGGTCGAACGGGTTTAAAAAATACGGAAAAATCGCGAAAAAAAATGGAAAAATACAAGTTAGGCCACTAATTTTTAATATTAGTGACGCTAATCCTTGGTCAACGCCTTGTTTCTTCTCGTCGCTAACATTGAAACCCACCCACTCCCCCTTGCGCGACTGCCGAACTAAACACGCACCAATCGACCGAATTTTGTTGATTTCGAGCAATTCCTCCGATCTAACTTCAATTAAACAACTAAGGTATGTATCTAAACCCCATCCTACTGTCCTTGTTGAGAATTTGAGTCGGATTCAAGGTTTTTGAGCCGATTTGGGGTTTCGGGTTTCGTAACCTTTATCCTCAAATCGAGCCATCTCTTGCTTGTTTTTCTTGAAATTGAAGCCTAGGGTTTCTTAATCGGTGGGTATAAGACATATTGGCATAATCAATTGAGCTAAAACAGGTCACGAATCGAAAAAACGAAAATTAGGGCTCGATTTTGGGGTTTTCGCGAATCGGACCCTTCATCCTCAAATAGAAGGATTTCTGGTTCTTTTTCATGCAATTGACACCTAGGGTTTCTTAATCGCTGCCCTAGCTACCTAGTGATAGGTTCAATTTGACGAAAACAACAAAAATTTCAGAAATTCGTGAATTAGGGTCGAAATTAGGGTTCTTCGGGTTTTTGCTCGATTTGGAGGATTTGTTGCTTTTTTTTTCTGAAAATTGACAGAGGGCTTTTGTTAGTGGTTAGTTTAGGATGCTATTGGTGTGTTCAATTTGATAAAAACAGGTCGGATTCGAAAATCAGGAAATCTAGGGTTCATAATTGGAGGTTTTTGACCCAAATGAGAAATTAGGGCAATTTTAGCTTGTTTTTCTGAAATTAAACTTAGGGCTTTTGTAGTCTCTAGTTTAGGAACACATTGGTGCAATCAGTTTGATAAACAAACTAAAATTGAAAAATCGAAAAATATGAGGCTTTTCGTTCATACTCGTGACGCGGTCATCTTCATCTCGCGTCGCGGACATTCAAACTTCATCGACAGACACCGGATTTCATCGCATCTACGCGTCGCGGCCTTGACAGTTCGGCATCGCGGAGACAGGGAATCAGCAAGGACAACAACTCGCAATGTATAAATTTCTTTGGTGTATTTTGCAATTTTTAATATGTTTGTTAGTATCTTGCCAAATTGTGAACGCTGCACCAACTGATGGAGATTCATAAAGCAAGTGTGGGGTCACCGTACCCCTACACTTGTGTTATGCCGGCGTGTTTACTATTGCGCCCTGACTTCTGGATTCCATCAAGACGACAAATGATCGACCCTGTTACAGTATGATCCCGACAATCAAGCAGTCAACCGTCAAAAAGGGGTAACTCTTTCTCCCTAGTTTTGAATTTTTTATGTACAACGGGGACGTTGTACGGTTTTAAGTGTGGGGTGTGGACGGTCGAAAGAGTGTTTTTGAATTTTTTGCGGGAAACGATCCATTTTCAAAAATTTTAGCAACTTTTTCAAAATTTTTATTAGATTGTAATTTTGGAACAAATAAATTGTGAATGTTTTAGCAGTGGTATTTTTCAAGAAATACTATTTACTCGTTATCATGCTATATGTTTAGTCAAATAAGTTGAGTTTTAGGAGTTAGAATATTGGGATATTTTGGGTTTGGAATTTAGGAAGGGACTACCAATCAGTGACCTTTGTTGTTCGAGCCAGTAGGTCCTAAAAGGGTGGCCTTGAAGAGACATTTATGCACCTTACCACCTAAGATGATCTGGTCTGGGATGGTATTTCTGAAAGCTCGTTACACGGACAACATCGAAAGTCATGGACAGTGTAACACCCGGCTTTTAAAACAAAACACCCCTGAAAAAAAAAATTCATTTTTAACAAAGGTTTCAGTACTTAAAACCATAACAAAGGGGTATATTTTAATAAAACGGGTACAAGTGTATCAAGGAGAGTATATAATACCATAATCTCCTTTGAAGCCGGGCTACTACTGACAGCATCTATGAGTCCTACTTCTCGAGTCACGGACTCCATCTATTCCCTTATCAGGATCATGCTAACCTGCAGGGACATTTAACAAACGGTATGAGCTACAAAGCTCAGTGAGTAATCATTCCTGCAAATAACACGTATAAAATACAATCATGTATTTGTCTGGATATCGAATCCAAACTCCTAGCCTTACTGGCTGGCCAAATGTCTTCTAGGATTTCACATCCTAATCTATAACCATACAGGCTGAATCACAAAACCTGTAATTATTAAGTTACGTCAGTTATTTGCACATTTAATCATATTTAACCATCTCTGTTCCATGGTTCTTAGTCACAATGGACTTCATCGTATTTCATGGCTATTCAAGCCGCACCCTGTGTCATAGCTATATAAGCTGCACCAAAACAATATCCATATATATAAATCATAGCCCGCAGGCCGCATCAGCTGGGTTTAATAACCCGATATCATAGCCAAAAGGCCGCACCATGTACCTGTAACAATATCATAGCCATGTAGGCCGCACCGGTTAGATAAGGCTCACGGGTTAGCCCGCTGTTGCCGTGGCTCACGGGTCAGCCCGCTGTTGCCTAGACTCACGGGTTAGCCCGCTGTTGTCTATATAAGTTTGGCTCATCAAAGTAAACCATGGCTCACGGGTTAGCCCGCTGTTTCCTAGACTCACGGGTTAGCCCGCTGTTGTCTATATAAAGGTCTGACTCACAGTGCCGTTATTTTCTGTTAAAGACTCACGGCTTATCTGGTCTTGTCAATTTTAACTGACTCACAGTTCCGTTCTTGTCTATAATAAACTCACAGCTTATCTGGTCTTGTCGTACCATTAATATTGACTGACTCACAGCTCCGTTCTTGTCTATTAAAGACTCACGGCTTATCTGGTCTTGCCATGTCAATATTATTGACTCACAGCTCCGTTCTTGTCTTTATCAGACTCACGGCTTATCTGGTCTTGTCATTTTCTTCTATCTTTACTCTTGTCATTTTCGTCCCTCGAAGCCGTTTCAACCTGTAACAGTTCAATCATCATATATCATATCTGATATCAGTGAGATTACTCACCTGGATACTAGCTGCGTTTCAATTTCGGTTGTTTCTTGTCTTTGCGTGCACCACAACCATTTTGTCCCATACCTATATACTCATTTATATAACAAATGATAATAGGTTAATAACCATTCCAATTGACTCTAATACACTAGAGTTCAATACAATATCATTACAAACAATGCCTAGTTGATAAACTTTCCGTTTACTAACTTTTTATGAATTTTACTATTCACCGAGGCATTCGAATCGATCTACAGTGCCCCCGGGGGGTCGGAAACTCAATATAAAAATTTTCCTAAACTTTTCAGACCATATCGAGCTTATGGTCCAAATTTAATCTAAAACGGACAAGCCAAACGAAAGTTAGCATTTTTGATTCCCTGTCTGCCCCTGCTCGGAGGCGCACTGCGCCTAGGCCAGGGCGCACTGCGCCTGGGCGCACCCCGCCAGGGGCTTGGGCGCACCGCGCCTGGCGCCTGCACAGGTCTCCTGTCCAGCCGCGATTTGTGCACTGTAGCACGCTGTTTTAGACCATTAAGTCCTTAATCCAGTCCTTAATCGTTTGGGGTTTGTTTCTAGGCTAAAACCTTATACTTTAACAAGGTTTTCAACCATTCAAAACAACTAAATCAATCAAAATGAAGAATTAGGGTTCTTAGTTCTAACAACCCCAAAACTTCAAATTCATCATAAATAGCACTCTACTTCCATTATCTTGAATTAAGCCCTTATTAGCATGACTAAATGGAAGTATTACATCAATTTAAACACATAATTACAACTGAAATTTACATATTTCAGTCTCTATCAATCCCATCAAGAAAACCTCAAGAACTTGGCTAGAAATCAAGTTTACTAACCTTAATTAGCTTAGGAATCACCAATTCCAAGTCTTGATTCCAATTCCTTGCCTCAAGCTTCATGATTTCTGCAGAATCGCACCTGCAATTGCTCCTCCCGTTGCTGCACAATTGGCTAGTCAATGAGAGAGTCAACTCTCTCTTATTTATACCACAAAATTTTCCAATTTTGGTCCTAAAGTTCATTTTCTTGAACTTTGACCACAAAATCAAGTTTTATTACAATAAAACTTTCATTTCTTACATTTTTGCCACAACCAACAATATTTTTCATTTTTGGTCCCTCGCATGGTCAAATGACCAAAATACCCTTTTGCGGTAAAACGACCCAAATTCAGTTTTTATAACATTTTAAGTCCAAAACTCAAAATATTATTTCAAACCAAATACTTTTCTGTCCAAAAGACCAATTTACCCTTCCAAGGTAAAATGACCATTTTACCCTTTTATTATAATTATATAATAAACATGTCTTGGCGTTACAAATTCTCCCCTCCTTCAAAAGATTTCGTCCCCGAAATCATACTATCAAGCGTGGTTATTTCTTTCTCGTTACAATTCCGGTTTCCCATATCATATGGAAACCTTTATGGTATTGCCTAAGCACTTAACCATACTAGTTTTCTTATCTCGTGGTTATATCACCACTCGCATATCATTCCTCCGGTTGTCCCGGGCACCTTAATCACTTATCTACCTCATTTCAACATGAGGGATTCGTTGGAATTTATCCATTTATGTTCTCGGAACCATGAGACCCATAGAAAATTCATAAATATCTTGAAGTTCATCACAAAACTTCGTTCATTACATCAAAATTCTTACTCTGTGAAACATATGGAAAAGTCCAATATATGAGGACTTAACGTTCCTTTTTGTCCCACCTCAATTTCTAGTCTTTCCGTAGGATCTTTTGATTACCCCGACATTCCTCATCTGGAATTGCAACGGTTTTACTCTATGGTTCATGTACTACCGTTACTGCTTCTTAGCCATTTTTCCAATTTTCTCGTATTTATCAAATCTTCTTTTTAACTTGTATCACCGTCTAGGATCTAGCCAACGGCTGTTCCACATCTTCAATCCTATAAATCGAAGGATAACACGGTATTCCATACTATGCATTATACGAGTCATCTAAATGCTGGTACTAAAACTATTATTATCTACGGGTTCTACCAAAGATAGGCGATCTTCTCATCTTCCACTAGGGTCTGTGTGCAATTTTCAAACACATCTTCTAGAGTTTGCATCATTTTCTCGCCTCGTCTATCATTTCTGCAATTTCTATACAGTACTTACTAGTACTTTTGAACTACCAATTTTAGGAATTAATGCTAAATTCAGCAAATAATTCTAGTGTCTCAACCCGAAACAGTCGACACCTGCAGCGCATGTCGACATATTTATCTTTCTATGTAGTTTTTCACTACTTTTCGATCTTAATTTCTTCCTTAGTCAGTATAAATCTACACTGATTTCATCAATCAACCTGCAATTACCCATATGGTGTCATACCCATGCGGTACTTGCAAAGACTTTATTACAGAGTCTATAATATTTTCGTCCCATTTCTTCCTTGGGATCGACAACGGCTAAATTTTCCGTTTGCTTCTAATGATTTGACTACAGTTACACGCTAGTCAAATACTTTTCACGTATCCTTCAATATCTTTCTTTAGCCCCGGCCACCAATACATAGGTTATATCATCCTACACAGTTTGGTACTGCCCCGAGCATTTTGCATATCTACCCCAATATACATCTTTTAAGGGTAAATTTCATATCTCACTTTGCTTTGGAACTCACATACACAACCACCAAGGGTTTACAATCGCTGTGAGTTTCTAACTAGCTTCTTTCAATAGCTAATCATTCATTTTTCACGTTTCTTTCAGACTTGCACACTTCTTCTTGTGCTACCCGAATCAACTCAGGTAATCAATTAGCCACATTCACGCATGTGGTTGTATCTTTCAAAAGATACTCTTTCTAATTCAAGGCATCTATAATCACATCCGCCTTTCTGAGATGGTACAAGATTTCAGAATCGAAATCTTTAAGTAACTCATCCATCCATGCTATCTCATATTTAGCTTCTTTTTTATCAATTAAGTGCTTCAAGCTTTCATGATCCGTATCCACAGTAAGCTTTACACCATACAAGTAGTGTCTCTAAAGCATCAATGTTAAATTCATAATTGCCACTACAATATCATGTATCCAAAGTCAACTCTGGATGCATTTCCATAATCCAGTTTATCTTCTCCGCTTAGCAATAATGCTAACACCGGAGCTTCACACAAGGATTGTTTCAACCTTTGAAAAGATATTTGTGGTCTTTCTACCACTCAAACTTTTCACTTTTATTAGTCAACCTTAGTCAACTGAACAACAGTCAAGGAGCAGTTTTCTACAACTCTCCCATAATAACCCGCCAATCCAAGGAAACTACTACTAATTCAGTCAGATTCCAAGGCGGTTTCTGTCTTATCATAGCATCAATCCCACTGGATTTATTTTATCATCTTTGGCACTATTATCATGCCCAAAGAATTAACACTTCTTTTAGCCAAATTTTTCATACTTGGAGAATTTTACAAATCACTTAACTTAGTGAATTAACTCCAACATCTGGTACAAACGCACCTCATATTCGATCTAGTTTTGAGAATATCAGATTCTCAATAATTAATGCACATATGCATCAAATTGTCTATCTTCTTTTCAAACAAGATAGGGCTCCATCGGATGACACCTACAGTCATAAGAGACCCCAATACCATGTTTCTTCTAGTTGTTTTCCAACTCTGCCGTCTTTACAGATGCAAATTAGTACAGAGCCCGTCTATCAAAACGGCTCCTAAAATCAGTTTTATCAATATACTCTTCTCGCCAATCAGGCAGAAATCTTGGAAGTTCTTTTCAAAAGAAACATCCGATAATTTATTCAAAGTAGTGAAATACTATCACTGCTTTATTTAACTTGGCCCATACCATGTATGCCAACTACAACATTATTCTTTTACTAACTCTTTTCTGAGTTTAAGTAAAGAAATAACCGGTATTCTCAACAACGGTCATTTACCATGGATTTTCATCCATTTCATTTCTGTTTTAAGAACCATACTGTTCTTATTTCTATAATTCATGGTAGCATAATTCATTGCTAACTAATTTATAAGCACAAGTGCTTCAGATTCGCTGGTAGTCATCGGCTTCAGATTTATAAGGAAAAATGGTCCCGTAAATCCTAGGCAGACTACTTTCCCGGTGTTCAATATCTAGAACATACTTGCTATCTGTTATAGCTATTTCAAAAATTTCATCCAAAATCATTGATGAAAATTTCAAACAAGACATCAAGTCATCGATCCAAAACATAGCTTCATGGATCAAATATAACATATACGGGGATTATATTCAAGAAAATGATATCTGAGACCATATCAGTTTACTCACGAGCTCTTTCCACAATCTGATGGAATGTTCATGATATCCCTGGTCCTTTTCGACCATTCGTTCTTCTTTCTTTCCTCCCCGTTCTTTCCTGGGTTCATCACCCATTACTCCACATTTAGCATGTGAGTATTTCTTAGGAAAGTGTTCTATAGCTCCGTGCTAGACACACTTCCGATCTATCCAACAAGCTCGAGCAATCTGCTCCTATCATCTGCAATTTCAGCATGTCAACGGTAGAGTCTCAACTCTACAGTTTTCTGAGCACTTTTCCTGCACTTCTCACAATACATAACTGTTCTGTTTTGGTCCCTTCCCTTCAAGGTTGGACCCAGTCTGTGGTAACTTCTCCCGAAGCGTCCACTAATCGTTTTCTGCTTTTTCTTGTAGTCTCAGCTACTTTTCTTTCACCTTGAATATCAATCAGGGTGAGCCCCAAATTTTTTTTCTGACCACAGCAATTACTGTTGCTTGTCATGTGGATTTTCTGCTATTCGTCCCTTTTTGCCCCTCATTTAATGGAGCTTTGATAAAGGGTTAGTCCGCTTCTTAGAGCTTCGCGCCCTAAATGTCTTCCAAGAAGATTTACAGTTCATACTTCTTATACGTCAGAAGTTAACAACAGTTAGGTTATATATGTATAATAACAACTATATACACCTAACTATGCATCATGTCTACTATCTCAGGGTTTAAGTCCAGGAATCTACTCTATAGACACCTAGTTCACTTAAACCACGGCTCTGATACCAACTTGTAACACCCGGCTTTTAAAACAAAACACCCCTGAAATTTTTTTTTCATTTTTAACAAAGGTTTCAGTACTTAAAACCATAACAAAGGGGTATATTTTAATAAAATGGGTACAAGTGTATCATGGAGAGTATATAATACCATAATCTCCTTTGAAGCCGGGCTGCTACTGACAGCATCTATGAGTCCTACTTCTCGAGTCACGGACTCCATCTATTCCCTTATCAGGATCATGCTAACCTGCAGGGACATTTAACAAACGGTATGAGATACAAAGCTCAGTGAGTAATCATTCCTGCAAATAACACGTATAAAATACAATCATGTATTTGTCTGGATATCGAATCCAAACTCCTAGCCTTACTGGCTGGCTAAATGTCTTCTAGGATTTCACATCCTAATCTATAACCATACAGGCTGAATCACAAAACCTGTAATTATTAAGTTACGTCAGTTATTTGCACATTTAATCATATTTAACCATCTCTGTTCCATGGTTCTTAGTCACAATGGACTTCATCGTATTTCATGGCTATTCAAGCCGCACCCTGTGTCATAGCTATATAAGATGCACCAAAACAATATCCATATATATAAATCATTGCCCGCAGGCCGCATCAGCTGGGTTTAATAACCCGATATCATAGCCAAAATGCCGCACCATGTACCTGTAACAATATCATAGCCATATAGGCCGCACCGGTTAGATAAGGCTCACGGGTTAGCCCGCTGTTGCCGTGGCTCACGGGTTAGCCCGCTGTTGCCTAGACTCACGGGTTAGCCCGCTGTTGTCTATATAAGTTTGGCTCATCAAAGTAAACCATGGCTCACGGGTTAGCCCGCTGTTGCCTAGACTCACGGGTTAGCCCACTGTTGTCTATATAAAGGTTTGACTCACAGTGCCGTTATTGTCTATTAAAGACTCACGGCTTATCTGGTCTTGTCAATTTTAACTGACTCACAGTTCCGTTCTTGTCTATAATAAACTCACAGCTTATCTGGTCTTGTCGTACCATTAATATTGACTGACTCACAGCTCCGTTATTGTCTATTAAAGACTCACGGCTTATCTGGTCTTGCCATGTCAATATTATTGACTCACAGCTCCGTTCTTGTCTTTATCAAACTCACGGCTTATCTGGTCTTGTCATTTTCTTCTATCTTTACTCTTGTCATTTTCGTCCCTCGAAGTCGTTTCAACCTGTAACAGTTCAATCATCATATATCATATCTGATATCAGTGAGATTACTCACCTGGATACTAGCTGCGTTTCAATTTCGGTTGTTTCTTGTCTTTGCGTGCACCACAACCATTTTGTCCCATACCTATATACTCATTTATATAACAAATGATAATAGGTTAATAACCATTCCAATTGACTCTAATATACTAGAGTTCAATACAATATCATTACAAACAATGCCTAGTTAATAAACTTTCCGTTTACTAACTTTTTATGAATTTTACTATTCACCGAGGCATTCGAATCGATCTACAGTGCCCCCGAGGGGTCGGAAACTCAATATAAAAATTTTCCCAAACTTTTCAGACCATATCGAGCCTATGGTCCAAATTTGAGCTAAAACGGACAAGCCAAACGAAAGTTAGCATTTTTGATTCCCTGTCTGCCCCTGCTCGGAGGCGCACTGCGCCTAGGCCTGGGCGCACCCCGCCAGGGGCTTGGGCGCACCGCGCCTAGCGCCTGCACAGGTCTCCTGTCCAGCCACGATTTGTGTACTGTAGCACGCTGTTTTAGCCCATTAAGTCCTTAATCCAGTCCTTAATCGTTTGGGGTTTGTTTCTAGGCTAAAACCTTATACTTTAACAAGGTTTTCAACCATTCAAAACAACTAAATCAATCAAAATGAAGAATTAGGGTTCTTAGTTTTAACAACCCCAAAACTTCAAATTCATCATAAATAGCACTCTACTTCCATTATCTTGAATTAAGCCCTTATTAGCATGACTAAATGGAAGTATTACATCAATTTAAACACATAATTACAACTGAAATTTAAATATTTCAGTCTCTATCAATCCCATCAAGAAAACCTCAAGAACTTGGCTAGAAATCAAGTTTACTAACCTTAATTAGCTTAGGAATCACCAATTCCAAGTCTTGATTCCAATTCCTTGCCTCAAGCTTCATGATTTCTGCAGAATCGCACCTGCAATTGCTCCTCCCGTTGCTGCACAATTGGCTAGTCAATGAGAGAGTCAACTCTCTCTTATTTATACCACAAAATTTTACAATTTTGGTCCTAAAGTTCATTTTCTTGAACTTTGACCACAAAATCAAGTTTTATTACAATAAAACTTTCATTTCTTACATTTTTGCCACAACCAACAATATTTTTCATTTTTGGTCCCTCGCATGGTCAAATAACCAAAATACCCTTTTGCGGTAAAACGACCCAAATTCAGTTTTTATAACATTTTAAGTCCAAAACTCAAAATATTATTTCAAACCAAATACTTTTCTGTCCAAAAGACCAATTTACCCTTCTAAGGTAAAATGACCATTTTACCCTTTTATTATAATTATATAATAAACATGTCTTGGCGTTACAGACAGATCTTTAATGACCTTTAGAATCTGAATAAGTACGTACACTTCATTGTGGACAGAAAATTTGTAATCAAGGGTTCTTTAGAAAGTCATCAATTCCAAAGAATATTTCGATTATGTTTTCACAAACTATTTCACTCTAACTCTTAGGGAAATAAGCTTTGAAATTAAACGCATTCAAAAATGTTTGAGTCTTAGTTAAAATCTGTTAAAAACTGTCTTGCTTGGGGACAAGCAAGGCACAAGTGTAGGGTGTTTGACAACGCCTAGCAATATCAATTATTTTAGGCGTTGTTTAGCCGTGTTTTAGTTAATTTATTCTTATTAATTGGCTAATATCACTTACTTTTGTGCCAAAATGCTTGGAAATGTTTTTAGTGTAAATGCAGGGGTTTTAGTGCAATTCTGAAGACGTTACGGAGCAAAACGGACGAAAATAAAAGTCAGCAAACATTAGCGTCGCTAACTTTAAAGGTTAGCGTCGCTAATGTTCGCAGGAGGGAAAATCTGCAATTCAAATTTCGAACGCGTGCGAGGAATCTTCTGGGAGCACTCATTAGCGACGCTAATTTTTATATTAGCGACGCTAATGTCAAAAAAGGATAAAATCTCCATTTTTGAGTTTTAAACTCCGATATTTCAGGATAAGTCGATACGCGCGGCGTATATTTAGCTTGGTCGTGGCGCGGGAACCCTAATTTCGCACAACTATAAATACTGGAGTCCCGCCCGACTTTTGAAGCATCCCAGGACGCGAAGGAGGGATCCGAAGGCACAATTTCGTCAGTTTTTCAGTGGGAATCAATATTTTGGTTAGTAATTTAATTTTTCTCTTATTTTATCAACTCGGTATCGAGGTATTCCACAATCGGGATTTCCGTCGATTACTCGATGTTTGTTTGGATTCATAATTTCTTATTTCAGTAGAGTAGTTGATAGTTTAGATCTGATATTTGAGTGTCTGGATATTGGTTTGATGTTTGGTTTTTGAATTATAAAGTAATCATTCGGTTCTTGGTTTATTTGCACTTTTTCGGTATTGTTTTTGTTGAATGCTTGTTTGGATGTTTTGGGATTGTAATTGCTTCTGATTTTTCTGGAATTTACTTCTGGAATCAGTAAGTAACCTTACTTTAGAATTTGGTTTAGTTTAGTTTAGTGAATGTTAGATTTGGTTGTTGGCATTGGTCTTAGAATTGTGTTTTTAGTTGGTTTTTGGAAAAGTAGAAACAATATCACTGACTGTAGAGTGACACTATAGTTGGTATACTATCGTCTTGTCCTAACCACGAAACTCCTGCGGATCGACCCAGACTACCACTGTACTAGTGAGAGTGAGGTTTTTATTTATTTTTGACCGCATGATGACCTAGGCGTGTCAGTCCCCAGGGAGTGTAGTCTCAGGGAGTTCGGGAGACGCACGGGTATTTATACGGAGGCGGACCTTCAGAGCCAGCACTTTACGCCATTTCTCCGGGTGTATATTCAAGGGCAGCCCGCACGGGATGCCAATGCAGTTGTTTGGGCCACGTTGTCCAACGTGTATTTCAAGGCGGGGTCGACTAGGGAGAGTCAGCTAAACAACCAACTTCATCGGCTCATGCACCGCATCGTCACTACCTCTATCATGCAGAGGGAGGGGGCGAGAAGGTGTCCGGTGAGGACATGACGTTTATGTGGGTGCTCCTTGACCCCACCAGATTCCTCCACCTACCATATGCCTTGGCGATTTCTCTATCCACCCGGGTAGCGGGAGCATCCGCCAGCATTCCTTTGGCCGACGGGCACTACATTACCTGCCTGGCCCGATTATATAGGATGCTTACTGCTGTGACCATGGCCTCCGTGACGGCGATTCCTCCAGTCCGCACATCGGCGCGGGCACTGCAGAACATGCACCTGATCCAGCAGCCATGGCCAGGGCATTTTGTAAGAGAGATGACAGAGGCATCGAGGGCGCCCACACCAGCTTATGAGGAGGGACCGCCTAGCCGACGCCGGAGAGTCGAGGCACCACCATTTCCACCACCACAGCCTCAGCAGGAGGAAACACCAGCCATCCGCCAATTGGAGGACAGGGTGGCTCGCATGGAGCAGTAGTTGGAGTGGATCGGGGAGGTACTTTTACAAATGGCCACTCAGCAGGGACGGCGCCCCCAACCATTTCCAGCCCGAGCACATGATCACGAGGCAGTTCTTCTAGACCACCAGGTGGCGATTGATGTATTCTTTCTTGACTCTTGGGATATTTGTACGATACTTATGACACTATTTTTCCTTTTTGTTTGTGTGTTTATATTTGATATTTTAGTTGTTTGTTCCTGGTTGTATTTAATATGTTCTATGAATGATACATGTAATACCAAATAGAGGAGTTGTTTCAGGAAAGTGTGGGGTCACGGTGCCCCCCGCTACTTGCCTGAATCACCGGCGTGTTTACTATTGCGCTACAACTCCTGAAATCTGAATCGCGGATGATTGTTCATGTTTTTGCAACTGTGATAGTCAAGTACCATCAAGCAAGTCTACCGTCTAAGGGGTAACTCTTTCTCCCTAGCTCTAAATTATTTTTGTACAACGAGGGCGTTGTACGGTTTTAAGTGTGGGGTGTGGACGGTCGAAAGAGTTTTATTTTTGAAATTTTTGCGGGAAATCACCAGTTTTTAAAAGTTTTTAGCAATTTTTCAAAATTTTTAGTAGGTTATAATTTTGAAGCGAATAATTTGTGAATGTTTAGCTTTGGTATTTTTCAGTGTTGAAGAAATCGGCATCGGCGGCCGATTAATCGGCGATTAGTCGCTTGACGGTCTTCAACAGATTACGATTAGGCCTAATCGGTCAGCTTGACGGTTTGCTGCATAAATCGGCCTTGGCGACGATTAATCGGTCTTGGCGGCCGATTAATCGGTCTTGACGGTTATTTTTTCAATTTTTTTATTTTTTTAATTTATTTTTTATTTTTTTATTTTTAAATCACGACACTAACACTATTTAATAACTCAATAAAAGTAAAAAAAAAATATCAATACTAAAGAATAAAAATAAACAAATGTATAATATTTGATGTGTATTTCAAAATAAAATGAATCAAACTTTGCTAATTTTTATATTTATATATTTTTAAATGAAGTTATTTATAATTTAGGGTCTCCGATTAATCCCCGATTAATCCCCGATTAATCTGATTAATCGCTTAACCCCACTCGACCGTCAAGCTACCGTTAAACGATTTTTACAACCTTGGTATTTTTCAAGAAATACTGTTTAGTAGTGATCATGCTATTAGTTTAGTCAAATAAGTTAAGTTTTAGAAGTTAAAAAATTGGAAATTTTTAGGTTTGGAATTTAGGAGAGGATTGTCAATCCGTGGCCTTTGTTGTTTGAGCTGGTAGGTTTGAAAAGGGTGGCCTCGAAGAGGCATTTATGCACCTTACCACCTAAGATCATCTAGTCTGGGATGGTAATTCTGAAAGCTCGTTACACGGACACATCGAAAGTAATGCACAGTTCTTTAATGGCCTTTAGAATCTGAATGAGTATGTATACTTCATTATGGATAGAATATTTGTAATCAAGGGTTCTTTAGAAAGTTGTGAATTCCAAAGAATATTCCGATTATGTTTTCACAAACTATTATACTCTAACTCCTGAGGCAATAAGCTTTGAAACTAAACAAATTCAAAAATTGTTTGAGTCTTTGTTAAAATCTGTTAAAAACTCTCTTGCTTGGGGACAAGCAAGGCACAAGTGTGGGGTGTTTGACAACGCCTAGTAATATCAAGTATTTTAGTCGTTGTTGGGCCCTATTCTTAGTGAATTTATATTATATATGCTGTGATATTCTCACGTTTTGTGTCAGTGCTTGTTTGGAAAGAAATAATGTAAGCAGGGGCCAAACGCGTACAAAAAGGAAGAAGTTTGAAGATAAAGACAAAACAGTCGAATTCGCACGCGCGTCGCGGATATGTGCAAGGGCGCGATGCGCTGAGTCAGCAATGAAGCGGTGGAGAAGATTTAAATGCCGCAAAAACGGGGATCACCCCATACGCGCGTCGCGGAATCAATATGCGCGAGACGCGGTCTTTTATTTTTCAAAACTATAAATAGAGGGTTTTAGATCGAAATCGGTAGCAAAGACCTGACATAGGAACGACCCCGAAGGCTTCTTTGACTCAGAATTTCAGTTTTCAGTCGACCATAATTGGTATTTATGTTTCTCTCTTTTAATTTCCAAGTAGTTTAGTAGTTTTTGGTAGCTTTGGCTAGGGTCATTGGGTGTGATAACCATTGGCATTAGTTTTTAGTTTCTGAAAGTTTATGGTTTCTGTTTTAAACAATTGTGGATCTGAGTTTTTAATAGTTAATCATCCGGTTATTGTTAATTGCTCTTTTTATGGTTTTTATGCTTGAAATGTTTTTGGATGAATATTGTTAATTGCTCTTTTTATGGTTTTTATGCTTGAAATGTTTTTGGATGAATTTGATGTGTGATCGGTTTGATATTATGTTGCTGAATTTAGAGTATTCTTTCTGATTTCAGTAGACATTTTAGGTTTAGAACTTGAATTGGTTCGGTTAATGTTAGAGCTAGTTATTGATTTGTTGGATTTTGTGATTTTGGGATTGTTTTTGGTAAAAGTCAGAAACTAGATCCTCTAGTTGTAGAAGTGACACTACAATTGGTAATCCATTGTCTACCTTGACCACCAAACTTCTGTGGATCGATCCTGACTACCAATATACTAGTGTGAGTGAAGTTTATTTTATTATTTTTGACCGCACGACGACCTAGGCGTGTCAGTTTTTCACTAAATCTAATTAAAATGGAAATGTAATGTTTTTGTGCATAAATATGTATGTGGATCGGGCAAAGAAAAACATGAAATTTCAGCTCAAAATAACGAATATTATTCAAGATAATTATAAATTTGACGAATAACATGGATCTATAATTATAAATAAGAAGTCAACTTTATAACCTACATGTGTAGGATGGATTTTACTGCTGAACGGATAAATTCTTTAGTGACAAGCCGCGTCATTAAAATCGATATGACAAGCACGGATAATATCACCTATAAGGAAGAACTGACGTTTGTATAAACAAAGACAGCCTTTATGCCGTCTCAATTTGTCACAACATTGTGCGGTTGGTGATCGACTAGGGTCTTCTATCACTGGAGAACAATCCACAATATCAAAAATAATGTTGCAATCCCTTGATTGTGGATGTACTTTACCGGCTAACAAGCTCATCGAAACTATGGCGATAACTAAAACTCCAAACAACTTCATTATTATGCAAAATAGATTAATATTTGAGAGTCAAAACAAAGAGGTATATGAGTTTATGGGAATATAGATTGTGTATTTATAGATGTTATAAAATGAAATAAAAAGACATTACAAGAGAAAAAATCGGGATTTTGCAATTGCATTCAATAGGATAATCGATTGCGGTTTTTGTTTGAGAATAATAAAATCAAAGAGAACTACGTTATTGTTTGAGAGGAATAAGTAAGGTAATGAAATTAAAGCTATATACGTTTTTGTTTGACAAGAATAGATCAAAACGCAAGTTTGCAATCCATTAAATAGGGTAATTAAGTGCTTTGTAATATTTCCTGTAACAGTTACTCTATCTTGATATCATTAACTTGCTAATAAAGGTCCATTGACTTAATTGTAATTAAGTTTGTGGCCTTCTAGTAAAAAAATTATATTGATGACCCTTTATTCGTGTTCTTTACATACGCCTTCATGACATTTAAACATTGCCCAAACGACATTAAGACCCAGATGAATTGCATAGAAATTATGTTTATTGTACGACATTAAGACCCAGATGAATTGCATAGAAATTAAGTTTGCAATAAACAGCATGACATCATGGTTTGAATGTCTTCGTAATTGCGTTCCACAAACCCAGATTGAAAATATTCAATAAATACTCATTATTTTTGTTCAGTTTATAAAAAATGTTTCAACGTTGAATTTTTTTTACCAAAATAATATTAGGTTTTCATAAACAGATCCAAAATAATTGGACTTTATTACAGATTTCCAATTTAGGAAACAGAAAGAAATTACTAAACTGAATACGTTAGCGGGTATGTTCATTTTCTATAAATAAAATTTATTTTAAGGCTTTTTTATAAATTTACTTAAAATAATTAGATTTTATTAGTGATTTCCTTTTCTTTTCACCCTTTACTTCATCATCTTTCTATTCTAGTGTAAAATGTTATGTCATTTTTTCTTTATTTCTTTATTTTTTTAGATTTAAATATGTCATTTTTAATTTTTTTATTTTTTTAATAGCTAAATAAATAAATAAATTTGTAACATATATAATTTAAATAGATAATACTAAAACTAATAGAAATATATTTAATTAATTAAAAACATATAAAAATTACATAACAAAATTTAAAAAAAATACATTTGAAGCATAATATAAATAAAACAAGTGTATTTGTATTTTTTTTTCATAATTTTCCTCGTTATGCTGTAACATTATTTAAAATGCGTGAACTTCAAGATAGTCGATCGATATCATATAAATTTTCATGATTATTAGTTGTTATTTTTCTCCGAGTGGTTTTTGTTTTTCTTAATGGAAAGGGGGGTTCTTTTCTTAGCAATTTTTTCTCGCTCGAACCATATACGTGCGTCAAACTTGAGATTATATTGTTCAAAGTTTGTTACCATTTTTGTGATATCGTCACTTTTGTACGATCCCAACGCACTAAATGAAAAGTTTTTCCTTTTCATCGTATCTTTACTGATAGGGCAGACTAATTTCTCGAATTCAAGCTCGTCATCGTCATTCAAGTCTAAATAGACACAAGCATCTGAATAAGTTGTGTGACTTGACTTGGATGTTTCTGTTCTTTTTTATTCATGCCCTTTTCTTCCTCATTCACGAGATGACATTTTCTACACGGTTCACGATCTTTCAAAAATCGACCTATTTGAACGTCTTTCCATGATTCTCATGTCGAAATATTTCTAGCATCGTCTCGGAAATATTTTGATTGGTTTGCCAACTTTTACATTGTCTTTTCAAGTTGTGGTACAACAACATGTTGAACTTCATAATTATTCGATTGATGTATGGATATTTAGTGGTAATTCCATGTTTTGAATGATAATCGCCACGACCCATTTTCTTTATGAATATGTTTTCTAACGGGTTGCTAAAAATGATCCGCCACTTGTAAATTTTCGGTTGTCGCATCCTCCGAAATGTTGATCTACAAATGGGCTAACGCGATTTCTTACTCCTCTTGGATTATTTGTTGGCATGCCTTTTATTTCAGTGTTGAAAGGTTAAACCACAAGATGTGTTTTAGGAACATGTTCGAGTGAGGGTTGGGTTTTTAAAACATGTTTGGGTGAGGGTTGTGTTTGTGTGACGTATTCAAGAAAATGCGAGAAGTTGGTGAATAGGTTTGGGGCAACATTGGGCGTACTTGAGAAAGGTTGCATACCGTGAATTTAGGATGGATTTACTGGGTATAAATGAGCGTCAAATTGTGGTTGGTAAGTGTTGACATGTCGTTTTGCGCCAACAAATAAAGGAAGAAGTGTGTGAAAATAATAAGAAGAGAAATAAAGAAGAACGTGAAAGAAATTAAAAATAAAAAGATGGAATAGTTTTTAACCTACCAACACATTCTAATTAAAGATAAGGTGGAAGTAGGGTTCGTGTCCCAGGGAGACGAGGTAATCGATCGTGTGTATTGTGTGCATTTTATAACATTGAAGGGGGTTGTCACGTATTAAAACTAAATGAACACTAAAATCTAAAAGTTCAATTCTGGACAGAAAACATGAATTTAGAAACTGCACAGATATTGAGAATCTACACAATTTCAGAATCTGAAAACAAAACAGAAATCATAAAAACAAGGGAACAAAAAGGATAGACCCGACTTCAAGTTTCACAATCTCATAAACATATTTTCACTTGGATGAAAAGTGATGGTATCTTTAATCTAAGCTAGTACTAAGAAATACTACCAAGCTCTAGTACTCCTTTACTTGTAAAAAATATTTAGTTAAAATAAGTTCTTTAAGTAAAACTAACTTTTACAAACCTAAATCAAAATAAATCCTTAATCTTAAGTAGAAAAGCCGCATAAAGTTCATACTAGTATTTCCCAAAGAATGTTCATTTCTCATCGCAAATCCGAAAGTGTTAAAACATACAACGCCAAGTTTATACTAGATAAAAACTCCAATGGTCGTTACTTATTTTGATTCATAAAACAATTACAGATTTCATAAATCAAATAACAACACGAAATTTAAACAGACTCAAATGGTCTTTTTGAACCAAGTAAAAAGTTCTGAGTTTTAGCTCTAAACAAAACTTGGGTTGTTAGATTAAAAAGAAACGACTAGTTTATTATGGAAGTAAAATCTGAACAAAAGAATGACACTAATCGATTGTCTTTGATCAAAACTCTCATTAGGTATCACTCATTTTTGTATCCCAAAACAATTGGAATGACAAATACGATACATTATAAATCGTTAAAAGATAGTGACCAACCAAATTCTAACGACAAATCATGATTCAAATTAAGAACATTTGCATGACTCAAACTGTAAAAGTTTAATAACATGTAACTTAAATCCAATATTCAATAACATAAATGAGAAATATTCAAGGTCGGGTGTAATTTGAAGCTTTAACCAAACATGTTGATTAAAAACCTCTTACATCAAATAAAAAACTACAAGTAAGACCTGAAAATATAATATCTACATGATGATGAAAGTCTGCTCTAGAGCTGCCAAGAAATGGACTTACGTAGAACTTTTCCCTAGAAATGAGAACTTCTATAGAATTATAAAATCAAGCATGATCTTAAGTGATGGTGTAATAAGGTATTTATAGTCTCACAAGTCTTCAAAGTCTGCAAAATTGGTACACAAGATAGCCTGGAATTTCAACCTTCAGCTTCCCACGAATTCCCCACAGTCAAGCAGGTTCAGAACTCAAGATTGGTGGGGCCACCTGGGCATTGACTCAAGTCGAGTCCAATTGGCATTGGAGGACACGAGTCGAGTTTGTCATTTTCACTCAATTTGGGCATCCTACTTTGGGCACTCGACTCGAGTGTATTTTCCCTTACATGACTCGAGTCGAGTACTGGAAAATAAGTGCAATTCCTTTATAGATTGACTCAACTCAAGTGGAAATGTCTTGGTAGCACTCGAGTCGAGTGTTTCCCCTGATAAGGTTCGAAACTTGTTTCATCATATCTTCTTAATTACACATTTGATTTTCCCAAGATTTTGACCATAACTTCCTTTTATCATTCCAATACCATCCATGTCTTTAAGTTCCCTGAAATCCACAAAAAATCACAAAGTAAAGATGTCCCACGATAAAAAGTAAGTTTGTCCCGAAACGTAGAAAATGCATGGATTTAATCTATAAAAAGTAGTAAAAATACACAAAATAAACATGAAAAATGATGCATAAAATGCAATTAACAATAGGATTGAAAATTTCATCAAAACTATAAACTTTTGTAGTGGGTGTATTTGAGGGCGGTTAGTTACGATTCGATCTTAGGAGGTGTTATTGGAGGAATTGCTTGAAGACATTTCTCCGAGTAAATATTTTGAAAACAAAATAAAAAATGAAGTAAAAACGAATTGTGAAAAAAAATATAAAAATGAATTAGCACAATTTTAAAAGTTTAATGACTACTTATAGTAAAAAAATCAATGACCTTAAATAGCTAATAAAATAAGTTCAGTGACCTTAGATACTCTAAAATATATGGAAACTTGTTACTCTCGGTCATAACAACCATTTCATACACAATTAGCATGTTAAATGACTTTTTAATACTTAAATAAAGTTAAGTGACAAAATGAGCAGAAAACCAAAACATAAGTAACCAAATGTAAGACCCTGTTCCTAGAATGACCAAGTATGAAATTTTATGAAATTGGTTTTGGGAAAACTAGTAGATAGCGACGCTATCTTGTGATTGTGCGTTTTTAGAAATCGCGGAGATAGCGACGCCATCTTAAGGGATAGTGACGATATCCGCTGCTGAATGCACAAGACCCTAAATCTCATATTTTAGGCCATATTTAAGGATTCCTAACCCTAAGGAGTCGTCATTTCACCTCTTTCAGCCTCTAGAATCCTCTCTCTAAACCCTAGCCTATTTTTGGTGATTTTGGCTCCATAACTCTTCTTCAAGCTTGGCTCAACATGATCTTCATTCTTTGGAAAAAATCTCGATCACCCGACTTGACTTGGTACCCATACCCATGGTTGATAAGTTTAGTGTGGAAGGTGAAGAGCAATCAAAGCAAATTCAAGAAGTGCACCAACAGGTTCGCCTCCAAATTGATAAGCATAATAAACAATATGCGGATCGTGCCAATAAACATCGCAAGCGAGTCGTCTATCGTGAAGATGATCTTGTATGGATCCATTTGAGGTAAGAGAGGTTTCCCAACCTACGTTTTAGCAAACTTCAGTCGCGAGCCGACGAACCTTTTCATATTTTGAAGAAGATCAACGATAATGCTTACAAGATTGAGTTACGTGGCCATTATAATGTGTCAGCTACGTTCAAGTTGCAGACTTGTTGCCTTTTGAAGGAGATTAAGATGATGAAGCAGACTCGAGGACCAGTCCTTTTTAAGAGGGGGAGGATAATGCAGGGGGTACAAGTCTTTATTCATGGTTTGAAGATGTCAGTACTAGTACTAGTGGAAATAAAAATGTGATGATTTCTTCGTCAAAGCTGCCGAAGTTTTCAACTATCTAAGTAAAGCACTTAAATAAAAGTAAAATAAAAGTAGGATGTTGAAATTGATAGATTGTCAAAGTAAACTATTTTAAAAAGAAATAAAATGAAAATAATATGTTGTAATCGGTAGATTTTCAAAGTACAATTTTCCAAAGTGAAATAAAATGAAATTAAGATGCTGTAATTAAAGGATTTTCAAAAAAAAAATGCGTTAGAAATAAGAGTAAATTACAATTTTGGTCCTTGTGGTTTGCATGAAATTTCACTTTTGGTCATCGTTTCGTTTTTCTACGTTGATGGTCCCTGAACTACACTTTTGCTTACACTATTGGTCCCTTGGCCAGGTAAAATGACCAATATACCCTTTTTAATTTCTTTTTCTTTTTTCTTTTTTCTTTTAATGCATTATTTATTAAATCAATTAAAAAACAAAAAAAAATTCTTTTTCTGTCTCCTTAAGGTGAACGTAGGTTCGTGTTCTTCAACTACCCACGACACAATGGACGTGTTCTTCAACAGCAGGTAATAGAGGTTTTTCTTTCACTGTCGTTCATCTCCAACAAATAAAGGTTTTTCTTTCACATGGTTTTATATAAACCATTGTGAACAAAATCCTAGGAAGCATATATCAAGAAGTATAAACAAATTGTGAGCAAAATCCGAGGTTTAACAACTTTGAAACCACCATCATTCTGTCGATTCAACAACTTTGAAACCACCATCAACGTCGATTCCTTAATTCTTGATGAATTAATAGTGGATTCTTGTTCTTTGTTTTTTTAGAATTTGAAGAACGGAACGAGGGGAACATAATTGTTCATACGTGAGGGACACAAGTCCAACAGGAACCTTTTGTTACCGAGGTTCAGTTCGCGAGTGATGGGATTAATAATCCGCAATTCGCCTTTTTCAAGTTGTTATCAACCATGATTGCCCTAATTTTTCCCAACAAGTTGCATTGAAATCGTCTATTGTGGTAATCGCATCTGCTAACATCAAGTATTTGATAGCATAATTTGGCGCTGGGTCAATTAGAGGTTGATGAAGCCCATGAACTGATTTTAGATCGAAAATCTTGGCTTCAACAGAACAGGTGTTAGCGTTTTCGCAAAAAAAACAAAACCTCGATCAGAGCAGTGAGAGACACGGTTTACGAAGCTCAAGAAGATCAAGACTTTTTCAACCAATGAAGATTGTCATGAACGAACATGGGGCTGTTGATGATGCTTGTACCGTGGCTTTCAAACGTATATTGATCTTTAGAGGGATTTAAGGGTAATTTCCTTATACATTTCGTAGAGAAATAAAGACGGAGGAGATACGCCGCCTGACGACGATTGCTGTCCGATTTGCTTCGAGAATTTCTCAATTGCGTGTGAAACAAACTGTGGACACTGGTTTTGTGGTAATTTCCTTATACATTTTTGATCATTTCTTTCCTCTCGCCGTCATGGGTAGTTGAAGAACACGAACCTACGTTCATCGGAGGGAGACAGAAAAAGAATTTGTTTTTTTAATTAATTTAATAAATAATGCATTAAAAGAAAAATGAAAAAGAAAATAAAAAGGGTATATTGGTCATTTTACCTGGTCAATGGACCAATAGTGTAAGCAAAAGTGTAGTTCAGGGACCATCAGCGTGGAAAAACGAAACAATGACCAAAAGTGAAATTTCATGCAAACCACAGGGACCAAAATTGTAATTTACTCTAGAAATAATTAAAATGGAAATAGGAAGTTGTAATTGGTGGATTTTCAAAATACAATGCTTTCAAATAAAGTAAGATGTTGTAATTGGTAAATTAGAAAAGTAAAGTGCTTTAAAAAATTATTATATAGATTAAATGCAAGGGGTTCTAGAAGGTTTGGAGTGGGGGTAGGGGGGTTTTCCGTTTTTAAGGGGGGTGGGTTTGTTTTCACGAATCAAGTTCTTCTAGGTTTCTTCCACCGCCGTCTCTCATCACGACACCTCTACTCATTCGTCTTCCTTCTTTGCCCAAGATGCACTGAAGATTGCCAAATCTCACTTTTCCTTCGCCGATTCGAATAAACGACCTCAACCCCTCAGCCTTGCGTTCATACGCATCTAAAATAGGTATTTTTTTCGTTTCTTCCCCAATGACTCTGGATTAATAACAGGTGGCGATGATGATCACTATTTGGATGTTGCTATCAACCAGTTGAGCCGTAATGGATTCCAGGCATGGCTTTCTGCACTTTTCCGAATTTGTTCACAGACGATTTATGAACACTTAAAAAAAGCTTTTTTAGATTCGCGAGACTCTTTCATAGAATTTCAACAATTTTTCCCGCTCCTCAAAATCCCACAGGAACGGAGTCCATCGTTTGCCACCGCCGGTCGGCTCTTTTGACCGACTGCTTCCAGCCGCCGGTAAAAGGTATGGTCCTCCAATGGTTTGAATTTGTTATGTATCTGTTAACTACTATTACACAGGCTTCAATCTCTTTCTCTTTCTTTCTTCAGCTTGGCCATTAACGATCATCAACTCGCATTAATTTCAATCGAGACAGTTGTCGTTCTTCTCAAAGGTACACAAGTTTTGTCAAATGTCGACATAGGGTTTACTGTAAGCGCATGTGCAATCGCACCTGATGAAAACGAAGCAATTGTGGGAGGGCAAGATGGTAAATTGCACATCTATTCAGTAAACGGCGATACTCTTACACAAGAAGCCGTTCTCAAAGAACATCGACGTCCAATTACAGTGATACGTTACTCTCCCGATGTTTCCATGTTCGCATCCGCTGATGCCAATCGCGAAGCTGTCATATGGGATCGCCTATCCAGAGAGGTAATCCGTAATTGTAATTGTAATATGTTATTACAAATTGTTGGAATTGGAATTGGAATTAGAATGGAATTTGATTCCATTCCGTTCTGGAGTTGTGGTTATGATTGTTCAACTGCGATTGAGTGTAAGCGGTTCCCTGTACAAATATTTAGCAACTTATAATCAAATTGTTGGAATTGGAATTGGAATTGGAATTAGAATGGAATTTGATTCCATTCCGTTCTGGAGTTGTGGTTATGATTGTTCAACTGCGATTGAGTGTAAGCAGTTCCCTGTACAAATATTTAGCAACTTATAATCAAACAAATAATAAACGGGCAAAAGGCATCTTATGAACAAAAACATAATATTAACTTTCTATTTTTTTCACCACTATTAAAACATTTACAAAGCAGAGGTGTGCAAGTATGCTGACATGGACACCATGTATGTAAAAGATGAGTAGTTATTTTTGCTATTATCATGCAGCCAGGTTTTATTTCATAAATGCTTATTTCATTTTTTTATGTAACTTAGCTTCACTTTTACAAAAGAATAAGCAAGTTTTAGTTTGAAACTGCAATAGTGTCTTCTTTGGAGTCAATTATCTATGAAATTAACAATTGGTTAAATGTAATGTGCATTGGTCGTTTATATGGTCTTGTAGGTGTCTACTCTATAAGGCCACCACTCCCAGCTGTTGCAGGTTATGAGGGTGTTGGAGAAGTACACTTGATAGGCTCAGAAGTAAAAGGCCTTTCTCCAGGCGACTTGGTTATGACATCTCCACCATCATCTGGTAAGACTCTAATCATGTTATTACTTATTATGCCATGATCTTTAGCTCCTTTATTTAAAAAAAAATCCAGTTTTGTACTTTTGATTTTAATCAATGCTGATATCTTTTTAGTACAAACCCATGAACATATGAATCATGTTGGTTTTGTATAATAAGTTATGCATAAAATTGATAAAGGATTATTCTTAGGGACATGGCAGACAAGTGGTTTTTGCTTACTTGTATAAATCTTTCTTTCTTTTCGATATATAATTGTTATTAGGATATGGTAGACATGAAGTATTGGGGCGAAATTGCATATTTTTAAGCGGGAAGGAAATGGACGTCTCAACTCATTTACAGGTTTTTTAATTCAATTCCTTTTTGTTAAATTTGCTTACTTTTTTCAAAGGATTTAATTGTTTGAATACAAATAAAACCAGATGGTTAATTTATGCTTATATGCAGATTACAAATAGCATTCAAACGGGAAAACCCTGTATTTTATGCATCCTAAATTACAGGTGAATTCATCATTCGAGGGGAAGTAGACTACTCAAGAATTTCACACATGTTAAATTGTGATAAAAACTCGTGTTCTTTTCAGAAAAGATGGGACCCCTTTTTGGAACTCTTTGAACATGTCACCTGTGCGGAATGCATCTGGCAAGGTAACTTGCTCTTTACCTTTTTACGGTTTTTGTTTTTGTCCCACTTGCATTAAACACAAACAAAAGTCTCACAAAATTATATAAAAGATACGCTTTGACCGGTAGTGAAACACTGTAGGTATTAAGCAACCTTAAAATCTCTTAAAAACTTACAAAAAAAGATAACAAAAGAAGACTCAAATTCTCTGAAGAATTAATACGAAAAACCTTTGAAGCGTAGACGAATATTGTGAATACAAAGCAACCTTCAAATATTTTCAAAACGAAATAACAGTCAAAATCTTTCATCTTACTTAATATGTTTTGGTCTAACCCGTGCGAAGCACGGGCTCAACCTAGTTGAAATTAAAATAGGATATTGTAACTGTGAGATTTTCAAAGTTACCTGATTTAAAAATATTAAAATGAAAGTATGATATATATATATATATATATATATATATATATATATATATATATATATATATATATATATATATATACACACACACGGGGGTTCAAGTCCCACTCCATTTTCTTGATTTTTATTTTTTATACTTTTTTTACCCTTTAACTTTCTCTATATTTCAAACCCAACCCTTTTTTTTTTGGCACCTTTTAACCATAGCATTTTTTATATTTCAAATTCAACCCTCATACTGTTTATTTATTCCAATTTTACTATTTTACATTTTAACCATTTTATTACAAAATCATCCAAACTTTGTTAATAAAATTTTCCAAATTTTTTTTGATAGATATATTTTTTATATTTTGTAAAATTAGGTTTCTTGTCATGAAGTTGTTTTCAAAAGAAATTGATTCTTTTGACAGAAACAAATTTTTATAGAATTATTTTTAAACATTTACATTTCATTTTTTATGCATGATTTATTAATTTTTTTATTTATACATCATTTTATACGAATTTTGTACAACCTTCTTTTTCAACTACTGATCAACTTTAATTTTACAACTTTGCTTTTTATGTCATTTAGATTTTAGTATTTTATTAGAAAAATATTGTTTGTAAAACTCATATTATATTTTTCTATATGTTGTTTTTAGAATTCAACCAAACTTTGTTTGCAATATTTATTCTATATTTTTAATTTTTTTATGTTATTTGAAAATTAGTTCCTCTTAGATATTTTTTTATGTAATCTCTAATATTTGTTTACAATTATATGTTTTAAGAAAATGTATTTGGATAATAATTGTACAAAAAAATTTTATATCCTTTTTATAGCTTTGGTTTTACGTATGTTTGTAAATTTTTTTATTTTACCATATTTAAAAATTTTTCATTTTGTTTAATATTTTTTATTATTACAAACTTTGTTTACAAGCCCTACTGCAACACGTGGGATATTACCTCCTAGTTTAATAACATATACAAAACGTTAAATTTTGTTTTTAAGTTTTTAAAACTTGAAGCCTTAATTTAACTTTTCAGAAGATAAACCAGAAGTTTTAAATCTAAGATTATCAATTTAACTTTTTACTATATAAATTTTGTTATAAATAGTTTTCAACTATCATAATAAAAAGACTACAACTTAAATATAATATTAATATAAATCATCTATAATCTTATTTCTTAACTAATATAATCAAGCCGTAAAAGTTAATGACTTTTGATTTTTTACGATTTGATTATCAGATCAATAAACGATTTAAAATAGTATCACATTTAGATTATAATTTCTTGTTATAAAAGTTTGAAAACTAATTATAACAAAAATGTCATCATATTCATTGTTTTATAAAACATAATCTCTAATTTTGTATTGTGTACTTCTAACTTGAGGGTTATTTAGAAGTTTCCTCATTTCTAATCATTTTTTCCGAAAAGATTTTTCAACTTTTAACATTTCATTATTCTGCTATGAGATTCTTGTTTGTCGACACGTCGTTGCATGTTAAACAAAATACCATATATTTTCGAGAGAAAACTACTCACCTAGGGATGGCAATGGGACGGGTATGGGATGGGAATCGGTGATCCCAGTCCCATACCCTATTATAAAACCGTATCCCAAACCCGGTTCCGTCCCGTCGGGTACCCGGTTAGTAAATAACCATCGGGTTTGTGGTTATGCCCATGGGTATCGGGTATCCCAAGAAAATTCGACCACAATCTCATCCAAATAATTGCTTGAATTTTTTAACGATTATAATTTCTAATAACATCAACAAGTTTAATATCCATCAAATGTGAATTTTAAAATCAACATCAATAAAGTCTTAAAAATTCAAATTTCATGATAACTTAATCGAAATCATAACACTAATTGAAAAAAATATCATAAATCTCTCATCATTTCTTCGATTGACCTCGTATCATCACCATTACATCATGATCAACATTGCGTACTTTCCAAACAAATATCCTACAATTGTATAAAAACAAATAGACAAAATGATATTTATGCTAAATAGAAAAAAAGATATTATATAATATATTTACCTCATCACCAATTTGATCATGATCATAGTCAATTGTTTGACAATATGCTTTGGACTCTTTTGAACAAGTTGCTATTATAAATATATCAAAAATACAACATTATTAGAAAAATACAAATATATGAATTTTAAACCAAATGACTTACCTTTTATTTCATTTGACAACCAACTTTGAGAACACATCAATGCTTCAAGTGTATTTGGTAAAAGGCGACTACGTTGAGGACTCACCAATCTACCACTTGTGCTAAAAGAAGACTCGGAAGCAACAGTCGTAATTGGAATTGCTAATATATCGCGAGCAATCCTTTGTAGTATCGGGTACTTCAACCCATTTGTTTTCCACCAAGCTAGTATATCAATATCTAAGTTTGGTGAACAAACTTTCTCTTCAAGGTAATGATCAAGTTCCAATTTAATTGCTCCTGAAACATTTAAATTAAACATTTTACTATTTCACCGTATTAATTAAACATGAATATATAAACATAGATCATACCTGGTGTGCTATCTTCTGCTACATATGATGAATAGTCATCAAACAATCCACTTTCACTCTTGTCAATAGTTGGAGTTGACTTGCTATTACCGTAGTTCCTTGAATTCTCATCACTTTTTGTTTGATAGTCTTCAAACAATTCATACATAAATTTCTTATGGTGTTCAATTTCAGCCTTCGCACTTGTTTCTTCAGAACCATAAAGTCTTGGAAAAGAATACTCCATAATTGTCAACTTGTATCGAGGATCTAAAATAGCAGCAACTCCCATTAACCCATGAATAACTGACCAATATTTATCATACTTTGGAATCATCTTCTTAGCCATCTCATTGATTATCTTTTCTTTATCTCTACTCCATTTATCCAACGCAAATCTTATTTCATATACAGATTTAAAAAATATATTTGCTGTGGGATATTTACTTCCAGAAAATAACTCGGTTGCATCATTAAAAACCTTCAACTTCTGGCAAATTTTAGAAGCTAACTCCCAGTCTTTTTCTGTAGGCAAACTGTTATATTGAGCATCTCGTAGCTTAAGACGTTTAAAAGCATCTTTGTATATAATCGCAACATTTAACATGAGGTATGTGGAATTCCAACGAGTTTTGCAATCAAGGCATAACTTTTTTGATGATGGAATTGCGAGATGACGCGCCGCTTCTTCAAACCTTTCAAATCTTTTCGGTGTTGCTGTCCAGTAAGCAACACTATCTCTAATTCTCTCTATCCCATCAGCAATAATAGACAAGCCATCTTGGACAATTAAGTTAAGAATGTAGGCACAGCAACGCATTTAAAATAATTCCCCCCCCCCCCCTAAGATAAGGTCTCCCAAAGATAGCTTGTCTAATAATAGATGAATCAACAAATCGTTTGTTGTGCAATTATCAACAGTTACGGTTGATACTTTCCTATCTATGTTCCAATCACACATGGACTCATACAAGATACATTAAAATTGTAAATGATAGTTGTCGATTCATTTTGTGTTCTTTGGAACGTCACAAATTCCACAATGATACTAAGGCTGCAGGAGTGGTGGCCAATGGCCAAGGGATGGCCAAGGGGTTTTTGTGGGCCAGCCTATGATTGGCAGGTGTTGGCCATTTTGTAGACAGTGGTGGCCAATGGCCAACGAATGGCCAACGAGATTTTTTTTAATTAACTTAGTTAAAATTAAATTAAAATTAATCATAAATATTTTATTTAAATAGAAACGTTACTAGACACGAGAAATAAACTAATAATTAAATTAATTAAAACTTAAAACGACTTAAACAAACCACTTAAAATAACTAAAAATTACTAAAACACCAAATAAAATAACTAGATATGATCCTCATCAGAAAATTCATCGTCGTCTACGACGGGCGGTGGCACATTCAGATCAAGATGATTTAGCGTCCAAAGATGATCGATTAAATAGCGACGAAGATCCCCATTAATTGTGGAATCGTGCACTATTTGAACCCTTTGACGGTATCCTGGAGTCCCAGGTATTGAGAATATGTGAGAGAGATTAATTTGAAAGGTTGAAGATATTGTGTGAAATAAATGTAAATATGTTGGTTTATATAGGTAAGAAATTAATTATTTTTGAATTAAAAAAATTTTAAGGAAAATGGCCGTCGGCATCTCGCCAACGGCTTGGCGTTTGAGTTTGGCGAGCAAGATGGCGATCGATGGCGGAGTGGTCTTGGTGATGAAGATTGGCTCGCCAAGGGGCTTGGCAACCCCTTTGGCGTCCATTACTCCGGCCAGCCTAACCGGCAAAAGGAAACTATTCACCCCTGCGGAATGGCACATATATATATATATATATATATATATATATATATATATATATATATATATATATATATATATATATATATATATATATATATATATATATGAGAAAAGTGAATATACTGCTGTTATGTATATAAGCTTGCGTAATAAACCTTCGATACGACGTCGTATTACATGTATATCGCTTATTTTCTTATTCTCGTATTATTTCTTCCTTAATTTTATGTTCGAATCAATAATTATTTAATCATGATCATGTCTTCCTCCTTCAACAATTATTTAGTCCCGATACTACTTCATACAGTTCTAAAGGAAGAAGAAAAAGTCATTGAAGACGGGAGACACGATCGGGATTAAGAAATTGTTGAGTCGAATGAAAATTCAATAAACAAATAATACAGGAATAAGAAATTAATCGATATACATGTAAATCGACGTTGTATTGAGGGTTTAGTACGCAAACTTATATACATAACAACAGTATATTCACTATTCCCTATATATATATATATATATATATATATATATATATATATATATATATATATATATATATATATATATATAGGAATATGTTCAAATGAGAACCACTAAAAGGTTAAGAACCGTGAGAACCGATATTCACACATCAATAATTATGTTTTTTTTCCGTTTTTTTTGTTTTCTCATACTTGTTTATTATGTGAAAATACATCAAACTTAATAAATTTCCTTATTTTTTAATATGTTTTACAATATTCACAATACAATAAAATTTCTAGTTATTAAACTGTGAATACTATAACGCAAATTTTTTATTAAACCGTGAATTAGTGGTTCTCACGGTTCTCAACCTTTTAGTGGTTCTCATTTGAACCCTTCCCTATATATATATATATATATATATATATATATATATATATATATATATATATATATATATATATATATATATATATATATATATATATATATATATATATATATATATATATATATATATATATATATATATATATATATATATATATATATAGTTATGTCTTCGGTTGGTAAAAGAATTCAGGTTTGGCCTTGATTCCTAAACCCCAGTCACACTATATAAAGCTAGTGGTTGAATCCATGTGTGGTGCTGCAAAAATTTGATATATATACAATAGACAAGAGATAATTCATAATATAATAAATCTTTTTATAACATTGACACGTCTTGGTCGTCGTGCGGTCAAAAATAAATAAAATCTCGCTCTCACTAGTACAGTGGTAGGCAGGGTCGATCCACAGGAGTTTCGTGGTCAAGATAAGTGACAGATTACCGGTTGCAGTGTCACGCTACAACCAGAAGGACTAGTCTCTATTTTACCAAAAAAGGTCCAAAAACCAAAATCCAAACGGAATGCAATTCCAAGCATAAACTTAAATGAAACTAAAACCAAAACTTAATCTAACTTGCTTACTGAAATCAGAAATATAATTTAGAAACGGAAACAACCAAGATCAAGCCAAAAGCATAAAGCATCCAAACATCAAAAATACCAAAAAACACCATCAAACATGTAATCGAATGATTAACTTGCATAAAACTCAGATCCCAAGTATCCAAAACAGTAATTAATGAAAAACAGAAACTCTAACCTAATGCCAATGGTTGTCACACCTAAAAACACCAAGCTAAACTACTAAAACAACTAAAACTATATGAAAACTAAGTGAAGAAACATAAATACCACGAATGGCGACTGAAAACCGAAACTTGGAGTCAATGAAGCTTCAGATCCACCTTATGGGTCGTTCATTGCCTTCTGATTTCGACCTAATGACCTCTATTTATAGTTGTGGAAATAAATGATCGCGTCGCGCGTATCTGATATCCGCGGCACGCGTGTTCAGGTGACTGTTTTTGTCCTAATCTCCAAACTTCTTCCGTTTTGTACACATTTAGCCCCAGTTTGTTATTTTTCTTTCCAAACTAGCACTGACACAAAAAGTGAGAATACCACATCATATATGATATAAAATCATCAAGAATATGGCTCAACAATGACTAAAATACTTGATATTACTAGTGTAAGACCCTAATCCTGAAAAGTCAAGTTCCAAGTCTTAATGAGTCAAAGTGTAAAACCCGGAATCAAGTTTAGAGAGATTGGCATTTAATAAAGACAAAATAAGGAAAACGGTGGAATTTGATAGATAGCGACGCTATCTATAGAGATAGCGGCACTATCTTGGCAAATCTCGTATCAGTTGCTGAGTCAGGCCTTTTGCGACATTGACCTGGCAGAGGAGTGAAGATAGCGGCACTATCTTTTCCTGATCGGGAATAACTCCAAATTTTCATGATTTAAGTCATTTTTAAGCTACTTATCACCTCCCACTTCGTCATTTTCACCCCTAGAACTTTAGAGAACATCCCTAAACCCTCTCTAAAGCTTTCATGGTGTTTTGAGCTTCATTTTTGGGTTTGTGAAGGTTTCTTTTGGAAGAAGAAGAAGGTAGCAAGGTGTTCAAGAGAAGGTGGTGCTTAGAAGGAGTCAAGTTTTAGATGTTGCTGAACCATTGTAAGTGTTTAGAAGCTTGTTTTCCTTAGTTCTTGTTGTTAATGGAGTTATGAAGCTATTTCTAAGCTTTTCAAGACAATGATGGCTCCATATCTTGGATGAGGGTGGGATTTAGAGGCTAAGGATGAGTTATTCTCCTTTAAGACTCTAAATACTTGAGAAAAACCCAAGCCTAGTCTTAGTATGGTTGTGAATGAAGTTTTGAGTTGTTAATCTTCATTTTTGGAGTTAGATTTGTCACCATGAGCTTGTTTGGCTAGGATTGGTGGTTGAAATTACGTTTTCATGAGTTAAGGAACTGTTTTGCACAACTCTTGAATGTTGGAGCTTCTATCTGAACGGATTAAGCACTTAATGAAGAAAAGGGCTGAACAGTATAGATAGCGGTGCTATCTTTGAAGATGCGCTATCTGTCTGTTTGACCAGATGTTGACTTTTGTTGACCGTTGACTTTTTGACCGGTTGACCTTTGGTCAAACTTGAAGGTTTTGGATATTGGACTTATAGGATTATTTCATTCGGGATTTTGAAAGTTCTAAGTAGGGTTTATCCTTGTTAGGAAGTGCGTATTGTCGGGATATGCGGGCACTCGCGGGGAGTGCTGTCTAGCTTAAGGTCGCGAATCAGGTGAGTCTTCTCACTATACTATGGGTGATATTACATGCGTAGATAGTCTTTATTACTTTGTATGATAATGTGATTATTTGTGCTTACGATGTTTACCGGCGGATCGGGGCAAGCTCAAGAGCCGAGGACGAATCGGGGCAAGCCCGAGAGTCACACGATGTTTACCAACGGGTCGGGGAAAGCCCGAGAGTCACACGATGTTTACCGAAGGATCGAGGCAAGCCCGAGAGTCATACGATGTTTATCGGCGGATCGGGGCAAACTCGTGAGCCGAGGACGGATCGGGGCAAGCCCGAGAGTCACACGATGTTTACCGGCTGATTGGGGCAAGCCCGAGAGCCAACGATGTTTATGTGATGGATCGTGTGGTATTTTTGGGGAACTCACTAAGCTTTGTGCTTACCCTTTTACCCTAAATGTTTTTCAGGTAAATACTGGCTTGAGCTTGGAGCACGACGCGACTGTACCGCATCTGGAGATTTCAACGATTAAGTCTTCTGCTGTATGATGTTTGTAAATGTTTGATAAGTGCGTTTTATATGTTTAAATACTAAGTTTTAAATTGGATGGTTTTTAGTTGGCAAACCTTTCTATGTATTTAAATCTCTTTTAAAAAAATGAAAAGTTTATTATGGAATTCGGGACGTTACAACTAGGCGTTGTCAAACACCCCACACTTGTGCCTTGCTTGTCCCCAAGCAAGAGAGTTTTTAACAAATTCTAACTAAGACTCAAACAATTTTTGAACGCGTTTAATTTCAAAGCTTACTTCCTCGGGAGTTAGAGTGAAATAGTTTGTGAAAACATAACCGGAATATTCTTTGGAATTTATGACTTTCTAAAGAACCCTTGATTACAAATTTTCTGTTCACAATAAAGTGTATGTACTCATTCAGATTCTAAAGGCCATAAAAGACTATTCATGACTTTCGATGTTGTCCGTGTAACGAGCTTTTAGAAATACCATCCCAGACCAGACGGTCTTAGGTGGCAAGGTGCATATGTCCCACCTATTTTAGGCTTACCGGCTCGAAAAACAAAGGCCACTGATTGACAGTCCCTTCTTAAATTCCAAACCTAAAATATCCCAATCTTCTAACTCTTAAAAATCAACTTATTTGACTAAAGTCATAGCATGATCACAACTATATAGTATTTCTCGAAAAATACCAATGCTATAACATTCACAAACTATTTGTTTCAAAATTACAATCTCTTAAAAATTTTGAAAAAGTTGCTAAAATTTTTTGAAATTTACTCATTTCTCGCAAAAAATTTCAAAAACACTCCACTCTTTCGACCGTCCACACCCCACACTTAAAACCGTACAACGTCCCTGTTGTACATAAAAAATTCAAAAATATGGAGAAAGAGTTACCCCTTTAGATGGTTGACTGCTTGATGGTACTTGATTGTCACAGGTGCAAAAAACACGAATATCTCCACGATTCAGAATTTCCAGGAGTTGTAGCGCAATAGTAAAACACGCTGGTGATTAAGGCAAGTGTAAGGGGCACGGTGACCCCACACTTGCCTGAAACAACTCCTATACAGATTCTCCATTCAGGTATTACATGCATCACTCACAAACATCAAATGCAAAAGAACAAACAAACATATGAAATATAAACAATTTGTGTATTGCGGATGACCGCGGTGCGTGATCGAAACGCGTGCATCGCGGTAATTACGAGATGTACAAGTACTGTCAAATTGGAAATGACTGCGGTGCGTACCATAAGGGCGCCGCGACGTGGTAATTTCAGAAAATGAAGCCATATTCAAACACTCGTAAGAAGTATTCAACACAGATTTTAACTAAACTTATTACTTTTCACTAATGCCATAAGGCTTATTTTCAATCCTAAACATATAGCCCTAAGAATTATTAACAAGATGTTCAAAATTTAACCTAACCTAAGAACTTGAAACCTAATGTGCTAAAAACTCAAAAATAATTACATGAACCCCTTTACTTGTGGGCGGTATCGTCTTCTTCACCCTCTTCTTGCTCTTCCTCTTCTCCATCGGTTTGTCTTCCTCCTCCTCAACTATTGGTGGTTGAGGTCTTGGAATGGGATTTTGGGCTCCATTGATAAAGTTGATCATGCACTCGGAAAGCCAAAGGAGCTGGGCTAGAGTATTTTTCGTTTGTCGGTCAATCTCGGACATCGCCATGGCTTGAAGCCTGTGCTCTAATTTGTGGGTATGTATGGCTCTCTGGACCGCCTTCACTTCGTCAGCCAGGAATCTAGATTCCATTGTCGCAGGAGCGAGGCCGCGGGGCAAACTGATTGTTGCTCTCGATCGCTTCTTGGATGTTGATAGCTCGAATCGTAGCACAGGAAATGGCATGCGCTCCACAGACGTGATCCCGTCATCAACGTAGATGACATCCCGCAAAGTGGAAACCGGTGGGCTGAATTGGATCGGAGGGATGACTGCCAGCTCACTAATGTTGTGCTCTGACAAAATCCCGTAGGAATGTGCCAGGCACGTCACAAAATGTCCCCCACCGAGAGCATTATACTTCAGTGGTGCATCAGTCAATTGCTTGAAGTAGTTAGCAATGAAGTAAGGGATATTACAAGTCTGGAGCATTTGTGTCATCACCCACATAAGGTGTAACTCGTGGGGCAAAACTCGTTCCTCGTCAGCACGAGGCCACGACATGGTAGAAATCAGCCGATGCAACATCCGATGTGCCGGCAAATGCTGCAGGCTCTCCCGTACGGTGTTTTCATGGTACCGCGTAGACGAGATAGTGCTCCATTAATCAGCGGGTGAAAAGGAATCACCAGCGGTACAGCTGGCCCATATGTGGAATGTCCCAAATCCTGGTGCCTCAGACTCGTCCTGAGTGTACAACCTGATCCTGTACCCAAACTCTCTCAAAATGCAACTGCGGTTATGATTCCCCAACCGAAATCTGACCATCTCCTCGGTGTCCATCCCGGTTTGCTGGTGATCGAAGTAGTAACTCGTGAGGAATTGTAAGAGTACCTCGCGATAGGTTGGTTCGTCCATTTGAAATGTATTCTCGATTGCCCGACAGGTATACATTAATTCGCCTTCTTCGTACCCCTTTGCACTGACCAGTCCTGAATATGCTCTAGAATGTCCGATTCTTTGGTCAACTCCCAATTGACCATTCGGGAGGGAAGGATTCGTTTGTCGCGGTGAATTGACCGGCGATTGTAAAAGCTGTAAGCAAGAACTCTATCAACTCCTGTAGCGAAGGAGTTCAAGTCAAGTAATTCTGAGCTCCCGGATGAAGACATTGTTGCCTACAAAATTGTACCAAAGCCGAAAATAATCTACTATTCAGCGTTCACCGTGGTGCGGGCCGCAATGGCTGCGTCGCGCTGTTTGAACATTCATACACCACGTTGCGCTCTGTGATGGTCCGCGGTGCGGTATATGGACTTCAAATAGAATCGTTGATTAAACACTATTTCAGACCAGATTTACAATTTTGAGTACTGGGTTTTGTAATGTACGCTATCCTAAACTCAATAGCATCATCAATTGCATCATAAGATTATTACATTGCAACATAAAGATGATTCTCATACTTTTCAAGACTTTGAATATAAAAGATAAAAATCAGGGAACTTACATGGATTGCTGTGATTAAAAACGAAAACGAAGTGATTGTGATTCGAAGATGAATGAGCGACAGTAAGGACGGACTGATTTAATCGATTTCGAATTTATACAAGTTTGGCGAAATTGGTTTAGCTTTCAAACTCTGTTTTAGTGATTATCTCTAAATTCAAATTAAGATAAGGTTGCGGCGCGGGAAGCTTCTATCCGCGTCGCGTAGAAAATTTGACTCTATCAACAATCGCGAAAACCTCAACACGTGCGGTACGGATCCTAGGACCCCGCGTCGCGGTGTTATAAAATTCCCAAATTAACCCCATGTTAGTTCTATATGCCCAAGGATGATCATAAAATGATATTACTAATAATACATGATCCTATAGGGTCACACCAACAACAAGTTTGACACCAATTGATCATTTAGAACGTTAAATTTGATTTAACATCAAATGATACTAAACTTGCAATTTAATCTTGTAGGTTATTATTATTTGAGGTAAATAATAATAACTACAAAATTAAAGGTTGATTAGTAATTCATATGTGATGAATTAATTAAGTAACAATTAAATTGTTTAAATTGTTAAACGATTTAATTGATTTATAAGTAAGCCTTTTATTTAATTTAATTAGTAAATTAAATAAAATATATATATATATATATTGTTATATATATATATATATATATATATATATATATATATATATATATATATATATATATATATATATATGTATATATATATAATTATACAATTAAGATTGTATATTTAGATGGTTTATTTATATATTTGATTATGGGTTAAATGTTATTCCATTAAAGAAATGAGAAGATGTATTATTTATAAACTTATAATTATCTAAGTTTTATAAATAATAACAACCCACTAGCACTTCATTAGTCATCATATAACTAGCCATATTGGAAGGAAAAGAATGCATTAAGAACTTAAAAGAAAAGGAAGATGCCTTGTGTCTTCTAGCTTTTGATTATAGAAATCAAATGGATCTTTCTTTTAAGCTAGTTGCATGTGCTTTTCTCTTGCCTTGGTGGGATATATGGTGGACGGTTTTGAGAGGGTTTGTGTGATTATTCTTGCTTCAAAAATCAGCCAAAAACTCTCCTTAAGTTCTTAGCAAAAATTGGTTTTTGGTTTCATAAGAAAAGGAGTCATATTTTGCAAGTTGTGGAACTAGCATTCAAGGGTGTTCAAGCTTGTAGTGGATCAACTATAGAGGGATTCTAATTTGATTCCTAGCTATCAAAATCATCCAAACCAAACCCAAGAACAAAGGTTATGATCTTGAACTTAAACTATGTTTGTTTTTCATCTTATCTCTACATGCATGTAGCATGATCCTCTTGAAAATGGAATTTGTGTTCATGATTTTATGCTTCCGTTGCAAACTCATGTTTTTGAAACTAATTACATGAACCATGATTTCCAACAATTGGTATCAGAGCCATGGCTATATTGCATGTTTAGATAATAAGTTTATTTGGATAAACTTGGTTTTTGGAAGCCATGAATGTTCATCTTCTTGAATGAAAGTTTCATGCATGGCTTCTTTGGCAACATGCAAGTATATTATCTATGATTTTATGTAACCAACTATATCTTATGTATGCATGCTTTTGGTTACATAAATTTTTGCCTTAGAAAAACAAAGTGTTGGTTTTCTTATGATTTTATGTGATAAAATGGTGCATAAACAAGCCAAGGACCATATGATGCATGTTTTGTGTTTGTATTCGATATGGTTGTAATCTATTCATTTATTCAAATGGTTTGTAATAATAATTAGTTATTTCCTTCTTAATATTCATTTTGTAAATATTAGAATAGTTGTATTTTATTTATTTCACAAAATGTAACAAGAGAAGGAAGTAAAAGACCAAGAGAAGATTGCACCCAACAGCAGCACTTTCTGAAGAGCTGCTGTCCAGATTTCAAAATTGTTTTGGAAGTGTTTTATAAATTCATATCTTGGTCATTTGGTGATATACTTGTTGGTAACTTTAATATCTAGTATATACATTAAGTTTCAACAAGTATTAGCATCAATATAGCCAAGAATGAATTGAAAAATGCAACAAAAACAACAAAAATTCCTTCCTGCTGCCCCTGATTTCGAAAATTTTGAGGGCTCCATAGAAAAATCACATGTCACTCAATGGTGTCAAGAAATGGTGGTTCAAGTATCATTTGGTGATATAAGAAGCTTGGCAAAATTGTAGCCAAATCGGAGATCATTTGGTTGAGTTTTTGTCACATTTTTGTCCCTAGGTTTGGACTTGATATTTCATGTGTGGCTCACATGAAATATCAAACTAGTTGGCTTGTGTTTATGCACCCATGCATGCTTGTGATGTTTGAATGTTTTATTATGTTATGTTGTGGATGAAAATAAGATTTTGCATGCTAGACAACCTAGATAATTAAACATAATCATCAAGGAGTTTGTATTTTTCAAAAGTTGACAATTAAAACATAAGATGTGAAAAATGGGTTTTATTAAAATGGGTTTTGTTTAAAACCTATTAAGTCAAGTTTTGAAAATGATTGAAACAAGAAATAAAATGGAGATTTTATAAACTCTTACAAACTCCAACCCTAAGTAATAATGGTAATTATTTAGGATAATAAATTGGTTCTAATATATATGTGATCAAACTCAAACTTAATATAGGATATTAATTGTTATCTTGACCACAAACAAAGAATCAATAAATTGGAGATTTTATGATTAAGGAACCAATTAACTAAACAAGATTTAATGGTACCATGTTTATTGGATGCATGCAATATACATGATACCATATGTTTTTCAAAAATTAGAATTGTAAAACATTCAAATCCCTTATGAAATACGAATCTATGCCGTCCTTCTTAAAGACACTCATGTATCACTTGTATTTCCTTGTGGGATAAAGGATACCTAACCACTTGGAGTCTTCTTGTGATACAAGAAGTAGTTTTGCAATATTGATGGGATAAAGGACACCTAACCATTAATAGTTGTCAAAACTACACGTCCGTTTAAGTAGGATGATTCGTTTGGAAATCTCTTGTGATAAAGGTCACCTAAGCATTAGAAATCCAAGGCATAGATGGGATCAAACATGCCAAACTTATAAATGTTATAATGGGATCCCATAACTCTAGAAATTATATTTGGATATAATTGGTAAACCGTTACCTACCTTGTTGATTCGAATAGGTGGGATAAAGGATACCTAACCACTTATTCGTAATGCAACTTGAATTCTAGACCTTAATTAATTAAAGTTTATGAAACAAGAAAGGGTATTAATTATTAAGGACTTAATATCATAATTTACTAAATAGAACCTTGTTAAAATTTTGTAGATGGCACCAAACAACACACACTCGGCTCCTAACAAAACCTCACTACGGTCTCTCCTTGAAGGAGAAAAACTTAACCATACCAACTTCTTGGATTGGCACCGTAGTGTGAGAATTGTTCTCAAACAAGAAAAGAAAGAATATGTTCTCAATGAACCACTTCCAGAAGAGCCCCCTGCCATTCCTAAGCCCGCACACGATGCATGGCTTAAAAAGATGGATGATTCCATCGATGCATCATGCCTTATGTTGGCAACCATGATTCCTGACCTTCAGAAGGATTTGGAGAATCATTCAGCATATGACATGATTCATCAACTAAAGGAAATGTTCCAACAACTTGCAAGAACGGAAAGGTTCGAAACTGTTCGGGCTTTCCATGCTTGCAAGATGGAGGATGGGCAGTCGGTAAGTTCTTATGTGCTCAAAATGAAGAGTCACATTGATCATTTGGCACGTCTTGGAGTTGTGATGCCCGAAGAGCTAGCAACGGATATGATCCTTAACTCCTTGACAAAGTCCTTTGATCCTTTTGTCATGAATTTTAACATGAATGGTTTAAACAAGACTATACCGGAATTACATGGGATGCTAATTACCGGGGAAAAGAATCTGCCTAAGAAAACCACTCAAGTTCTCATGATCAAGGAAGGTGGAACAAAGAGAACTAGACCAGAACACCCCACCAACTCCAAGGGCAAAGGGAAAGCAAAAGCTTTCAAAGGTAAGGGCAAGAAAGTTGTCCAACCTTCCCATCCGCCCAAGAAGAAGGCAAAGGTTGCCAAAGATGAAACATGCTTTGAATGTGGCAAAGCTGGGCATTGGAAGAGAAATTGCCCTACTTATCTTGCGGAGTTGAAGAAAAAGAAGGCCGGTGAAGGCACTTCAGGTATCTATGTGATAGACCTAGAACTTTATAATTTATCTCCTAACACATGGGTATTTGATACTGGTTGTGGAACTCACATATGTAATATGTTGCAGGGGTTCAAAAGGAGTAGGCAACTGAAGGCAAATGAGGTAGTACTTCGGGTTGGAAACAATGCAAGGGCTGCTCGTCTCCTAAACATGGCACCTACTAAGAAGGTAGATAAAACGCCTTATGAGATATGGCATGGAAGGGTTTCATCTTTATCCTATCTAAAAGTATGGGGTTGTGAAGCTTATGTTAGACAAGAAGCTTCAAACAAATTAGAACCCCGTTCAACTAAATGTATCTTTGTAGGGTATCCGAAAGATTGTCTTGGATACTATTTCTACAATCCCATCGAGAATAAGATATTTCTTTCTCGAAAAGCTGAATTCCTAGAAAACAAGTTTCTGACGGAAGAGGCTAGTGGGAGGTTTGTGGAACTTGAGGAACTTCAGGAACCACAACCTGATACACAAGAAGTTGAATCTAGCATTCAACAAGAAATTGTTGAACCTGAACAAACGGTTGATCAGGAACAAATTGTAACACAAGGTGTTCGCAAATCTGGTAGGGTTCGAATTGAACCAGAAAGGTATGGTTACCTTTTGATGGAAGAGGAATGTTATATGATAGATTCTGATGAACCCGTCAACTATCAGAGTGCAATATCAGATCCTGAATCTGATAAATGGCTTGAGGCCATGAACACTGAGATGCAATCCATGCACGATAATCAAGTTTGGAACTTGGTTAATCTTCCCACCAATTGTAAGACTGTTGGGAACAAATGGGTTTTCAAGAAGAAAATCGACGTGGATGGAAATGTTCACACTTTTAAGGCTAGACTTGTCGCTAAAGGATACTCACAGACTCATGGTATTGACTATGATGAGACCTTTTCTCCAGTGGCAATGATCAAGTCGATTAGGATACTTTTTGCCATAGCCGCATACTATGATTATGAGATATGGCAAATGGATGTCAAGACCGCTTTCCTTAATGGATACTTATTGGAAGATGTCTATTTGGAACAACCTGAAGGTTTTGTCGATCCCAAGCATCCAAACAAAGTGTGCAAGCTTAAAAGATCTATCTATGGATTAAAGCAAGCGTCTCGAACATGGAACATCCGTTTTGATGAAAAGATTACGAGTTTTGGATTCATCAAAAATGAGGATGACTCTTGTGTTTACAAGAAAGCTAGTGGGAGCATTGTCATAATCCTAGTATTGTATGTAGATGACATACTTTTATTTGGAAATGACATCCCAACTTTAAAAGGTGTCAAAGCGTTCCTTGAGAGTTGTTTCTCAATGAAGGATCTAGGGGAAGCTGCTTATGTATTAGGCATAAAGATCTATAGAGATATATCTAAGAGACTTATTGGTCTTAGCCAAAGTGTATATATTGATAAAATCTTGAAAAGGTTCAAGATGCAAGACTCCAAAAGAGGATTCTTGCCAATGCCTCATGGCACCATCCTAAGCAAGTCTCAGTGCCCAAACTCTAGGACTGAACTTGAAAGGATGAAACATGTCCCATATGCTTCGGCAATTGGGTCCATCATGTATGCCATGTTATGCACTAGGCCCGACGTCTCATGTGCCTTAAGTATGACTAGTAGGTATCAACAGAACCCAGGCGAAGCCCACTGGACTGCTGTAAAGAACATTCTTAAGTACTTGAGAAGAACTAAAGATATGTTCTTAGTTTACGGCGGTTTGGAAGAAAGCTTAAAGGTAAAGGGTTACACTGACGCAAGCTTCCAAACAGATAGGGTTGATTCGAAATCTCAATCTGGGTATGTCTTTATTTTAAATGGAGGAGCCGTGTCTTGGAAGAGTTCCAAACAATAAGTGATTGCACAATCCACTACAGAATCAGAATATGTTGCTGCTTCAGAAGCTGCTCAAGAAGCTGTCTGGATGAGAAAGTTCATAGAAGATCTAGGGGTTGTTCCTTCCATTCGGGACCCTATAGAAATCTTCTGTGACAATCTAGGTGCTATAGCTCAAGCAAAGGAACCTAGATTGCATCAAAAAACCAAACACATTCACCGAAGGTATAACTACATTAGACATGAAGTTAAGAATGGTGAAATTAGTATTCACAAGGTTCATACAGATCAAAATTTGGCAGACCCATTCACGAAACCTTTACCTCAAACTAAGCATGAAAGTCATGCTAAGGGTATAGGACTCCGTTTTTCTAATGAATGGATTTGATTTGTGTTTAATGTTTTATGAATATGAACTTATGTAAACGACAAGAATTATGTAATATATGTGACGTGATGTTTCATTCATAATTATTGTGTTTTATTAGCATGTTTAATCCTTGAATAATTTAGTTATTCTAAACGTCCATAGTCGATCATAGTTGTGGGAGCAATTATGAAGTAAGACTAATATGAATTGGATTGGTTGACTTTTATGGGTAAAAGTAGCAAAAGGTTGCAACCAAATTCATAGGTACTTGTCAGTGAACAAGTATTGGACTTGACCCGTTTCAAGATCACTCCATGGATCATCATCATAAGTGATTCTTGAATAAAGGTATTATCATTGTATCCTTTGACCTGAGATACATATTTGGGACTCAAGTGTAGAGTGTACTATGCTTTGATATGGTTTACTGTTGTTCTTGAAATACAGACAACCATAAAGGCCATACTCATGCATAGTACTAACTATATGAGGGGCGTATGTAGTCAAGACGGGATTTGTTCCTCTTATGTGTTGAGAGTTAGACATCTAAGGCGCCTGTTTGAAAGTTGAACATAAAATGAGAATGATTAAGATCCATGTCTCATGTTCAACATGATGTCTGTGACAAAGGGATAATTGATAGATAACCTTATACATCAATTAGAGCCTCGTGTTTTCTGAAGAATTGAATGTTGTTGAATGGCACAATGTCATGTGTTATTGGGGGCAGTGAAATGTTGCTAGACGTTTACCACTGTCGATATCATCCTATGATGCAACCTTGTGCAAGTGGGAGATTATTAGTTCTATATGCCCAAGGATGATCATAAAATGATATTACTAATAATACATGATCCTATAGGGTCACACCAACAACAAGTTTGACACCAATTGATCATTTAGAACGTTAAATTTGATTTAACATCAAATGATACTAAACTTGCAATTTAATCTTGTAGGTTATTATTATTTGAGGTAAATAATAATAACTACAAAATTAAAGGTTGATTAGTAATTCATATGTGATGAATTAATTAAGTAACAATTAAATTGTTTAAATTGTTAAACGATTTAATTGATTTATAAGTAAGCCTTTTATTTAATTTAATTAGTAAATTAAATAATATATATATATATATATATATATATATATATATATATATATATATATTGTTATATATATATATATATATATATATATATATATATATATATATATATGTATATATATATAATTATACAATTAAGATTGTATATTTAGATGGTTTATTTATATATTTGATTATGGGTTAAATGTTATTCCATTAAAGAAATGAGAAGATGTATTATTTATAAACTTATAATTATCTAAGTTTTATAAATAATAACAACCCACTAGCACTTCATTAGTCATCATATAACTAGCCATATTGGAAGGAAAAGAATGCATTAAGAACTTAAAAGAAAAGGAAGATGCCTTGTGTCTTCTAGCTTTTGATTATAGAAATCAAATGGATCTTTCTTTTAAGCTAGTTGCATGTGCTTTTCTCTTGCCTTGGTGGGATATATGGTGGACGGTTTTGAGAGGGTTTGTGTGATTATTCTTGCTTCAAAAATCAGCCAAAAACTCTCCTTAAGTTCTTAGCAAAAATTGGTTTTTGGTTTCATAAGAAAAGGAGTCATATTTTGCAAGTTGTGGAACTAGCATTCAAGGGTGTTCAAGCTTGTGGTGGATCAACTATAGAGGGATTCTAATTTGATTCCTAGCTATCAAAATCATCCAAACCAAACCCAAGAACAAAGGTTATGATCTTGAACTTAAACTATGTTTGTTTTTCATCTTATCTCTACATGCATGTAGCATGATCCTCTTGAAAATGGAATTTGTGTTCATGATTTTATGCTTCCGTTGCAAACTCATGTTTTTGAAACTAATTACATGAACCATGATTTCCAACACCCCACACTTGTTATTTTCTTACCGTGACCAATTAAATGCAATTAACACTATAGAAAATGCAAATTATACACATGATGATCGGGTTGCCTCCTGACAAGAGCTAAGTTTAACGTCTTCAGCCAGACATGCACTTACCTGGCTTATTGAGTGTATACAGGAATATTTGTCACAAACTCTACCGTTTCCACTTCCAGTTTCTGAAATGTGCCTGCAGTGACATAGTGTTTAAGCCTATGCCCATTGACCTTGAATGGTGGTCCACCTTTGAGATCTCGAATTTGTTGGATTTGGTGTCTAAGACATGACTTATAATTGTATTTATCTTGTTAATTGAAGCAAAATCCATGTTGGTTGCCCTCATAGCTGGAGAATTGATGTAGAGTTCAGTAGAGAGAAAGGTTGATTTATTAATTGTTTAATAAATCAATATAAATAAACAAATAGTTTATTAATATATTTAAGTGTTAATATATTAATTAGAAACTATAATAATTAATTAGAATTTAATCTGGATTTAATTGGATGTAATTTGGTGATTAAATTAATTAATTAAAGGTGCAGGGACTGGTTATGTAATTATTCAATAGTTGAATACTGACTGGCCAGTGGACAGGGGCCAAAAGTGGTGCCAACTATGGAGGCTTCTTCATATGTAGCGAAACCCTAATAAGGGTTTAAGAGGTCTGGTCCAAGTGGTCAACAGGCTTGCCCACTAAGGAGGCTCCTTAGGGTTTTAGATGTAACCCTTGGAGGCTATAAAAGGAGGCACATGGCTCCTCCTTTCTCTGCGCCAACTTAAACCAAGAAAACTCTACTGGATTGTTCTCTCCATTGCTTTGGGTGTGACTTGCATTTGAGGCAGGATCTATTTGCTGCTAGCTTCAAGAACAAGATCAAAAGGTTGGTTAATTCTTATTTGATCTTTAGAAATAATTGTTGGCCTTAGGTTTTTAGTTTATATCTTCATAGAAGAAAACATAGATCTTTCTAGGGTTTCATGTGAACTTAGGAATTTGTTTGTTCATTGATTGCTACAAAACCCTTCAGTGGTATCAGAACCTTGGCTTGTTTTCTTGTGAATTGATATAAATTGTTCATATGACGACAAAGGGTTTTCGAAATTAAACCCTTGTTGAAGCCTTGATCGATTTCAAGGCTAGGGTTTCCTAACCCTAGCCGCCAACCCCATATGGTCCCCCCTTTTGTTTGCCTTGGAAAGTATGTTGTTATTTTTGGTAATTGGATTAATAAAATAACTGGAACACTTAAACCCTTGCTTGCAATTTTCTAACCATTAGGGGTTTAAGATAGGTAAATTAATTTGATTAACTTGTGTTATCTATATTAGATTTAATTAATTTAATTAATGGTTAATTAAAGGATCAATTAAATCAACTTAAATAATTAATTTAAAATTTTCGAAAAATAGATATAAATTGCGAAAATTAAGAATAAATTAATTCTAAAATATTTTAATGAGATTAAAATATATCTTATATATTTATGATTAAAAGTTAATATTTATATATAAGATTAAATGGTTAGTCTTACAGTTAGTAGGCCTCATTCACAAAACTGTCCTATAAAGAGGGTATAAGGCGACTGCCTATAAAATGGTAGTCTAATTGGTATCTACTCTTACCCACCGCTTTCTTGGTCAGTCGAGTGTCATTAGCCGAACGGGTTTGATAGAACCGCTAAGCCTCTTAAAAGTATAATGCTATAATTGAAAGTACTAGAACTTTGAACAAAACCCAATCTAGTTACTTTAGGTTAAAATGTGAATTGGTGCTAATCCATAAAATTGCACATTGCACTTTGTGGAACGTTGGTGGAGCGTGTGTGGTTTACCGGCACGCCAACTGGGGTCCACAAAGAGTCACAATGGGTTTGTCGACTTTTTCCATTATTGACGAAGCGTGTGTGGTTAACCGGCACATCAATTAAAGATGGTAATTGATCTCGAGAGTACCAAGCTAATTCGCATGGTTATTCACACCCGGTCTGTGATTCTCAGTCTCCCAGTCACAAACAGCAGGGCATTCCCGAGATTAAAACATGCTATTGAACAGTTCAATAAATCTCAAAAGAAACTAGGAATTCCATTATAATTTGATTATGTTTCTGTGGTGGAATTGACTGAATCGTCATTCGCCTACCTTATAAAATTTGCAATAAAGATTACGGCATCCCTCTTCGATATTGTAGATTGTTATTGTAGGATCCTAGCCTTATATTTGTTCTTGGGTGAATATAAGGATTAATTATTAATGTCTAATTAAAACTATCTTCTTCTTATATAGATGTCTTCTGTTGACCAAATCGCCCCCCACTCGAACCCCGGTAATGTCACCTCGATCTTGTTATTGTGCTCTAAAGTGACGTTGAACGACACTAACTACAATGATTGGATCCGCAACATCAAAATGGCTCTAAGGTTTGAACACAAAGAATATGTTTAAGAAACCGAGCTTGTTGAGGTGGACCCAAATACCGCTACTCCCGAGGAAATCGCCTCGTACCAAGAACACTCGGATGATGCGACCAAAGTGGTTTGCATCATGATCGCCACCATGAACCTTGAATTGCAAAGAATTTACGAGGACTATTGGCCCTACGATATGTACAAAGAGCTCGTGGTAAAGTTCCGCAAGCAAGAGCGCATCGAAAGGCGTGAGGTCGTAAAAGCCTTCACTAACGGGAAGCCTAAAGTGGAGAGTCCATCTATGCTCATGTGCAAAGGATGCATAGTTATATGGAGAGGCTAAGGAAGCTGGAAATGCCTGTTCATGAGGATTTAGCTGTTGACATAGTGCTAAACTCCTTGCCCAGTTCTTATGACCAGTTCACACTGGCATATCATTTGAACAACAATCAGGAAAATCTGGCTGAATTATACCGCATGCTTCGTACTGCTGAAGACGGGATGAAGGGAAAAGGTTTGCTCCCTATCAACCCGCCTGTCCTGGCTATTGGTATCGGCAAGGGAAAGAAAAGGAAGGGCCCTCCGAAGCAAAATTGGAGGGAAAAGGTTCATGTCGGGTCATCTAGAGGTGCCCCGAGAGCCAAGGCTTCCAGCATTCTGCATGTCACGAATCCCAAGGAAGCTGATTGCTCTATTGCAAAGAAAAGGGCCTCTGGAAGAGAAGCTACCCCAGGTACTTGTAGGATATCAAGGATGGCAAGGTAAAGCCATCACACGCAGTTACATATTCTATATCTAATAACTCATCTTCTTCCCGTTCTTGGGTCCTTGATACATGATGTGGTTTTCATATCTGTTCTGATTTGCAGGGCCTAAAGGAAAGTAGGGAGCTGGAGCACGGTAGATTGAACCTGGTCATGGGCAATAGGCGAATGTCACTTGTTACCAATATCGGTGTCTATAGATTAGTGCTTAGTAATGGAGTTGTTTTAGATTTACATAATTGTTGCTATTCGCCTGATATGGCAAAGAACATAATTTCCTTTTATGCATTGTTCAAACAAGGCTTTTACTATGAGTTTGATAAATTGAATGGTTCAATTTCTGTTATAAAAATGATGTTTTTATATTTAATGCTTTGCCTTGTTATGGAGTGTATGAATCTATTATGTGTGTTGATAATTATGATAAAAATGTTTTAGCTATTGATTCTTCAAGCGGTGTAGAAAAGGCGTGTTTGTGGCACTGTCGCCTTGGCCATATCAACAAGAAACGCATCACCCAACTCCAAAAGGATGGAGTGTTGGAATTATTCGACCTCGGGTTGGATAATGTATGTGAATCTTGCTTGCTTGGCAAGATGACAAAATCACCATTCAAAGGTTTCTTTGAAAGAGGTGAAGGTTTGTTGGATATCATACACACAGATGTGTGTGGCCCCTTCAGAACAACCACAAAAGATGGTACGCGGTTCTATATGACCTTTACTGACGATTTTAGTAGATATGGGTATATCTACTTAATCAAGAACAAGTCAGATACCTTTGAAAAGTTCAAAGAGTTCAAAAATGAAGCAGAAAATCAATTGGGCAGAAAGATAAAGATGCTTAGATCCGACAGAGGCGATGAGTATCTTAGTATCGAGTTTCTCGATTATCTTAAGGAATGTGGAATTGTTTCACAGTTGTCGCCTCCAAGAACACCTCAGTTAAACGGTGTTGCTGAAAGGCGAAACCCCTTGTTGGACTTGGTTTGTTCCATGATGAGTCGAGCTTCGCTTCCAATCCATTTCTGGGGGTATGCCTTAGAGACTGCCGCCCATATCCTCAACCTTTTCCTAACCAAGAAGGTTGCAAAAACACCACACGATATGTAGACGGGGAAAGTTCCGTCGTTGGCACACATAAAAGTCTGGGGCTGTGAGGCTTTCGTGAGACGAGAGACTCATGACTAGCTCGCGGAAAGAAGTGAGAGGTGTTTCTTCATCGGATACCCGAAACAGTCATTTGGATACTTGTTCTACAGACCGAGCGAGGACGTGGTCTTTGTAGCAAGATGAGGATTCTTTCGAGAGAGAGAACTCATTTCCAAAGAGGACAGTGAGAGTACAATCGATCTCGAAGAAATTCAGGAGACGCATGATGAACCAACCTTAGAAGAAACTAGCAACCATCATGAGGAAGAAGTTCCTGTTAGACCAACCGACATCTCATTACCTCTTAGACGTTCGGGTAGAGTTAGCATGCCACCCGAGTTTTATGGTTTCCATATTACTTCGGATGGTGACACGTTAGTCAGTGATCGTACATTGACTAATTTGATGAGCCAGCTAACTACCATGAAGCGGTGGCGGGCACCGAGTCTGCCAAGTGGAAAGAGGCAATGGACAATGAGATTAAGTCCATGAAAGACAATCAAGTTTGGAACTTAGTTGACAATGTGTCGGGTCGTAAGACAGTCGGGTGCAAGTGGATCTTCAAGAAGAATAACGACATGGATGGTAAAGTATATACTTATAAAGCTCGGCTGGTTGTGAAGGGACTCACTCAGACCCTGGGGGTTGACTATGATGAAACCTTCTCACCAGTAGCCAAGATTAAGTCAATCAGGATAATGCTTGCCATAGATGCGTTTCATGATTATGAAATTTGGCAGATGGATGTCAAAACCGCTTTCTTTAACGGGAAACTGACTGAGGATATTTACATGAATCAGCCAAAAGGTTTTGTAGACACTAAGAACCCTGATAAACTATGTAAGCTTGAGAGATCAATCTACGGACTGAAACAAGCATCTCGTAGTTGGAATCTTTGCTTCCATGAGAAAGTCAAAGAGTTTGGTTTCTCTAGAAGTGAAGATGAGTCATGTGTATATGTCAAGGCTAGTGGGAGTATAGTTACTTTTCTGGTGCTGTATGTTGATGACATACTACTCATGGGAAACGACATTCCGACCTTGCAAGATGTCAAGTCTTGGCTCGGGAAGTGTTTCGCCATGAAAGACCTTGGAGAAGCTGCTTATATTCTCGGGATAAGAATACTGAGAGATAGAAAGAGAAAATTAATAGGTCTAAGCCAGTGTACATATTTGGAAAAGGTGTTAAAAGGTTTAACATGGAAAATTCCAAAAGGGGAGAGCTACCAATCCAGAGTAATTCTAAATTGAGTAAGACTCAAAGTCCGAGTACCGATGAGGAAATAGCTGAGATGAGTCGGGTACCTTATGCTTTGGAAGTAGGGTCGATCATGTATGCTATGACATGTACTCGCCCCGACGTATCCTTTGCATTGAGCATGGTTATTCGGTACCAGGGTAATCCTGGAAAGGCACACTGGATAGTTGTTAAAAACATACTCAAGTATCTGCGAAGGACAAAGAATATGGTATTAGTCCTTGGTGGCAGTGATGACTTGAAAGTGAGTGGATATACATATGCCAGCTTCCAGATAGATAGGGACAGTGGTCGGTCCCAGCCCTTTCTTTTGAACGGTGGAACGGTCACTTGGAAAAGTTCCAAGCAAGAAACAGTGGCTGGTTCAACATGCGAATCAGAGTACATTGCAGCAAGTGAAGTGTCTAAGGAAGCAGCTTGGCTGAAGAACTTTATTGGTGACCTTGGAGTTGTCCCGAGTATTCAGGAGCCAATGGAACTGTTCTGCGATAACGAAGGAGCGGTCGCTTTGACTAAGGAACTACGAGATCATGGAAAGTCTAGACATATCGACAGAAAGCATCATTACATTCGACATCGTGTAGAAGAAGGTCACTTACTGGTTAAGAGATTATCATCAGAAGACAATCCTGCAGATCCTTTTACTAAGGCTCTGAGCAGGATTAAGCATTATCAGCATGCTCGGAGCATTGTACTAAAGGATGATATTAGTTTTAGTAATTAGATAGATTTTGAAACTTGTAAACAGTATAAATGTAATTGACTTGGTGATTTTATAATGGAGATTTATACATGAGTATTGTTACTGCCTTTGTCAATTGTTTATTATTGTGTTTCTATATTTGCAAGTTTAACTTCCTAAATAATTAGATTATTTGAAATTCCACAGTCGATCATATTCTTAGGAAGTAAGTATGAACGAAGACTGTCATGAATCGGTTGTAGATTGTCTAAGGAGTTAGACATTGGAGTAAGACTGCTACAACGTTTGTGAGTACTTAGAAAATAGAGATTTGAGTATTGGATAAACCGGCGCTTAACAGATTGCTTCATGGATTACATCACGAGCAATGTTAAGACAATAATATCTTTTGATCTTTAAGTGGAGATATATGATCTGTAATTTGCGAGAAAGTTGCTCATTGATAATGCGAAAACACGCCGGTAACTCAGTGTTACAAAACACACTGTTGTGATGTATTCTGACCGGTAAAAGGTATGGACATATAGGTCGAAACTTATCCGTCCCTGACCCGATGCGAAACAGATATCTGTTGGCCTCTCGATGATTTTGAAGTTGACTGAATGTGTTTGCCAACCAGGACTAAATTGATGTGTTCAATTAGTCTTAAAGTCATAAGCAAATCGGAAATCGCGAAACAGGGTATCAGACCAAGATTGATCTTAATCCATGTCTTGAGTATGGAAATATCTTGTTGGACGGAGGATCATCTGATCACTTCTCTTTGGACAGAACTGACTGGGTCAGAGTTCAGGAACAGTTTCTAGGAAACTGATATTAATCAGAAGGTAAATGGACAATTAAAGTCATAGACTTATCCAAGTAGGAGACTGTTGGATTTGGTGTCTAAGCCATGACTTATAATTGTATTTATCTTGTTAATTGAAGCAAAGACCATTTAGGTTGCCCTCATAGCTGGAGAATTGATGTAGAGTTCAGTAAAGAGAAATGTTGATTTATTAATTGTTTAATAAATCAATAGAAATAAATAAATAGTTTATTAATATATTTAAGTGTTAATATATTAATTAGAAACTATAATAATTAATTAGAATTTAATCTGGAATTAATTGGATTTAATTTGGTGATTAAATTAACTAATTAAAGGTGCAGGGACTGGTTATGTAATTATTCAATAGTTGGATACTGACTGGCCAGTGGACAGGGGCCAAAAGTGGCGTCAACTATGGAGGCTTCTCCATAGGTGGCAAAACCCTAATAAGGGTTTAAGAGGACTGGTCCAAGTGGTCAACAGGCTTGCACACTAAGGAGGCTCCTTAAGGTTTCAGCTGTAACCCTTGGAGGCTATAAAAGGAGGCACCTGGCTCCTCCTTTCTCTGCGCCAACTTGAACCAAGAAAACTCTACTGGATTTTTCTCTCCATTGATTTGGGTGTGACTTGCATTTGAGGCAGGATCTATTTGCTGCTAGCTTCAAGAACAAGATCAAAAGGTTGGTTAATTCTTATTTGATCTTTAGAAATAATTGTTGGCCTTAGGTTTTTAGTTTATATCTTCATAGAAGAAAACATAGATCTTTCTAGGGTTGCATGTGAACTTAGGAATTTGTTTGTTCATTGATTGCTACAAAACCCTTCAGAATTTCCACCGCACCATATTATGTGATACTGACGACTTTGTATGGCCCATTCCATTTGCTTCTCAGCTTCCCAGGGAACATTTTCAGTCTTGAGTTATATAGCCACACCTTCTGTCCAACCATGAAATTCTTCAACCGGAGTTTAGCGTCATGATATCGCTTTATTTTTGACTTGTACGTGGCAGCATTCTCGTAGGCTTCATCTCGCAATTCTTCCAATTCAGACAACTGCAACTTTCGCTCTTTTCCAGCTTCAGTATAGTCCATGTTCACTTGTTTGATCGTCCACAATGCCCGGTTAACTAGCTCCACAGGGAAATGGCAGCCCTTCCCATAAACCAACCGATAAGGTGTAGTTCCAATCGGTGTTTTATAGGCAGTTCTGTATGTCCAGAGTGCATCATCCTATCTTTGTGACCAATCCTTTCTGTCTGTTCTAACTGACTTTTGAAGAATTTCCTTGATTTGCCGATTAGACACTTCTACTTGACCGCTCGTTTGTGGATGGTACGGAGTTGCAATCCGATGGTTTACTCCATAATGTTTTAGCAGCCGCCCAAACTTGAAATTCTTAAAATGCGACCCCCCATCACTGATGATAACCCGTGGAACTCCATGTCGAGTGAAAATGTTCTTCTTAACGAATTTGCAAACCACGTGATGATCATTGGTGCGAGTGGCCTCGGCTTCGATCCATTTTGAGACATAGTCAACGGCTACTAGAATGTACACATACCCGTGTGAAGTGGGAAAAGGACCCATGAAGTCAATTCCCCACACATCGAAGATGTTTACCACTAGAATCGGATTTAGCGGCATTTGATCCCTCTTTGAAATGTTTCCTAACTGGTGACAATTTAGACATTCTTTGGCAGTTTTATGAGCGTCCCTGAAGATAGTCGGCCAATACAGTCCGGACTCTAAAACCTTGTACCCCGTCTTCTTTCCGCTAAAGTGTCCTCCATATGTCGGCGCATGGCAGTGCTCCAGCACATCATTGATTTCACTATCGGGTACGCATCGATGGATTATTTGGTCTTCTCCCACCTTGAAAAGATCAGGATTATCCCAAATAAACCTCTTTGCATACGTTCGGAACTGCTTCTGCCTTTGCTTCGTCCAGTGTTGACAACGCAGCGGTCGTCGTGCGGTCAAAAATAAGAAAAACCTAACACACACTAGTATAGCGGTAGTCAGGGTCGATCCGTAGGAGTTACGTGGTTAGGACAAGACGATAGTATACCAACTGTAGTGTCACTGCTACAGTCAGCGGTATTGTTTCTACTTTTCCAAAAACCAACTAAAAACACGATTCCAAGACCAATGCCAAAAACCTAACTCAAGCATGAACTAAACTAACCCAAATCATATCCTAGACTAAAGTTCCTTACTGAAATCAGAAACTAAATTCAGAATTCAGAAGCAAACAATCAATCCAATATAATCAAAACACATCCAAGCATCAATAATGCAAAATAACATCAAACCGAATGATTACTTTTATAAATCCAAAAACCAAACATCAAACCAATATCCAAACAATCAAATCAGATCTAAAATACCAAGTATTTACTACTGAAATCAGAGATTACAATTCTAAACGAACATCGAGTAATCGAGGGAAATCCCGATTGCGGAATACCTCGATACCGAGTTGATAAAACAAGAGAAAAACTAAATAGCTAACCAAAATAATGATTCTCACTGAAAAACTGACGAAATTGTGCCTTCGGATCCCTCCTTCGCGTCCCGGGATGAGTGAAAAGTCGGACGGGACTCCGGTATTTATAATGGTGCGAAATTAGGGTTTCCGCGTCGCGGCCACTTAGAATCCGCGACGCGCGTGCTGCCTTATCCCGACTTTTCGGAGTTTAAAACTCAAAAACGCAGATTTTATGATTTTTTGACATTAGCGTCGCTAATATGGAAATTAGCGTCGCTAATATTGGATCTAGAAACTTCCACGCGCGCGTTCGAATTTTGAATTGCAGATTTTTCCCTCCTGTGAACATTAGCGACGCTAATCCTTAAAGTTAGCGACGCTAATGTCTGCTGACTTCTTTTTCTTGTCCGTTTTGCTCCGTAACTTCTCCAGAATTGCACTGAAACCCCTGCATTTATACTAAAAACATTTCCAAGCACTTTGGCACAAAAGTAAGTGATATTAGCCAATTAATAAAGATATATTAACTAAAACACGGCTAAATAACGCCTAAAATACTTGATATTACTAGGCGTTATCAAACACCCCACACTTGTGCCTTGCTTGTCCCCAAGCAAGAGAGTTTTTAACCGATTTTAACTAAGACTCAAACAATTTTTTGAATGTGTTTAGTTTCAAAGCTTATTGCCTCAGGAGTTAGAGTGGAATAGTTCGTGAAAACATAATCGGAATGCTCTTTGGAATTCATGACTTTCTAAAGAACCCTTGATTACAAATTTTCTGTCCACAATGAAGTGTACTTACTCATTCAGATTCTAAAGGCCATTAAGGAACTATCCATGACTTTCGATGTTGTCCGTGTAACGAGCTTTCAGAAATACCATCCCAGACCGGACGATCTTAGGTGGTAAGGTGCATAAATGCCTCTTCGAGGCCACCCTTTTCGGACCTACTGGCTCGAACAACAAAGGTCACTGATTGACAGTCCCTTCTTGAATTCCAATCCTAAAATACTCCAATCTTCTAACTCCTAAAACTCAACTTATTTGACTAAACTCATAGCATAATAACAACTAAATAGTATTTCTTGAAAAATACCAAAGCCAAAACATTCAAAAGCTATTCGTTTCAAAATTACAATCTATTAAAAATTTTGAAAATTTTTGCAAATTACTCATTTCCCACAAAAATTTCAAAAACACACTTTTTCGACCGTCCACAAACCGTACAACGTCCCCGTTGTACATAAAATTATTTCAAAACTAGGGAGAACGAGTTACCCCTTTGAACGACGAATTGCTTGATTGTCGGGACCATTTGTAACAGAGTTGATCATGTTCATTGTCTCGATGAAATCCGGGAGTCAGGGCGCAACAGTAAACATGCCGGCATAACACGAGTGTAGGGGTATGGTGACCCCACACTTGCGTTATGCAACCCCATCAGTTGGTGCAGCAGTCACAGTTTGGCAAGACACTAACAAACATATTAAAAATTTCAAAATACACAAAAGAAAATTCTTTATTATGAGTTGTTGTCCTTGCTGATTCCCAGTCTCCGCGACGCCGAAGTGTCAAGGCCACGACGCGTGGCCTCGATGAAATCCGGTGTCTGTCGATCAAGTACGAATGTCCGCGGTGCGAGATGAAGATGACCGCGTCGCGAGTATGCATGAAAAGGCCCAGATTTTTCGATTTTTCGATTTTAGCCTGTTTTTCAAATTGATTGCACCAATATGTTCCTAAACTAGAGACTAACAAAAGCCCTATGTTTAATTTCAGAAAAACAAGCTAAATTGCCCTAATTTCTCATTTAGGTCAAAAATCCCAAATTATGAACCCTAGATTTTTGATTTTCGATTCCAACCTGTTTTTATCAAATTGAACATACCAATAGCATCCTAAACTAACCACTAACAAAAGCCCTCTATCAATTTCACCAAAAACAAGCAACAAAGCCACCAAATCGGGTAAAAACCCGAAGAACCCTAAAACGAGCCCTAATTTCACAAATTTCTGATTTTTGCATGTTTTCATCAAATTGAAGGCATCACTAGGTAGCTAGGGCAGCGATTAAGAGACCCTAGGTGTCAATTTCTTGAAAAACAAACCAGAAAACCATCGATTTGAGGTTGGAAGGTCCGGTTTTCCGAAAAACCCAAAAACGGCCCTCATTTCTCAATGCTCAAATCCGACTTGTTTTTGCTCAATTGATTGTACCAACATGTTGCTAAAGGACCGATTAACAAACCCTAAGCTTCAATCTCAAGAAAAACAAGCAAGAGATGGCTCGATTTGAGGTTAAAGGTTGCGAAACCCGAAACCCCAAATCGGCTCTAAAACAGCGAATTCGATGAAATTGTGCGATAAGAATGATAAAGGGATGTTTAGATACGTGCCTTTGATGCTGAATTGAAGTTTGGTTGGATCAATTTCACGAAAAATCGAAAAAATTCGGGTTGTGTGGGTGTGCTCGGCTCAACAGATGCGAAAATGGGGAGGGGAGACTCAACATTAGCGCCGAGAAGTGGAGGAGGGTTGACCACGTGTTGACCAAAGGTTAGCGTCACTAATATTAAAAATTAATGGCGCTAGCTTGTATTTTTCCATTTTTTTCGCGATTTTTCCGTATTTTTAAAAACCGTTCGACCACCCCACACTTGAGTTATGCCAGGACATTTTAAAAAATTTCCCAAGTGATATTTTGACAAAATAAAAACTAAAAATTAAAAACAAAAATTAAAAATACTTACCGAAATGTCGGGTTGCCTCCCGAAAGCGCTTCTTTGTTCGGTCTTTTAGCTGGACCGTCCTTCCTGCGGCTACGGTGGGTCGTACATTTGACTCCACTGAATTTCAGCCGCCACCGTCCCCTTGCTGATTCCATACTCTGATTTCCCCGGGTCGAATGGTTTGTCGGTTCTGCTGCTGTTGCCCAGTTGCCGTTTTCTGATTAATTCACGCGAATGTTTGGAAGTTGCTTTAAACCTCCAAGCTCGGTCCTTCCTGCGGTGTCTCTTCACCATCATCGGTTTAACGTGGAGCGCGCCCAGTGATTTTCCCAGTAATTGTTTTGCAGTTTTCATTTTGCTTGCGTCTCGCGTGCTATCTTCAGTTTGCAATTTTGGCTTGCAGAACCAATAAAAATTTTCCAATCGAATGGGATCGGAAGGCAACATATTGAGATGCTCCCGTATATCCTCATCGATGGTATTGATCACATCTAATTTTCCATTCATGAATGGATCATGAGTGGTGATAAAATCATGTTTATTGTTTTCAAATATCAATTCATCAGCATCAACTTCTTGATCATCGTCCAACAGGTGGATCGGGACCATGAGTGAGCGACTAGTTTGATCTGATGGTGGTACAAAGTCACCCATCATCAGATCCTTACTTTCAAAAGACTCAAAATTTTCAAAAATTCTAGGTTCGGGGGTAGTATTGTCATCTACACCCCCTTCCCCAATAGTATCGACAACTTCAATAATTTCGGGGATCGTTGGGCTGGGGTCTGTACTGTCACTTACAGCCTCCTCCACAACGTCCTCATCAATCAAATCGTCTGGTGATGGTATGGATTCACTCATCACCAGCTCGACATTATCAACATCTTCAAAAACATCAAAAGCTGTTGAGTCAGAGGTAGCATTGTCACCTACAACCTAACAACATTTCCAACCATCTCGGTGGTATCTTGACTTTCCCAAGGTGCATGCCCTTCCATCACATATTCAGGTGATGCAAGTTCACACACAGTATCATTGGTACAAAAATCACTCGCCTCAGGTTCTGGCGAAGGTGGTGAACATTTCCAACTTTCCTCTAACTTATCTAATGAAACTTGCAATCTTTCAAGAGCATCAGCCTGATCCTTCTGCACTTGGTGGGTGCTAGCCATGAGTTTTAATAATTGGGCCCAAATTGCAGGATTTTCAGGTTGAGATGGCTCCTCGGTCCGCCATCCATTGTCATCGAATGATCCATTGTTGTAATCATCCTCGTAATAGGTGTCGGCCGGATTTTCATGATACTTATAATACTGATCCGGGTACATGTAATCGCCCATTATGAAGACGTACACATACCAAAAATCAACAAACTAAACTCAAACATCAAAAGAAACAACCCTACTGATCGTCTATCCTAAGCGCACAACTCCCCGGCAACGGCGCCAAAATTTGACAATGCAGCGGTCGTCGTGCGGTCAAAAATAAGAAAAACCTAACACACACTAGTATAGCGGTAGTCAGGGTCGATCCGCAGGAGTTACGTGGTTAGGACAAGACGATAGTATACCAACTGTAGTGTCACTGCTACAGTCAGCGGTATTGTTTCTACTTTTCCAAAAACCAACTAAAAACACGATTCCAAGACCAATGCCAAAAACCTAACTCAAGCATGAACTAAACTAACCCAAATCATATCCTAGACTAAAGTTCCTTACTGAAATCAGAAACTAAATTCAGAATTCAGAAGCAAAACAATCAATCCAATATAATCAAAACACATCCAAGCATCAATAATGCAAAATAACATCAAACCGAATGATTACTTTTATAAATCCAAAAACCAAACATCAAACCAATATCAAAACAATCAAATCAGATCTAAAATACCAAGTATTTACTACTGAAATCAGAGATTAAAATTCTAAACGAACATCGAGTAATCGAGGGAAATCCCGATTGCGGAATACCTCGATACCGAGTTGATAAAACAAGAGAAAAACTAAATTACTAACCAAAATAATGATTCTCACTGAAAAACTGACGAAATTGTGCCTTCGGATCCCTCCTTCGCGTCCCGGGATGAGTGAAAAGTCGGACGGGACTCCGGTATTTATAATGGTGCGAAATTAGGGTTTCTGCGTCGCGGCCACTTAGAATCCGCTACGCGCGTGTTGCCTTATCCCGACTTTTCGGAGTTTAAAACTCAAAAACGCAGATTTTATGATTTTTTGACATTAGCGTCGCTAATATGGAAATTAGCGTCGCTAATATTGGATCTAGAAACTTCCACGCGCGCGTTCGAATTTTGAATTGCAGATTTTTCCCTCCTGCGAACATTAGCGACGCTAATCCTTAAAGTTAGCGACGCTAATGTCAGCTGACTTCTTTTTCTTGTCCGTTTTGCTCCGTAACTTCTCCAGAATTGCACTGAAACCGCTGCATTTATACTAAAAAACATTTCCAAGCACTTTGGCACAAAAGTAAGTGATATTAGCCAATTAATAAAGATATATTAACTAAAACACGGCTAAATAACGCCTAAAATACTTGATATTACTAGGCGTTATCAAGTGTGACGACATTGCTCCTGTTGCTAGAAAGTTAACATAATTCGCATACCATGGAGCCCCCGTAAGTTCCAACAATTGTTCATGTGAAATGTGTCTTTGATGTTGGCCTCCAAACCTTCTACAGGCAATCATGAAAGATGATCTGCCACCACGTTCTCTGTCCCTTTCTTATCTTTGATCTCCACATCGAATTCTTGAAGTAGTAATATCCATCTGATCAGCCTCGGCTTTGATTCCTTCTTTGTGAGTAGATGACGGACAACGTTGTGGTCAGTATAGACCACCACTTTTTATCCCCAAATGTAGGATCTGAACTTATCCAGAGCAAATACTACAGCAAGTAATTCCTTTTCTATGGTTGTATAGTTCAATTGAGCTTCAGAGAAAGTCTTACTAGCGTAACATATGACTATTGGCTTCCTGTCGATCCTCTGTCCTAACACTTCACCAGTAGCGTAATCACTAGCATCATACATAATTTCAAAGGGTTGGGTCCAGTCAGGAGGTTTTTGGATATGAGCTTCGACCAATTTATTTTTAAGGATGTTGAATGCTTTGACACACTCCTCATAAAAAATAATTGGTGCATCCTTCAAGAGAAGGCTACAAAGGGGTTTTGAAATGGTACTTAAATCCTTGATAAACCTACGATCGAATCTGCGTGACCTAAGAATGATCGCACCCCCTTCACTGATGTTGGCGGCGACAACGTAAAAATAACCTTGATCTTAGCTCGATCCACCTCAAATCCTCTCTTAGAGACTACATGACCTAAAACGATTCCTTCCCTAACCATGAAATGGCTTTTCTCCCAACTAAGCACCAGATTCGACTCCACACATCGTTCTAACATCTTTTCTAATTGATTTAAGCACGCATCGAATGTCGTCCCAAAAATCGAAAAATCATCCATGAAAATCTCCAGTGCGTCACCAATTATATATGAAAAATATTGTCATCATGCACCTTTGGAATGTGGCTGGGGCATTACACAGACCAAATGGCATCCTTCGAAATGCGAAAGTACCATAGGGGCAAGTAAATGTCATTTTGGCCTGATCCTCTGGGTGAATGGCAATCTAGTTGTATCCTGAGTAACCATCCAAGAAACAATAATATCTCTGTCCTGCTAGCTTCTCCACGATCTGATCGATAAAAGGCAATGGGAAATGGTCTTTAGAGGTTGCAGCGTTGAGCTTTCAGTAATCTATACACACTCTCCTTCCAGTCACGGGTCTTGTGGATACCTTTTCACCATCCTTAGTATCCACCACAGTAATTCCTGATTTCTTTGGCATAGTTTGCGTTGGACTGACCCACTCACTATCAGAGATTGGATATATGATTCTCGCATCCAACCATTTCAACACTTCTTTCTTCACGACCTCTTTAAGATTCGGATTTAATCTATGTTACGTGTCCCTAGCTGGTTTCGATCCTTCTTCCGTTATCATCCGGTGCATGCATGTCGTGGGGTTGATCCCCTTCAAATGTGCAATTGTCCAGCTGATGGCCTCCTTATGCTTAGATAGGACTTCAAGCAAAGCTTTCTCTTGTTCCATTGTTAGATCGGCTGACAGAAGAACTGGTAAGGTATCTTCTTTTCCTAAGAACGCATACTTAAGGTGAGTTGGCAACGGTTTCAACTCCAAGGTTGGCGGTTCCTGTAAAGAGGGCTTTAGTTTTTTTCGGAATCTCCGTTGGAAACTTCTCGAGTTGTACACATTCTTCATGCTTCACATCCTTCTTTCCTTCTATATCTTCAACATCACTTTCTTTAGGAATGTCCATTGCTTCTTGTTGTAGACCTTAAGCGTGTATTGTCGCACCAATTCATCTATGACATCCACCTGAAAGCACTCTTCCTCCTCCATCGCACTTCCCTTCGCATCGAAGATGTTAATCTTGTTCTGCTGATGTCCAAATGATATCCCCATCTCTCCTGTACGGAAATCGATATTCGCATTTGCTGTGGCCAAGAATGGCCATCCAAGAATGATGGTGGGTTGTTCTCCATTAACTGCTTGTCTGGTATCCAGAACCAAAAAATCAGCTGGATAATAAAAGTTCCCAATCTTTATGATGACATTAGAAATCATTCCTCTTGCGATTTTTGTAGACTTATCGGCAAGCTGTAAAATCACATCTGTAGGCCTCAAGTTACCGAACTCATGCTTATCAAAAATCTGTCTTGGCAGAATATTTACACTCGCTCCTAAATATAATAATGCCTTCTTGATATACACGTCACCCAAATCGACAGAAATGAGGGGTGCTCCAGGGTCCTTCATTTTGGGTGGTAAAGCATCCATAATTATTGAACTGACGTACTCAGTTAATTCAATCTTCTTGGGAAGATGCGACAAGATGTGCTTCTTATGGATGCACATATCCTTCAGAAACTTCGCATAGGCGGGAACCTCCTTTATGAGCTTGACTAAAGGAATATTGACTTTGATTTGGCTGAACAGCACCCACATGTCATCTGCTAATGGTCCTTTCTTCCCATAGGGTCTCTTCTCCGGCTTTTCCAAAGCCGCGGGAAAATGTGCGGTTCCACTCGTCTCCCCTTTTTCCCATTTACTTGTAGTTTCCTTTTTCTGCTCTTGATCTTTTTCCTTCTTCTTCTCTTTTTCTAATTCCTATTTTTCGAACACAATCTCGACATCACTATCTTCTTCTGCTGCTGGCGGAACTGTAACTTTATTATCCACCTTCTTTCCACTTAGAAGAGTAATAACTTCATTTACTTGCAACTTTGATGGTTGTACTTTCTCTTGTTCATTCTCCTTTTCCAACTTCATAAGCAAATTCCCCAGTTTCAAAATTGCTTGGGTATTGGCATCTTCAGTTTCCTTGAGTTTGAGCAGCATTTCGTAAACCTCCTTTATACCAATGTTCATATTTACTGTTTGAGGCGCTGGTTGCACATTCTGCTGCCTTACTGGTGGTTGCCTCACCTCCCTCTGCTGATTATTCCTAAATGGCCGTGGAACATTGTGGAATTTACCATATCCATGCACTTGGCTAATTTCCTCGTGCGTCATTGAGCACTCACTGTGGGTATGTCCTATTTCACCACATGTATTACAAATGACTTGCCCATGTAATACATACGCTCCTTTCTCCTTCTGAAATCTTGTGAACATCTGATTGAACTTCTTAGTAACAGCACTCAACTCACTTTGAATCTCTCTTTTCCACTTGTTCTCTACTTCTATGTTTACCACATACACCGTGTTATCCTTCATGGATCCACTGACCTTTGAGCCTAAACTTAATTGCTCCAGGAATCTCCATGCATCCTTCGGTTCTTGCCACATAAACGTTCCGCTTGACGAAGCATTTATCATTGCTTGATGTGTCTCATTTACTCCTTCAAATAATATCCTTACTAACTGCCACCTTGGAATTTCGTGATGTGGGCATACCCTCATCAACTCCTTCAATCGCTCAAAAGCTTCGTGAAATACTTCTCCAGGCTTCTGCTGAAAATCTTGGATTGCGCGTCTAATCTCAGTAGTCTTACTAACTGGGTAGAATTCTTGTAAAAACTTGGCCTTAAGTTGATCCCAAGTAGTAATACTATTAGGTGGAAGAGATGTAAACCAGTATTGGCTTTGTCCTTTAGGGTAAAAGGAAATAAATTCAACCTAAAAGTATCTCTACTAGTGTTCCTAGGGGTATTGGCATTTGCTATGGCTATGAACATATACAAATGATTATATGGATAATCAGTTTGATACCCTCTAAACTGTGTTAATACTCCTAACAATTGAGGTCTAATTTCTACTTGAGTATCTACATTATCGGGAATATAAATAGGCGACGAATCATCATACTCCCGCGGTTGAAAGTGCAACGCAACCGATTGCCCTCTCGGTTGTGTAAAGTATAAAGGTTGAACAAAGTTACTGTCATAATGATGATTATTGTTGTACCCTTGTTGACCTTGCGGTTGCTGATGTTGTTGCTGTACTCTTCGCCGAGGTCCTCGACCTTGATTCCATTGTTGCTGCTGCTGTGGAGAAATCCAGCCTTCATCCTCCTCGTTGTATCCGTGCTCGACCTCCCAATACTGATATTGCTGTGGTGGAGGTTTTTGTGGTTGCACATATTGGGTTGGTTGTGGTAAGGTTTGGAAAGCGGGTTGTGGTTTAAAGATGGTTGGTGGGAATGGTGGTTGTAATGGTTGCGATTGTTGTGGTTGAGAAATGGTAGTTTGCTGTCTAGGCGGTGGGTTACCATCTCGGGTCGGCACTCTCCACGTCGTAGCAGCTGAAAAAGGGTTGGTGGTTTGTTATTAAAATGGTGGAACTGAAGGAGGAGTGCATACTGGTATCAATGCGGGGGCTGAAACCGCACCACCAGTAGCACTCGTGCTCCCAAAATGGAATTCTGACACTGGGGTATAAATGGAACTCCCCCTCCTGTTACCTCGTCCACAGGCTCATTGGTAACATCCTCAATACTAATACTACTAGGACTCATCTTATCTAAGCGCCTACGTGCACGGTTCTTGCACGCAGTTCGTTCGATTTCTAAGTCAAAAAGCAAGGGTGATAATTGCCCACCCTAATGGGTACGCATGCACTGGTGCAACACGCCCGTCGAAACCAGAACAAAAAGACTAACCAAACTAAAAATCAATTCTGAAAACTAAAAATCAGAAACTAAACTCCCTACAGATCACCTACTCTTAAGCTCACAACTCTCCGACAACGGCGCCAAAATTTGACACGCCTAGGTCGTCGTGCGGTCAAAAATAAGTAAAACCTCACTCTTACTAGTACAGTGGTAGGCAGGGTCGATCCACAGGAGTTTCGTGGTCAAGATAGATAACAGATTACCATATACAGTGTCACGCTACCACTAGAGGGACTAGTCTCTATTTTACCAAATACGGTCCAAAAACCAAAATCCAAACGAAATCCAATTCCAAGCATAAACTTAAATGAAACTAAAACCAAAACTTAATCTAATTTGCTTACTGAAATCAGAAATATAATTCAGAAACAGAAACAACCAAGATCAAGCCAAAAGCATAAAGCATCCAAACATCAAAAATACCAAAAAACACCATTAAACATGTAACCGAATGATTAACTTGCATAAAACTCAGATCCCAAGTATCCAAAACAGTAATCAATGAAAAACAGAAACTCTAACCTAATGCCAATGGTTGTCACACCCAAAAACACCAAGCTAAACTACTAAAACAAGTAAAACTATATGAAAACTAAGTGAAGAAACATAAATACCACGAATGGCGACTGAAAACCGAAACTTGGAGTCAATGAAGCTTTAGATCCACCTTATGGGTCGTTCCTTGCCTTCTGATTTCGACCTAATGGCCTCTATTTATTGTTGTGGCAAATAAATGACCGCGTCGCACGTATCTGATATCCGCGACGCGCGTGTTCCGGCGACTGTTTTTGTCCTTATCCCCAAATTTCTTCGGTTTTGTAGGCATTTAGCCCCTGTTTGTTACTTTTCTTTCCAAACTAGCACTGACACAAAATATGAGAATACCACATCATATATGATATAAAATCACCAAGAATAAGACTCAACAACATTAAAATACTTGATATTACTAGGCGTTGTCAAACATGTTAAAATTTTGTAAAGGATTTAAGGCAAAAAAGGAGCACAATATGCACCCATAAATTGGAAAATATATTTATATTTTGTAAAATACATCATAAATTGGAAAATACATTAAGATATTGGAAAATCTATGTTTTTTCTCCAATTTTTATCTTATTTGAAAGGAATTTTTTTGGCCAAGACCATTTAAACTTTTTAGCCTTTCTATTAGGGTTCATAATGAAATTAATAGTTAATTTTGTAGGTAAAAATGGCTAGTTTGTTAAATAAGTCTATCCATTAAATCGTTTTGTATTTATTTAATAGTTTTAATATAGCAATAATCTACTTTTGTTGAACAGAAAATTAAAAATATTTTTTTCATTAAACACATTTTGATGAAATTTTATTGATAAGTAAAAAAGTAGAATTGTACATGATGTTTTATTATTTGTGTATTGTAAAGGGGTGAGAAATTATTTATGTTATAGGTTGAAAAATATAGAAATAATAAAAAAAGTTTATTTAATATTATGGGCCGAAAGAGTTAAGCAATGTCGAATCCCTCCACCCTTATAAACACAACTTGAGATAAGGTAATGATTAAAAAACTCATGACAGTTTACTAATTTAAATTATAATTATTTAAATGAAGAACGATCATATGGAAACATTTAATTATATTGTTATTTTGAGTAAAAGATATATATTACCAAAAATATAATGTTATTGCAAGTATTCAAAACCCAAAATTAAAGGAAAGAATCCCAATTTCATAGCAATAAATTTTGATTTTTTCAAAAAAGGAAAGAAACAATTTAGGACAACTTTTATTACTCAACGACTGTATCTTCAGGACCGTCTCAAACACGCTCCGTTTTCGTCGTTCGTTTTTTCTCTCTCTCGACAAAAAGAAAGAGGGAGACCAGAAGAACTCCGAATCCAAAACCTCAAGAAAACCCTAATCCAGTCTCCGATTGCTGTAAGTGAATCTCTTCTGCTTCATCATCTGTAGAAATGTACTAGTTCTTGTGCAATTTTGTTATAATTGTGCACTTTGAGTACACTCTGTTTTTTTTTCTTTTTTTTTTTTCGGCTTGAATTCGGTGCTTCGTTCGACATCGGTGACGTTTGAAGTTCATAAAAGTGCTTGATTCCTTGGAAATGTAGTGTTGTTTGGTCATACATTGACGTACATTTTTGTGTAGCGACGAAAGGTTTAGCGAATGGAATTGTTGCGTGTTTATGTTTCAAGGTTCTTGTATGATTATACGATGTGAAGTGGAGATAATCATTACAAGATTGGCTGGCGTTAAGTTTGTGTAGTTTATCACTTTATCATCACTGCTTAACGTAGGGTTTTGTAGATTTGATACAGATGCGCTGTACTTTATGAAAATTCCATACGGAAATCCCTTTCACTGTCTGATAATAATCCTAGCTTGAACCAAATAGCTCAACTGTTGTTACATTCTGATTTAAAAACATGATCGCACGTTCAATGTCATATTTAATGCCGAATGGAACAAACTAGCTTATAACTTTTAGAAAATAGGTACATCCGACATATTGGCTCAATTTGTGGTTCTTAATCATTATGGTAACAGTTTGTCTAATTGAACCATTGTTGTTTCTTCATTACTGATTTCAACCAACAATTGGAAATTAGGTTTGTTCTCATTATTGTAATATCTGGATGTTGTATACAATGTTTTATTTAACATGTCAAGTTATCATATTAGTTGTCAATTGTCATGCACATTCATACTTGCTTTCTCATTATAGCTTTATCAAACCATTTTACAGGGATACCAAATGGCAGGTGTTGATGTTCAAAATCCTCTTCTTGGAAAAACAACTTGTGGTTCTTTGCTGCTTCAATTGCAGGTAAAATCTACATCTTAGTTATTTTCTAGTTTCATCTGTAATCACTTATTAATTTCACGTTCTTTCATAAAAACTTCTCTGATAAAGTGATTGAATTCTTTGTGGTAATGCAGAAAATTTGGGATGAAGTAGGCGAAAGTGATGTAGAAAGAGACAAGATGCTTCTTCAATTAGAGCAAGAATGCTTGAATGTCTATAAAAGGAAAGTAGAACAAGCTGCAAAATCAAGGGCACACCTTCTTCAAGCACTTGCAGATTCTAAACTTGAACTTTCCACTCTTCTTACATCTCTTGGAGAGAAATCTTTTGTAGGCACTGTGAGTAAATAACTAAACCCCTTTTGTAACAATATAAAACAAGAAATGTAGTATAGTATTTGTAATATACAATGCTTTTTTTGTGGTTTAATTTGCAGCCTGAAAAGACTTCTGGAACCATTAAAGAACAGCTTTCTGCAATTGCACCAGCTCTAGAACAATTATGGAAGCAAAAGGAAGAAAGAGTAAAGAAATTTGAAGATGTTCAAACACAAATACAAAAGATACGTGGAGAAATTTCGGGAACTAATGATCAAGGAAGCTTTAAAGTTGATGAGTCTGATTTATCTTTAAAGAAACTAGATGAATTTCATGGTCATCTTCAAGAACTCCAAAAAGAAAAGGTAAATACTTCCATTTCAAAAAGAGGTGACAATTTTGACACATTTGCATAATGTGATGACTAATTTCAAATTTTGTAGAGTGAGAGATTGAACAAGGTTCTTGAATTTGTGAACATTGTACACGATATTTGTGCTGTTCTTGGTGTTGATTTTTATGATACAGTCACAGACATTCATCCTAGCTTGAATGACAACATTGACACTCAATCTAAAAGCATAAGTAATGACACACTTGCCAGGCTGGCAAAGACTGTTGTAGCTTTGAAAGAAGCCAAGAAACAAAGGTTACAAAAGGTGCATACTTTCACTCCTTGTAGCTTTATTGTTTGTATCTTTTTTATTTTTTCTAGAGTAAATTACGGTTTTGGTGATTTGGTCCCTGTGGTTTACACCAAATTACAATTTTGGTCCTAGTTTGAAAATCTTGCACCGATGGCCTCTATGGTTTCCAAATCTTTCATTTTTGGTCCCTGTGGTTTCCAAATTTTTCACATTTGGTCCCTCCTTCTGCTACCGTTTGTGTAAACCATGGGGACCAAAAGTGAAAGATTTGAAAACAATAGGGACCATAAAAATTTTAGAAACCATAGAAGCCACCAGTGCAATACTTTCAGAACTAGGATTAAAACTGCAATTTAATGTAAACCACAAGGACCAAAATTGTAATTTACTCTTTTTTCTATTTAGTTAGACACCACTGTTTATTTTTTATTTCAGCTACAAGAATTGGGAACTCAGTTGAATGAACTTTGGAATTTGATGGATACATGTGAAGAAGAAAGAAGGTTGTTTGATCATGTTACATGTAACATTTCGGCTTCAGTTGATGAAGTTACTGTACCAGGGGAGCTTTCTCTTGATTTAATCGAACAGGTATCCAATAATTTTAGAGTAAATTACAATTTTGGTCCCTATGGTTGTCATGAAATAACACTTTCAGTCATCCTTTTCAAATCCCACATCCAGGGTCCCTGTGGTGACCAAAAACTTACAAAAACGTTAAAAAGTTCAGGGGTTGTCTTTGAATAGGGACCAAAATGTTATAAAAATTTCAAATAAGGACCAAAGTTGCAAAGATCAGTGTAACTCAGGTGCTATTTTGGAACAGGGACCAAAACGTTAGAAAAATATCAAATAAGGACCAAGATCAATAGACAACACTTTTTGGAGTTTGGACCAAAATTGGAAAAATCAGTGAAAATCAGGGGCCTTTTTTGGAACTGGGAGCAAAACGTCACAAAGCCTCAAAATTAGGACCAAAATTGCAAGAGAACTTTTTGGGACCAAAATTGCAAAAATCAGCTAAACTTAGGGTCTTTTTGGGACTGGGTGCAAAACGTTTTGGACCAGATTGTTACAAAAATCTTAAATAAGGACCAAAATTGAAAGAGAATTTTTTGGGTCCAAAAATACAAATATCAGCTAAACGCAAGGACCATTTTTGGAACAGTTACGAAATGTTACAAAAACCTCAAATAAGGATCAAAATTGTAAGAAAAAAAACCCTTGTGACTAAATTTGCAAAAATCAGTTACACTCGAGGATTAATTTCCAAACAGGGACCAAAATGTTACAAAAACCTCAATTAAGGACCAAAAATGCAGTAGAAAACTTTTTGGGGCCAAAATTGCTAAAGTCAGCTAAACTCAGGGTCCATTTATGTAATGTACACTATATATAACATAAAGAGTAAATTACAGTTTTGGTCCCTGTGGTTTACACAAAATTACAGTATTGGTCCTAGTTTTGAAAATGTTGCATTTGTGGTCCCTGTGGTTTTCCAATCTTTCACATTTGGTCCCGCTGCTTTCTAAATCTTTCAATTTTGGTCCCTATTTTTTACACAAACGATAACGGAGGGAGGGACCAAAATTGAAAGATTTAGAAACCACAGGGCCAAAAGTAAAAGATTTCAAAAGCCACAGGGACCATCACTGCAAGATTTTCAAAACTAGGACCAAAACTGTAATTTGGTGTAAACCACAGGGACCAAAATTGTAATTTACTCTAATATAAATTCTGTTTTTTTACTTCTTGATATTACCTGTTTTTCTTTCAAGGCTGAGGTGGAAGTTCAAAGATTGGACCAATTAAAAGCCAGCAGAATGAAAGAAATCGCTATTAAAAAACAAAAGGAACTCGAAGACATTTTTGCACGTGCACACATAAAGATTGACGCACAGACTTTCAGGGACAAAATTTTGAATTTAATTGATTCTGGACACGTGGAGCCTTCTGATTTGCTAGCTGACATGGATGGTCAAATCATTAAAGCAAAAGAAGAAGCTTTCAGTAGGAAAGATATTTTGGATAAGGTTGAAAAATGGATGTCAGCATGTGAAGAAGAAACTTGGCTCGAGGATTACAACAGGGTCATTATTTTAATTAAAATAATTTTTTAAGAGTAAATTACAGCTTTGGTCCCTGTGGTATACACCAAATTACAGTTTTCGTCCTAGTTTTGAAAATCTTACATTTTTGGTCCCTGTGGTTTCTAAATCTTTCAATTGCGGTCCCTATGGTTTCCAAATCTTTCACTTTTGGTCCCTCCCTCTGTTACCATTTATGTAAACCACATGGACCAAAAATGGAAGATTTGGAAACCATAGGGACTAAAAGTGAAAGATTTGGAAACCAAAGGGACCACTAGTGCATGATTTTCAAAACTAGGACCAAAACTGTAAGTTTTTGTAAATCACAAGGACCAAAACTGTAATTTACTCATTTTTTATTATCATTAATCTTATTTTTTTAATATTATTTATGGTTTTGGGATGTGTGTGACAGGATGACAACAGGTATAATGGAAGTAGAGGGGCACATTTAAATCTCAAGCGTGCTGAAAAGGCTAGAATTTTGGTCAGCAAAATCCCTGGTAATAATTTTAAAAAAATGTTTATTTATATTGGTGTCAAGTAATTTAATAATCATTTTAATAGCAATGTCGTCCAAATACAAAATAACTTTCACAGCTTATGTCTTAATAAGAAAAAGAGTAATTTACAATTTTGGTCCAAGTTTTGAAATTTCACACTGATGGTCCCTGGTCCATGTCAAAAGACTAAAATACCCTTTTTAATTAATTTTTCCTTTTTTATTTAAGATATTAATTATTTAGATGAGAGAGAGAGAGAGAGAGGTAGTGGGGTGGGGTATTTTTATTTTTTTTTAAATTAATTTAATAAATAATACATTAAAAGAAAATTGAAAAAGAAATTAAAAAGAGTAAATTGATCTTGTTACTGGCCAAGGGACCAAAAGTACAAGATTTTAGCCACCACAGGGACCACAAATGTGAAAAAAAAACTTGGACCAAAACTGAAAAACCATGTAAACCACAGGGACCAAAACTGTAATTTACTCTAAGAAAAAATTATAAGAGCAATGCTATAGTTGGGTACATTTTTCAAGATGTCTTAATAAGAAAAAGTTGAAAGGATAATGGTGTAATAGAAAGAAACGAAAGTAGGATGCTAACATAAACAAGTAAATGGAAGTGCATTGCTATTTCTTGCTTTTAGCTTTGTAACAAATGAGGGTAAATTCGTAAAAAGTTGTATTGGGTGATTTGTTTATGCAGCCCTTGTTGATACATTGGTTTGTAAAACTCAAACATGGGAGGAGGAATATGGACAGACTTTTGCTTATGATGGTGTTCCACTACTCGCCATGCTCGACAAATATGCAGTGCTAAGGCATGATAGAGAAGAAGAAAAAAGAAGGATGAGGGTTAGTTTCGTCTTTTCACTCAATGGCTAAAACCAAGAAATAGCAACTTACTTTTATTTATCTTAATTGTAACAGGATCAGAAAAAATTCCATGAACAGTTGAACACGGAGCAAGAAGCCATATTTGGTTCAAAACCGAGCCCTGCTCGCCCCCTTACAAGCATAAAGAAGCCGGTGGGCCCGGGGTCACGTCTGAATGGAGGTCTTAACAGACGGTTGTCTATGAATCAAAACGGGGGTAAATCGGTAAATAAAGACGGAAAAAGAGATGTCCCGAGGCCCGTAGCTCCTTTGAACTATGTTGCTATATCAAAAGAGGATCCTGCGTGAAGGCTTTGTCTATTTACACAAACTAAGTGAAATATATATATAAAGAAAAATCATATATACATAATGTTTGAAAAGTTAATAGACCTGGATTACATCGGTGTTTAGTTAGCTAACGGTAATTCTACAAGTCATTAGAGTTTTATCGTATAAGTCGCACATGGTTGTTTGTTTATGACTAAGGGGCTGTTTGATTTGCCTCCTATCGGTCAGTAAGCGGTTACCTGTGACTCAGATGTTACATTTGACTCGGTCCGTTTGATAATCCCAACATCTGACTCAATCAAAATTTACCTATGATTCGATCCTAAACCCTAAAATTTACCTCTGTCAGCTTCAGGATGAGTCTTGGTCACACTTCACACTTCGACTTGGTGAGTTCTTACTCAATCAACAAGTATCAAACAGCCTCTAACTTAATCTAGGCATGTTTATGTTGCAAGTTAGGTTTTGTTATCCTTATTTCTCAAATGTTTTTTTTTTTTTGTTTTTTTTTGTTTTTTTTTGTTTTTTGATATTGGATATTTTTTAACAAAATCCATCATGGAGTATGTACGTCTTGTTATAGTTCATTTTACTGGTTGTTGTGTTGGTGTTCGTGCATACCCACAGGGTATTTGTTTTTAACAAAAATATAAGATGACACCTCTCAATTTCAAAAGAGACCATACAAGATAAGTATAAAAACTTTATGAAGTCTTTTAGTAAAAGAACACCGCAAAAGATAGTAATCCAGAAATACTAATCACATTTGTATCTTATTACAATATAATACAAATAATTTTGTTTATATATTTATAAACTTTCATAATTACGTATATATTCTTGTAAAACTTCAAATTACTTGTATATACTTATAAAATCTAATAACTCACATATATACCAAAATACTTAACTTACTGATAATTGATTTTTTTTAATTTAAAAACATCTTTAAATTGACTTTTTATTGTTAAAAAAATAATTAACTCGTAACGTTACGACATTACCATTCTCTCAAAAATCTCAAACATATTGACAAAAATATGAATGTAACTGAAAATATCAACCGATTGAACAAAATTTGGGTCCCAAATTCAAAATTCAAAATAGGGTTGTTATCGTTCCACAGTCAACATTTATTTCATCAACCAAAAACCACAGTTCATTGATAGATAATTCCAAGATGCCGTCCCAAATTCAAAATTCAAAATAGAGCTGCCATCGATCTGAATCAGATATCAAATCAAAAATCCTACCCTAGATATTGATCGATTGAATAGAATGAGAGTCTCAAATTCAAAATCCGACATAAAGTCAACCAAGATTTATAATAAAAATCAACATAAATAATGTTTTTTAATTTTTAAAAAGATTAATTATAATTAAATTAAGTTTTTGGGCATATATGTGAGTTGATGGGTTTTATAAAGATGTACATGTAATTTCAAATTTTACAAGGATATATACGTAGAGGTGGCAAAACCTGACATGACACGACAACCCGACACGAAATAAACGGGTTTGAGTAAGTGATTTCAACCCGTTTAATTAAACGGGTTGACACGACACGACACGATAATTAAATGAGTAAGGCCAGGGTCGAAACTTTCAACTCGAAAATGACCCGTCTATTTATATTCAAGTTTTTCTAATTCTTATGTAAATTGGACATCAAAAACCAATACCATATTTAAAAGAAAAACTTCTGATTGACGTGTTTTATAATGTGGAAGTCGCTTAGCCACCTAGGTCATGAATTTATTTTCACTTTTCTACTTTCTCATTCATACTCCACCGACCTCTCTCTCCTCCTCGCAACCATCGTCATTCATCTCCCGACTCCTAATATTTTAACGTTACTCTATAAACTTAGTGTGAATGCTTCTACTACTAGTTTTCATGTTTTCCTTTTCGCCTCAAACTCCTATTCTTTCAACATACTTAGTTTTTCAACTTGAAAAATGACATGATATATTTACAAGGTCTAAACCCCAAACCTGAAACTCGACACGAAAATAAACGGGTTGCATGACACGACACGATTATTAAACGGGTTGGGTTAGGGTCGAACAATTTCAACCTGGTTAGCTTTAGGACTAGACAACCCCGCCGGGAGCCAAGAGAAGTTGTTTAATGCTTTGACACGACATGGAATCGACATGACACGACATGTTTGTCAGGTCTATATATACGTAATTATAAAAGTTTATAATGATATATGCGAAATTCTACCTATAAATAAACCTTAAATCCAAAGAATAATGGACTGTATCAAAAATTTTATAAAACCCACAGAAAAGCTTTAAAACCTAAATATCAAATATGCTAGTCCCAAAGACTATTGAAGTGATTTGATTATGACAACAGTAATACTATAATTGTATAAACTTGTTTACCTATAAGCTAAACAAAATCCATGTCAATACCAAAATTTGTGACTTCCAATTTTAGGACTTAATTAGAATTTTCATAAGTGGTTGGAAACTAGTTAATATAGCTTCTATGGAAAAAGTGTGACAATCTTGATATGTCAAGGCTGTTATATATCCAGTTAGGCTAATTCAAACTCATAAGCCAAAAAAATTGTGTCCAGCCCATGTATGTGAAGGTTGGTACCGATCATGCGAAAAGAATCAAAGAACTCAAGCTATGTTGACTCAACGATTTTTCCAAAAAAAGAAAAAGAAAGAAGCACCATTATATAAAGAAAAATGGTATGCCCAACATATATCGAAGAAAATGTTAGATTAGTTTATTGTAAATGAAACTTATTAAACTTATTTTCTATCAAATTCAGCATAGTTCCTGCATTTCAAAACTGTGACCAGATTCAAGAAAACATTGTTGTAATATCAAGCATTTAATGCATCACATCTTCTATACAATCTATCTTAGATGAAGAGTATGTGTGGGCAGTGAAAGTATGTAGAAAAGTTGATTGTTTTAATTATAGCAGAGAAAGAAAAACATACTTTTGCTAACCCTAAAATAACTTTCACACAAAAGTATGACTACATGAATCTGCTCCTCGCACTTAAAGATCTTATCTCAGGTATAAATAAGGTTGTGGATTGACGTTCAAACATATAACTAATCCTACATGCAACAAAAGCATTTATTGATTAAGATTTTTATGATCAATCCTAAGCGATGGATCCACTTAGAACAACATAGACAAAAAAAAAAAAAAAAAAAAAAAAACAACCAACATATTGTTTAGAATTGTACCTCATATTTGATATGAAAGATTATCAAGACAAATAATCTTTAATAGACGACCCACACAAAGCAAGAACAACATCTAGACAACCTAATATGACTTCTCTTTCCTCCTTGCTAACTTGAAGGGGAGAGAGAGAGGGAGAGGGAGAGAGAGAGAGAGAGATGAAAAAGAGTACATCGACGAATATGGGCGGATATGTCTTTTAATACTCAACCAACTTTATTTGACATAAACATATACCGAAAGATACTTACTCCTCATGAATCATTCAGTAACCTAATAAATAATTTTTTTATTGGTTGTCATTATGGATCATTAACCTAGATTAATATGCACCCAACTTTTTACAGACTTGCCCTTATTTTTATTTCTTTTTTCTTTTCTGGGCTTTTGACATAAAAGTCCTTACATTTGTAAATTTTTGTCAGTGTTACCCTTTATACAATTTCCTGTTGGTTTATGCCCAATATTTGCAACTTTTTTTTTTCTATCGTTACCATTTTTACCTACTATAGTAGGTTTTCAGGTTAAAATGATATGGAATTCGCAAAAAAAAACCCTTAAGTTTGCACATCTTTTATGTTTTATTCTAACTTTTTATATTATAGATATTCATGAAGAAAATACATATTTTTAGTTTCTTAGAAGTATATATATATTTTCTTAGAATTCGGATCCGGTAGGAACCCAAAAAATGGTAAGAACCGCGAACACAATTTTCGACCAACAATTTTGTAAATGGTAAGAACGTCAAACGACTTCCTTCGACGTCATGCAATCACGTGCGACGCGCACACGTCCACGGAACGTAATATAGACTCGAGAATACAATCATATGTGGCGTATGTTCGTCCAACGTCATTTAAGTGAGTTTTTTCTCTTTTCGTTTTTTTTATTATTTATGTATTATTTTTTTTCAAAAAATATTTTTTTTCTATTATACTCGGTTTTAGCATTTTTATTATTATTTTATATATATATATATATATATATATATATATATATATATATATATATATATATATATATATATATATATATATATATATAATTATTTAGTTTTTTTATTTTTTATATGCTACAATACCAATTTTGATTTTTCTTTTTCATTCTATATATATATATATATATATATATATATATATATATATATATATATATATATATATATATATATATATATATATATATAAAATTTTTTAAAATTTTTTAATATTATTTTTAGCGTTTTTTCTTTGTATTTTTGATCTAATTATTTTGGATCATGGCATTTTTAATCATAACGTTTTTTTCATATAATTTTGGATCATAATTTTTTGCATCTTATCATTTTTGATCTTATAATATTTTAAATCATATGATTTTGAATCATATAATTTAAGATCGAAACATTTTTCAAAGAAGACAATCTTTTGTCTCATAACATTTATTATTTATTAATTTTTGGATCGAAATATTTGGAATTATAAGATTTTGATTTATAATATTTGGATCATAAAATTAAGACACATTTTTTTGATCATTTTAAATTTTGAATCATAATAAGTTTGATTCATTATATTTTTGGATTATAATAAGTTTTAATTCATAAAAAAATTTGGTTCATAACAGTTTGAATCATAAAACATATTCTGGTTCTTAATATTTTTGGATCATAGATATTTTTGACAGATTTGGAGGGTTTTTTTTACTTAAAAAAATAAACATTTAAAGAACTTATTTTCAAAAAATTTCTTTTCAAAAACTTACTAATACAATGTCTAGAATGATCCCTTAAATTTTCATAATTTTGATATTCTTTATTTTTTAAATATAATAAATAGAAAAAATAATTTTTTTTTCAAATTTTCATGATGGTGCTTCTTTTGTATAGAATTAAATTTTAAGAGATTTGGTTTTTGTAGAATTGTTTTTACAAAAAATAAAGTTATGACCGAAAAACAAAGTTGATGAATAAAAAAACCACCAAATCATATGGTGACAAGTGTCGCAATGTGGTGGGGGCTCGTCCAAATTATCATATTCTCATTCTTAATTTGTCTTATCCACCTAATAGTTTTGATTTTTAGATAACTAGCCTACCCCCACCCCTTCCATAACTTTTAAGATGTGTCTTTTTTTCAAATTGAATATTATCCATCCATTTTTCAAGATTAAAGGTTCAGATTTGTCCTCGCTGTTCTTATCAAAATTTGAGTCCCGATCATATATATATATATATATATATATATATATATATATATATATATATATATATATATATATATATATATATATATATATATATATATATATATAATTTTTTGCATATAAGCATGCATGTTTCAGTTAAAAGCCAATTATGAAACGAAAAAAAGTATTATACTTCTAAAAATGTATTTATATATTTCTAAATACATAAAATTATGTATTTTGATTAAACGGTGTGGAACTGCATGAGGGAGCGACATCCGACATTGCATTCTGATGCTGTGGGAACACCGTCCCACAATAGCTGTATAGACCAAAAGCATGTCGTCATCAGCATAAACATGGCGTCATCTCGACTCCATTTTTTTCTCCTCTCTCTCTCTCTTATTTTTCTTTGGTTCATACTATCAATATTATCTCATTGCAATGATATCAAAATGACATGATATTGTCTAACGCCCCAATTTCCAATCAAAAATTTTCTTTAAAAATTGTAAGTAAAAACATAGATAATCTTATTAACATGCTTAAAAGGTGTTCATCAAAACTATTACCAGAGTGTATACGTCCAATAATTATAAAAATCCCATTTAATAATACCACTGCTAATCATTAATGTGCGATGCACCGCCGTCACGCCGAGCTCACCCCTTTATCAACTGGAGTACCTGAAAATGTTTTAAAATCAACGGGTAAGTTTAAAGCTTAGTGAGTCCCCAAATTACCATACATGCCCACACATTAAACAACCCGTCCTCAAGAACGACCCGACCCTACCCGCCATACAACAGCTACGGGCGTCCATCATACAATAGCTATAGACACGGGGAGGTTCTACCCATCATACAACAGATATGGTTCCCGGTTATGGCCCTGCCCATCATACAACAGCTATGGGACAAGGCAATAGTCCAACTCGTCATACAACAGCTACGAGGGGACACGCATCAGTACTGAGCCCAACAACAAATAACCACAGATATAGAGCAAATCATATAACTGTAAATAACACACAAGATGCCTAACATGCAACATCATATAGTAAGGTGAGAATACTCACCTGAATCACAACCGTCCGGATAATTGCTAATATCCCAAACTAGGCTCGTCCGATCACCTAAATCCCACATACACAACATATTAATCACTGACCAAACTCCTATAGATTTTCCTAAAGGTCAGACCCAACATTTGCTAACAAACAAGGGTCGAAAGTAAGCTTTTGGTCAAACAGTCGCTCGCCGCGGCGCGACCTCTCCCTTACGCGTCGCGGACTATCATTACACTAACGGGGTTTACCCGAATCCGCGTCGCTGGCATAAACAGCCCGCGCCGCGGACTGTAACAGTCCGAAAACCCGTGTTAACCCTTCACCAGTATAGCCATCGGTTAGGGTTCCATTCTACACCCTTTCTGGGATCAGAAACTATCCTAAGGTCACTTTCTTATGGACATGCAAGTCCATGCATGTCCATGGTCCACAACCCTAAGTATTACAAGCCATCTAAGATCACTATCCGAGGGATAACACTACATGACGGAATGAAATGGTAAATCAGAAAAGGTAGATCCTCTTACCTTGCTTCTAAACACGGAGGGATGCACACAACCCGACTCAAACCTTCCCTCACGTCGTATCTCCTTCTTCTAATCTCCCAAAACCTTCAAAGCCTTGAAGTCAAGAAGCCTCTGCCGAAACTAGTCGCCTCTACTCCAGAAAACCTCCAAAAACACGAACCCTAGGGCTGGGGCCCTTTATATAGGCGTTTAAATCCGAATTAGGGTTTTTCATGACTGCGGCGCACCGCGCCGCGGATTCTCCCGAGCTGCACCGCGCCGCGGATTCTCCCGAGCCGCACCGCGCGTACAAATCATGCGCGAATCCAGAATCTTCCCAAGCTGCGCCGCGGATCCATCTGGGCCGCGCCTCGGCGGAACCGGTCTTACATATTGAGGAGCTTAGGTGGAGCCTAGGTGGAGTGGTGTCAATGGTATCCACTCTGTTTATCCTTATAATTCTATAAACATATTTATACTTCTAAAACATGTATCTATATATTTCTAAAAACGTAAAATGTGTATTTATACTTCTAATAGTGTGGTAATACTTCTAAAATGTATTTCTACTTGTAAAAAAAAAATGTAAAACTATATTTATACTTTTATTAATGTAAAAAAAGATTTTAGCAATGTTAGACTTTCATCGTTATATAAAAATGTTAATGCATTTTAAACCATATAACCCGTCAAAAAAAATACCCCTTTTCATGTATTAATCATTTTTCATTTCATAATACGCTTTTAACTCAAACGTGTTTATATGGAAAAAATATATTTATATTTCAAAAATGTAAACATACGTATTTATACTTCTAAAAAATATATCTATACTTCTAAAAACATAAAAATACGTATTTTCTTCTTGAATACGTATAATAAAAAATACATAGGGTAAAACGTAAAAACCTACAAACTTAAAGGTCTTTATGCGAGTTTTATAACAAGGGTAAGGGTAGAACAAAAGTTGCAATTATTGAGCATATCGAATAAAAAATCATATAAAGATAAAATCGAAAAAAATTTACAAACTTAAGTACTTTTATGACAAAAGACTTTATTTTTTAAAATATTTTTTTTAATCTGTAATGTGATTATGAATGCTTAATTGCTTGAATGAGCACAATAAAATGATTTAAGATCGTTCTTAAATATCACAAATTTTATTATTTGCGACCAAATTATTCATAAAAAGTATGCTCTTTGACCATATAGTTCTTTTTTTGGTTTGATTGGATGAGCAGAAACAACTATTTAATATAGATCGGAGCTCTTACTTGAAAAAACCTCATCACGAGCATTTTTTTGGAATTATTAGATTCTTTCCTTTTTTTTTAGAACACAACTTTATTGAAAAGAAAGCAAAAATATACAAAAAAGTTCAATCAGCAGGGTGCTGATAGAATCAAAACAAGCACCTAGACTTACCAGTACATCCAACAAAAACAGCACCTAGACTAACCAATACATCCAAGCCAATATGAAAGGACATTACAGAACTCACAAAAGCAAAACTGAAGCATGGAACAGAGCAAACTCAGCAAAGCATTCGCTGGAAGAGAACATTAACAGACAAAAAACTGCACCAAATCATAACCGCCATCTAATACTTTAGAAACCGCCATCTACTCTTAGAAAAACAGGCCATCCAAACGCAGAAACCACCCCAGGGGTATTTTCGTCCAATCTAACGAGAAAACTTAAATCTTTTAATCCTTAAGACCGCACCCAATAGTTTTATACTACCAACGAAACCAAGGAGGCAGGCCATCCAACGCAAAACCACATCCAAAGTTATTCTTATCCGAGCATAACAAGAAACTGCGAGATCTTTAAAACTTCAAACTGAGCATCGCAGTTCGCAGAGAAGGTCCAAAGTGATCAACTCTAAAACAGCACCTTCACAACAGGCTTAAGCATAACCAATGTTTTAAAAACCTGGTTGACCCGGCCGGTTGACCCGGCCGGTTGGACCGTGAACCTGTGAAGAAAGCGGGTCAATTATGACCGGTTTTTTGTTAATTTACGACTCGGATTGAACCGGCCGGTTTTCTCAAAAAACCGGTTGAACCGGTGATCCGGAATCGGGTTGACCCGGTGGTTGGGAAAAAAATAAAATTTGGACTTTAAAAACTCGGTTAAAGAGGTCAAGACTCAAACTTTTAAGATTAGTCCACTATTAGTTCATCAAATTTGATAAATTTTTCTTATACAAACTGGACAAAATATTTTTTTTTTTGGAATCAAAAAGATTAAATTACATTGTTTATGTTTTATAAATATATAATTATACTGAAAAATATAAAATATATGAAAAATGTAAAAACCGGTTGACCCGGCGGTTGAACCGGTTGACCCGTGACCTGGTCACCGCACCGGGTCAACTAAAAAACCGGGTTTTAAAACATTGGGCATAACCCTTCTAGGTGATCCTTGAAACCAATGTTTGACCCACCAAAAAAAAAAAAAAAAATGAAAAAGAAGAAGAAGAAAGAAGACTCAATCTCCCCAAAGACTAACACCCCAACTGAACCAGATCAAAAAAACTATAACCATTAGCTGCCGAAGAGTAAGAGATAAGCCATCAGAACTAAGCAGAGTATAGCCATTAGATTCTTTCCTGGCTCCTTGACATGGAAGGAACATGAACACTAAAACTTTAAAAGATCGATATTGAAACTTCAAAACAAAATTATAGAAACAAATTTAATTTAGTTCAAAAGATTTTGACGTAACAAAAATCTAAAATAATTATATTAAATTTTGATTGTTTGCTAATGTTCAAATTAGTAATTAATTATCATAAAACACTCGATGGTGATGATTAGAATCTCGGTTTTAGGTTTTGAAATATTCAAATTACTTTATTATATTAAATAATAAAATTAAACATCGAGTTTTATACAAAATTAGTATGTATTACTCTATGATTTTTAATATAAAACTAATATTTATTAGATGAAGAAATCTTTATATTAAATGTTAGATTTGTGATACCATATTAATGTATAGTTGGATGAAAAAATAGGGATCATGCCTCTTCTTGACCCTAGAGGTGGCAAAAACTGACACGACACGCTAACCCGATAAGAAATAAACGAGTTTGAGTAAGATATTTCAACCCGTTTACTTAAACGAGTAATGTTAGGGTTGAGAGTTTCAACTCGAAAATGAAACGAACACGGCCCGAAAATAAACAGATAGATACGACACGACATGTATATTAAACAGGTCGGGTTAGGGTCAAGCTCTCTTAACCCGTTTAATGTTTTGACTCGACACGAATCCGACACGACACGTTTGCCGGGTCTACTTGGCCTTAATGAGCTTCTGTCCTTGCTTGTTAGATCTATTCTTTTTTTAATGAAATTCAATTTCAAAAATGTTCCTAACTACTCAAAATTTGTCATTACATGATATGCCAAGGTTCGACACAACCCAAAAAACAATTCGTCGTAGCGCTCTCTATTTGGCAAGCCTACTCTAACATAAGCTCTAAAACTGCCAAAAAGCATGATAAGCATCTAGTTAAGGACTACAAAATGGAAATTAAAAAATAAAATATAAACATCCATAATAAGTCATTTTCTCACCCAAAATAATTGACAACTTTAAAATATTGTTTACTAGCCCATGGCCCATGTTTTGGTACCAGGTGGAGAACTAGAACCACATGCATTATAGTCACATGTTATCAATTTGAAAATAAAATAGTCATGTTTTTTTTATAGAATAGATCAAACAACTAGGGCCACGTCATAATTATGGTCAATTATTTAGAAAATAAAATAATCATTCTTCGTTACCTAGCAAGTTTTATATTTATGAAATAATCATTCTTCTAAAATATTCATCAGCATATCATTAAAAAAAATTCCCTCGTTATTACATCTTCTAGAGATTTTGTCTTGTTTTACTTCTCATGCAAACATCTTTATATAGTAATAAAGAATCATGTTTGATAGTGGTTTTATCTTTAAAATAAAAGATTGTGTTTTTAAATAAAGTTGTTTTTTTTTTCAAAACACTTTATAAAAATCAGTTAATTTTGGATTCGTAGATAAAATGGGTAATTTTGGCATTAGCGTCCCAATTTTTTTATTTAAATATACATATCTATCCTTTTCATTTGAGCATAATCATGAATTATAATATTCATATATTTAGATCATTAATAAAGTATGATTCAAGAATATTAAAATAAGAAAGAAGTTGTTGTTAGGAATCGGACAGGGTACACGCAGCGGAAACACTATCACACACACACAAACTCACGAAAATAAAGCAAGAAGAACACAAGGATTTTTACGTGGTTCGGATTCGGTGTAAATCCTACATCCACGGGCTACAACTAGATTTTATTTAACAGAGGAGATTACAAGAGATACACTCAATCCTTATAGATATTGTGTGTTTTGGTTTTTTGAGGTGTGCATTTGCTGTCAGCCAAAGCTACCTATTTATACACAAAAAAATACAATGTGAATTTGAGAAAATTTAAGTCAAATAAATGGGCATGAGAAGCAGGCGTTCAACCATTTGCTTCCTCCTTTTGCTTTTGTTGACTTTCAAGCATTCATATTTAACAATCTCCCACTTGAATGCTTGAACAACTTAGTCTTTCTCTGCCATCCAAATCTTGCAACGATCCTTAAACACACATTCTCTCGTTAATCTCCTAACATAACCAGTCTTCCAAGCTTCCAGTTCCTAAGAACAAGCTAAGACTCAGTCAAATTCTCTTAGTTGTAGCCGCCCCTCTCATCAATTACCAAAGGGACCATTTAAAGCTTCCCGGAGCCCTAACTGAACACCGGTCATATCAGACCCAGTTATGGCAAAACCAGCCATAGAAACATCCCCAATCTCAACCGACTCCCACAAACGCGTACCATTGGTTCCAGAAAATTTCAGTGGATAAACACTCTCCAAGCTCAGCAGACTATTCCCAGGAGAGATTTTAACATTCGGCTTTTCAGTCTTACAAACCCATTTCATTTTCGGCCTAGTACCCGGAACACGACCCATGCTCCCACTGTTGCCAAAACCTCTATTTGGTTTAGACTTCCGAACCCGCTCAGCTGACATCCTCGTGGCTCCAGGCTTCAAGTCTGCAAATTGAACCCTCTTAGCTCTACTAGATTCAGCGAACCCGACTTTGTCATTCATCTTAACAGGGGGGGTTACATCCCCAGATGGAACCGGCATCATGTATAACGACCCTCGTTTGAAGCCTTGGGCAATAAGCAAATTCCCATTGAGTACCTTCCACTTTCCACCACCAAACTTGACGTCCAGTCCTTGGTCATCCAATTGCCCAACTGAAATTAACTTAGTTTCCAGTTTTGGAATCAACCTGGCATTACGTAAGCACCAAGTAGTTCCCAAAGTAGTTTTTAACTCAATGTCTCCCATACCCGTTACTTCAAGCGTTTCATCGTTACCCAATCTTACCTTCCCAAAGTCACTTTCTTTAAGATTCATCATTGCTTCATTGTTGTGGGTAGCATGAAATGAAGCACCTGAATCCATAACCCAAGAGTCCACATTACTTTCCATACTGAGTAACAATACATCATCTTCAGAAACATTCTCAGCACCAGCAATGTTCAATTCTTTCTTTGGACATTGACTCTTAACATGTCCCACCTCTTGACAGTTCCAGCACTTCACATTCTTCCTAGTTCTAGACGAACTTCTTCCTTGGCTCCCACTGTTCCTGCTATTCCTTCTACCTCTGTCCATATTTAATAACGAAGAGGAAGATGATCCACCTTGATTTTTGCGTCTGATATCCTCACCCAAAACCAAGTCTCTAACCCCTTCAAAAGTCATACCACTAGCTCCCACAGAGCTAGTAACAGCCGTAACTGTTCCGGACCAACTATCAGGTAGTGAAGCTAGCAGCAGTGCAGCTTGAGTTTCATTATCAAATTTAATTCCCACAGATGATAATCTGGATAGAATTGAATTTAAATTGTTAATGTGAACTGTAACTGAACTTTCCTCATTCATCCTTGTAGTGAACAACTCCCTCATCAAGAACACCTTGTTAGCTGCCGACGGTTTCTCATACATATTTGACAGAGCATCCATCATATCACGCGCCGTGGTTTGATTCATGATGTTGAAAGCAACGCTCTTTGACAACGACAATGTAATAACCGCCCTAGCTTTCTTGTTCTTTGAGTTCCAAACATCTTCATCAGCTTTTTCCATTTTTTCCGGCTTGTCCCCGAGTACCACATCCAAGTCTTTCTGACATAGCAATGCTTCTATTTGCATTTTCCACCAACTAAAATCAGAACCGTCGAACTTCTCGATTACAATCTTGTCTTCAGCCATTACGACAAACAAGAAACAAAAAAAAAGACAACGAAACAGACACAACAATGGCACGGGCCTGACCGATTCGTTCAGTGTACTCGTGTGTGACAGAACAATACCCTTTAAAATACCGAGACACCTTTAATACGATTAATAGAAATTAGTTTATGATGTGGAAGATCAGATAAAACTGCAACCACAGAGCATACTCTAATTTCTAAAACCGAGACCTCCTCCGAAACCCGAAGCTCTGATACCAGTTGTTAGGAATCGGACAGGGTACACGCAGCGGAAACACTATCACACACACACAAACTCACGAAAATAAAGCAAGAAGAACACAAGGATTTTTACGTGGTTCGGATTCGGTGTAAATCCTACATCCACGGGCTACAACTAGATTTTATTTAACAGAGGAGATTACAAGAGATACACTCAATCCTTATAGATATTGTGTGTTTTGGTTTTTTGAGGTGTGCATTTGCTGTCAGCCAAAGCTACCTATTTATACACAAAAAAAATACAATGTGAATTTGAGAAAATTTAAGTCAAATAAATGGGCATGAGAAGCAGGCGTTCAACCATTTGCTTCCTCCTTTTGCTTTTGTTGACTTTCAAGCATTCATATTTAACAGTTGTGATACTTGTTTCGGAATTGTCTTTTGGTCATTGCTAGAAGAACATGCATCTCTAGCCATTAATCAAAACCCGGAAGCATGATCAATAATCTCCTCATCCTTTTCATTCTTCGAATTATCATCCCAGTCCTTCAATCTTGCGTCAATTACGAATAGAGCACCATGTGAAGGCCTCCGAACCTCATCGTCATTTAGGCCGACATACCAGACTTGATAGGTGCACCATCCTCAAAATCAGATACAACAAGAGATAAATCCTTAGTCTTCGCCTTCACTCCACCTTCATAGCATAATAAGCTCCATCTTTCACGCTGTTCTTTGTACCAAGTTGCCTTTGGAGCATGCAATCCTTGGGCAGATGATTTTTGCCATAATAATAGTAACAAGCATACCCAGAGTCCCCCCAAAAGGTTTGTCCCAGGCTTCAGTTGATCTTATCTTGGCTTCATTGTATACTCTAGCTTAGATGTGTATTATGGCTTTGACGTCGGTGTGTATTCAACAAATTTATTGAATTTCTTTGCGGATCCAAATGAATGAAATTGACAAGATGGCTTCTTATTAAACTTTTTGTTGCTTGAACACAAAGCAACTTCCTTTCCTGATTCATTCATCACATTGTCAGCTATCTCACTTTCATTTGTTTCACTCTTGGTTTCAGTTTTCTCTTTTTTTGAAACAAGTGCTAACGAACCAGCATTAGGAAAACCCTCCATGTTTTCTAAAACATACCCTTCATGAGATTTCAGTAGATTAAACAAAATTGTCAAAGAATATGAATCTATGTTCTGATGTGGCTTAACCATTATAGTGATTTGTCTCCATTTTTTCCTTAATCCTTTCATGAACTTCACGTTTACTTCATGTGTACTTTTTTCAACACCATACTTCTACAAACTGTACACGATATCACTATATCTTTCAAAGCCTTGATTAATGGATTCGATATCATTATGTTTAAACTCATTAAATTCAGATAGAATATAAGTGATGATACTCTTCTTCATAGCATCAGTACCCTCATACTGTAGTTTCAATCTATCCTATATTTCTTTAGCAAACTTTGCACCACGAATATGATGATAAATAACTAGTGGAAGACCACTTCTCAGTTCCCTCATAACACGTTTTTAATTGTCGATTTTCTTCTTCTTTGTAGCGAGAACAACTTCATTTCCACTACATCTCCTAGAACAAATCTGCCTTGAACATTCATGAACGGACCCTCAACAACAGATCTCCATAAATCTTCATATAAAAACCAGTGAGATAATCTTCCATTCTATCAGGTCAATTATCATAATGTTATGACATCAACATCGGAGCATTGCTTGAAGAACCCTATAAGTTCGCTTAATTAATCATCAGTGCATTGTTATTTGCCATTGAAACATAGTAAATAACTGGATCGAATACAGAAAATGAATGAAAATAAAAGTTCTATTATAGAATACTAGATTTGAGAATCAATTCAAATATAGAAATCGAATGACGTAAAGAAATATTCCCAAATCTATTAGAGTTGTATCCTGCTCTAATACCACTTGATAAGTCTAAAAGTGATTCAACGGAGCAGATACATAACACAATGAGTAAAACAGTGTAAGTTTGAATAATAGACGCGCCGAATGCTTGGATTGATAAAGGATTGAATACAAGAGATTGTGCTTCGAATAGTAAAGAACGATGAGCAACACTTTCAGTGTAACAAGCTTATCCAACCCTAAGGATCACCCTAATATTTAACATGATCAGGGAATACTATTACTAATTACAAAAGAACGTGTATCTAACAAACTCAACATACTATACTACGCAGCACGCCTTGTATACATTAGCCAACACAGGTCAGGTAGCATACACATTCGCTTCACGTCTTCACAAAAGAAAAACTGATTGGACTAGCTTCCAATATAAATATGAATTCGGATCCATTGAGTCATACACTTTGGCATAACAAATAATACCCAACAAGAGCATTGTCCAACATGTATGGAAAACCCTTATCTACAAACAAGGCTTTTCTTATTAGACAACTTGTGGTTACGAAGATGAATTCAAACAAGGCTTTTCTTATTAGACAACTTGTGGTTACGAAGATGAATAAATGAGGTTTTATGGCAGAGCATGTCAATGAGTTCAACCGCATCATATCGAGGTTAATATCGACAGATATTGGTTTTGATGATGAAGTCAAGGCGTTGTTGTTATTATCTTTACTTCCAGAGAGTTGGTCTGGAACAGTCACTACTGCCAACGGTTCATCCGAAACAGGAAAAGCTCAAATTTGATGGCATACGAGATTTAATCCTTGGGGAAGATATCTGGAGGAAGAATGTTGGTGAATGTTTCGGTAGTACATTGGCTACGTAGGAGAGGGGGAGAAGACCTAACCATGATGGCGGTGGTAAAGGAATATCAAAGTCACGGAGAAGGGGATGGTCATATAGCAGGAAATATGTTCTCTGCGGGAATTGCAAAGAGAGTGGGCACTTTAGATCTCAGTGCCTGAAGCAATCTGAATCTGCAAGTGCGAAGAAAAAAGTGAACCTTGAGGAAGATTTTCAAAATACACTTATTTGTTGAGTAGAGAGTTTCCCAGAGTCCTGGATAATGGATTCGGGTGCATCCTTCCACGCATGTCACAACAGAGATGTAATGCAGAATTTTAGGTGTTACAAAGTCAAAACGAGACTTGCGGATAACAATAGCCTAGATATAACCGGAGTTGGACATGTTACACTCTGGACATCCTTAGGAACGAAGTGGATTTTGAAAAACGTCTTGAAGAGGATGTTGACATCAGTGGGATAATTTAATGATGAAGGGAACAAGGTTGAATTTGGTAATCATCACTGAGAAGTGACAAAGGGAAGCATGGTTATTGCTCGGTTCAGAAGCATGGATCGCTCCAACTCACTGAATCTTTCAGAAGTTCGATCTATTGTTTCATTTTCCTTCTACAAAAAAAAAATCACTTAAATCATATAGAGTGTTGGTGATAACACTCTTCTTTAACTTGTATGTACCTTCGTAATGGATCTTCAATTTATCCCATTGTTTTTTAGTTGATTTCACACCTCTAATGTGATTGTAGACGACGGGAGGAATGCTACTCAGTAATTACCTCATGTATCTTTTGTCATTCTCTATTTTCTTTTTGTTGGTAGGAATGACGACTTCATTCTCTACCAAAAATCACCAATATCGAATCGTCCCTAGACATTCTTAAATGGACGCTTTATGATAGATTTTCATAAACCCTCATCTACCAATAAAATAATCTTCCATACAGTCGGTCCATTGATCGTAATGTTTTGGAATTAGCAGCATTCTGGGAATCAAACCGGATCTGAGGGATGAAGCAAGATTTATATATATCCCAAAACGATAAGAACATCAACACCCGTCCTAATACCACTTGTAAATCACATATCCGATGAATAAAAGTATGAATAACAATCAATAAATGATTCGAACAATATATATGAATAATGTGAGCGTCAAATGCTTTGATTAAGGGAATTAACACATGAGATAGAGCTCCTAGTTACACATACTTAACGAGAATCTATATTGAGCATACAATATCTATATTGTATGATTCTTACTAAAACCCTATGGCATCCGACCTAATATATAACAGGAAAACTTGGGTCTAAACCCTAATTCATACAAAGACCAAAATGGCAAGTGACATCGCAGCGGTCGTCATGCGGTCAAAAATAAGAAAATAAACCTCACTCTCACTTAGCACAGTGGAAGTCAGGGTTGATCCACAGGAGTTACATGGTCGAGACAGGTGGCAGATTACCAACTGCAGTGTCACGCTATAGTCAGAGGACCTAGTTCCTAACTTTTGACTATTAATCCCAAAAAGCAGAAACTAAACTAAAACTACCAACCAAACCTAGTCACTTACTAAAATCAGAAGTACATCTCCAATTCAGAAGCAAACAAAGGCAAATCAAAAATCAAACACAATCCAAACACCAAACAATTCATTCACAAGCATAAAACACCAAAAAATCAACAATTAACATAAACTGAATGATTACTATTAACCAAATCCGATTCAAAGGTTTCAAAACAGTAAACAAACATCCAAAAAACAGAAACTAGAACTAAATATCAATGGTTGTCACTCCCAAAGATACTAGCCAATGATTTCTAACTATTAAACTAAATGAAAATTATAGATAAAAACATAAAAATACCAAAAAGTGGTTCTTGAAGCTGAATCTCGGAGTCAAAGAGCCTTGGGGGTCGATTTTACACCAGGTCTTCGCTCGTTTTCTCGATCTAAAAGCCTCTATTTATAGTTGCAAAAATCTCGAGACCGCGCCGTGCTTTTATGGATCCCGCGTCGCGCGTAGGGGTTTATCCCCGTTTTATCGAAATTTGAATTCTTTCCACCGCCTCGTACCCGCGTCGCGCCTTGATGATTTCCGCGGCGCGCGTACGTCTTTTCCTGATTTTGCCTTGATCTTCAAACTTCTTCCAGATTGCACGCTTTTAGTCCCTGTTTTCATTATTTCTTTCCAAACAAGTGCTGGCACAAAAAGTGAGAATACCACGATGTATATGATATAATTTCACTAAGAATAGGGCTCAACAACGACTAAAATATGTGATATTACTAGGCGTTGTCAGCAAGGCAGAGTCATGGTACTATCATACACCGAACGTGAGAAGTAAGATAGCAAGCTCTGGTTTAATTTACGCATACTTTAGTAACGAACAACTTCGAAGTAAGGGAACTTCAAACTTCTTCATTACATTCAACTTCGACACATAAAATTCTCAACAATAAGTATGGTGTTATCATTCCATTTCTTTTTTACTTTGAATCCTTTGCTTTCTATCTATTTTAGCTATAAAAAATTACTTGAAAATACTTTGGTCCCTTTCCATTTTTTTTAAAAAGACCTTGAATTTCATGAACATGTTGCATGGTTGGGTTCAACAATTGCATTACTGCATAAGAATAACATGCTTGTGTTGCGGCCACTTCAGAGTAGGAAAAGTAGTAAGGTTATCATTACCCTTTTAACCTTTAAGAATAATATGCTTCTTTTTATAGCCATAAACAAACACACAAAGGGTTTTGGGGGCCTTCCTAAATATATAGAAGCAAAATTCGTTATGAAAGAAATTTTCAATAATACTAGGAAGTCTTGCAAAATTATGAAGCTAAAAACCCAAACACCAGGAAATCTACATTTGGATTATTTTGATAATTGCAACATACTTTGGTTTATTTGTTTATTAAAGTGTCGGACTTCGGTTAATCATATAAGAACATTGTACTTTGAAACTTTTTCTAAGTTTTAACAATGTACTTGTGACAACCTAAATTTTAACATAAATAATAAGGGTTTTAAGCTAAGTATGTTGATGCTATGAGGTTTGATGTCCAACAAATATAAATGTATGTACAAGGACAAAATGGTCAAAGAATGTGAAAATATGAAAACTTGGATTTAAAGACTTTTATTAAGTCATAACGAAATATTATTTCATTTGGAAATTTGATTTAAAGACCAAAGGGGCTAAAATGGAAAGTTGGGACTAAAAATGAAAAGAATAAGTGTAAATCTTTAAAAATTAATAACTAAAAATCCATAAAGATTTGGGAAAACGTCATCAAGACGACTTTGGTAGATCTTGATGTAATAAGGATACAGGAAAATGATTCGAGTCATTTGGAGTTATAACGAAGAAGTTATGGCGGGTTAAAGATGACCAAAAAGTGACAAAAATGACCAAACGGGTCATGTTTGAGGGTCTGTGTCATAAAATCTGTAGAGATTCAGACTTAAGTCACTAGGGGAAACTTGTTAAGCTCTTTCCCACCTTTCCAAAGATATAAAGTTTGTAAGAATCGAGTATTGTATGTAGGAGTTACAGTTGTATAAAGATCCGGAGAAAAATATATGTTAAAGCTGAATTTTGCCAAGGCATGAAAGTAAGGGCAGTTTGGTCCTTTTCGAAATTTACTAGTCAAAATCAGGAAATGAGAACACGGTTTCCTTCTTTTTGCTGTGTGCGTAATCGATAAGGGAAAAAGGAAAGAAAAGGGAATCCCGTTTTTTTTATGAATGCGATTCAGAAGCGAGAAGAGGGAAATCGAGTCAGGGTGAATACGAGTGAGGAATCAACATCCGGACTGAGAAGATTAACGAGGCAGGGGTATCGAAAGACAGCAGCTTATGCTGCTGTCGCGTTTTTGGGATGCAATGCCGCTCCCGGTAGCGGCCACGGCAGTCGGTGGCGGCAACAGGAGTTCCGGCGGCGGTGAGTCTAGGGGTGCCTTATGGTCCGATTACAAGCTTAGGATAACTCCAATTTCAGAATTTTTGAGGTAATTTCGGATTTTTCTTGGAACCCTAGAAGTTTGCTATAGAAAACTGAGTTTTTACCCAAAAGGTAGTAGGCGTGGAAAATAATTACCATATAATGGTATTTTCAATATTAATCTTATATATCTTATAAAGGAAACATTTTTCCTCTCACCACATGCATTTGAAACCTCCATGACCTTTCAAATTTCCACTTAATATACTCAATCTATTAATTTAAATATTTTATCACATTAATTTGAGATTTTTTTCTTTATCCCACATTGCTTCACATACATATATGACCTCTTCGCTTTCTCTTATATAATACAATTCATTTGTTTTCATTATCCATCAAACTTGATCTTTCAAGTCTATTATTAATTTATGATCATTTTATCATAGAAACCTTTTTTTATCGCAAGTTTTAAAAGATATTTACTATTTAGTTTCAACTCTAAAAAGTATTGAAACTCAAAAGTAAAAATTAAAATTAGTTAAAACTTTTAAAAACTTGACTAGGTTGGAAGTTTATAGTACATTGTTTTTAAAAAGTGATATCGGTGTAAACATTTTTCGATTCACCAATATGTATATGCGTCGTTAGTTCCTTACTTAAAACTTTTAAAAACTTGACTAAGTTTAAAGTTTATAGTGTTTCGTTTGTAAAAAGTGACACTGATGTAAACATTTATCGATTTATCAATATGTATATACGTAGAAATTTTATTAAAACTCAAAAATGAAGATGAATATTACTAAAAAAATTTGAACTTTATATATAATCTAAACGAATAATATATTAAACATAAATTGTTAATATAATAGATATCATGTTTGCATCCCACACTAGAAAAAGTTACATAAAAACTTTTTTAAATTCAATTATAAATAGATAGTCAAACATTAAAACCTAGAAACATGCTATTAAAATCTATTAATAATTAGTCGTCAATTTATCATAAAAAATATATTTTTATCTCAAAGTTTTAACAATTATCCTATTTCAAAATCATCGAAACTAAAAAGATGAATATTTAAATTAGTTAAAAACTATTAAAATATCAATTGAGTTGTACGTTCATATTAAGTCGTGACCCCAGTTCGATGTGTGATGACAACGTTGTAAACATTTTATTTCGCTTTCATAATATTTATGCACCTCGAACTTTCAAACAATAATCCTTCAAAGTTCAAACAAATATGTTTATATCTATAAATATTATAATATATGTCATTTAATCAATATAGTTTGAGATGAATTTTTATCATGTACCACATTAATTTTAATTTATTAGAAAAAATAGATCGAAGTGGACATCGGTTAGTACCCGTCCAACTTTTACGAAAACGATCCTAAAACTAAAACCAAATGTTCATGGAATGTTGCAACTGATTCCTAATCTGGTTACAATCAAGAACAAAAAAGAACAAATATATGAGAGAAATGATTTTAACATCTCTACTTATACATGTTTTCTTTCCTTGAAATTTGTTTATTAAGCTATGTGAGATGAACGTTATATTAGTCTATTTACTTATAGATGTTTGATTTCTCTTCAATTGTGTTTTTAAGCGATGTGGGATAACAAAATGACACAAAATAACACACTATGAATGAAATTTTGATCCCACATCGTCATGATAAACCAACTCAAGAAACTTTTTTAATCTATAAATAAAGGTCCCCCTCAAGTTAAAACAATTATATAAATTATTTGATATTTATTTACTCTTGGAAATATTTCCAAATATTAAAGTTCAAGAAAATATATAGTTAACGTTTCTTATCTTAAACAAAATTTATGTATTATCATATAGTTAAAAATAATGAATAGATTTTTCTATATATATATACTAGGCAAGTCCGGAGTCATGTAATACCTAAAAATGCAATATTTAGATGAAGTACTTACAGTTGGGTATATTAAACAAAGTATAATTCCTTGTGAATTATGACGAAGAAAAGAAGATGGGGACATTATAATGCTTAAATGGGTAAAAATGTGTTTACATGTTTCAATGAAAAAATAATTGGAATTGAAAAAGAATAACTCCAAGCATCCTATCCTGCTTTCATTTCATTTTCAGTTTTAGATGTGAAACTGGTTTGTTGAAGCAAACTATTCAGCCTCTTCCGCTAATACCCCTGTAACACAAAACACTCTAAATTAATGAAAGTGGGACAAAAGGAAAATGAAAAATGATGGTTTCAATTATATCAACATTATTACAATGTGAAAACTGAAAGCAAGTGAAGAGAAAGGATAACAAACAAGGGATATGTACACAGGCAGGTGGATTTAGAAGAAAATAGCAAAGACTTGCTATATCTTGCAATCCTTTTATCTTGAAATACGGACCCACATTCACAATCTCCTTTATAATATATTCTATAACTATAATTCCATGATCAAATTGATAATATGCACAGATCAAGACAAACATGAACCTCAGTCTCCTTGCACCATTTAAAACTACTAAAGATCGCCATCTAAACTCGGTCCAAAATTTTGATCCTTCATTTAAAGCCAAAAAATCCAAAATTGTTGTTATGAATAAATAATATCGACAATAAAATAAAATAATACTACGATAAAGAAAAATAAATGTGGACACAAGGATTTAACGTGGAAAAACCCTTTCGGGAAAAAACCACGGGCACAACCGATGATAATCACTATATGAGAAAATATGAGGAGGTTACAAGATTTGGAACTGAAAAATATATATCTCTCTTTTTCTTTTAATACATAGAGCCTCACAAAATATATCTATGTATATATATATATATATATATATATATATATATATATATATATATATATATATATATATATATATATATATATATATATATATATATATATATATATATATATATATATATATATATATATATATCACTCTTCTTTTTGGACAATTTCATTTGGAAAATGATCATCCCTATTTATAGGGATGATCAGCCGAAACTCTGCCGTGTGATAATTGAAAAATGTAGGCGCCTGCAATTGAAAAATCGTCGTTCAAAACTCAATTGGAATTTGAGTTTGATTATCGTTCGTTCAAGAAACAACGTGCACAATTCAATTTGAATATGATGTTGATTACTATTCATGTGGGGCCCACATGAATCATTTCTTCTTTTGACTGCTTTTTCTTTGCTTTTGAAAGGCAATAATTAACAATCTCCACCTTGACTTTAAAAGCAATAAGTAACAACTCCACCTTGAGACGAATTTCCTCTTGTAGAACTCCTCATTATAAAATCATCGTGTGCCGACAATCCTTGGAATTAGATTGTCATACCAACCAAGCTTGAGCAAAGCTCAAACTTAGTTCCTGGAACCGGCTTCGTCATCATATCCGCCGGATTGTCATGAGTGCTAATCTTTTGAACTTGAATATCACCTTTGGAAATAACATCTCGAATAAAGTGATAACGTACATCAATATGTTTCGTCCTCTCATGAAACATTTGATCTTTTGTGAGATAAATAGCACTTTGACTATCACAAAAAACTTTGTGGGAGATGTGTTTCCACAAAGTTCACCGTATAAATTTCTTAACCAAATAGCTTCCTTACAAGCTTCAGAAATTGCCATGTATTCTGCTTCAGTTGTGGATAAGGCAACAGTGGTCTGTAGACTTGCCTTCCAACTCACAACACATCCACCAATGGTAAAGACATAACCTGTCAAAGATCTTCTTTTTTCCAAATCTCCAGCATAATCAGAATCTACATAGCCTACCAGTCCTTCACCAGAACTTCCAAATTGTAAACATGCATTGGAAGTACCGCATAAATACCTAAGAATCCATTGAACAGCTTTCAATGCTCTTTTCCTGGGTTAGCCATATATCTGCTAACAACACTTAAAGCGTGAGATAAATCAGGGCGAGAACATACCATGGCATACATTAGAGAACCAACTGCACTAGAATATGGAACTTTCGCCATGTGGTTAATTTCATCATCTATCTTTAGACAATATGCTGAAGATAGTTTGAAATGTGCAGCTAACGGAGTACTCACTGGCTTGGCTTTATGCATGTTGAATCTTTGAAGAACTTTCTCAATATACCTCTTTTGACTTAGGTATAGTTTTCCATGTTGTCTGTTACGAGTAATTTCCATACCAAGAATTTTCTTGGCTGGACCTAAGTCCGTCATTTCAAACTCTTTGCTTAGTTGTGTTTTCAGTTTTGCTATCTCTAGTTTATCTTTTGCAGCAATCAACATATCATCAACATAAAGAAGCAGATATATTGATGAACCATTGACTGACTTAAAATAAACACAACTATCATAATCTGATCTTTTAAAATTCTGAGATAGCATAAAAGAGTCAAACCTCTTATACCATTGCCTTGGGGACTGTTTTAACACATAAAGAGATTTCTTCAATCTACATACTAAGTTCTCTTTTCCAGGGATAATGAAGCCTTCAGGTTGCTCCATATAAATATCTTCCTCCAATTCACCATGTAAAAATGCAGTTTTGACATCTAACTGCTCAAGCTCATAGTTATGCATGGCAACAATACTAAGTAAAGTACGAATTGAGCTATGCTTAACAACAGGAGAGAAGACATCAGTAAAATCAATGCCTGGAATTTGGCTATAGCCTTTAGCAACTAACCTTGCTTTAAATCTTGCTTCCTCATTAGGAGTAATACCTTCTTTTCTTTTGAAAATCCATTTGCAGCGGATAGGCTTCTTTTCTTTTGGTAATTTTACCAACTCCCAAGTGCCATTCTTTTCAAGAGATTCCATTTCATCATGCATGACAATTATCCATTTGTTGCAATGTTCTGAAGTAATGGCTTCCGTGTAAGTTGAAGGTTCTTTGATACCTTCAATTTCTTCAGCAACGTTTAAAGCATAAGCAACAATGTTTGCTTCTTCTATAAGTCTCTTGGGAGGATGAATGACCCTCCTAGGTCTATCAGTTGCTATAGAACGTTGTGGTTGGTGAGTAGGAGTAGGAGTAGAAGACTCTTGCTCAACTGATTGATTTTGATCAATAGAGTTTTCTTTTTCTGGTGTATGTTCTGAGTCAACAGATTGCTCCACCTGCACACTTGTCTTTTGTTGACTTTCAACAGGAATATTAGTAGAAGAATCTTTATGTAGCATAGCTGATTCATTAAATACTACATTTCTACTAATCACGACCTTTTTAGTTTCAGGACACCATAACTTATATCCTTTCACACCATACTTGTAGCCAAGAAAGATACATTTAATTGCCCTAGGCTCTAATTTTCCATTATCAACATGAGCATAAGCAGGGCAACCAAAAATTCTTAAATCTGAATAGTTTGCTGGGGAGCCAGACCATACCTCAATAGGAGTCTTCTTATCAAGTGGAATAGAAGGTGACATGTTAATTAGATAACATGCAGTAGAAGCAGCTTATGCCCAAAAACGCTTAGATAATCCTGCGTTAGATAACATACAACGGGCTTTTGAAATAATGGTTCTGTTCATACGTTCAGCTACACCATTTTGTTGAGGTGTGTGAGAAACGGTGTAGTGTCTAACAATTCCTTCTAGTTTACAATATGAATTAAATTCATTTGAACAAAACTCCATACCATTATCTGTGCGAAGCTTTTTGACCTTCTTACCGGTCTGGTTTTCCACCATGACTTTCCATTCTTTGAATGCAGAGAATGCTTCAGATTTAAGCTTCAAGAAATATGGCCAAACTCTTCTTGAATAATCATCAATAATTGTCAACATATAACGAGCACCTCCTAGTGATGCTTCTTGAGATGGTCCCCATAAATCAGCATGTACATACTCCAAAATGCCTTTTGTAGTATGTACTGAGGTGTTGAATTTCACCCTCTTGTGTTTGCCAAATATATAGTGTTCACAGAATTCCAGTTTGCCAACGCATTGGCCATCAAGCAATCCTCTTTTGCTTAATGCTGTCAAACCAAGTTCACTCATATGCCCAAGACGCATATGCCACAGGTTAGTAGTATCAGTAGATGAATTTGAAGTAACATTAGAATTACCTGTTACTGTACTACCTTGTAGATGATACAGGTTTGCAGATTTAATATCAGCTTTCATCACAATCAAAGCTCCTTTAGAAACTTTTAAAACTCCACCTTCACCGGAATATTTATACCCTTTAAGGTCAAGAGTACTTAAAGAAATAAGGTTTCTTTTCAAACCTGGAACGTGTCGAACATCAGACAAAGTTCTGACAATACCATCAAACATCTTGATTTGAATTGAACCGATTCCAGTGACTTTATATGGTGCATTATCACCCATCAATACGGAGCTACCTTCTATAGGTTGATAATTTGTAAACCAGCTTCTGTTTGGACTCATGTGAAAAGTACAAGCTGAGTCAAGAATCCATTCATCATTGGTTTTTAGGATTCCTGCAAAAGCTACAAGAACATCACCGTTAGAATTATTTTCAGCAGCATAAGTAGCTTTTCCTTCATCATCTTGATTTGGTTTGTGATTTTGATTAGAAGCTCTTTTCTCCTTGTTTTTCAACTTGTAACATTCAGAGATATCATGTCCTTCCTTTTTGCAATAGTTGCATGACTTGGAACGTCTGGATCTAGATTTGCTTCTAGAATTTCTTTTGTTCTTGCCTTTGGAATCATTCTTATCTGTTGGTCTGCCACGAACTGCCAGACTTTCTCCTTTAGAACTTGAACCTTCAGTGGATACCATATCTTTCATCTTTTCTTTGGCATGCAAAGCTTCATAAACTTCTTGAAGTGTTAAAGTATCACGACTATATAATATGGTATCTCTAAAGTTTGAATAAGAACTAGGCAAAGAACATAAAAGAATTAAACCCAAATCCTCTTCATCATATTTTACCTCCATAGCTTCAAGATCAGTGATGATCTCTTTAAATGTCGAAAGATGATCCAGCAATGATCCACCTTCTTGCATCTTAAGCGAAAATAATTTTTGTTTAAGGTGCATCTTACTTGTGAGATCTTTGGTCATGCAAATTTGTTCCAATTTTAGCCATAAAGAGGCTGCAGTAGTTTCTTTCAAAACTTCCTGCAAAATATTGTTAGATAAATGAAGATGGATATGAGAGAGAGCCTTACGATCTTTACGATCCTTTTCTTCATCTGACCAAGACGCAGGCATTTTGTCTCGGCCTAACAGAGCATCATCCAGGTCCAACTAAGCCAATACAGCTCGCATTTTTACTTGCCATAATGAAAATCTTGTATCTCGATCCAACAATGGAATATCGTATTTCAAAGTAGCCATGTCGATATAATACTCAATAAATTGAGAATGAGTATAGAAAACAACGTGGCTCTGATACCACTTGTTATGAATAAATAATATCGACAATAAAATAAAATAATACTACGATAAAGAAAAATAAATGTGGACACAAGGATTTAACGTGGAAAAACCCTTTCGGGAAAAAACCACGGGCACAACCGATGATAATCACTATATGAGAAAATATGAGGAGGTTACAAGATTTGGAACTGAAAAATATATATCACTCTTTTTCTTTTAATACATAGAGCCTCACAAAATATATCTATGTATATATATATATATCACTCTTCTTTTTGGACAATTTCATTTGGAAAATGATCATCCCTTTCATAGGGATGATCAGCCGAAACTCTGCCGTGTGATAATTGAAAAATGTAGGCGCCTGCAATTGAAAAATCGTCGTTCAAAACTCAATTGGAATTTGAGTTTGATTATCGTTCGTTCAAGAAACAACGTGCACAATTCAATTTGAATATGATGTTGATTACTATTCATGTGGGGCCCACATGAATCATTTTTTCTTTTGACTGCTTTTTCTTTGCTTTTGAAAGGCAATAATTAACAATTGTAAATGATGATTTTGTCAACGATGATCTAATTTAAAATCAAGGAAAAATGTTAAAACACAAATGGGAAAGTCGCAAAAAATATCCAACAAGGAAACACAATTCATGATCAATAGAAACACGGCTCTAAGGCTATGTCGGTAAAAATCCAAACTTCTAAATGGTGTTTTTTCAACCATGATTTAATTAAAATTTATGGAAAAATGTGGAAACATAAATAGGTAAGTCGCACGAAGATTTAACAAGGAAACACAATTCAAGGTCAATTAGAATTTAGAAGACATGAAAGAAACCACAAACCTGATTACGATTAACAAATGGGAGGGGAGAGACTCTGAAAATAGTTTGCAAATCATATAGAAAATACAAGTAAACTTGAATCTGCACGATGAGATATAAATTTAGAAAATTGAGAAAACCAATAAGAACAAAGTTATGACATTAATATCAGTTGTTAAGTAATCAACCAAGATAAAACAAACCAGTTACCAGATCAGAGACACTCGTCCATTTAAAACTTTTGGACCTCTGGAATTAAACATAGGTGGAAAGGAGTATCAGTGGGAGGCGATTCTGTGGCATCCGTCACTCTGAATAGCGCCAACAGCAGCAAAAATTGTTGTCGTCACTCTACGTCTGCCTGAACCCGTCCCTCAATGTCTCTACCTCACAACCTATCTATCTTCCCCGTTAAATCTCTGTCTCTTTAGCTCGTGCTGTCGAATCAGACGCACACGCAAGTCGTGGACCTGCTTTCTCTTCCCTAAATAGCGATGGCAGCAACAGCCCATACACTGCCAGTCACCATTGAACCAAGCAGCACTACAGCAGCGTTTTTCTGCTGCTTCCCTTGGTCTCGCTGCTTTGATGTCTCTATTCCAACTCTCACTATCCCACCCTCTCGATGCTGCTCCTCCGTTTTCTCCCTGGTTCCGTTTGCAACACCAGCAGCACCAATATGGTGTTCCCTCTCTCTCTCTCTGTGGTAGAATTATCTGAATGATCGAACAAGTGATCTAGTCCCAAATAGACAGAATGGGTAGAACCAATCGAACCTGAATAATGAGAAACTATTAGAGGAAAAATCTGGATCGAATTGCTTGCATAACCCTAGATACGTAAAATTAAAAGTAACCAAAATCAGAGTACAACGATGTCTGAACAAAAAACTTGATAATTTACACATAAGAAGCTTATAAGTACAAAGGTGCCCTGGGCTGTAATTTGAAAGCTCCAACAAATCCTCGTTTTTAATCTCAATATCCCAAACCAAAGTCTACATAAGAAAGAAGCTTATTTGATTTTTGTGTACTATCTGAACGAATTATGTAGAAAATAAAGGTAGACAGATGTCGATTGTAGCAATTTGAGGGTTTTGAGATCTCTGACCTTTAAAAATCGCAGTCCATGTAACCAATCTGATGCAACAAAGAGAAGAGAAAAGTACGATGTCGGTGAACCACTACAATAGGAACAACGGCCAGCTCCAAAGAGAGGAGACAGTGCTTGCTATTAAAAATGGGAACCCAAGATTTAGTGTTTCCTTAAAAATTGAGAGAATACATGAGCATAGATGAATTTTAAGAAAGATGTGATTCTTCAAGATGATGCTATGAAGGTGGAGTGAGAAAGGGAACGATAGGATTGTTCTTATCAAAAGCACCATGTTACCATAGATGTAGACGACATGAATGGGAATCAGAATGATTAAGAAGATTACCTCATCACGATTCTGTAGCCAATGAATTAGAGCTTTCTAACCCTTGGGCGCTGACACCAAGAAGTTCATATCCTACTGGGCAATGACTCTGAAAGTTTTGCTCTTTATGGTTCACGAACAAATAAACAGGAAATCATCCAAGTTCTTCATTGTATCTGACATGCAGAAGCAATGCAACGTTGATATTATCGAGCAAAAGCAACAAAACCTGAACAGAAAATGTAAACCCTAGATAGATCGATTTTAGTGTGCGTCTTCAACGTCAAAATTTCAAATATTGATAGGTTAATAAAGGTTGGCTGATGAATGCGAGACTGATATGAGGAGAAGAGAAAGCTAGAGGTTTCTAAACAAGAAGTGGCAGATTGAATAGGGAAATCGAGAAGTCGATGTTTCTGAATAAAGAAGAAGTGATGGTGAGACATCGAAGATGAAGTGTTGGGTCGTCGCTGGAAGCTGTAGAGACAGAGTGCTAAGGAATTGAGAAATCGAGACCGGAGAGAAGAGGGTGGAGGCGGTGGTTAACAAATGGAAACCATTAGATTAGGGCACGTGGCATTTTAATGTCTTCAAGACCCGTTCGATCGGGGGCATAGAGGCGGTGGAGCAATGAAAGAAGCTTGGGTATTAAGTTAGAGGAATTGATGAGATGTGGCATAGTTGTATTGAACCAGACGACAGGTGTATCACAGGTGGAGCAGATGGAAATAACATGTTGCAAACAATTGATATACCAAGCCATCCAACGGTTTGCAGTAACACATGAAGATAGTGGAATATGCCAGCTGTCCTTCTCCAAATAAAAGCCCTCTTTGCTTATATATATATATATATATATATATATATATATATATATATATATATATATATATATATATATATATATATATATATATATATATATATATGTATTTTAATTTGGTATAAGAATAACATGAATTTGTTTATATTCTAACTAATAAAAAATTATCCTGCGCAACTACTTGATAATAGCATTTATAATTAAAAAAGGAAAAAAACCTAATAAACCCTTTATTCCTCAAGCGGACTTTTATCCCATGACGGCACTTTTAGTTTCTTTCGTTTAACTCTTTATTAATTATTCAACCAGACTTTTATCATCGACGGCACTTCCGACTTTGCATTGGGTTTCTTGCGTCTCTTCCATTAATGAATTTGTTACGTCTGTGATTTTGATCTGGTAAGTCTTTTTCTGTTATGCGTCTCTTCCATTAACGCTCTCCATTGCCGTTCCCGTTGTTTTTGCAAAAAAAAGTTTGATCATGTGGTTTGCATTGGGATAGTGTGCTTCCAAATATACTTTATCATTTGATTGTAGTAGGTATTGTGCTGCTGGATTTCAAACTTGATCATGTGGTTTGCGTTGGGTTTGCGATTCCTTCCGATTATACTAATTTTTGTGTTTATTTATAGGTTTTATATATCTTCTACATTATGACATCATAGTTTGTTACATTGCTATGCTACTGGGGAGGTAAAATGTGTGATGGAGAAGAAGGAGTCACTTATAATAAGCCTCCAGATAAAGCTATCAAGGTTCAATATGGAATAAAATTCGATGACCTCGTCAACCAAATTCATATTGCAACATCAATTGATAAAAAACAATATCATATGAAAGTAATTTGTAGATATCCGTCGGTTGTTGGGAAAGTATAGAAATATATACCTCTTCTAATTTTACTAGTTTAGAAGGAATACACATGGCTAATGCTGATAATTGGATGGTGTCAAATTCTGAAAGTAAAAATGATTTTATTCGAGAGTTGGGCGAGAATTCTTTCAAGAGTAAGGAAAACTTATCAGAGCTATCAAGGTCCATGCGATCAAGAATCATAGACAATATGAAGTGGTTGAAACATGTCCAACAATTTGGAAGGTCTGATGCAAGTTATATTTGCAATGTAGCTGCAAATGGCAATTACGTGCATGTAAATGTCAGCATAGTGGATATTTCGAGATCACAATGTACACTGGTCCACATACATGTGTACATTATAAAATTACTCAAGATCATCCAAATTTAAATGCAATCCTAATTGCTCAAGAAACCAAGCACCTTATAAAGGAACAACCATCTATTAGTGTCCCTGCATTGAGAGCTGAAATAATAGATAAATTAGGTTATACTCCTTCATACAAGAAGGTTTGGTTGGGAAAGCAAAAGGCAATAGAAAAAATATTTGGGAACTGGGAGGAATATTATATTGATTTACCCAAATTTTTAATAGCAATGCAATTTTTTAACCCTGGGACTATTGTTGAATGGTGTATTGCAACACTGGATGATGTGGACCAAGTGGAGTTCAGACGTGTTTTTTGGGCTTTTTCTCCTTCTATCAAGGGATTTGTGCATTGTCGGCCTGTTATTAGCATTGATGCAACACATTTATATGGAAAGTACAAGGGCAAGATGATGATTGCAATGGCGGTTGATGGTAACAACCAAAATTTTCCTCTTGCATTTGCTATTGTTGAGAATGCATCATATAATAGTTGGCATTGGTTTCTTAATCATGTCAAGAAACATGTGGTAAAAGATCGTATCGATATTTGTTTAATATCTGATAGTCATAGTGGAATTCTAAAGGCAGTTAATGAGCAAGGATCTCCTTCATTGGAGCCACATAGTTTTCATAGGTATTACTTATTTATTTTTGTTAATAAATTATATAAAAGTTTAATTTGCAACTCATATTTGAAAGGATTTTTGTAGGTATTGTTTGCGGCATTTTGTAAACAACTTCTATGATAAGTTTCGCAACTCACATTTAAAAGTATTAGCTTACCGTGCTGGGAGTCAGAATCAAGTTCGTAAGTTTAATTGCATCATGAAGAAATCGGAAAACTAAATGCAACAGCTCGGCGGTGGCTTGAGGGGCACTCATTATGTAAATGGACACTTGCACATGACGGTGGAAAGCGCTATGGATTGTTGACCACATTCATGTCAGAGATTTTTAACAGTGTACTTAAAGGTGCTCGTTTCTTACTGACAACGTCTAGTGATATCAAGTATTTTAGGCGTTGTTGAGCCCTGTTCTTGATAAAATTATATCAAATATGTCTGGGTATTCTCACTTTTTGTGCCAGGACTTGTTTGGAGAAAAAGAATGGAAACAGGGACTAAAAGCGTGCAAAAGGAAGAAGTTTGGAAAATAATGAAAAATCAAGGAAACTCGTATGCGCGCCGCGGATCTATGATACGCGCGACGCGGGCTTAAGGCGGTGGAACACATTCAAATACCGAAGAAACGGGAAAAGATTAGTACGCGCGCCGCGGATTCTTCATCTGCGCGGCGCGGCTGCGGAAAAATTGCAACTATAAATAGAGGCATTTCCAGCCGAAAACCCTAGCAAAGACCGGGTGTAAAATCGACCTTGAAGCTCTTTGACTCAAATATTTCGTTCCAGAAGACTCTTATTTGGTATTGGTTAGTTTTAGCTTTTATTTTCAATTAAGTGGTTAGTAGTTAGCCTTGGTTTGTATCTTTGGGAGTGACAACCATTGATATTTAGCTTTGGTTTATGTTTTTGGATCATTTAGTTACTGTTTTTACGTTTGAATCTGAGTTTGGTGAATGCAAAGCATTTGGTTATCTTTAATATTGGTTTTTCGGTGTTTTTATGCTTTTGTTTGGTTTTGGATGTGTGATTTATGTTTGGATATTGCTTTGACCTTGTTGGGACTGTTTTCCTTTGCTGAAATTAGTAACTAATTAAGTTTGGTTTTATGCATTAAACTTTGGCTAGTAACTGTTCAGTAGAACTTTAGTTAGTGGCTAGTTTATGCTTTGCTTGGTTTTGCTAATTTGGATGCCTTTGATTGCTTGTGATTCAGAGATGTACTTCTGATTTCAGAAAGTGACTAGGTTATTTGAGCTTAGCTTAGCTTGGCTTGAGTGTGTTTGATCATTGCTTTAGTTTAGTAGTGATTAGGAAGGTAGAAACTAGATCCTCCGACGGTAGCGTGACACTACTAGTTGGTAATCTCTCATTTAGTCTAACCACGAAGCTCTTGCGGATCGACCCTGACTACCACTGTGCTAGTGTGTGTTAGGTTTTTCTCTTATTTTGGACCGCACGATGACCGCTGCGTTGTCAAATTTTGGCACCGTTGCCGGGGAGCTGTGCGCTTAGATTAGGTGATTTGTAGGACTTAGCTTCCGATTCTTGATGTTTGATTTTAGTTCTTTGAATTCTGGTATGTGTACGTCTACATAATGGGAGATTACATGTACCCGGATCAGTATTATGAAGATTATGAAAATCCGGCCGACACCTATTACGAGGATGATTGCTACAATGGATCACCCGATGACAATGGATGGCGGACCGAGGAGTCATCTCAACCTGAAAATTCTGTAACTTGGGCCCAACTTTGTGTACTCTGGTATAACACTCGCCAAGAACAGAAGGACCATGATGATGTTCTTTTAAGATTGCAAGCTTCTTTAGATAGGTTAGAGAAAAGTTGGAAATGTTCACCACCTTCGCCAGAACCGGAGGCGAGTGATTTTTATACCAATAATAATGTGTGTGAACTTGCATCACCTGAATATGTGATGGAAGGGCATACACTGTGGGAAAGTCAAGAGACCACTGAGAGGGTCGAAAATATTGTTGAGGAAGAGGTTGTAGGTGACAATGTTACCTCTGACTCAACAGCTTTTGATGTTTTTGAAAATGTTGATAATATCGAGCTGGTGATGAGTGAATCTATACCATCACCAGATAATTTGGTTGATGAGGATGTTGAGGAGGAGGCTGTAAGTGACAGTACAGACCCCAGCCCAACAATTCCTGAAATTTTTGAAATTTTTGAGAAATTTGAAAGTAAGGATCTGATGATGGGTGACTTTGTACCACCATCAGATCAAATAAGTCACTCACTCTTGGTTCCGATCCACCTGTTGGACGATGACCAAGAAGTTGATGCTGACGAGTTAATATTTGAAAATAAAAAACATGATTTTATCACCACTCATGATCCATTCATGAATGGAAAATTAGATGTGATCAATACCATCGATGAGGACATATGGAAGCATCCCGATTTGTTGCCTTCCGATCCCAGTCGATTGGAAAATTTTTATTGGTACTACAAGCCAAAATTGCAAACTGAAGATAGCATGTGGGACACTAGCAAAATGAAATCTGTAAAACAATTACTGGAAGCAGCACTAGGCGCGCTTCATGTCAAGCCTTTGACTTTGAAGAGATGCAGAAGGAAGGACCGAGCTTGGAGGTTCAAAGTTACCTCCAAGCATTCACGGGAGCTAACCAGAAAGCAACAACTGGGCAGCAGCAGGGGAACTAGCAAGCCATTCGACCCAGGAAAGTTTGAAGAGCAGTGGGTCAGTAAAGGGACGGTGGAAGCAGAAAAGCATCAAGGAAAGAAGGCATATGATCCACCATAGAAGGAGTAGTACGTCTGGCTGAAGACGTTAAACTTAGCGCTTGTTGGGAGGCAACCCATCGTGTCATAAGTTAGGATTTTTATTTCTTTGAATTAACTAATTAGGAAAATACATCAATCTTTGCAGGTACCCATGGTCTAAAATAAGTGTGGGGTCAATTGAGAAGTTTTCAAATTTTTGAAGACCGCACCGCGGGTTTTTGAATTACGCGACGCGGGATCGTAAACCAACCCGATGCGCAGGGGTTGATTTGGTGGCACGCGCGACGCGCAAGACGTAAATCCGCGACGCGGGGAACGATCAGTCGGTTTTCTCCTTTATAAGGTAAGCCGCGGCTCACACAAACCACACACGACTCGGAGTTCTGAACAACGAAATTCTCTTGCAATTTTTCTTGCTCATTTTGTTTCCACTGCCAAGGTACACTATTCTAACTACTTATTACTCGTTAAAACTAGCGATTAGGTAGTTAATTTTAGTGATTTGCCCAAAATAGTTCAAAACTTAGAATCGCTAATGCTAACTCATAGGGTGTTTGTTTTGCCAAATGGAGACCCTAGATGAGTTAGTCGGCACCAAGGCTACCTTGTGGTATGATTAGATTGAGTTTTAGCAGGTTAAATCGAGAGTTTGGATCGGGGTTTAGAAACAGCCGCACGCCGTGCCTCGCCCTTGCTCTTGGGCCGCGCCGCGGTGCGGTAGGGAAGAAGGGACTAATTTTGTAAAAAAATTTCTGTTTTGTGGCTATGTGTCTTTTTGCAGATGATGTTCAGATTGGAGCACGCTTTCCTACAGTTCCCCGAGGGACTGGCTAGTTTAGCAGAGTACATTTCACGGAGGGACGCATTGACCGGTCGCCGAGTTCTCGAGGCGACGGTCATTGACAGAGACATTTTGCGGGATGCTGGGCTCTGGGGTGCGATTGAGCAATTCTTGTATCGCACCTGGGGTGCGGTAGGGAAGAAGGGACTAATTTTGTAAAAAATTTTCTGTTTTGTGGCTATGTGTCTTTTTGCAGATGATGTTCAGATTGGAGCACGCTTTCCTACAGTTCCCCGAGGGACTGGCTAGTTCAGCAGAGTACATTTCACGGAGGGACGCATTGACCGGTCGCCGAGTTCTCGAGGCGACGGTCATTGACAGAGACATTTTGCGGGATGCTGGGCTCTGGGGTGCGATTGAGCAATTCTTGTATCGCACCTGGACCCACGAGGACGCTTCATTCACCTGCCGCGGCTGGGACAGGATCATGGCCACGGACGAGGATGCGGTCTACACGGAGCTCCTCCTGGAGTTCCTTTCTACTATCCACTTCGCTCCTCGGGCGTTGGATCCACGATCCAGGATCATCCGCTTTCGACTGGGAGGTGCACAGAGGGAGTGCAACCTCCGGGAGTTCGGGAGGCGCACCGGCATTTACACCCCGACGGATCTTCAGCACCGCCACTTCACGCAGTTCTTCAGTGCGTGCATTCAGGGGCAGCCGGAGCGGGCCCCCAACATGGAGATTTGGACACCACTGTCCAACGTCATGTATGAGGCAGGGACCTCGAGGGAGAGCCACCTCCGCGATCCACTTCACCGCCTCATGCACCGTATCGTCTCCACCTCCATCATGCAGCGGGAGGGGGGCGAGAAGGTGTCTGGGGAGGACATGACATTCCTATGGGCTCTCCTCGACCCGTCCCGATTCCTCCATCTCCCCTTCGCCCTCGCGGTTGCTCTCTCCACCCACTCGACGGGAGCTTCCACCAGCAGTCCATTAGCAAGGGGGTATTTCATCACCCGCCTGGCCCGCTCATACGGGATCCTCACTGCCCCCGTTGTTGCCTCCTTGACCGCTCTGCCTCCATCCCGCACTACAGTGTGCACTTTGGAAAGGATGCGGCTCATTGAGCAGCAGCGTCTGGGGCAGTTCATCCGGGCACCGACCGAGCCTCCTCAGGCAGCTCAGCCCGCGTACGCCCAGCTAGGCAGGAGACGCCGGAGGCCAGAGCCAGCACCAGCATCCCCGGCAGAGCCGCAGCCACAGCCGCAGGAGGACCCAGCAGCCATCCATCGGTTGGAGGCCCGGGTTGCGAGGATGGAGGACCAGCTCAAGTGGATCGGGGAGGTACTCCTACAGATTGCATCAGCGCAGGGTCAGCGCCCCCGACCATTCCCAGCTAGGGCTCACGATCACGAGGCTGGACCTTCCAGGCCACCTGGTAGAGATTGATGTACTTTTCTTTCTTTTTTTTCTTTTTATATTTTTTGGGATATATGTACAAACTTATGACACCTCTATCTGTATATTTTGTTCATATTATATTTTATCATGTTGCTTTTAATTTGTTTGTTGAGTTATGCATGATATACCAAATTAAGAAGGAGTTGTCTCAGACAAGTGTGGGGTCACCGTGCCCCCTCCACTTGTCTCGACCACCGGCGTGTTCACTGTAGCGCTACAACTCCGGAATACGAAATCAAGGATCCGTTTGTTCGCAATTATACCTGTAATATTGAGCACCAAGCAGTCTATCGTCCAAAAAGGGGTAACTCTTTCTCCCTTGTTTTGAAATAATTTTGTACAACGGGGACGTTGTACGGGTTTAAGTGTGGGGTGTGGACGGTCAAAAGAGAAAAATTTTTGAAATTTTTGCAGAAATGATCAATTTTTCAATTTTTAGCAATATTTTTCAAAATTTTTAATAAATTGCAATTTTGAAATGAATGATTTGTGATTGTGATAGCACTAGTATTTTTCAAGAAGTACTGTTTATTTGTGATCATGCTATTAGTTAGTCAAATAAGTTGAGTTTTATGAGTTTAGAAGATTGAGCTGTTTTAGGATTGGAATTTAGGAAGGAAAAGTCAATCTGTGGCCTTTGTTGTTCGAGCCGGTAGGTCTAAAATGGGTGGGCCTTATGCATCTTACCACCTAAGATCGTCTGGTCTGGGATGGCATTTCTGAAAGCTCGCTACACGGACAACATCGAAAGTCATGGACAATTCTTTAATGGCCTTTAGAATCTGAATGAGTACGTACACTTCATTGTGGACAGAAAATTTGTAATCAAGGGTTCTCTAGAAAGTCATGAATTCCAAAGAGCAATTCAATTATGTTTTCGCGAACTATTCCACTCTAACTCAAAGAGCAATAAACTTTGAAACTGAACACAGTAAAAAATTGTTTGATTCTTTATTATAATTTGTTAAAAACTCTCTTGCTAGTGTGGGGTGTTTGACAACGCCTAGTGATATCAAGTATTTTAGGCGTTATTGAGCCCTGTTCTTGATAAAATTATATCAAATATGTCTGGGTATTCTCACTTTTCGTGCCAGGACTTGTTTGGAGAAAAAGAATGGAAACAGGGACTAAAAGCGTGCAAAAGGAAGAAGTTTGGAAAAGAATGAAAAATCAAGGAAACTCGTATGCGCGCCGCGGATCTATGATACGCGCGATGCGGGCTTAAGGCGGTGGAACACATTCAAATACCGAAGAAACGGGAAAAGATTAGTATGCGCGTCGCGGATTCTTCATCTGCGCGGCGCGGCTGCGGAAAAATTGCAACTATAAATAGAGGCATTTCCAGCCGAAAACCCTAGCAAAGACCGGGTGTAAAATCGACCTTGAAGCTCTTTGACTCAAAGATTTCGTTCCAGAAGACTCTTATTTGGTATTGGTTAGTATTAGCTTTTATTTTCGATTAAGTAGTTAGCCTTGGTTTGTATCTTTGGGAGTGACAACCATTGATATTTAGCTTTGGTTTATGTTTTTGGATCATTTAGTTACTGTTTTTACGTTTGAATCTGAGTTTGGTGAATGCAAAGCATTTGGTTATCTTTAATATTGGTTTTTCGGTGTTTTTATGCTTGTGTTTGGTTTTGGATGTGTGATTTATGTTTGGATATTGCTTTGACCTTGTTGGGACTGTTTTCCTTTGCTGAAATCAGTAACTAATTAGGTTAGGTTTTATGCATTAAACTTTGGCTAGTAACTGTTCAGTAGAACTTTAGTTAGTGGCTAGTTTATGCTTTGCTTGGTTTTGCTAATTTGGATGCCTTTGATTGCTTCTGATTCAGAGATGTACTTTTGATTTCAGAAAGTGACTAGGTTATTTGAGCTTAGCTTAGCTTGGCTTGAGTGTGTTTGATCATTGCTTTAGTTTAGTAGTGATTGGGAAGGTAGAAACTAGATCCTCCGACGGTAGCATGACACTACTAGTTGGTAATCTCTCATTTAGTCTAACCACGAAGCTCCTGCGGATCGACCCTGACTACCACTGTGCTAGTGTGTGTTAGGTTTTTCTCTTATTTTTGACCGCACGACGACCGCTGCGTTGTCACTTACCAATCACTCCTTGTATCCAACTTACATTGTATAGATTGGTTCATTACTTTGACGTGAGAAGTTGTTTGGGTTCCACTGCTCTAGCTAATGGAGATGTATTCACTCCTTATGTTGTTGCAAAACAAGCAGCGTTAATGTCAAAAGCTAGTGCACATACCATTAAATATTTTAACTGAGCAAAAGGAATATTTGAAATAGTTACTCAAAAAGGAAAAACTATGCAAGTAGTTGATTTGGAGAAAAAAATTTGCACGTGTGGGAAGTGGGAGGTACATAAATACCCTTGTTCTCATGTATTGAGTGCCTGCACTTACCTTTCCTTGAACAGTTGTCAGTATATTCAACAATATTATTCAATCTTTGAATATTCTGCTACTTGGGCGTCTGAGTTTTCCCCAATTCCACATAAAGCATATTGGCCCGAGACATCTATTCGAGGGATGCTTCCAAATTCGGAGTTAAAACGAAAAGAAAAAGGTCGCCCTCGCTCTACAAGACTACGAAATGGAATGGATATTAAAGAAGGGAAAAAAATAATCTTTGCGGAATTTGTAGACAGTCTGGTCATAATCAAAAGACATGTCCTGCAAGACCTAGAAAAAGGCCTGCTGATCCATAATGGTGTTTGGTGTTTTGTTGGGTTGGATTTTGTTCAAGTTTTGATGTTTTTTTTATAAATTAACTCATTTTATAGCAGTTGTTCAACTTTTTTATACATTGTCACAATTACTTGATTTATGTTAAGAATGTTCGATTATGTACGATCAATGCAAGTTTTATGTTTTATCTGTGGCCGTCAATATGTGTATCAAGTTTTTATCATTTTTTTATATTATATATATATATATACATATATATATATATATATATATATATATATATATATATATATATATATATATATATATATACACAATTGTTGCCTTAAATGAACAGTACCACTTTAGTTTATTACAATTTTTACCTCTGTAGTTTTAATTTGTATAATTATAGTTTTAGTCCCTATAGTTTTAATTTTTATTAATTACAATTTTGGTCCCTATAGTTTTGTTTGTCAGTTTAACATTATTACAGTTTTGATTCATGTAGTTTTAATTTGTTGACTTCCTTAACCGCAGCAACGCGCGGCTCCCTTCCGCTCGTTACAATTTATTTGTAAACACTATAGATATTTTGACCAAATGCTAAAATAATAAGTTCTCTAAAATGTAAAATTAAGAAAAATAATACTTATCGAATTATTACATTTATATATCAACCGTCTAGTAAAAAAATTGATTAATTGATTAGAAAATAATGTGGCATCGGCCGTTGTATACAAACTAATAAAAAAACTAGTTAAATGACATATTTGATGATATATAAATATTCTGAAATTATAAATTAAGAAAAAGATTTTAAAGACGCACGAAAGTTCAATTACCATATTTTAGTAAATAAATTTAAAACTACAATGAATAAGTAAATATTTTTTGAAAAATACTATGATTCGGTAAAAAACTCTAGAAAACTTGGCATCGTGACATTGATTGTTGGAATTGGTATTTAGGAAATTGAATACATGTTTTAAGTTCTTGCACACCAAAACAAGTCTTTATGTGAAGAGTTCCTAATGTTCATGGCTGATTTCCTTGCTAAAGTAAAACGTGGAATGGAAGTATTAATTGGAGTGTGAAATCAGAGGAGTGGAATTGGAATGAGTAGTTTAACACAATTGACTTATTACTATTGTTATTAAGAAGCTTATGAAACTATTGTATAGCAAAGATACAATGTTAGAGTTGGTAAGAATGACGGTTTGATGTTATTTGAAACATTGCAAGACACCTTATGACCAAGTTAGAACAATGATAGAACAAAAAGTATATGTATTGAAATATAAAGAATTTGACAGCTTTGACTTTTTCTATCAAAGTCAAACAGTGGGCAAAATGACCAAATTACTTGGAATTGGTTTGTTATATGTGGAAGTTGAGTTTGGAAATATGAAATAATATTTGTAATTAGTTAGAAACACGAAATAATCAACAATATAGAGTTAGTTTGCTAGATAATAATCAAATGCCAAAAAGAGAGACGAATTTGACTTTGATAAAAGTCTAAAATGGGACAAGAATGAAAGTTTGATGTTTGGGATTAAGAAACTAGTTAAAGTATGATTAATGGGACATGCTTACACTACAATATGGTGATATTTAATTGGAAATACAAGTGTCGGCTAAACATCATGTAAAACACCATTTAGTTATAAAAAGACTATAATTTGACTATTTTTTTAGTTAAATTGCCGTTTTAAACCTAAGTAAATTTTTTTTGAGAAATAACCTCAAGACTTGAGTAATATGATTCATTGTCATGGTATTATAGTAAATTAGAAGAAAATTGAAAGGTTGGGTCAATAAAAGTTGAGGTTTGGTTAAGTCTAAAAATGACATAATCGGAAACGGTTAAACTAAAAGTTACCGTTTTAACAAATACGAGCCCGTATAAGTATGAAATGAATTTATATCAACATTTATGTGTTGTTGGGTGGTTTTGGCAATAACACATGTAAAAAGTGTGATGTTTAAAAATACTTTTTATTTTTATAATCTTTAGCGGCAAAATTGCCAAAAATATAATAAAAGAGTGAAATGAAGGATGTTTTGACATCTAAGCATTGATATTGATTTATAAATATCTTGAGATCAGAAAGTAACTAAAATTTTATGTTAAAACCCGTGAAGACACAATTAGGCAAAGTAGGATGCCTAAATAGGATAACGGTCAAAAAGTGTAGAAACGAAAAGTAACTTAAAAGGTTCCATAAAGCGTTACCAATGTTATAAACATTATTAGTACATAGTTGGGTTATATAACAATGACTTAAACAAGAGTTTACACGAATTTTGGACTAAGTTGTCAAAATGGGACAAAAAGGGGTAAAATTGTCCAAAATGGTTATTATGCTTTAAGAGTCATACTTAACCATTAGAATAGAATTAGATAATGACTAGTAGCAGTCAAGAATGATTAGACACATGATATATGTTTAGTTTTCTAATATGTTCTAATCTTCAATTAGATTAATAGAGATTGAAGGACGTTTGGAAGCAACGAAAGGATAGAGTTATGTGGATTAGTGTAGCTAGACGTACCTAGCTACTAAGGTGAGTATATGTGGCATTTTCCCTCTTTGGGGTACATGGCAAAATGTTTTTATGGTTTATGTGACTTTCAATTATGAAATAATATGCAAGTTTATTTACCTATGTCCTGATTATAAAAGTCTTGTACAATGATTTGAAAGCTAGTTTTGGCATTAAGCCCGAATGATTTGAAAAGTATATTTTGGCACAAAGCCATAACGATTTGAAAGCAAGTTTTGGTATCAAGCCTACAATGATTTCAAAAGTATGTTCTGATATCAAGCCTTCTCTATTACTGAAAGATTGTTTTGGCTTCAAGCCTACTATGCTTATGAAAGAATATTTTGGTAGTAAGTCTACTATGTGTTCATGTTATCAATCTGTTTCAAAAGAAAAATGGCTATATGTGTTATATGATTTGATTCTTATATAAGTTTATGAAAGATTTAAATTGTTAATGTTTACGTTATTGCACATGCATCTCATGGCATATTGTGATTTCTCGTGCAAAAGATAAGTAGTGTTTTATGCATGCATAGAGTGTGATTGCATGAGTCAGCGAGGTCCGGACACGTCCCCGTAACGGGACAACAAGACTCTACTCGGATGGTACCTCTCGTCGCGAAGTAGAAGTCTCCTACGACGCCATTATAGGATGATTTGTTCTCCTATTTTGGCCAGCTTTGGTCTTTATAGACCTCTAGACACGGTATATAACCGCCAGCTATAGTCACAATTGTGACATGGTCTTTTAGACCTAAGACGCGGGTAGGAAAACCCACCAGCTTTGCATTAGTGTGCGAAACATGCATTGCATATGCATTTATTTTGTATGAATCGTGTTAAACTGAATATATTGCTTAAGTTTCAAATATTCTATAAGCTGATTTCGCAAGGAATATTGGAAGTAAGTCGCATCTATATGATTCAGATTGTAAAGAAGTTTTTGAAAAGTAAATGTCATTTATATGACTTATTTTGCAAAGGATTTTAAAAAGAAATGTGTCAATTAGATGATATTGCTTATAAAATATTTTCAATAATGTATTGAGTCTAAAACCCATGTAGCTCACGAGACATTTTCGTCTTACGTATTTTATTTTATGTCATATATCCCAGGTTCTAGACACGAGAGATAGAAGCAAGTAGATGACCCGAGGAGATTGGGATTTTAGATGGAGCGAATTCTGGCTCATGTACTGGTTTGTAATCCTAACTTGCTTTCTATGGTTTAGTTTGATATGCAGTTGTAACCCCCGTAGTTGTTCAAATATTTGTACAACTTAATTGTTTTGTTGGGACCAAATTTTTAAGACATGACATGAGGTCATGAGAAAAGTTTTTAAAAGTTGACATTTTGTCACATAATGTTTTAAAACATGATGGAATAACGTTTATGCGCTTTTACCGCTATTGTGCTTTTAGCGTTTATGCGCTTTTAGCGCTATTGTGCTTTTAACGTTTATGTGCTTTTGGCGTTATTATGTTTTTCTAAATTTTTTTTTATGAAAATCGGAGTGTTACAGTACTTTCAACAAAAATCATTACTTTAACTCCCACATTTTCGTTTATTATTTAAAATGTTGGATTATTATGTACCCAACTTTTTACAGATTTACACTTATTTTTATTTCGTTTTTCTTTTTAGGGCTTTTGACATAAAAGTCCATAAGTTTGTAAACCTTTGTCAATTTTACTCTTATATGATTTCTTGTTCGTTTATACCGAATATTTGTAACTTTTTTTTTATCATTACCCTTGTTACCTGCTATAGCAGGTTACCAAGTTACAATGATATAAAATTCGTAAAAAACAATTTAGTTTGCAAAAAAAAAAAAACATTCTTACCCTAAGTATTTTTATATTAGACGTATTCATGAAGAAAATGCGGATTTTTTCTTTCTTAGAAGTATAGATATATATTTTAGAATTATAAATATGTATCTTTATGTTTATATATATATATATATATATATATATATATATATATATATATATATATATATATATATATATATATATATATATATATATATATATATATATATATATATATATATATATATATATATATATATATATATATATAACTTTTTGCATATAAATACGCATGTTTTATTTAAAAGCATATTATGAAACAAAAAAAACATATTTATACTTCTAAAAATGTAACTATATATTTTTATACACATAAAATATATGTATTTAGATTGAACGTTGTGGAACGACATGAGGGAGCAACATCGGACATTGCATGCCAATGCAGTTACGTATACCGTCCTGGAATAGCTGCATGAACCAAAGGCATGTGGTCATCGACACAAATATGCCGTCCACTCTCCTCCTATTTATCTCTCTCTTTCTACCATCCACACCACCCTGTGACAATGACATCAAAATGACATGATATTGAGGAGCTTAGGTGGAGCCTAAATGCAGTGGTGCTAATGACAACCACTTTGTTTAATCTTATATTTCTACAAACATATTTATACTTTTAAAGAGTGTATCTATATGTTTCTGAAAACATAAAATATGTTTTATACTTCTAAAATTGTATTTCTACTTCTAAAAAACATAAAAAATACGCGTTTTCATATTTATATTTCTAAAAACATAAACATACATATTTAAACTTTTAATATATATATATATATATATATATATATATATATATATATATACACTTTTAAAAATACGTATTTTCTTAATGAATGTGTATAATAAAAAATATATAGGATAAAAACGTAAAACACATTGCAAACATAAGGACTTTGATGCGAATTTTATATCATTGTAATCTGAAAACCTGTTATACTAGGTAACAAAGATAATGGTAGAAAAAGAAGTTGCAAATGTTAAGCATAAACAAACAAAAAATTATATAAATTGTAGAAACAAAAGTTTACAAACTTAGTAATTTTTATATAGATTTTTATATCAAAAGCTCTTCTTTTCTCCAATATGTTTTTTAATCTTTTATGTGATTTTTCATGCTTAATTTACTTGGAATGAGAGCACAATAAAATAATTAAAAATTTATCTCAAATATTACATGTTTTATTACTATAGTCCGGCTGCTAACATGCATAATTCTCTCACCCGGAATAATTGACAACTTTACAGTATTGTCTAGTAGCCCATGGCCCATGTTTTGGTACTATGTCGAGAACTATAGCCATATGCGTTATAGTTAATATGTAATTAATTTGAAAATAAAATAGTCACGTTCATTCATTTAGAAACTAATTCTTCTTTACTTATCAAGTTTTATAGTTATGAACTCTAAAAGATTCCTCATCATATCATTAAAAATAAATTCCCTCGTATTTACATCTTCTAGAGATTTTTTCTTCCTTTACCTTTCATGCAAACATCTTTATATAGTAATGAAGAATCATGTTTGATGATCGTTTTGTCTTTAAAATAAAATAGTGCTTATTAATAAAGTTGGTCTTTTTCAGAAACCTTTATAATAATCAGTTAATTTTGGATTCTTAGAGAAAGTGGGTATTTTTGACCAAAAAGGAGATCAAATTAGGGTCCCAATTTTTTGTTTTAAAAAGGAGAACAAATTAGGGTACGCAATATACATGTCTATCTTTTTCATTTACAACATAATTTAAAATTGATGTCGTTGTAGCCCAATTATTTTTATTTTTGGTTTTAAATGGTGACACAAGTTTATTGTGTATTGTATTTCTGGGATAAATAGAGAATTATCCTTAAAAATTAATGTGTCATCTGGTAGTCTAGATAAGTTGAGATTCACATAACTTTTTGATAAAATGGTTCATGTGGTGTGGACATACATGCCTTTTTCCTTTTAAATATATTATTCTTTTTATTATTGTTATTATTATTATTATTATTTATTATTATATATTTCAACACATCATTTTATCATCTACCGTTGACAATGATAGTCCTGAAGTTTCCCTTATTCAAAGTTTAATTATGTAATATGCACATCTCTACAACTAAATTATTTATTATCTTATTGATTAATCATAACTAAGGTACGCAATATATTAATTAATCATCACTCTAGGGTTTCATCTAATTAATGACCCACGTTACATGTCAAAAAAATCTCATCAAAATGTAACAACGCCTTAAAGTCATTCCATTCCCAACACCACTACCGTGAACTATCACCACGGTTTAAATCCCATCCCAAGACCAACACCATCATATGCATAAATCGAAGAGCAAAAACCTTCAAGAATCTCCAGAAATCGCAAAATAAATTTGTGATTTTACTGAATGAAAAGAAGCCTCAAAGTATAGATTGAAGAAGAAGTTGAACAAATCAAAAGCATCATAAACACATTCTAAACCAAGACATAAAACCAAGATCTTCGTTTTCTTCATATTCAAGTACAAATATTGTTTTTCTTCATATTCTTTGACATTCGGCGAATAAGAATGGATGTTCATTTGAGACTAACCATCGTCCAGATTTGTTGTTTAGTAAAAAAAAAAAAAAAAAAAAAAGAACTGATATTCGGGAAGGGAAAAAGGAATTAATCATTTGGATTTAAATAATTGATAACGAAAATTTTTATGTATTTTCGATTTTTTTAATCCCCGGGATCATCCGGATCTGAAGCGAAAATCAAAATAGTGAAAACCAAAAGAAATTTCATAAAAGTCATTATAGTTTATTGTTTTTAGGGTTAATTTCATAAAAGTCACTATAGTTCTTTTTTTTTTTTTTTAACCACCGAATTTTTTTTTAGTTTAACCACTGAAAATTTGTTTTAATTTTAAAAATAAATCATTGTAAATTTATTTTATTTTCAAACAAACCACTATAAGTTTTTTTACGGTAATTAGTTACAAAAAATATCTGTAAAACTTTTTTGGATACGAGATGGTTTTAGAAAAAAATTTAAAGTTCAAATAATTTAATCACAAAATTAATTGTTTGAACGGTTAAATTGCAAAAAAGAAAATCAAACAATAATGATTCTTATAGAATCCAAAGTTTTATGTAGTGGTTTTCATGAAAAACTAAACAAACTATCAATGGTCAAACAAGAATTTTTTTTCAATGGGTAAACTGAAAAAAGTCAAACTATAATTATTTTTTTAAAATTAACTCATATTTTTTATGTTAAGAATCAGTAAAAGTTCAAATATCTAAAAATGGAAAATTAAAAATCGATGATGATCAAAATTCATCTTGCTATTTCAAAATAAATTGTTGAATAAATATTTTTTATTTTCGAATCGCCATCTTGATTTAGATCTTCTCAACATCTGTTAATAAATATTTTTGGCCCTTAAAAATCCCACACGTAACTTCAAAAGCTTCAAAATAAGAGGATTGACTCTCCAAATCTACTTATTAACAAGATTAGAACACTCACCATTTGGGTTAAAGAAAACAAATTGACATTCTTTGGTACCACCGGCTATAAGTCCGTTGATATTGAGAAGACATTTAATTCATAATAAGTCACAAGGTGAAAATTAAATGGACCAATAGAAGCCATATCAATATTGTTTAACCGATGAAATCGAGGACCAAATACAATACACAAAATTAAAAAACTTTAGTAATCATTTAAAACGAATTCAAAAAGTTGATTGAGCTACAACGACAATAATCTAAGGCCTTCCGTTGTGCACCTCTCACTTTTTTCACTTTTTCTCTTCCACATCAGCACCTCTCACTCCTCTCTTCACCCTTGGAAATGGTTACTTCTCACTTACCCTTGGTTTTGGTACAATGATTTAAGCTAAATGTACAAGCCACAATACCCTTTCTTCTTATACTCGGGCGACGTTGCAACATTGCACGGGGCCGAAAGTGCAACGAGCTCGCACCAGGGGACGGTGTTCCCCTTGAGCTCGCACACCTCACACAAGCCCGAGCACGGACACACCGGATGGCCTAATAATCATCGTTTCCTTTTGTAAAATCCCTTATCACTGCAAGAAAGTTTGAGCAACAGGGCAGCCACCATTAGGTAGGGTGGGGGAGAAAGAGGTTAAAAAGGACAGAGACAATATCCAATTGGCCACGCAGTATATCGCCCTTATAGTGTCATTGCTGATGCTTCCAAAAAAACCCTGCAACTTTCATGCATTTATAAATGAAAGAAGAAATACAAAAATAAAAAACTTATGTGGTACCCTTAACGTCCTCAAGTCTAGATAAAAAATAAGCTCACATATATTGAAAATTTCCAAATTCGTGATCCATGAAATCGAAATTCTGAATCCCTAATCCATTATGCTCCTCATCGCCGCCCACTTTATCGTTTTGTAAGTTGGCATCGACGCGTTCAATAAACAACCGGACAGTAGGGTTATGATTTAATAAATTAATCATTACATATCACATTTTGAAAAAGTTGATGTACTTACAAACTTTCATATCTATTCACTGACATAGTGGGTTTTTGTTTTAGAATTTAATCGAAAGAATTATAAACATCCCACTTTTTTTTATGCGCCACTTACAATTTTATTTGTAATTTTCATTATTTTTTTGCTATATATCCAATTGTTTGCCTTGTCTTGATAAGTAATATAGAACTAGGGTTTGGACCGTCCGCGCAATGCTGTGGATGTCCGGTATATAGAAAAATACAGTCTGACAAATTTCGAGACAACTTTTAACATAGTTACTTTCAACCATAGCCCATAAAAAATTGCAAACTACAATGCTATTTCCTACCACAATGATGTTTTTAGGGTGGGGGGAGTAGATCCCTCCCATCCCACTGAACCCACGCGCCACGTCAGCTTTTCTCTCTCCTCTCACTTCCATTTTCCCAATCTTTCACCAATCTTTCACCCATGGAACCAGTACCCACTGAACCCACTGAACCCACAATGCCACATCATATATTTGATATTTAAATGTTTTAATTAAATGAATAAATTAATTTTAACACTTAATTTAATATTAGAAATAATAATAAAATGCTCAAAATTTAAAGAAAATTCAAATTACATTTAATTAAAAAACACACCGGTACAAGAAAAAAAAAGCCTAAATACGGAAATAAAAATCTTAAAAACGGAAATAAAAATCCTAAAGTTCCCACCCATACATTTCTGCAATTTCCTGTTTCTTCCCAAAAACCAATGCCAATTTTGATCCGGTCAAATGATCATGTGATTTAAGGAAGAATTTTAAATCTTTTTGTTCACGAGACCTTTTGAGCGCTTCGATCTCTTGCTCAAGGAGGGCCGATTTCCTCGTCAATTCTTCCTCCTGTTTCTCCAAAACAGCCATTTTCTTTGCACGGAGGGTTTCCTTCTTCTGCGCTTCTGCCTCGTTAATATTCGCCAGTGCGGATATCTTATCGACGATGGTCTGATAACCATCTGGCATTGATGAAGATCCAGCTACATTTTTCCTTTTTCTTTGCCGGGAATGTGATGATGGTTGTGGGGAAGCTTCATCAAGATCGATTGGTTGAGGCGAAAAGTGTGCATCAGAAGGAGAGTTGGTGAATTGGTTGGAGCCGGATGTCTTACTTCGTTTGGCGGAATGATGTGGGGAATGCATCCCCATTTCTTTGACCGTTTCCCATTTGGCATGCTCTTTGAGTATTTCCCATGCCCCTGTATGTGAGAAACTGGACCGGTACAATTTCCGGTACTCTGAATGGGTGGCCTGTAAAACATCCGCATCCCCCTCCCACTGGCACGCATGTTCATTTTATTGTTGTATATACAATTGAACTTATTTACCTTATTTAGCATATCTTTGTACTTGGAGTTGATTTGATGCTTGGTCCGATCGGTACCTGGAATTTGCGCCTGGAAATGTTCCAAAACATTCTACCAGAAAGAGTCGGACCGTTGGGTGTTTCCCCGTTCTTGGTCCTCAGAACAACTAATGTATGCCTTCGCCAAGGCGATCTCCTCCCTCTCCTCCCAATTTCTGCGTTTTACTCGGTGGGTGTAATTCCTTTTACGCGTAGAGGGTTGTGTCTCTGGGACAACCTCCTCTGCGTCCTCCTGGTCATCTGCATGCTGCTCCTCCACTTGCTCGTCCTCTTGCTCGTCCTCTTGCGCGTCCTCTTGCTCCTCCACTTGCTCGTCCTCTTGCTCCTCCTCGTTATCCGAGGGTGGAATGGTTTCATCACTGGACTCCACTTGGTTACGGAAATGAGAAGTGTCCGGGACGTAGCATTGTTGGAATTGGTTGGGGTATTGTGGAAACTGAGTTTGATATTGTTGGAATTGGTTGGGGTATTGTGAAAAGTTTTGTTGGAATTGGTTGGGGTATTGTGTGTAACTGTAAATGTGTAGGGATGGGGTTGGGGGAACTTCACGGCTCCTGCTTTGTGAGGAACTGCGACGTTTGGATTTACCACGATTTGAATCCATTTTATAAAAAAAGAGTTTTTTATAAAATAGAGGGCAAAGGGTTTTTGAGAGAAAATGAGAGAAGAAAGAAGGGTGAAGGTGTGATTTGTGAAGGAGTGGAGATGTGGTATTTATAGGGATGAGGGAATGTAATTTTTTAGGGATTAAATTTTTTTTTTATAAAAATGGATGGGATCATCGGGTTCACCATCATCCCTCACCCGCCACCATAGCCGAGCCTGCCGAAACCGAAGGGGAGGGGGCAGCGGTACCGGAGGTACCGGCGGTACCGGCGGTACCTCCCCAACCTATCACCCATATTTCCATTTACTCCGTCCACCCTTATGGTGATGATCTTGAGCCAACATATTTTGATCATATAAAAATCAAGCAACAGAACAACTGTAATTATATTCAAATGTTTGTTAATCTTTATCATCTTCAAGTAATAAGAACATAAGTAGAGAGCTGAAAAAATTAGAGGTCCCAAGATAACTTTTTTGCAAAGTGGACCATAAAAGTATAAAAATAAAGTTTCTCTCTTAATAATTACGTATGGAAGAGACAGACAGAAATAAAATTTGAAAGTATATCATATTTAGTACAATACTATAAATAACAATTAATAAAAATTAATATTAAGGAAAACAAAAACTACGAAAACAAATTATGTAAGGGACGAAAAATGTAACTTTAAAATAAAATAAAGGACTGGAATCGCAACTTATAAAATGCCAATAATATAACTTTATAATAAATATGGATGAAAACAATTAACTCGAAATTAGTTGAGGAGAAAAAATGTAAATATAAAAGTTTGCTATGGGAAGAATCAAAATTTGCTATTTCCAAATAGAAACCTATTTATATGTTGTATCAAATGTTTTAATAATAATAATATGATATGAGTTTAATAGTTTTTGTTATGGAAAAAGTCAAACGAAATGAACATGTTTTCTACTCAGATACTCCGGTTGCAAGCAACCGGAGTATGTGAGTAGAAAACATTTTCATTTTATTTGACTTTTTCCATATATATATATATATATATATATATATATATATATATATATATATATATATATATATATATATATATATATATATATATATATATATATATATATATATATATATATAAAATAATATTATTTAGAATTTTTACTTTATTCTATATGGACTATTTACAAAATAAATTTGTAATTTTCTTTTTTTCAATATATATATATATATATATATATATATATATATATATATATATATATATATATATATATATATATATATATATATATATATATATATATATTAAATAAGGGTATTTATTTAATAATTTCATTCATTTTTAGTTGACTACTTAGACAATAATGGTGTATATAGGGTGCCAATAAAACTGGCCACAAAACAACCCATACATCCAATATAACCAAATACGAGAGTCTTATAATAAAATGAGGTACAAGTACTAATGGCCGAATATAACCAAATACGAGAGTTGGGATGGAGACCATTTTAATGGTGCTGCGCCTGTTGGCGGAATCTGAATGGATGGAAGAGGTTTTGAGTGTACCATTTCAAAGTGGTCGATGGTAGACTAATTGCATTGAGACCTTAACTATTCTACAATGTATTTTTCTCATTAAGTTATATTAATTTGGTTCTCTTTATTAATTAGCAGTTAATGGTGGGCTAATGGCAAAATTTTGGAATGGCCAATACATGTTACTTCTATATATCAGTTGAAATCATGGGGTAGTAGTTTTGTATATTCGTTGAAATCACGGGTTAATAGGATTTAGAATAAAATTTAATCATTATCAAGATGAATCAAGCTTTAATTCTCGATTTTATTGTTTTACATGGTGGGCCAGTATAAATAAATTTTGAATATGTAAGTTGAAGCCTTTAATTGTCTGTTTTACACTTGGATTGCCACATATAATTCAGAATATCTCAAAGTAAGTTTAATTTTCTGGTTGAGTGTTGTCCGTATGAATGATGTTCAAAGAGTAATTGCGAAAATGGCAATATACTTGGGAATAGGGACCAAATTTGAAAATAAGCTTTACTTTCTGTAGCAAAACCAAAGAAAATTTAGTAATCACCGAGACCAAACGTATAGTTTACACTTTCTCTTTTCTTCTTATAGTGAACCTACTTCAATTCTTTCTACAAAATAATAACAATATACATACCATAATAGCAATGCAATTACAATTTCTCACAAATATATAATGCCTTTATTGGTAATGGAATGCAAGTATGTTGCTACTATGGTAAAAACCAAAGTACATAGCTATTACCAGTAAAGAAATGTGAAATATGTTGGGTCACTTTTACAGATAATATATGAAGTAGATTGCCTTTACCGTAAACGCTAAAGTTCTTTGCTATCACACACTTTGCTCTTCTATTCAATTAACGTTTTTAATATTTGTATCAAGTATCTTTATTCGTACACATGTTTTATCGTTATCTGGTATCTTCAAGGTACATATCTTAATTTAGACATCAATTTTATTAGATTACAATCTTCTCTTTGCAAACATCATCCCATCTAACAGCCACCAGTCATGTGAATCTGAAATTTAGGTTTACTCAATAATGCTAAGGCCATGAAGCTTAGAATAGATAAACATTGTTTCATTCGTACTTGAGATCCTGGGTATTTTAATGGTGAAAGTCAATTATTTGTGGTTGGAGAAATTAAAGAACTCATTAAGTACAAGGTTTTTATGTTATAAAATCGAATTTATTTAACGTAATTTGCGAACTCATTGGTTATTAGCTTTTTAGTGGTGTGATGTTTGTAATGTTAATTGCATGTTTATGTTATGAATCATGATATAATCTATATGAAATTTATGTTATAATAATCATGATTATCTACGAAATTAAGTGGGACCAAAAGATACTTTACATATTCAGCTCTTGGTCATGACTGATTCGGGTTGTTATACCATGGTTTCAGGAATACAAGAAATCATGAATCTAATGGGTTAAAATCAATACCCGTTAAAGATTTCCTCACCATGAAATTTTACACATGCAGATGCAGACTACTTGGTTGATGGTCTATAGAAAAATGAAGTAGAGAAGAATAGACATGACTTTACCATGATGGACCTTCACGGTAGAACGGTAATTATAGTAATTAAAATATTATTTAGTAAGGAATGCAATGGTATATTCCATCCCATTGTAAAAAAGGTGTTCATTTTCCCTAATATGTGTTTGTCTTATAATTGCGCATTTAGAACACTTTTTGTGGTTATCCACCCAAAACAGTAAAAAAAACTGTTAAATAAGGATTTCAATGAGGAGGTAAGAATATCCATATTTTCTTAATATTTAGTAATAGAATAAATTACATTTTTGTCCCAACGTATAGCTTGTTTTTTCAATTTTGGTAGTAAATACTCGCCTGCAATTTTGGTCCTTATTTTAGGATCTTGTAATGTTTTTGGTTCATGTTCTATGTAAAATGGCTATTGGGGAATCAAAAATGCAATAGTCAGATACTTAAGGACCCAGAATTGTTTTTAACATAGAATCGAGGCAAAAACCACTATTAGAATTTCAAATAACGACCAAAGTTACAAAAAAAGTTTTAGAGACCAAAATTGACCACAATTATAATTTTCCTTAAATAATCGTAAGTCTCATGAGTGGTTATTAACAAGAGTAATCTTTTTCTTTTCAGGATTGGAGACACAGGTAGCTCAGTGAACAAACAACTGAAATCATGAAATCTAGCCAACAGGAATATGAGAGACTTGAAAATATAAAATCCTAATTTTTTTTTATGATTATTGCTTTTTTTTTTGGTAAAGTATATGTCAAGTATACTCGTGGAACAACTTCTAATGTGAGAAGCTAAAGGAAATATCAAAATCACTCTTCTTATCCATCCACGAATTATTTTTAAACGAAATACCAAACTTACCTCTATGGGCCGTGATTATCACGGCCCTCAAAACTTAACTAGTATATATATATATATATATATATATATATATATATATATATATATAAAATCATGTTGACTAATGATATATATATATATATATATATATATATATATATATATATATATAAAATCATGTTGACTAATGATGTGCATAGAAAAATAAGTAGCATTCTACCAAACAACTCATTATTATATATATATATATATATATATATATATATATATATATATATATATATATATATATATATATATATATATATATATATATATATATATATATATATATATATATATATATAAAATCATGTTGACTAATGATGTGCATAGAAAAATAAGTAGCATTCTACCAAACAACTCATTATTAAGGGGTCAATTAAATAAAAAGGGGTCTAAATATAAGCATTTTAATTTGATTTGTTGTTGGAAACTTATTCCATTATCCGGTTATCTAGAAGTCGTTAAAACTAACTCGTTATCTAGAATTTAGTAACCAATTGTGTCATAACTGATTTGGTAATATGTCTATTTGGTTAGAAGTTAAAGCTAATTTGATTAGAACATGTTGTATATTGGTAATCAACCAAAATGAATTTATTTGTGTGTTAGAACTGAGTTTTGGGTGTTTGTGTTTTAGAACTGATTTAAGGAATGTAATCCTATTTTTATTGTGAGTATTTTCAATTTTGGTTTCTCTACATAGTCCAACCAAGCCAAGATTGGAATTGTCATTTATTTCACAAGGTCGAGCTCAAGCTTGAAAATCAATGCTAGATTGAGCTCAAACATTATACATCCCAATAGCCAAGGAAAATATATGAATGTTTATTTAAAGTATAATTTTATCACATGTATAATATTAATCTATTTAATCATTTTTGTGAAATATAAAATCCTTTAGTATATGAGCTTTGGAAACAAAGTCGAACATCAGCCTCCTCAAGCAATCTAGTTTTGGTGGATGAGCGAACACTCTTTGAAAAGGCAATGAGTTGTCGACAGGGACGTGAAAAATGGCATTGAAGTTGTAGAGTGTCGAGTTCTAGTAGATATATACTTTATGGCATTGAACGTAAGTCTTGTAGGGTGTCAAGTTCTATTCAATGTTTTAAAAACCTGGTTGACCCGGCCTGTTGAACCGGTTGGACCGTGAACCGGTGAAGAGAGCGGGTCAATTATGACCGGTTTTTTGTTAATTTCCGACTCGGATTGAACCGGCCGATTTTCTCAAAAAACCGGTTGAACCGGTGATCCAGAACCGGGTTGACCCGGTGGTTGGGAAAAAAATAAAATTTGGACTTTAAAAACTCGGTTAAAGAGGTCAAGACTAAAACGTTTAAGATTAGTCCACTATTAGTTCATCAAATTTGATAAATTTTTCTTATACAAACTGGACAAAATATATTTTTTTTGGAATCAAAAAGATTAAATTACATTGTTTATGTTTTATAAATATATAATTATGCTGAAAAATATAAAATATATGAAAAATGTAAAAACCGGTTGACCCGGCGGTTGAACCGGTTGACCCGTGGCCTGGTCACCGCACCGGGTCAACTAAAAAACCGGGTTTTAAAACATTGGTTCTATTAGATACTTTGAGGAGTAGTCACGGGCACTAACATATACATGTAAATTACATAACTTACTTATTTGGTAACTAGCTTACCTAATTTCAACGTATTTAATTTCAAAGTCTCATCTACATCTTTAGTAATTGGTAGATTGGTGTATGTTGACATTTTTGTAGTTTGGTATGTTGGTAATTAGTAGCTTGGTTTATGTTGATATTTTGGTAATTTAGTAGTTTTGTAATTGATAGCTTCATTTATTGTGAACCTTTACCGTTTGGTAGCTTGGTAACTTTTCGTTATAAGTTAGTTTTTTTTTTTTTTTTTTTTTTTAACTTTGCTAATCGGTAGTTTGGTTTATGTTGAAAGTCTGGTGTAAGTTAGTTTGGTGGTTTGGTTTATATTGATACTTTGATAATTGATAGTTTGATTTGTGTTGATTCTTTGATAGTTTTGTACTTGGTAATTTGTACTTTGGTTTATGTTAGTAGTTTCATACATCGGTTTATTTTAGTTTGACGTTATAACTTATAAGTTTATTAATGTTTATCCTTTTAATTAATGCTTATGAATATTTATTTTGTAAATGAATCTTCTTTATGCTATTCGTCGGTACTTAGATTCTAGAGCAAGACTTGAAGACATGCTTCGGTCGTTCTCGACGCAAAATAATAGTGGAGGCGATAGCAAGCGGAGCAATGACGAGGGGCAAAGATAATGACGTTTTCGGGTAGTTTGTGTTTTATTTTATGTTTTGTAGACGTTATTCAATTCGTCATCTTCGTCGGAAGACGAAACTTGGTTGCTTGAATCTACTTTGCAAACCGCAGCATTGCTCCACGAAACTGTTAAGATAATCGCCGACAATGCACAAAGTTTTGAAAATACACATACGTTAACGAGACGGGCTACAATAAACAGAGATTGTGAAGCTGCACATGATCTCCTTGTCTGCGATTATTTAGCAGAACACTCGTTGTATACGGCGTACCAATTTCGGCAATGATACTGGATGAGCAAGCGACTTTTCTTGCGTATAGTTCGTGATTTGAGAGAAGTCAATCCAGTTTTGCGATTGCAATATGATGGTAGGGGTAAAAGGGGTTTTACGGTGGAAGAAAAATGTTCCGCTGCGGTTCGTCAGATTGCAACCGGCACGACAATTGATTTATGGGATGAGTATTTCAAGATATCGGAGCGGGCTGTTCGGGAAAGTGTTTACGAGTTTGCAAGCACTATCATCCATGTTTATGGCAAATGTTATTTGTGTAAACCAACATTCAACGACATTCAAAAGTTGTACGCCGCACACGAAAGCAAACATGGTTTTCCCGAAATGCTTGAGAGCATTGATTGTATGTATTGGGAGTGATTGTATGCATTGGGAGTGGGCTGCTTGTCCTATTGCATGACGTGACCAATTTACACGAGGCGATCATCGGCACCCTTCCATCATCCTCGAGGCAGTGACGTCCCACGATTTATGGATTTGACATGTGTTTTTTGGTGTTGCGGGTGCAAACAATGACCTGAACGTTCTCGACCAATCACCTATATTTAATGTCATTTATAGATGCGTTACCCAGTTTTGTCCATTTCATGTCAACAGAGCGCACTACATACACGGGTATTATCTAGCCGATGGAATATATCATCCGTGTTTGTGAAGTCATTCACATATCCAATGGATCTAAAGCGCCAAATGTTCAAGGTTGCACAAGAAGCGGCTAGGAATGATATGGAGCGAGCGTTTGAAGTTCTTTGACAGCGCTTTCACATGATCAATTACCCGGCACGGGCTTGAGATCTGAGGAGAATACGAGACCTTATGTACGCATGCATCATATTACATAATATGATTTTGGAGGATGTGGGGAGAGCGATATGTACATATGATCCGAACGAAGTTGTACCAACGTGCTAGCCGATACCACTTGGATCGCCAGAATATCTAGAAAACAGAAACGAAGTGCAGAGCAAAGAAACACATAACAACTTCGTGCGGATTTGGTCGAGCATATCTATCGGGCTAGAGTTCAGCCGACGCCGGTGCCTGATATCGAGGAGGAGTAATGGGAGTGATGCTAGTAGTTTTTATTTAAAATATGTATTTTTATGTTATTTTAATATTAATGTTTTTTTAATTTTTTCGATTTCACTGATTTTTGTGCTTTTTGTGAGAAATTCATTTCAATATCAGAATTATAACTTATCAGACATCAATTTCGCTAATTTGTGTGGCCACTGTAATGTATTCAATTTCTGATTTTTGTGACTTTTGTGAGAAATTGATTTCAATTGGTTGTCATGAAACTTTTAGCAATGTACTTTTGAATTGTGAGTTGGTTTGATGTTAAAATTGGTATTTTTGATTTTTATATATTTTTTAAGATTTGCTGGAAAATGTATTCAAATCCAAAATCCACGGGTTTAAACCCAAAATCCACGAACCCACGTGTTGAACCCGAAACCGACCCAAAACCGAATCTTGAAACCAAAACCAAAACCGAGGAAAAACTGAAACCGATGGTTTTTAAAAATCAGAAACCGGACTAACTGGTTTGGGTTCGGTTTTGGGTCTAAAACCGACCCGAACCGACCCGTGCTCATCCCTACTGGATGCTGAGGTGGCAGGCAAAAAGTAACTTCTGATGAAAAGGCACACCTAAGGACCTTGGGGGTGACATACACCTATTGGCATAAAATCATGTAGTGTATTAATATATATTTAATTTTTATGTACCACTGACAACATATGATATGTCCCTAATATCTAATATTGAATTTAAGGAATTTTGAACGAAAATATAATTAGTTAGAAATAATATATATATTTTAATTATAAACTTTAATTAGATGAATATATATATATATATATATATATATATATATATATATATATATATATATATATATATATATATATATATATATATATATATATATATATATATATGGGTAAAATATGAAAGTGAAAAAAGAAAGAATCTATAAAAGTATATGTAAATAAAGCAAATCAAAATATTAAAACAAAACTGGGATCTAAGTATAAATTCTGTTTTTAGACCACTTACTTATTACTAAAAGAACAAAAACACTTACGTTTTAATCATATGTTTCATGCCATCAATCAGATGATTGGTCCGATAAAAATCTCTATATCTACACTATAAAATGATAAAATACTCACCAAACAATCAAAAATAACATTTTTATTGAGTTTCCTTTTTATCAAAAAGGGTTGGTTTTGATTTGGTTTGCAGAAGAGACTGGGACCCCACTTCTATCTCATGCCTCGTCCAGACGATGGGCGACCGTCTCGGGCCGAACGATATATATCAACTATAACTTAATTAGCGACGATATATATCAACTATAACTTAATCGGTCTAAAATAGATGAATTAAAACGTATTTGGTTTGTTTTTGATAATTTATATCTTATAAAAAAACTGATTAAAGTTATTGCACTGTAAATGTTTACTTTGGCTTCTTTGACTTTTTCATTTTTTTAAATTTAATGCACTGTAAATGTTTACTTTGGCAGATTATGACATTGTACTTTACTTAAATGAAAATTTTCCCCAAACGAAATGTTTACTTTGTCTATTTCTTTTGGATTATAACATTGCACTTCTATTATTGCTGTTATTATAGCATTGTACTTTCATTAAATGCGAGTTCTGCCCAAACTAAGCATTTACTTAGTTTTATTTTTTGCGGATTATAGCCTTGTAGTTTTTGTTTTTACAAAATTTGTTAGCTTTAAGAATTTTTACACTTTTGGTCCGAAAAATTGTTTTGTCCCTTGTCCCTTTGTTTACTTTGTCTTTTGTGCAGATTATATCATTCTACTTCTATTTATCATTTCATTGCAAAATATCCCTATAGTTCCAAACCAATTTCTAAAAGTTTTTTCCATTTTTGGTCCCACACTCTCGGGTATTTACCGTCCCCTATATCGTTGGAAAGGTAATCAATAGCCCGAAAAGAAATTAATCACTCTCATATTTGCCAACTCCCCTCCCATCTGCAACCTAAAACCTAAAAATGAATTGCCGAAACGAAACTATTTGCCGCCGCCGCATTGCGCGGGTACGCAGCTAGTATATATATATGTATGTACGTATGTATGTATGTATGTATGTATGTATGTATGTATGTATGTATGTAGATAATATATCGGGTTGAAATTTTTTAATGAATTAATATATGCATTGAAATTGCTAGACTGGTAATACTCACCAAACAATCAAAAATAACATTTTTATTGAGTTTCCTTTTTATCAAAAACGGTTGGTTTTGATTTGGTTTGCAAAAGAGACTGGGACCCCACTTCTATCTCGTGCCTCGTCCAGACGATGGGCGACCGTCTCGGGCCGAACGATTTAGGGGACCAAATTTTTTGTCATATATATATATATATATATATATATATATATATATATATATATATATACGTATGTATGTATGTATGTATGTATGTATGTATGTATGTATATAAAGTAGATAATATTTCGGGTTGAAAATTTTTAATGAATTATTATATGCATTGAAATTGCTAGACTGGTAATGCTCACCAAACAATCAAAAATAACATTTTTATTGAGTTTCCTTTTATCAAAAAGGGTTGGTTTTGATTTAGTTTGCAAAAGAGACTGGGACCCCACTTCTATCTCGTGCCACGTCCGGACGATGGGCTACCGTCTCGGGCCGAACGAGAGCAGGAGAAACTTGATCATTTTTCCCAGGCGCAGGATCGCGGCCCGATCCTCATGGAGGTCGCGACGCGATCTCCTGCTGGACAGACTAATGATCCAATTTTTGTGATACAAATCCCCATTTTTTTCATTTGATTCAAAAACCGAAATTGTTCAAGATTGATCACTTCTACTGATTTATTTTAACAATTACCACATATGGAACTTTTCAAAACTCCTTAGAATCAATTTGGTCATGTAAACTTGAATTCTAAGGTTCTTGAACAAAATTCCAATTTTTCAACAATAGCAACATACTTTGACGATTTTGAGATATGTTCTTTATACATAACTTAACTGTTTAAGAATCATTCCGTAACTAAAACCCATCATTTAACCTTGTTTTTAAACCATGGAATCACTGATTCCAAGTTTTTCCCAAGATTTTCCATTTTTCACATCTTTACCCAAAATCTGAAATTTCTTGAATTTAACAACTAGGGCTGACTTATTACTTCTGTTAAAACATATTAAACTTATTAGGAACCATTGAAACTAACTTGCTCTTACAAACCCGTTGGTTAGGGTTCTTGAGCTCAAATTCTCATTTCTTGATCTTTAACAATTTCAATGGCTAAACTATGTTTAGATAGTAATTAAGACACAAGTTAAGGCTAGAAATCATAGGATATTCCTCCTCTAGCCACTGAATTTTCAAAGCTACAGTAACATACTCATGGAAAATGGGTTAAACAACCCTAAAACGAGTTTACTAACCTTAGAAGACTTGGAATTCTTCAATTCCAAGTGGGTTTTCTTCCAATTCCTGATAACCTCCATGAACCCGATCACCCCAGCTCTCTCTGGCTCTCTCTAGAAGTCTCTCCCGTGTTCTATGAAATGGGAGAAGATTTTTCTCCTTTTTATACCTAGCCATTTTACACTTTGGTCCCTCAAGTTCTATTTTTCCCAAAATGGCACAAGAACTTCATTTGATAACATTATATGTTTATTTTCTTTCATTCTTACCCCATAATTATGTTTTCTTTACATAAAAGTCATTTGTGTTCCAAATGACCATTTTACCCTTTTTGACAATTTTACTATTACGCCCTCGTTCAAACCCAACTATTCATATGTTCATTTTATGACTTTTACCAAAATTTTCGGGTTCTTACAATCTCCCCTCCTTAAGAGGATTCCGTCCCCGGAATCTTTTCGTTCTTTTGCATAGTACGATTATCTTTTCTTTACTTGCACTTTTATCTTTGAGGAAATAACCTTTTACTCCCTCAACTTTTTAATCTTTTATTTAAGATGCGTAACTTTCTGAATAGTTTTCAAGAATTTGTGTTTTAAGGATTATCCCACTTCTAATCTTTCTTCTTATAATAGGTATATTCCTCCGAATATCCTTTTAGTAATTTACATTTTACACTTAACCAAAATATATTTTTGGTTATTTTACGCTCTTTTCCTTGTAATATTCAGAATTCTTATCATAACATTTATAATACTTTTATAAATGACCAAAATACCCTTTTAGTCATTTTATTCATTTTCTCAACTTTTTAGTCGTTCACTCGTACTTCATACTCTATATTTTGATTACATTCCTTCTTACTTCATTCCATTCATATGCAAATCTCTTAGTGAAACTTATTTTACAAAGTAGTTTCATACTTTCATACTTTTATCAAAGATAACAGTCTACTTTGTAATTCTTTTCATATCTTTACCAAAAACACATGAGATTATACTAATCATATTCTTTACTTGTAAAACTTTTTCCAAATACAATTAAACATAATTTGTATTTATACAAAATTCATAAATACACTAAATCTTTTCTTGCAAAGTTTTGTCCCTTGGTGGACATTTTACTTAAGCAAATTTGTTTTACAACCCTCCTCATTCTTTTCACTCTTTACTTATAATATTATTCATTTATTTTCACTCTTCTCTTTTTTTTTTCATTCCTCTACTCAATCATTATTACATAGATAATTTATTACTATTTATTCTTTCCAGAAATTTTACAACTTCTTATCTTTTATATATTTTATTCTTTAAGACTTTTAAACTTCAAGTTTGTTCTTTTTTTTTTCTCTACTAACAACTTCCGGTTCATTACCATTTATAAGGTATGTATTCTCTTTCTTTCGTTACTCTTTACATCCGCACTTTTCTGTTTGGGACAGAATCTGTCGAAACAGTACACCTCACACGAGAATTTACATATCTCACTCTAGGGAAATCAAAATAACATACCGCCTTTTGTTTTAGAAACTAGACATTCGTAGGTTTCTTTCTATGTATGATACATACTTTTTTGGCCTAGTAAATTTGTACAGTTTTACTGTTGAAGTTGACCTATTGTTGCTGTCAAACTTCATTACTCTTACTTTCATCACATTTACTATGTAATTATAGGATTTATTTAACTTTATACTATCGTTCATACATCCTCATCATATTGTTATATTCCTCCTTTTATACTTCACATGGGTTATTCTCATGAATACTTATCTTATATCCCGTGGTACTCATAGTATCTTTGTATCTTGGTTTATTAATAATTCAAACGTTACTCCCATTCTTATTTCATGATTTACGAAATCTCAATTTCACGTGCCTCTTACTCGTTCCCTGTACATTATATGCATTACTTTTACAATTATTTACCCTATATCACTCTTTACTTGTATCATTTTCACATTTTGACATATTAGTAATCAATATACTTCTTTCATCCTCCTTTATTATTTACGAGATTTCGGTCTCACTTACCCATTACACTTACTAATATAACCATGTCTTTTTCATGTTTCAGCTTTCTTACAATACTTTTATAAATAAACTTTTCATTTTTTTAGGTACCCCGTGTACCATTCTCATGATATTACTTATGTTTTGGTACTTTCTTGTCGTTCTTATTTCTCACACTAGTGCTTAGTTTAACACTTTCTCTTCTACTCACTTATTCTCCACCGCCCCTTCAATTGGTTACCATCATTGATTCAATTTTTCAAATGACTTATAAAATCTCATACATTTTGGGTACGACAATTCATCTTTTCATACTTTTTACACTTTTCATATATTTTTCTTTCTCATTACTCAGATACATCATGATATATTTTTTTTTTCATACTTAATTCTTTTATTACCTTCACATGTAATTTAAGTTTTACCTTTTTATCATTCATTACTCTATACTTATTATGGCTAATGCCAAAAGCTTGTCTTTCTTACTACCCAAATACGCCATTTTACCATTTGATTAAAAAAACTTACATTACCAATTCAAGTATTTACTTCCTTTCCTCATTGTACTCTTTTAACATACACTATTCTCGTATTTATATAGTATAACAATTCTTTCATAGATATTAAAGTTTTGTATCCCATTCCTTTTCTATACATTTTCTAGGCTTTAAGCCCAAATTCATTTCATCATATCTTTTACCGTCATTTTCTATGTATTATAAGGCTATATGCCCAACACAATACATTACCTTTTCGTTTATGCCTCATTCCTTTATACGCTTTATTTCTACATATATTAAAGCCATAAGCTTATTCATTCCTTTACAGTATTATATATCTCGTATTCCACGTCATACTTTCTTCTCATGTATTTTATGATGAAATACTGATACCATATTTTTTTTCCTATATCATTTATTGTTCTTGTATTTTGAGGCTGTATGCCCAATACTTTATCTCATTCATTCGCCTCTTAGTTTATAATATTCTAATTAGGATACATATTTCATATCCAGCTTTTCACTTATATAAGTTTCATACTTACTCATTCTTTCACACTCATACACGTATACATATATACTACATTTCACAAATACTGGCCATGCACTGACCTTTTTTCACAATCATTGAATACTTTTACCCGTTATATTCATTCACATTCGGAAGTAGCAACTTCCTATCTGTTTATTATAGTCCTTATTTTCATTCTTTTATCTTATCTTTGATTCTTTGCCCAGTACTTACTTAGGCATTTACTCTTATTCCTTACTTCATATTGATTATGACCTTTAGCCATGTTTCTTACATGCTTTTAGTTTTCCTTGGTTAACATACCCCGATATACCCTTTTTATTATTTGTATTTCTTTTTATACTCCCTTCATTTGGTTGCGGACTTTAATTCCAAACAACCAATATCTTATCATCATTTTCTTTAATAATTTTTTTGTTATATCCCTCAGATTATCCACATCATTTGTCTTATCTTTAATTTCTCGTCTCACACTTGTTTAGGCATTCAATCTTTATTTATTTATTTTTTAATTCTTTTTCTCATAATCGCATTATAATAATGCGACATACTCATAGTCTTTAACAATTTTTCCTATTTTTCATTTCCTTCCCATTTAGGTAACTTAATTTGTTATGTTACCCATTATAGTATTATACTTGTAACTTAGTTATTTGCTCCAACCATTGGATGCCTTTACTTGTCATATTACTCTTAGGGTTGGACGTCACTGTTAGTTCTGTATGCCCAAGGATGATCATAAAATAATATTACTAATAACAAATGATCCTATAGGGTCACACCAATAACAAGTTAGACACCAATTTGATCATTTGATACAATGAATTTGATTTATTGTCAAATGATATAATACTTGCAATTTATTCAGAGAATTATTATTTTATGGAAATTAATTGTAAGACCCGTATCCTGATTATAACATATACTTAAAATAAGAGTGTTAGGAATTATATGATTTTTGGTAGTTATAAAGCTAAGAAAAACTTTAGTTACAATTTCATATGAAAATCAGCATTTTGTGTCGTTTTTAGAAAAATCATAATTAATTCTAGAAAAATCGTTTGGACCTCAAACCAATGCACAAAGTTTACAAATTGAGTCTAGTACAATTACCAAAAATAATAGTAAGCTTGAAAATGAGATTATCTATGGTAAAAAATGCAATCTTTACTGATTAGTTCGGAATTGACAGATTAGATAGTCTGTTTTCAAAAATTCATAATAAATCATAGAAAAATCGTATAAATACGTAAAATACATCCCTGGAAAGGTATTGAGATGAATTTTCTGAATATCAAATAAAAACGTGAATTTAATTGGTTTAAGATCGGCTAAACCAGTCTTGAACAGACTGATTCTAGAAGGCCTTTAATTTCACCAAAATTATATTATTAAAATCTTTTGTCAAAAGTGTCATGCCATTTTTTATTCAAGAATTCAAGTATAAATACCCCCCAAAACATCTCATAAACCACACCAACAAATCTCAATCCAATATATAGAGGTTTCTAAGCACTAGAGTGTAAGAAGTGAGCGGAAGGAAGCTCAAAAGCCTAGCGAAGAAGTTATAGGTTCCGACGATTGGTCATAAGGTAACTACAAACTTTTCTATAGCTTAATTAGGCATTGTAAAATAGTTTTTGTGTTAAGAAGTAGAATATTTAATAAGTATAACATATGTTATATTATACTAATTTCTAACAATAGTAAACAAAAACCTTAAAATGTCGTTATTATAACAATTCGTAATTTCCGAATATAATACCGATTGATTTACTTACGAGGACGGTGACTAGGCCGATTACTTGGGATCTGGTTGTTGGATTTTCCGAAAGGCTAAAATGCTGAAAGGATCCTGCCATCCCATCTAATCTTCTACCTGGCCGTTCTTTACTTGATAAATCATGGAGTATCATATTGGAATTATTGAAGGGTTTAATGATGCGACTATAATATAGTTAAGGATTAAGAAATGATAGATTTCTTATTATGTTAACAGTTAAATTTGAAGGAAATACAAAGCCGAGAAGAATAAACGATATAGTCAACTATAATCAGGTGAGTCTTCTCACTATACTATAGGTGATATTGCATGCGTAGGACGGAAGATATGTTAGACTAAGGTGATCTTACCTGTTATGATAATTGTATGAATTATTGCTATGATAATGATTGTTTGTGGACGGAACGGGATAGCCTGCGAGCCAAGTTGTATACAATATGGCTAAGGTGATCTTACCCGTGAGTCTTCAGCGGAACAGGGATAGCCCGCGAGTCTCACAGACATATGAATGGTTATGATGTGTTGTATGTTATGTGATGGATCGTATGGTATTTTGAGGAACTCACTAAGCTTCGTGCTTACCCTTTCCCTATATAAACTACTGTTTCAGGTACATCAGGTACCATGGATGGCAAGGCGTGACGTGTATACATTGTGCTGCTTCATTGGAGGACTGTTTTTGAATTAATATTCCGCTATATTGAGATTTCGTTAACTTCTGTTAATCCTGGGGTGTTTTCATTAAACTTATAAGTTATGGAATTTTATGAAAATTAATTAAGTGGCTTTTCTTGTATTGAAGTTTTCGTTTAAAATTTTTTAAATTTACCCTAAAATTTTGGGATGTTACAAGTTGGTATCAGAGCACAGCTTGAGAGAATCAGGCTCACTTAGTGAGTTCTGGACTCAAGTTGAGGCTTAAGAGTTTTCTTAAAACATTTTTACGAAAGAAGAATGTTTTATGAAGGGTGAACTGAAGACACAGTGTGTACCGCCAGCCGACGCCAGTATGAGAAAAGGGTTAAGTATTTAATATTGTGGATGTTAAAAAAAAACATATGGTATATGTTTGCTGAAATGCCTGGTAGAGATCACATATTGTTGTATTATTATCTGCTATTTGCTAATAGAACTGTATGCTAGTGCCGATAGGTTGCTTAGAGATTTCCACTAAGTTGTATACAATATGGACTGAATAGTCATAGAATGTGTGAGTTGACCTTATTGCATGTTCCTTGTTTGGTTGTTGCCTTAGGGAAGATTCTCTTATTTGAAAGACTGTTTAGTTCGATATTGTATACAACTACGTTCGCGAAACAACCTGTCATCACTGGAGGAAGTTCCGTCTTAGTTAGAATAGCAGGGTGGGGGTGGGATTCCAAGTATTCCTAGAAGGGTTGACATATGCCTTGTAAGGGCATATGTGTTAAAATTATCGGTAAGAAGCGAATTGGATATTTCGAGACGGGTCTTGGAACGAACATGGATAGGTGTGGAAGGTAGTAGTAGAGCTCCTACTATCGAAAGCACAGGATCCACGTTCGAGTCGGGAGTTCGTCACGAAGGATCCAAGGAGCTGAGTATGTGAGTGTCTAGCATAATTAACTTAAATGCTAGTGTAATGTGGTAAACTTCTATCCATTCGATTTTTGAATGTTGACTGTGAGGTTCAGTAGGAACAATTAAGATGCGATCATAGCAGTTTAGTTGGACCGATCATGCTTAAGTTGAATACTGAGCTTAAAGACTGTTGAAAGGGAGAATGTCAAAATGCTATTGTGGTAGCTATTTTTCATGCAACTAATGGGCGCACAAGTCAGACAAGGAGTAAAGGATGCAAGGGTGAGTTTTCCAACTCACAGTCAAAGAGGTGCAAACGGCGCCTGAGATGATAGCGGGTATTTTTGAGTCGACTCTGTACATGCCTAGTGCTGTGTAATAATGGGGCTACCTACCCTTGTATTGATCTTGCTTGAGTGATTGATCAGGTCGTGTGGGTTGAGAGTCTGGATCACTCGCTCGTGATTGAGGTAACTGACGATAGAGGTGTTGACTAGGGTCGCAAGCGGATGAGTAACATATGGTGGTTGATGTAAACGTCTTTACATTATCGAAACATGTTTATTGAGATGGTGTTTGCCCCTGATGCAAGTTGTTGGCTGAGCAGAGTGGGCTTGGTTTTCGTTCGAGAGTAAGGGCTCGTAAAAAAATTATAAATCGAATAAATAGACGTGGACTTTAGTCCAAGTGGGGGAGGAATACAAAATTAAGGGAACAACATGAATATTCTATTGAATCAATGAAATTATTAAAACTATAGTAACACGTCGATATATTTAATTCATTACAACAACTTTATATTAATACATTAAGAAAAGTTTACAGAACTACTAACCTAAACCGGAGAATCAGAAAGAAGCGAGAAAAGATCTTCTACACTCCAATCTTTGTCATCATTAGGTTGACTTGTACCTTCTTGAGGATTTGGAATGGGTATGCTTTCAGTTATTGGAGGAGGAGCTCCAAGGTATGGGGTCTCGATAGGGTTGGAACTCGTAACCCCGTGATTAGGGGCTAAATATTGACCCATTTGGGGCGTGTGTAAGTAGGGTAATGATGAGGAAGGGTTCCAATTCGGAACCAGTTGGGGGTAGTTATAAGAAGGAGGAAACCAGACTAGGTCACCTACAAAGCCTCTAAAATTCTCCTCACTTGTAGGCTCGAGTAAACCAGGGTTAATACTACTCATACCAGAATTAGATGGCGGAGATTGCTGCTGTTCTTGATGAAGTTTCCCCCTTTTCCTGAATTTTTCATTTCCTAAATACAAACTTATGAGCAGCTTGTATTAGCTTCTTTGTGCCGTCTGTTAGACCCGATTGTGACCCTTCAATTATCGCTTCTTTTTCTTTCTTTAGGTTGGGTATTAAATTTCTAGACAATTCTGATGCATCGCAAAAATCGTTACCAAATTCCTGTGGCACAAATAAATCTAATAATTACAATTTTATGATATAAAGGAATTAAAAACAAAAAAATGTAATTCTTTACCTCAGCACGATCAATAAGAGTTTGCAGACTCTTAAGTTGTCGTTGGGGCCAACGATTGATACCTAAATCTCTACAACGTTTTTTTAACTGTGTCGATCCAATGTTGAGTTCCTTCGCAGCTTTCTCAATTGGTTCGTTAAAGTGTTTAGCTATTATTTCCCTACTTAATAAATGTCTGAAACCCCTTCCACTGCCACCTGCTATGTTTTCTGAACTAGAAGGTTCAAATCTAATTGTATTGTTATCATTCAGGATCATTTGAACATGATCCTGATTTTTTGACCCAAAGATGGACATTGATTCATCAAAATTAGTGGCCTCTATCGGTAATAATTGTTGGTTTTCAACTAAAATACCAGGATTTTGAAATCCTTCTAGGTTCCTTTGAATCACCTGAAGGTGATTTTGGTATTGAAAACCAACCCCAAACTCGGGATTCATATCAATATTGATGTTATCAATCGTCTGTAATTGATTGTCATTTTGAATGTCAGCCATAAATCCTTGATTCATGGGGATGATCTCACTGCTCATTGAGGGTACGTCGATGAATGGATTGTACTCAGTTAGACCATCCACAAATGGGTCTACAAATAACACATGTCAAATGATAAAACAAAACAGAATACTTATAAATGGATCATTCAAAAGAATTTAACCTGGTAGAAGGCATGGAGTCTGATCAAGTGCAAAGTCAGATGCATGCACCGGATCATCTGAGTTAATGTTCAACTCGGGAAAAATTTCCGGCTCATCGTAGAGATGCTCTATTGGTAGTATATCTGGAAGACTGTACCATAATTCAAAATCAAACAAAACATTAGAAAGGTAATCGAAGTATGGATGATAGATGTCTAGAATGTTAGAGTCACCGAACTCTATTAAGAATTCTTGGTATGAAGTACCCTCTCCTTGCGGAAAACCAGGTCCAGTGTTCGACAGATCGCCCATTGAAAATCTGTTTTCCATGACTCGGCTTTAAATATGAGTTCGTTTATGAACAAACTAGTGATAAGAGAGGACGAGACTGAAAATGAATGTGGAAATGAATGATACTACATACCTGTATATATAGTATCTTGCAGCTGGAACCGAAAGGTCACACGGAACTGAAAGGACACCTCACGTTTTAATTACCGAAATTCAAACTAACTACAGTAGATGCGACTTTTCACTACCCCAAGTGACATTTTTTCAAAATTCCCTTCTTGACTCTGGTGAGAACGAGATAATAAAGAGACTCTTGAAATAAAACAAAATTTTATGTCTCCATATAATGGAAATAGTTTAAAGAGTGTTCAGTACTTCAAAAAAAAAAAAAAAGAACTTACGAAAGATGATGTAAATTTTATATTTTTCGGTGAAACAAATTTTTTTTTGAGATTTTATAAATATAGAATTATTTAGCCAAAAAGTATTTAAAAGAAAATATTGAATTGAGACAAATGTGTGTTGAAATATGCGAATTCATATAAATACGAAATAGTGTTAAAAATTAGGTGTTGCAAGTTAACTAGGTTAACTATGTATACATGAAGATTAGAAAGTACTAAATATGTACTGTAGAAAGTAGCCGGTCAAGTTGATGTGTGGGACTGTGAGAATCAGTTAGAGTTTTACATCTAGAGTAACTTGAAGAAAAGAAGTATGGAGTGAATGAGAATAATAGGACCTTAAGCATTATTACAGAGACATGTGAAAGTTGAAGGGAAAGATAATGAAACCTTGTAAAGGTTCGACAATAAGATGAGGATGATTTTTGAAGAACATAAGGACTCGATGGGAAATACATAGAGGCGTTCGAGAATGCGGATTTCGGGACGAAATCCAAATAAGTGGGGGAGACTTGTAAGACCCATATCCTGATTATAACATATACTTAAAATAAGAGTGTTAGGAATTATATGATTTTTGGTAGTTATAAAGCTAAGAAAAACTTTAGTTACAATTTCATATGAAAATCAGCATTTTGTGTCGTTTTTAGAAAAATCATAATTAATTCTAGAAAAATCGTTTGGACCTCAAACCAATGCACAAAGTTTACAAATTGAGTCTAGTACAATTACCAAAAATAATAGTAAGCTTGAAAATGAGATTATCTATGGTAAAAAATGCAATCTTTACTGATTAGTTCGGAATTGACAGATTAGATAGTCTGTTTTCAAAAATTCATAATAAATCATAGAAAAATCGTATAAATACGTAAAATACATCCCTGGAAAGGTATTGAGATGAATTTTCTGAATATCAAATAAAAACGTGAATTTAATGGGTTTAAGATCGGCTAAACCAGTCTTGAACAGACTGATTCTAGAAGGCCTTTAATTTCAACAAAATTATATTATTAAAATCTTTTGTCAAAAGTGTCATGCCATTTTTTATTCAAGAATTCAAGTATAAATACCCCCAAAACATCTCATAAACCACACCAACAAATCTCAATCCAATATATAGAGGTTTCTAAGCACTAGAGTGTAAGAAGTGAGCGGAAGGAAGCTCAAAAGCCTAGCGAAGAAGTTATAGGTTCCGACGACTGGTCATAAGGTAACTACAAACTTTTCTATAGCTTAATTAGGCATTGTAAAATAGTTTTTGTGTTAAGAAGTAGAATATTTAATAAGTATAACATATGTTATATTATACTAATTTCTAACAATAGTAAACAAAAACCTTAAAATGTCGTTATTATAACAATTCGTAATTTCCGAATATAATACCGATTGATTTACTTACGAGGACGGTGACTAGGCCGATTACTTGGGATCTGGTTGTTGGATTTTTCGAAAGGCTAAAATGCTGAAAGGATCCTGCCATCCCATCTAATCTTCTACCTGGCCGTTCTTTACTTGATAAATCATGGAGTATCATATTGGAATTATTGAAGGGTTTAATGATGCGACTATAATATAGTTAAGGATTAAGAAATGATAGATTTCTTATTGTGTTAACAGTTAAATTTGAAGGAAATACAAAGTCGAGAAGAATAAACGATATAGTCAACTATAATCAGGTGAGTCTTCTCACTATACTATAGGTGATATTGCATGCGTAGGAAGGAAGATATGTTAGACTAAGGTGATCTTACCTGTTATGATAATTGTATGAATTATTGCTATGATAATGATTGTTTGTGGACGGAACGGGATAGCCTGCGAGCCAATAGGCGGAACGGGAATAGCCCGCGAGCCAATAGGCGGAACGGGAATAGCCTGCGAGTCATTAGACGGAACGGGAGAAGCCTGCGAGTGATAAGACAAGAACGGGAATTGCCCGTGAGTCTTCAGCGGAACAGGGATAGCCCGCGAGTCTCACAGACATATGAATGGTTATGATGTGTTGTATGTTATGTGATGGATCGTATGGTATTTTGAGGAACTCACTAAGCTTCATGCTTACCCTTTCCCTATATAAACTACTGTTTCAGGTACATCAGGTACCATGGATGGCAAGGCGTGACGTGTATACATTGTGCTGCTTCATTGGAGGACTGTTTTTGAATTAATATTCCGCTATATTGAGATTTCGTTAACTTCTGTTAATCCTGGGGTGTTTTCATTAAACTTATAAGTTATGGAATTTTATGAAAATTAATTAAGTGGCTTTTCTTGTATTGAAGTTTTCGTTTAAAATTTTTTAAATTTACCCTAAAATTTTGGGATGTTACATTAATAATTACTCTAAGTTTTGATTCATATGAGATGAATCAATATGAGTATGTATATGATCATTTATATCATTTAATTGTTAGATGGTTTAAATGATAACCACCTAACCTTTTTCTTATTTTAAGTGTTAAAATGAATTTCACATGTGTGTATAAATGTATAAATATTTATATTTTATGAAAATATATATATTTGAATACATATAATACATTATAGAAGATATATATATTTATATAAACATATATATATATATATATATATATATATATATATATATATATATATATATATATATATATATATATATATATATATATATATATATATATATATATAATTATATATATGTTAGTTATAAGTATATATATTAGTGAATAAATGAAAGGGTTAGATTTGGAAATGAAGGTTTATTATTTATAAGAACTTTTGACAATTCTTTATAAATAATAAAAGCATGATTCTCTTGCCTTTTTGACCCATATGGCCGGCCCTCTCATGGTCTCCCCAAGGAGCATGAGTTTGAACATTAAAAGTATACAAGATGCTTTATGTCTCCAAGAATTGACTAGGGTCTTTTGTTTAAAATAACTCTTCATACTCCACACTTGACTACAATTATTCTCGGCCATTTTGGAGAGAGGATAACCTTCACTTTCATGCTCTAAACACCAGCCAAGAACACTCCTTTGTTGCATGCAAAAATCGTTTTTCAAGCTCAAGGATTAAAGGTGTTCATCTTGCAAGTTTTGAAGACTAGCATCTAAGGTGATCTTACTTGTGGTGGACTAAGCTATAGAGGGTTTCTAGCTTGATTCCTTGTCATCAAAATCGTCCAAACTAAGGTCAAGAAGAAGGGGTATGATCTTGAACTCTATCTATACCTCTTCTTCATCTTATCTCTACATGCATGTAGCATGATCCTCTTGGAATGAAATTCATGTTCATGATTTTTGCTTCCGTTGCAACTTCAAGTTTTTGAAACTCATAACATGAACATGGATTTCCAATAATTGGTATCAGAGCCATGTCTATATTGCATGTTTAGATAATAAGTTTATTTGGATAAACTTGGTTTTTGGAAGCCATGAATGTTCATCTTCTTGAATGCAATGTTCATGCATGGCTTCTTTGGCAACATGCAAGTGTTTAATCTATGATTTTATGTAACCAACTATATTTTATGTTTGCATGCATTTGGTTACATAATTGTTGCCTTAGAAAAACAAAGTGTTGATTTTCTTATGATTTTATGTGATAAAATGGTGCATAAACAAGCCAAGGACCATGTGTTGCATGTTTTGTGTTTAAATTCAATATGGTTGTAATCTATTCTTTTATTCAAATGGTTTGTAATAATAATTAGTTATTTCCTTCTTATATTCATTTTGTAAATATTAGAATAGTTGTATATTTTATATCTTTCACAAAATGTAACAAGAGAAGGAGATAAAGACATGAGAAGATTGCACCCAACAGCAACGATTTTTCCTGCTTTCCTGCTGCCATTTTCGGACCTGTTATGGGGCACAAAAAAAATTCATATCTTGGTATTTTGATGCTATACTTGTTGGTAACTTTAATATCTAGCATATACAATAAGTTTTGGCAAGTGTAAGCATCAATTTAACCAAGAATGAAGCCAAGAAAGCAACAAAACCACAATAAATCCTTCCTGCTGCCACTGTTCCTGTCGTGAGTTTTATGGAGGCCAAAGAAAAATCACAACTCATTCCATGGTGTCAAGAATTAGTGGTTCAAGTGTCATTTGATGATATAAGAAGCTTGGCAAAATTGTAGCCAAATCGAAGATCATTTGGTTGAGTTTTTGTCACCTTTTTGTCCCTAGGTTTGGACTTGATATTTCATGTATGGCTCACATGAAATATCAAACTAGTTGGCTTGTGTTTATGCACCCATGCATGCATGTGATGATTGAATGTTTTATGATTTTATGTGGTGGATGAAAATAAGATTTTGCATGCTAGACAACCTAGATAATTAAACATGATCATCAAGGAGTTTGTAATTTTCAAATTGACATATTTAAAACATAAGATGTAAAACAAATGGTTTTATTAAAAATGGGTTTTATTATAAAACCTATAAAGTCAAGTTTTGAAAATAAATGAAACAAATAAAATGGAGATTTTATGATTTCTTACAAACTCCACCCCTAAATAATAATGGTAATTATTTAGGATTAAAATTGGTTCTATTGTATGTGATCAAACTCAAACTTAATATTGGATATTAATTGTAATCTTGGCCACAATCAAAGAATCAATAAAATGGAGATTTTATGATTAAGGAACCAATTAACAAAATAAGATTTTAATGGTACCATGTTCATTGGATGCATGCAATCTACATGATACCATATGTTTTTCAAAAATTAGAATTGTAAAACATACAAATCCCTTTCGAAATACAAATCAATGCCGTCCCTCTTAAAGACACTCATGTATCACTTGCATATCCTTGTGGGATAAAGGTTACCTAACCACTTGGAGTCTTCTTGTGATATAAGAGGTAGTTTTGCAATATTGATGGGATAAAGGACACCTAACCATTAATAGTTGTCAAAACTACACGTCCGTTTAAGTGGGATGATTTGTTTGGAAATCTTTTGTGATAAAGGTCACCTAAGCATTAGAAATCCAAGGCATAGATGGGATCAAACATGCCATACTTATAAATGTTATAAAGGGATCCCATACCTCTAGAAATTATATTTGGATATAATTGGTAAACCGTTACCTACCTTGTTGATTCGAATAGGCGGGATAAAGGACACCTAACCGCTTATTTGTATTGCAACTTGGATTCTAGACCTTAATCAATTAAAGTTTATGAAACAAAAGGGGTATTAATTATTAAGGACTTAATATCATAAATTATTAAATTGAACCTTGTTAAAATTTTGTAGATGGCACCAAACGCAACAAACCCGGCTCCTAACAAAACCTCACTACGGTCTCTCCTTGAGGGAGAAAAACTTAACCACACCAACTTCTTGGATTGGTACCGTAGTGTGAGAATAGTTCTCAAACAAGAAAAGAAAGAATATGTTCTCAATGAACCACTTCCTGAAGAGCCCCCTGCCATCCCTAAGCCCGCACACGATGCATGGCTTAAAAAGATGGATGACTCCATTGATGCATCATGCCTCATGTTGGCAACCATGATTCTTGACCTTCAGAAGGACTTAGAGAATCATTCAGCGTATGACATGATCAATCAATTGAAGGAAATGTTCCAACAACTTGCAAGAACGGAAAGGTTCGAAACTGTTCGGGCTTTCCATGCTTGCAAGATGGAGGATGGACAGTCGGTAAGCTCTTATGTGCTCAAAATGAAGAGTCACATTGATCATTTGGCACGTCTTGGAGTTGTGATGCCCGAAGAGCTAGCAACGGATATGATCCTTAACTCCTTGACAAATCTTTTGATCCCTTTGTCATGAACTATAACATGAATGGTTTGAACAAGACTATCCCGGAATTGCATAGGATGCTAATCACCGCGGAAAAGAATCTGCCTAAGAAAACCACTCAAGTTCTCATGATCAAGGAAGGTGGCACAAAGAGAACTAGACCCGAACACCCCACCAACTCCAAGGGCAAAGGGAAGGCAAAGGTTGCCAAAGGAAAGGGCAAGAAAGTTGTCCAAACATCCCGTCCGCCCAAGAAGAAGGCAAAGGTTGCCAAAGAAGACGCGTGCTTCGAATGTGGCAAAGTTGGGCATTGGAAGAGGAATTGCCCTACCTATCTTGCGGAGTTGAAGAAGAAGAAGGCCGGTGAGGGCACTTCAGGTATCTATGTGATAGACCTAGATCTTTATAATTTATCTCCTAACACATGGGTATTTGATACTGGTTGTGGAACTCACATTTGTAATATGTTGCAGGGGTTCAAAAGGAGTAGGCGACTGAAGGCAAACGAGGTAGTACTCTGAGTTGGAAACAGTGCAAGGGTTGCGGTGGATTCAATAGGAAATTTTGATTTGTTACTACCAAATGGCCTGTATTTGACATTAACGAATGTTTATTATGTTTCTAGCTTGACTAGGAATATTATTTCGGTTGCTAAGTTGAGACAATGTGGATTTGATCTTTCCTTTATGAATGATGATATTTGTGTTTACAGAAATAATGTATTCTATTTTGAGGCTAGGCCTTTAAATGGAATTTATGAAGTAAACCTTGATGAAAAGACTAACCATGGCTCTTTATACCACACTTTCACCAAGAGACCCAAATGTGATTTGAGTCAAACTTATCTATGGCATTGTCGACTTGGGCATATAAACAAGAAACGCATATCCCAACTTCAAAAGAGTGGACTTTTGAAGGAAAATGAGAATGACTCATTTGATATATGTGAATCTTGTTTACATGGCAAGATGACTAAAGCTCCTTTCTCGGGAACCAATGAGAGGGCAAAGGACTTGTTAGGAATCATACATACGGATGTATGTGGTCCTTTCAAGCCAATGACTAGATATGGTGAAAGATATTTCATCACTTTCACTGACGACTTTAGTCGTTTTGGATATGTTTATTTAATTAAACATAAACATGAGGCATTTGAAATGTTCAAAACGTTTCAAAGTGAAGTAGAAAATCAACTCAACAAAACAATTAAAGTTCTACGTTCAGATAGAGGAGGTGAGTACTTAACTACAAACTTTATGGATCATCTTAAGACTTGTGGAATTGTTTTGCAACTTACTCCACCTGGAACACCACAACATAATGGTGTATCTGAAAGGCGGAACCGAACACTATTGGATATGGTTCGATCCATGATGAGTAGAAGTACTCTACCTTTATCATTTTGGGGTTATGCTTTGCAAACAGCTGCTCGTCTCCTAAACATGGCACCTACTAAGAAGGTAGATAAAACGCCTTATGAGATATGGCATGGAAGGGTTCCATCTTTATCCTATCTCAAGGTATGGGGTTGTGAAGCTTATGTTAGACAAGAAGCTTCAAACAAACTAGAACCCCGTTCAATCAAGTGTATCTTTGTAGGGTATCCGAAAGATTGTCTTGGATACTATTTCTACAATCCCGTAGAGAATAAGATATTTATTTCTCAAAAAGCTGAATTCCTAGAAAACAAGTTTCTGACGGAAGAGGCTAGTGGGAGGTTTGTGGAACTTGAAGAACTTCAGGAACCACAACTTGATACACAAGAAATTGGATCTAGCATTCAACAAGAAATTGTTGAACCTGAACAAACAGTTGATCAGGAACAAATTGTAACACAAGATGTTCGCAGATCTGGTAGAGTTCGATTTGAACCTGAAAGGTATGGTTACCTAATGATGGAAGAGGAATGTTATACGATAGATTCTGATGAACCCGTCAACTACCAGAGTGCAATGTCAGATCCTGAATCTGATAAATGGCTTGAAGCCATGAACACTGAGATGCAATCCATGCACGATAACCAAGTATGTGACTTGGTTAATCTTCCCACCAATTGTAAGACTGTTTGGAACAAACGGGTTTTCAAGAAGAAAACCGACGTGGATGGAAATGTTCACACTTTTAAGGCTAGACTTGTCGCTAAAGGATACTCACAAACTCATGGTATAGACTATGATGAGACCTTTTCACCAGTGGCAATGATCAAGTCAATTAGGATACTTTTTGCCATAGCAGCATACTATGATTATGAGATATGGCAAATGGATGTCAAGACCGCTTTCCTAAATGGACACTTATTGGAAGATGTCTATATGGATCAACCTGAAGGTTTTGTCGATCCCAAGCATCCAAACAAAGTGTGCAAGCTTAAAAGATCAATCTATGGATTAAAGCAAGCATCTCGAACATGGAACATCCGCTTTGATGAAAAGATTACAAATTTTGGATTCATCAAAAATGAGGATGACTCCTGTGTTTACAAGAAAGCTAGTAGGAGCATAGTCATATTCCTAGTATTGTATGTAGATGACATACTTTTATTTGGAAATGACATCCCAACCTTAAAAGGTGTCAAAGCATTCCTTGAGAACTGTTTCTCAATGAAGGACTTAGGAGAAGCTGCTTATGTATTAGGCATAAAGATCTATAGAGATAGATCTAAGAGACTTATTGGTCTAAGCCAAAGTGTATATATTGATAAAATCTTGAAAAGGTTCAAGATGCAAGACTCCAAAAGAGGATTCTTGCCAATACCACATGGCACCATCCTAAGTAAGTCTCAGTGCCCAAGGACTAAGACTGAACTTGAAAGGATGAAACATGTCCCATATGCTTCGGCAATTGGGTCCATCATGTATGCCATGCTGTGCACTAGGCCCGACGTCTCATGTGCCTTAAACATGACTAGTAGATATCAACAGAACCCAGGTGAAGCCCACTGGACTGCTGTAAAGAACATTCTTAAGTACTTGAGAAGAACTAAAGATATGTTCTTAGTTTACGGTGGTTTGGAAGAAAGCTTGAAGGTAAAGGGTTACACTGACGCAAGCTTCCAAACAGATAGGGATGATTCGAGATCTCAATCTGGGTATGTCTTTATTTTAAATGGAGGAGCCGTGTCTTGGAAGAGTTCCAAACAAGAAGTGATTGCACAATCCACTACAGAATCAGAATATCTTGCTGCTTCGGAAGCTGCTCAAGAAGCTGTCTGGATGAGAAAGTTCATTGAAGATCTAGGGGTTGTTCCTTCCATTCGGGACCTTATAGAAATCTTCTGTGATAATCTAGGTGCTATAGCTCAAGCAAAGGAACCTAGATCGCATCAAAAGACCAAACATATTCACCGAAGGTATAACTACATACGACATGAAGTTAAGAATGGTGAAATAAGTATTCACAAGGTTCATACAGATCAGAATTTGGCAGACCCATTCACGAAGCCTTTACCCCAAGCTAAGCATGAAAGTCACGCTAAGGGTATAGGACTTCGTTTTTCTAATGAATGGATTTGATTTGTGTTTAGTGTTATATGAATATGAAACTATGTAAACAAAAATTATTATGCAATATATGTGACGTGATGTTTCATTCATAATTTTGTGTTTTAATATTAGCATGTTTAATCCTTGAATAATCTGATTATTCTAAATGTCCATAGTCGATCATATTTGTGGGAGCAATTATGAAGTAAGACTAATATGAATTGGATTGGTTGACTTTTATGGGTAAAAGTAGCAAAAGGTTGCAACCAAATTCATAGGTACTCGTTAGTGAACAAGTATTGGACTTGACCCGTTTCAAAATCACTCCATGGATCATCGTCATAAGTGATTCTTGAATAAAGGTATTATCATCGTATCCTTAGACCTGAGATACATATTTGGGACTCAAGTATAGGAAGTGCTATGCTTTGATATGGTTCATCGTTGTTCTTGAAAAATAGTCAATCATACAGACCATACTCATGTATAGTACTAACTATATGAGGGGCGTATGTAGTCAAGACGGGATTTGTTCCTCTTATGTGTTGAGAGTTAGACATCTAAGGCGCCTGATTGAAAGTTGAACATACTATGAGAATGATTAAGATCCATGTCTCACGTTCAACATGATGTTTGTGACAAAGGGATAATTGATAGATAACCTTGTACATCAATTAGAGCATCGAGCTTTCTAAAGAATTGGATGTTGTTGAATGGCATTAAGTCATGTGTTATTGGGGACAGTGAAGTGTTGCTAGACGTCTATCACTGTCAATGTCATTCTATGATGCAACCTTGTGCAAGTGGGAGATTGTTAGTTCTGTATGCCCAAGGATGATCATAAAATAATATTACTAATAACACATGATCCTATAGGGTCACACCAATAACAAGTTAGACACCAATTTGATCATTTGATACAATGAATTTTATTTATCGTCAAATGATATAATACTTGCAATTTATTCAGAGAATTATTATTTTATGGAAATTAATAATTACTCTAAGTTTTGATTCATATGACATGAATCAATATGAGTATGTATATGATCATTTATATCATTTAATTGTTAGATGGTTTAAATGATAACCACCTAACCCTTTTCTTATTTTAAGTGTTAAAATGAATTTCACATGTGTGTATAAATGTATAAATATTTATATTTTATGAAAATATATATATTTGAATACATATAATACATTATAGAAGATATATATATTTATATAAACATATATATATATATATATATATATATATATATATATATATATATATATATATATATATAATTATATATATGTTAGTTATAAGTATATATATAAGTGAATAAATGAAAGGGTTAGATTTGGAAATGAAGGTTTATTATTTATAAGAACTTTTGACAATTCTTTATAAATAATAAAAGCATGATTCTCTTGCCTTTTTGACCCATATGGCCGGCCCTCTCATGGTCTCCCCAAGGAGCATGAGTTTGAACATTAAAAGTATACAAGATGCTTTATGTCTCCAAGAATTGACTAGGCTCTTTTGTTTAAAATAACTCTTCATACTCCACACTTGACTACAATTATTCTCGGCCATTTTGGAGAGAGGATAACCTTCACTTTCATGCTCTAAACACCAGCCAAGAACACTCCTTTGTTGCATGCAAAAATCGTTTTTCAAGCTCAAGGATTAAAGGTGTTCATCTTGCAAGTTTTGAAGACTAGCATCTAAGGTGATCTTACTTGTGGTGGACTAAGCTATAGAGGGTTTCTAGCTTGATTCCTTGTCATCAAAATCGTCCAAACTATGGTCAAGAAGAAGGGGTATGATCTTGAACTCTATCTATACTTCTTCTTCATCTTATCTCTACATGCATGTAGCATGATCCTCTTGGAATGAAATTCGTGTTCATGATTTTTGCTTCCGTTGCAACTTCAAGTTTTTGAAACTCATAACATGAACATGGATTTCCAACAGTCACGACTTCCCATTTCTTACACTTTCATTTCTGTCCTTAATTCCTTACTAATACTTGATTAAGTATTTTGCTTTCATTTTATATTAACATATTTAATCACAACTTTTTGTATACATACTTTAATCCCCTGATTGTCCATGGGAGACGCATCATACTACTTCTCAATATTTATTCTTTACCAATATTTCTTTCTTTGGTCACTGTAGTGACATTTCATCTATTTTCATTCCAAAATCATACTTCGTTCCGTTAGACAACGGAACTTTTCAACTATACATTTTCTTTTCATTTCTCTTTTATTATTCTCTTAAGTTTCAATTACATATACTTTACGTTATTTCTCACCTTATACGGTAGTTATCACAACCACATATTTGAACTTTCCTCACTTATTACCTTTCTAATACTCGTCATCTTATTTTCAATACTCTTCATTCATACTTTCTTATGCTTTATTACATATACTTTATACTGATTCATATAGGGTATGGGGTTTTCCCCACTACATACCTCATATTATTTATTCCATCTTTAACACCCTTCCATTATACTTTAACATTTTCAGTCATACTTGATTTTATTACATAGGTATACCAAACCTATGCCCCTCAAACCTCCTAAACTCGTCCCTTACAGCTTCACATGATTCCTGTGTGGTTCCACCAAACTCAAATATATATCCTGTGATTATGATAGTACGGGCCCATATTATTATAACCACATATACATATTTGCTTCCAGCTTTACCACCAGGACTCATGTTCCACTGCTTTAGGTTTACTCCCACTTCTCCTTACTTACGACCTCATAGTTAAGTATGTACCCTACTTAACTCCTACACAGTTTAAGTCTAGGTTCAAGTATTGACACCTAGTTCACTTAAACTATGGCTCTGATACCAAATTGTAACACCCCATTTTTCTCACACAAATTTTTTTTTCAAGACTTTATAATACAAAATGTTTAGTTATACACACGGGGTATTACTCTTCTGTATCATTACCATAATTCAAGCAGCACATACTTTGCACAAAGAAAGTTACCGTCCCACACTCGACTCTTCTAATTTCCTTGTTTGATTACCTGATTACATAGCATTTTAAAAAAAAACATACGTAAGACATACGTCTCGTGAGTAATATGGGTTTTAGACCCAAAACAGTTTTCCGTATTTCAACAATTCCAAATTAACCCAAAACAGTTTTTCCATATTTCAACCGTACCAAATTTTCATATTATTCAATTTCCTATGAGCGCACCCATAGGTACTCCTTTTCATTTGTGAGCACATTCCTACGAGCGCACCCGTAGGTTTTATACAAGACGCACCCGTATAACTCCTCCCTCGACAGCATGAAACGAATTCATCCATCAAGGTACCAATTAGACAACTACTTCGCGACGGGAGGTACCATCCCAGTAGTGTCTTTTGACCACCCTTACCGCAGCAGGCCGTGATCTTTATCCGGATACTTCTCAACTCATCAACAGGGCTCAATCACCTTATTAATTCCTTGTATTTCTCATTTATCTTTTGTATACAATACATTTACTATTTCATAGTATCATTTCCAATTTCACAAAACTATTTCCAATTCCATAAAACCATTTCCATTTCTATTAAACCATTTCAAATTCCATAAAACCATTTTGATTCCCAAAAAATTGTATATAAAATTCATTTCTTTGTATAAAACCCATTTTGCTATGTACTAAAAAATCCACACATTACTCACCTCAACTAGTTAGAGAAGTCTAACTAGAACTATTCCCTTCCTCGTCCCTCCTATTCATTGATCTTTTACTCGATCAACCGTATTTGAACCACCGCCTATATACACATTTAGTACACATATTTGGTTAACACCAACTACAACTGACTCTACAATACAAGAGTCCCATATTATACAGTTACGGGTCATAACTAAGCTACAACCCTTATTAAACTAACTTTCTTTACTTTGTAAACTTTCCTGAGATACGCGTATTTTACTACAGTACCCTTGGGAGGTTGTATTTTCATTTTGATAATTTTCCACAAAGTTTCATACCATAATAGACTTATGTCTAAAATTTGAGGTCAAACGGACAAGTCTAGCATCAAGTTCAAAAAAATCAACCAAGCTAACTTACCCTTAACAATGTTTAGAAGTTTTCTGTAAGTTTGAAAAGTAGATTTTGGAATTTCTTTTTTTGAATATAATTTTATGCTTACACTATTCACCTTAGATTTCAAGTAACTGCAGATCATTAGTGGGAAAGAAAACTGCATTCTGTCTATTATGATTATTCGGGAAAATTTATGATGTTGTAGATGTAGATGGATCATGGATGGTATGTTTGTTTCTAGGGTTTGTTTTTCTCTGATGTTATTATTTAGTTAAAGTTGCAGGTTTGATCGGATGACACAGTATGAAGTTTTATTAGCTACCAATATATGCTTGGTGTGGATTCAATTGATCGTCTTTTTCTACTAAAAGTGTCGCAAATGATTTTGCCTAATAATATAGTGTTTACGGTTGACATTTTTTTATTTGTTAAAGTTGATGACTATACTTGAATGTTTTTAATGCTTATAGAATGATACTAACTGTCCATGTCCTGTAGTATCGTTACAAAGAAAATTTTCAAAGTTGAAGTTACTAAAGAATTACTTAAGGCAGTGATGGCATATGAAATGATCAATGTTTGGCTATCTTACGTATAGATAAAAATATGTTTGACAAAACTAATATTGATAATGTTATTGATTATTTTGCATCTAAGAAAGCTAGAAGAAAAAATATTTTTAAAGATGGCGAATTTTTATAATTGGTTTGTATCTTTAAAACCACTATTAATGAAAAATGTGGAAAATATTTTTTATATATTATTTATAAATGATTTTTGACTATGTTTTTGTGTTTGAGGGGCCTTTTATTGTCCTCTCACTTGGGCCCCAAAAATGTTTGGACCGGCCCTGTTCTATCTTAAGATGTTTGAAAATCAAGTTATAAGGCTAGTGAGGTTACTATCACTTGTTGGGATTTTTACGAATTAACACATAACAATCAGACAACGGAAGATAAAACAGATTAAATCAAAAAAACTGAGACGATTAGTAAGCACGATCATATCATGTTCATATTCAAGATCATAAGTTTAATAGTTGCATCAACAATAAGATGAATTAGATTCATACCTTTTGTTTGGATGTTAAGGATCCAAACCAGAAACTTCTTCAGGCTGAAGAAATCGATCCGGATCCCTTGGAAGGATGATGGAATTCAACAAAGAGGATATGGAGAGGGTTTCTAGGAGGTGGCGACACTCTTAGGAGGTTGGGATGCCTTAGGGTTGCACCCTAAGGCCTCTATTTATAGTACATGGGCTCCCAGGGTTTCAAATTTAGGAGCCTTTTGGCGGCCACACCCCTGGACTTGTTCTATTAATTAATCTATTAATTAATTACAATCCAATCTCTTGATTAATTTCTATAAATTAATTACACAATTAATTTATCAATTAATTCGTGATCCAGTTTCTGATTAATTAATTTTTTAATTAAGTGCTGATTGTTTTTACTGGGTCATGATGACAACCCAAATAGGACCCTGTTATTATTAGAAATATCACCACAGTTGATGACCTTCGACATATTTCCAACAGTCTCCCACTTGAACGTGTCATCAACTTTGTGTAGTCTTATACTTTCAGATAATCAGCAGAGAATGTAACATGCAACTGCCAAACTCTGATCAAGGATATGATCACGAGATGACCCTTAGATAAGAGATGAATTATTCCTCTATTCTACAAGATATCCTTTTATGAACCTGGAACATGGATAAATGTCAATTCCAAAAAGTTCAAAATTTGTTTCCTGATAGAGATTTATGATGACCAAATCAGACTACTTAATCGAACAAATCAGTCTAGTTAGAGCTCGGCCGAGCGTTTTGGTGTCAACATCAAATCATCGAGGGGCCCACAGATATCGCTTCTTCTTATTAGAGTAGAAGGAATAGATAAACTTCGACTACATAGTCCCTGTCTACTTTATCATGTTATATCCGGTCATACCCTTTATAACCACCAGTTACGGACAGCGTTAGAGTAAGTTGATGTACAACAAAATCATAAAATAGATCATCATGCATCTTGGCTTGAAGAAGAAAAGACATTATTATCCTAGATTACTTGTGACTAAATCCATGAAGTAATCTCTAGGTGCAGGTTGTTCCAATACTTGAATCTCTACCAAGCACTCATGAGGGTTAGTCGTAATCACCATGCTATGTCTAATCACTATAGACAATCTACTGATGCTCATGAAAGTCTTAAATCACTACTTGTTTCCAAGAGTACGACCGACCGTAGAAATTTGAGTAAATCAATATTCGGGAAGTGGGTTTAAACATGCTAAAGTGAAACACAGTGTTAAAACTATGTGAATGGCAGCCACTCAACTTATTACCAAGTCTCCACGTGATAATCACCAATTCATATAAATTTTAATATTGTTTATATGTTTCTTGGTTCTATTAAACTTATAATTAAGATTTTATTTGTCTATATACCTAAAATGACCTTCATTTTGTCTATGTACTCAAAAGGACCTTCATTTTGACTTTGTGTCGACATCATTGAAGATACTCTGATCGGACATTCTTCCGATGATACCTTAATGTGTTATGTTACTTTTCACTCCTAACTCAACTCTGAAAAATGGCAGTATTCCCGAGTATGTGTTTTGTCTTCTCATGGTCATCGGATTCTTTAGTCAAGATAACTACACCCTTGGTGTCTAGAAGATTTCAAGGTGTTCCCGATGTTGAGGACAACCATCAAGATACCGATGAAACTCTTCAACCATGAAGTATTTAGTATCATCACCCGATGCAAATACTTAAACTCTTCTGCAGAGTCAGGCCTAAGATTGGGTTTTTAGTGGTTAAAGCAGCACAATCCACCCCCTCTCACTCTCCCTCTCTCTCCTGGTTTCTCTTATGTTGTACAATTGTACCAAAGCAATATAATTTGTACTCTTTTGGTGTGAGGGTGCAGGAAGGTATAACCACTAAAGACAAAGGGGTGTGGGTATGTTGACGAGGAACTTGGAGTGTGGGGTGTGTATGCCCTATAGGCTAAATGACTATATCACATCTACATCTTAGACTTTTAATTACTTGAATTGTTATATCTTTATCCTTCATTTTTTTCTACCTTCACTTATTTGTACATAAATTCATTTCGTTTTAAATATATTATCAAGTTTTGTATATTAATAAATCATACCACTAAAATATCACATAAGTACCTTGAAATCAATATCAATATTGAATATTATTAAAATTATATTTAATAAATAAATATGTAAATACTATTTGAAGTTGACAAATAATAAATAAATATATAAATTCTATACAGGGCTTTCAACCTACTGACCGTAATCTGCGACATTAGGGGGAGGGGGGATGTTTGATTGCTTTTCTATCATCTAAATTGTTGTGAGTTATGTTTGATTTTTGATGACGGTGATGAATCAAGGATGGTTAAATTAAAGTTGATAGAAGAAATAATACATGAGAGGTAGGGACGTGACTCCATGATCGACTTGGGTGAAGAGTCATGGGGACTATTTGTTAGGATCGAGACACTTAGCCTACGGACACGGAACTCACACACTCAGCTCACAAATTAAGAACACAAGAATTTAACGTGGTTCGGTCTAATCTGACCTACGTCCACGGCGGGTAACTAGAAGTTTTATTGCTCTGTGTTTATTTGTGTTGTGTGATACATTTTTCTGATGAGTAACACATCTCTATTTATCGAGATGAAATTCAATGTGAACAAATAAGATTTCTCTTCAACAATATAGGCTGCCAAAATTCTCACCAACCTTTGAAAAAAAAATCTTCACCAAACCAATATTTCACCTAACAATCTCCCACTTGAAGATTTTGAACAACGTAGTCTTTATCTATCGTCCAACTCTTGCAACAATTCTTCAATCTCTCACTTGAAGCCACGGAACAATCTTCACCTGTGCTTCAACTGTGTATTCCAAAAAACACTTTTGATCTTAGCTCTTTCCTAGTTACCCTGGCCTTCTCTTCAATTTTCCTAAAGGCTAGTTGAAGCTTCCGTTAGCTCCAACACATTAGTCATGGCTAAGTCTGCCACTGACCTGTTCTCTGTCTCCACCGGCTCCCACTGAAATGAACTGCCCGATCCTGGAACATCCTGAGAACAAACGACACTCTCCATGTGTAGCAGATAATCTGGAGAGATTTTTACAGATGGAATACTGGTTTTCTTAACCCACTGTGTTCTGGGTATTCTAGCTGAAACACAACCTTTGCTCCCACTGCTATGAATGCCCTTGACTGGTATTTCTGAACCGTTCCAAACACGTTCAACCTGAATCTGACCTGTGACTCTGGGTTTGCCATCTGCAAAGCAAACCTTCTTCTGTCCACGAGACTCTATGAACCGGACGTTGATCTTCTTCTGAACTGGGACGGTTACTCCCTCAGACAGTAAACTAACCATATATAATGAACCCCTCTTGTATCCACGAGCTATCACACGATTTCCTTTGACTACCTTCTACTGCCCATTCCTGAACTTAACCTCGTGCCCTTGTTCATCCAACTGCCCAACAGAAATCAACTGTTTCTTCAGACTTGGAATTACACGGACATCCTTCAAAGTCCATGGACCGACTGGAGTCTTCAGATCTAAATCACCTATGCTCGTCACATCAAGAACCTCATCATTTGCCAGTCTTACCTTACCAAAATCTCCTTCTTTCAGATTCCGCAGTGCTTCACTGCTGTGGGTTGCGTGAAATGAAGCACCCGAATCCATAACCCAGGAATCCACATTGCTCTCCACACTACAGATCAAAACATCATCATCTGAATGGTCTACTGCAACGTTAACTTCTTTCTTGTCTTTTGGACATTGATTCCTGAAATGTCCAACCTCTTTACAGTTCCAACAAGTCACATCATTTCGAGTCCTCGACTGACTCCTTCTTCTGTTCCTGCTCCCACTACCTCTGTTATTTTTTCTACCTCTGACCGCATTCAATTGTTCACTTGATGATTCCCCGGAATTTCTTCTTCTGACATCTTCGCCTAGAATTAAATCCCGAATTCCCTCAAAAGTGAGCTCTTTTGATCCTGCGGAACTAGTAACGGCTGTAACTGTTCCGGACCAACTGTCAGGTAATGATGATAACAGTAGTAAAGCTTGAACTTCATCCTCGAACTTTATTCCCACTGACCCAAGTCTGGATAAAATCGAGTTTAAATTGTTGATGTGCACTGTAACTGAACTTCCTTCCCTCATCCTCGTGTTGACTAGCTCCCGAATCAGGAAGACTTTATTTGCTGCCGACGGCTTCTCGTACATATTAGACAATGCCTCCATGATTCCCTTTGTTGAGGTCTCCTTCAAAATGTTGAAGGCAACATCCTTTGACAACGCTAGTCTAATAAATGCCTTGGCCTTTTTATCCAAAGTCTCCCACTGTGCCTGTGTCATCGCCTCCGGTTTTTCACCTAAAACCGCGTCCAAGTCTTTCTGCACGAGCAAATCTTCAATTTGCATCTTCCACCAACCAAAGTCCTTCCCATCAAACTTCTCAATCTGAATCTTACTGCTTTCTGCTATTATAACGGACAAACTACACCCTTTTCAGAAATCAAGGGTAAAAAATGCAAATTTTCTGAAGTTTAGGGGCTCAACTGCAATTTTTGAAAGTTTAAGGGCTAAACTGCACTTTTTTGAAAGTTTAGGAACCTAACTGAAATTTTCTGAAAGTTCAGGGGCTAAACTGCACTTTTCTGAAAGTTCAGGGGCTAAACTGCACTTTTCTGAAAGTTCAGGGGCTAAACTGCACTTTTCTAAAAGTTCAGGGGCTAAACTGCAATTTTCTGAAAGTTCAGGGGCTAAACTGCACTTTTCTGAAAGATTAGGGGCTAAACTGCACTTTTCTGAAAGTTCAGGGACCTAATTGCAATTTTCTGAAAGTTTAGGGGCTAAACTGCACTTTTCTGAAAGTTCAGGGACCTATTTTGCAATTTTCTGGACTTGAGGGACCTGTTCTGCAAATTCTGGATATTCAGGGACCTGTTTTGCAAATTCTGGAACCTCAGGGACCTGTTTTGTAAATTCTGGAACTTCAGGGACCTGTTTTGCAAATTCTGGAACTTCAGGGACCTGTTTTGCAACTTCTGGAACCTCAGGGACCTGTTTTGCAAATGCTACAGTACCGCTACAGTATCGTCTTCTCCGGCGAAACTCCGGTGCTACAGTGTCGTCTTCTCCGGCGAACTGGTTTTTCCGGCCAACGTTCCGGCGAGGTTTGACCAACTTTGACCGGCGATTTGGAGGTCTTCCGGTGCTCAAAAAATTCGAAAAAATATATTTTCGGAATCTGCGGAACGAGACCTTTCCAACGGCGTAAACCAAAATCGTTTTTGAGACAAAAACTTTTCGACCCAAAAAACAGAAAATCACCCTCTCGAGCTAAACCAAGGCTCTGATACCACTTGTTAGGATCGAGACACTTAGCCTACGGACACGGAACTCACACACTCAACTCACAAATTAAGAACACAAGAATTTAACGTGGTTCGGTCTAATCTGACCTACGTCCACGGCGGGTAACTAGAAGTTTTATTGCTCTGTGTTTATTTGTGTTGTGTGATACATTTGTCTGATGAGTAACACATCTCTATTTATCGAGATGAAATTCAATGTGAACAAATAAGATTTCCCTTCAACAATATAGGCTGCCAAAATTCTCACCAACCTTTGAAAAAAAAATCTTCACCAAACCAATATTTCACCTAACACTATTGACAAATCGAATCCCTAAAACGCTTCTCAATCTGTATTAGGGTTAAAAGATATGGAGAAACTGTTGAAGATGATATGTGATACATAGATTATTAGCTTTAGATTGTTTGTCTCAACGACACAGTTCGGAATAATTGACCTGCAAACAATACGTGGGAAATAACTTAAAAAGTGCCTTCCATGCAACAACAAGGGCTTAAAGATGATATGTCTTACATAAATGTTGTGAAAAGGGATCATCATAATCATAAGGCAAAGGAGAAGATAACCCACAAGGTTTCTCAAGTAGAGGATAATGTGATTTTTTTTGGGAATCGGTTGGAAACATTATTGACCCATGAAGTGATAGACGTATTTTAGATGGTAAAGTAAACAATTTCCCGCCCGTTCCTAATATGATTAATCTTTATAGCAATAAAGCATGTAGCACTATAAAGATGAATTATGTTGGGGGTTTGTGGGTGTTGTTTAAATTCGAGTCGGTATTTATAACTCAAAAGTTCTTTTCTCATATGGGTGTCAAGTATTGGTTCTACAAAATCATATACTAGGCTCGTATCCTAGAAAGAGACATGGTAATATTTCCTTCTTTATTGATAAGGAAGAGGATAATTTCTATTCCATGTATGTATGTTTTGAGACTCAACATATGTGAATCATGCATGATGCCTTGATGGTGAGTATTGAATGGCATTAATTCACCATTAGGATAAAAGAAGTCACTGGATGGAGTCCTGGTTTTACAAATAGTAAGGCACAACGTTCGGTTGAGAATGAAAACATTAGTTATTCTTTTTTAATGTCGAGCATGAGGAAGATGAAGGAGAATTATGATATAATAATGAAGATGATGTGTCTTGTGTGAGTGGTGTACCTGAAACCTTTCATGAAAACATAATTGGAAGTGTTAGTGAGTCCAAAATACTAATTGACATTTTCAAAAAGTTTGTTTCATGTTAAGGAAGAGGAGGATAAAGTTTATTATTATAATGATTTGAGAACGTATGATCAACCAACCACACTACCTTTTTTCCAACTATATTTATGCCTCACTACTCATTGTTATGGCTAAACAAGCCTCCAACAAGCCAATTTTTATCGTCGCCAGAAAAAAAAAATACCTACAACAACAATGTTCGTAGTCCCAACAGTAGAATCTACGTCGGTTGTGGTGGATGTGTGTGGTTCAGTCTATTCTAACAAATAACTAATACAATACTATTTTTACGTAGGCTACAAAATTAGGGCAAAACCCAATACACACAATTTATAGTGGGTCATCCAAGTCCGCCAAACATCAATCCATGAAGGCTTTGTACCCCAACAATTCTATATAATGTAATAAGATTTGAAGATATTAATGAGTTTATACATAAAATTAGTGAATGTAGAAAAAAATAAAAAATGAAAAGGATAACATATAACATCTTATATAGATATAGAAGGGCCAAGGATGTAAAATTGCAAGGAACATCTCTCTAATTTAATTTCCACCACCGACAGAAGTGGTCCATAACCCGTTTTTGTAATAAAAAAATAGTAATATTTAATTAGTTAGAAATTATACGTTTTTTTTTTAATTATGAACACATGTTTCAACTTTAATATTTTGAAAAACTTAATTAGTTAGAAATTATATATATTTTAAAACAAAAATGTGATCAATTTTTAAACTCTATTTTTGGTCAAAGAAACGAAAGATCTGGAATGAAAAAACATACTAGGTTTCTAAACACATGTTTCACGCTATCAATCATATGATTTATTCCAGATGCAAACCTCTATATATATCTACACTCTACAATCATAAAATCTTCACCAAACAAAGAAAAATAACACAGTCTTAGTCCATATTTTTTGCAGTAATGGCTTCAATATTCACATTTTCTTCTCAATTAATCCTTCGCAATAGTTCTTTCCATAGAAGAAATATTATTTTCTGTGACAAGCGATTATCTTCACAGGAACTCAAACTTACAGATGTTACCATGCCGACGAGTCTCAGAAGATCAGCAAATTATCAGCCTTCGTTGTGGTCATATGATTATGTTCAATCGCTCAATAGCAAATACACAGTACGCGTCTTAACATTTAATTTAGAGAGCCTTTGTTTTCAACTTTCATTAATAATCCTAGCTTTGTTCTTTCTTTGAGCCAACAATTAATTCAGCATACATGCGTGCTTGTTTGTGTTCGTAGGGAGAGAAGTATACGAGACGATTGCAAACTCTTAAAGAAGAAATAAGGACAACGATCCAAAAAGAGCATGAAAAGATGGAACATCCATCAAGTGTACTCAATTTGGTTGATGATTTGCAGAGACTCGGCATATCATATCATTTTGTGGATGAAATAAGAGATGTCTTGGAGAAGATATACAACGATTACTATAGAAGTCATGACAAGTTGTCTAAAATGGATTTAAATTTCAGATCACTTTGTTTTAGACTCTTCAGACAACATGGATATCAAATCCCTCAAGGTATGTAGTAATTAGTAAATTAAGGATGTTCTTATATTGCTCTTTGGTTTGACTCGCAACAGTGAAATATGAACTAATATAATTAACTGTACATTGAGTAGAGATATTTGAGGACCTTAAGAATGAGACCGGAATTTTCAATGGACGCTTGCATGAAGATATCGTTGGTATGCTAAACTTGTACGAGGCTTCCTATTATTCAGTAGCGGATGAAACTATATTGGATGATGTTAGAGATTACACAAGAAAACATCTGAAAGAAAGTTTGGAGAACATGGTTGATCAAAATATGTCATCGCTAATAAGTCATGCATTAGCTTTTCCGCTCCATTGGAGAGTCCCACGGATGGAGGCCAAGTGGTTTATTGAAGCATACGAGAGAAGAACTGGATCAGATTCCAAGTTGATTGAGCTTGCTAAACTGGATTTCAACACGGTGCAAGCAATACATCAAGAAGATTTGAAATATGCATCAAGGTATGAGTCTTTTTTCCTTGTCAGCAAAAATAGGAAAATTAAGACACTAATTAATTGTCTTACAAAGGAGCCTTTTTTTTTAATAGATACATAACCGACATAAATCTTTATAAGAATCTGCATATGTTATGTTTTGTTACCATGGGACTTCCACTTTCACCTAGAGTGCTTTCAAGAATATCGACTAACTTATGTTTCGAGTACTTTAACCATCTAAGCAAAAAAATAACTTATAACCTAAGTTCTAACACACTACCGGTCTACATTGTCAAAAGCTTATAAATCCATTTTTATTCTTCCAATTTTGCCTTCATATTAAATAAAAATAAGTGGCAAATAGATTACCTCATACTAACATTTCCAGAAAATATTTATGGTTAATGGCATCGTTGTTAGTCTATGACAAAGGAGTGCATTAAATTTCATTGTTAAATTGCATGAAATGAAATGGCTTCATTAAAGTATATTAACGCAATTGTACCGTTAAATTATATAAAAGTTTAATAAAAGTTATGTAATTCATCCAATTAAAAACCTATTGGTTTATAATTCTTAGGCATTGGGGGAGTGGGTTCGCTGAACCACTTGCCAAACCCCTCGCCTAGCTCGCTGAACCACACCACCACACTCGCTAACCCACTCGCTGAACATCTCCCTCGCCAAGGAATCGACGAGCTCGCCAAAATCAATTCCAACGGCTACTTTCCCATTTTCCATTTTCCAAACCAAAATCTTTTAAAACCTTTACAAAAACCTTTATAAAATTCAAAAATTTTTATAAAAAAAACTAGCCGTTTTAAAAAAAAAAAAAAACTAGCCGTTACATCTTCCCCTATATAAACACAACCCTTCTACTCTTTTATTCACACAATCATCCCCTCTCTTCTTCCAAAATCTCTCTCAAAGTTCAATCAACATGTCTTCAAGCCAAAACAAAAACACCAAATCATCCAAAACATCCAAAGCTAGCAAAAAGAAATCCGCCCCTACTTCAATTGCAACCCCTCCGGCCGGATGTTATGTACCTCAACCGGTTGACCCTTCGATGAGATATGGTCAATATTGGGGTATGCAACACCAAGAAGACATATCGGGGAAGACGGGTTTCGAGTACCAAATCGCGATGGAAATGAAGAAGGATGTAGCGAGGCAATTGGGATATCATTTTGATGAGTAGTTTGTAGTTTAATTTATGTTTTTAATTTATGTTTTTAATTTTAATGTAATGCATTTTAATTTTAATGAGATGGTACTTTTTATTTTATATTTGGTTTTAATAATATATAAATAATTTAAAAAAAGATTTAATAAAATAGTTTAGCATGAAGTTCAGCATGTGCTGACCACTACCACCATTTTTGGTCAGCATGTGCTAAACTTGCTGAATGCTGACGTGTTATAGTTTAGCACATGCTGAACATGCTAACCACTCCCTCCAGCCTTATGTATTTTATACGGAGTATGATTTCAAAACATTTATTAACTATAACACAAGACTTTTCTATATTTAAAAGGCATAGCATCACAACTACAAAAGTATAATTACTAAATAAATTTTAAATTATGAAGACATAGTTTCTAAACTTATATTTGTTATTGGATATTTAATTTTTACATCGATGCTGAATTATTTATTTGCGAAGTTTTATGTTTTTAGTTGGGTGTTATTTTACACCAATTTGGAATATATATATATATATATATATATATATATATATATATATATATATATATATATATATATATAGGTTAAAATGAGATGAATAAAAAGGTTGAGAATGTGAGAATGATTCTGGACCAATCAATATATAAGGGTATATTAGTAATTGTATAATTTAATTAAATTAAATCATAAATGAATAAAATCACAATTTCCTAAAATTTAGGGATTTGATTGGTAATTACCTAAAAAAACGAATTAATCATTTTTAATTAATAAATTATTAAAAAAATATTTTTTATCAATTTTCTTTTAAATTTAAAAAAATCGTCTTTTTTTTCATTTATTATATTGCTTTCATTAATGAATAAAAAACAAATTATTAATTATCCATGAATATTGTAGTGATGGTAAAATTATATTCATAAATGAATATGCCAATACTAGATTCATACATTTATATAGTTATATTCATAAATGAATATAACAAGACTTGTTTCATACATTTATACAGTTATATTCATAATCGATTAAAACATTTTAAATAGAAAAACTACTAAGATAAATCAAATAACACATTCATATACAACATTTATTTTCATAAATGATTAACGTATTTCAGACAAAATTGAAAATTTATACATAATTATCATCAATAATGATTATATCATATCATAAGAAAAAATTATAAAATCCATCCCGATGTTCGCACTTTTCTTGAATGAATCACATTCCTTTTTCTTGCTGCTAGCATCACACACAAAAAACTAATAGTGGACACCCGTGATTAGTGTTTGTTTGGATTCACACCTGCAAAATCGAATCGAAGGATATTAAAAAATAATTTATAGACTAGAATCATCAATGATTAACACTGCTCATCATTAATGATTAACACAAGTATTATCATCATTTTTGCAGTCATGTTATATTCAATACATGATTACAGCTGTAATCATAGATGATTATAGCTGAATAGCTATAATCTAGATGATTCAGCTATAATCATAGATGATTATAGCTATAATCATAGATGATTCAGCTTGCCAACGAGTAACTTCAGGAGCAATGTAACAGAGTTATACCTACTATTTCTATAATGATGATGGTGGCATACATACACTGGTTTTGTAGTATTTTTATTAGGAATTTCCAAGGAAAACGATTTCCTACGCATATTTGGGGGAATCATCGGTGATTACAGTTGCACCAGATTGATGTATGTCTAACTATATTATACATGATTAAAACTGTATTCAGGCATGATTCACAATACACATGTCTAGTGTAATACAAAATAACATAAAAACAAAAATCAAATAGCAACTGAATTTTGTTTAATTAAAATTTGTGTGTATAATTAAGGTTATTATTATTCTAACCGGTGTCTAATCATTTTATTTTTGTAGGAAGAATTTCACCAAGAGAATATTACCCATTGATAATTACAGGATATTCATTAAAAAATATGATTCAAAACCCCATTAAAATATGATTAATACCTCTTATCATCGATGTGCCTGGGGAAACTTTACAGGTTGTTGTTCCCTTCAAATGGACTATCACACACACTTTTAGATTGAATCAAATACCAAATGCCTTTGATGACCTGAAAAACATGCAAACGGAATAAAAAATTAGAATCGGGATGTTGAAACTTAGCATTCAACGATACGATCAGTGGAAAATGCAATGATTTCTATAGCACGTTCAATCGAATTACGAATACAAATGAAATCAATCTACTGAATTCGGGAGCAATGCTTAACGTGAAAAGAAATAATACCTTTTGGTAGGGCATATCACGAGAAACATAAAAAAACATACCAAGGGGCTTACCAGGATTTTTATCATATTAATCAACACGAAAACAAAAAAAAAATAGCAGTTTATTAGGGTGTTTTAGTTCACTTAAGCATTTTCACAAACAGGTGGACTACAAAATATTTGCAACAACAATCTGCTATTGCAACCAACGCCTAAACCCAAATTTATATCAAAAAGAGGTAAAAGTAGGAACTCGAACCTATATAAACTAGAGATATCTCAATACCTCATTTTCTAGGACTTTGATGAACACAAAATAATAGAATTGATCCGATGGCGTAGAAAAATACGGGTTCCTGGTGTGCAAAAGATAGGTTTTGATGGTGTAGGACTGTTAATGTGACGTTGAGGGCTGCTGCAGAAGGTGGATGGTAATGGTGGAGGCGGTGGACATGGCAGCAGTAACCTTGAATGTGGTGGCGGAACAGAAGCAGGAACTGTGCTCATGCTGAAGGCGGAACTTTTGTTTGTAATTCGATAGAACCCTATTTTGAAGAGAGAGTGTTGATGGTACCGGTGGAGGCGGTGGACATGGCAGCAGTAACCTTGAAAGTGGTGGCGGAACAGAAGCAGGAACTGTGCTCATGCCGAAGGTTAGATGGTTGTCGCGTGAAGATGATGAACCATAAACTGTTTTCGCGTGAAGATGATGAACCAGGGACTGTTTTCTGGTTACATAAAGATAGTAGTGAAAGTGAAGTTTAGCGAAGGAGATGATCTGAATAACAACTAATGGAGATGGTGATGTCGTAGCGAGATGATGATGACGATGAAGGGATCAAATTGAAGACGGCGGTGGGTTGTGATTCAGAAACTTTAGGGTTTTTTCATTTGTAAACTAATGGAGAGAGAGAGAGACATCTCGATCAAGAAAGAGAGAGGAGAGAGAAGAGTGATTTATGGAGTTGATAAATATAGATTAATGACTACTTCCAATAATACCCTTGTCTTATTTTTAATTTGAATTAATTGAATTTAAAAATATAAACAATTTCAAAAATATCATAAATAACAGATTAATATAAGCCATAGATTTTATTAGTTGGAAGGCCCAGATTCTTTATCATTTTTTCAACCTTTTCACCTTTCTCATTTTATCTTACCTCTATATATATATATATATATATATATATATATATATATATATATATATATATATATATATATATATATATATATATATATATATATATATATATATATATATATATATATATATATATATATATATATATATATATATATATATATATATAAAGTATAATTACCAAATACATTTTAAATTATGAAGACATAGTTTCTAAATTTATATTTGTTATTGGATATTTAATTTTTACATCGATGCTGAATTATTTATTTGCGAAGTTTTATGTTTTTAGTTGGGTGTTATTTTACACCAATTTGGAATATATATATATATATATATATATATATATATATATATATATATATATATATATATATATATATATATATATATATAAACGACCGAGTGAATACTCGTGAGTACACCTTAAAAAAATTGAAAAAAAATAAACAAAAAATATAAATAATAAAATGGATCATAGAACTATATTGTAGAAAAAAAATTCAAAAAAAAACTTTTGGATCATTAATTTCTTTTTATAATGAAACAATGATCCACAAAATTAAAAAAAAAAAATTGGATCATTACTTTTTTCAATGATCCAAATTTTTTTTCCAATTTTTTTTGATAATGATATAGTACCATTCTCGATTTTATGATTTGTATTTTTTTTTCAATTTTTTAAAGTGTCCTTACGAGTCCTCACCGAAAAAAGAGTCCTCACCGGAACGGGACCCTATATATATATATATATATATATATATATATATATATATATATATATATATATATATATATATATATATATATATATATATATATATATATATATATATATATATATATATATATATATATATATATATATATATATATATATATAAGCGAT